>SWDC01000149.1:9274349-9874349 GCA_004919715.1 Linderniella brevidens | reverse complement strand
AATTAGCATATATACGGTGAAATTGATGTATAATTGTGAAAAAAAAATCAATTTTTTTTATTAGAAACTAATCTTAATTTTCAATAAACCGTTAGAGATGTTCGAGTGATTAATAAAATAAAAATTCAATCTTGAATTTACTCTAATAACGATGTTGCAATTAAAATCAAGAAATTCCATTTTTACATCGCAAAAGATTAGACAGGATACATAGTAGAAAGAAACCCAATCGTTAGCCACAAAAAACTAGAATAAAAATGGCGCCTTTGACACTGATAAGCCAAGCGGGCTCTGGCGCTTTACTCGCGTCCACACACCAGCGCTCCCTCAAATTCGCGCACCCACTTCCACCTCTATTCGCCAAACGCCGTCCCAAGTTTAGCGCCGTCGGTCGCCGCGGAATCTGCCGACCCCTAACGGCCACAAACCCTGAAGCCGTCAATTCCACCGAATCCGCCACACCGTCGTCGGCCTCATCCGCTCTTGCGGCCAGTGGTCCGTCAAGAGACGGAGGCGAGCAGCGAAAGCCGTACGTGCCCGAGATTTCACTCGTGGGGCAAGAGGATGTGAGCCTCGAAGGCGTTATTCAGTTCGAGAAGCCTAATACTCCGGCGACTCTTCTCGCTAAATGGGGGTAAGCTGTTCTCATAATTCTATTTCTGTCAAATAAGGTTGTTTTAGTCCCTTCATGCGTGTGGGTTCTGGAGAATTGATTCGTTTTGTTTGATTCTGTGTGCAATTGTAAGCAATTGTGTACACCGTAGTAATGGAAAATTGAATTCTTGGACGGCAAGCAAAAAAGATGGTTATGCTTCTTGGGTTTGCAATCATAGTAGCATCTAATTTAAGGCATATACATATAAGTTTCATCTTAGTATACCATGCAAATTAATCTGTTTTTATGCATCTCTCCGATTGTAATTGGACTTTGGAATCACAGCATTGTGGCCCTATTAGCCGGTGGCGACGTGGCAGCTTTGGTTTTATTTGCTGCAATTGGAAGGTTGAATCACGGGTTCTCAGTTTTCGATCTGGAGACACTCAAAACCGCCGACCCTTTTCTTGCGGGTATCTTTTTTCTCGCACGTTCGCCTTAAAACTCTTTGTAGGAGAAGATTGAGAAATGCTGCTTGCATAAAGGAACGGTCTTTGTTGTTTTTGCTTGATGAATTAGGGTGGTTTTTGAGTGCTTATTTCCTCGGTGGGTACGGAGATGAAGGCAAAGGAAAGAGCGGTCTATGGAAAGCTGTTGCAGCTGCTGCCAAGTCATGGTCCTTGGGTATTCCGGTAATTTTCATTCGTTACTACGTTTATTTACTTCTTGTTTCAATGTGTTAATTATTCCATTTAAGATATTTCCTTTACTCCCATGGCTTGCTTAACTAGGGCGATATAGATGAATTGCCCATAAAATATGGGACTTCATATTCATGAAGCCAATTTTGTTAAAGGCCTGAGATATCAAATCATTACAAAAAAGAAAAAAGAAAAAACAACAACTTGCCTTGTGAGAAGTGAATGGGCCTTGATGCTTTTTTTTTCCCTTGGTTTATTGCTTTTTTCTCCCTGCCTACATCTACATGGTCCTTTCTTGTTATCTTTATCTATGTACTATATTTGGTTAATACATTAAGTTATCACGTTATGTGTGTGCTTTTCTACAGCAATATACATTCACAAGAAAGTAAGGTTATCGTTCTCTGCATATAACAGCGTGGGAAACTTCATACACTTGTTTCTTTTTTTCGAATTATTGCAAGCATTGATCAATAACTGCCCCATTTATAGTATCTGGAAAACTAAACTCCTTCATATAGCTGCATTAGAATAATAATAATTTAGCTCTTCAATTTGATGATTTTACTTCCTTGATACGAAATCTCGGTGAATATATTCTATTCATGCACAGTTGGGATTAATCATAAGAGCAGCAACGCTCGGCCACACACCGCCAACGAATTTCGTGGTGGTCACCATGGGAAGCACCGCTGTGTTGCTCGTTGGCTGGAGAGCTTTATTCTTCACCATTTTCCCCAACGACAAAGCCAACAATAAGAACGATGCGTACAAAAAAGGGAGCCCTTTTGAGCTCTTTGAGGTATGCACAATATATTTCAATCGATATAAGTATTTTATTCGTTAGAATCTACAAAATATGCCCGTTAATTTCGAGGGTTTTTTTTCTTTTCCTGTTCAGCTGCTCACGTCGCTGGTGAGAAGATGGTGAAGATCCCGGGGACTCGTCGAAGATGGTTAACGCGATGATCGCCTCTCGATAGCCCGATAGCTTTCGATAACATATAGATCATTATATTCTTGCTAGATAAAAATTTGGTCTTTACTTCACTTTTATGTATAAATGTTTACTGGGGCCTGCTTGTAACTACGGATTGAAGAGAAATGTAGTAAAATCCGGTGGCTTTGACTGCTAAAAAAAATGCCATTTTTTTTTCTCTCTCTTTTGATTGATTGATCATATAATCATACATCCCTTTCATTCTCGTGTCTATATTACACTATATATCTGTGTATCTTGTATTTCAATTACACAACTCAAAGTCAAAGTATTACTTTTTTTTTTCTATTCTTGATTAAAAGGTTCAAAAAAACCTAAAATTTTTATTTTTATTTTCTTCTTATTTGGATTCATATGTGACCTCATGTAATCTAGGAAAGATTTTCTCTTTCATTATTTTCCCCGAGTTGAAGAAATAAAGAAAAAAAAAGGACGAAGCCTGTAGATCTGTGACATTGGCTTGGTAGTTTTCTTGGGCAATCAATGACATGTTTGCTCTCAAAAGCCCTAAACATCACTGTAAGGTAATAAAACTCCTTAGTTTATTAACCATAAATAGACAAGGAAAACTGTCCTCATTAATTGACATTTTCAGACGATTACATCAGCGTATACTAAAGAGTCTTTCATTATACTTTTTCGTTTAAAATCGTATTTATTAAATCTATATTGGAGCTGGAAAGCAAACCAAACCCCCTTAAGGAAAATTAAAATAAAATATTTTAGTAAATGGAATGGATTTACAGCAAGCAATGGTGGTGAGTTGATGAAGTAGGTGACAGAATAGTTCATAGCTGTGTAATATATAGATAAGTCTGTTTCTATTCTCTTAGGTTATTACTTTATTTGTGTTAAAAGGGTAACAAGTCAATTTATCTACTCTTGAGAGGAATCTAAGCTGATTGTGACCTTACATTTAGGGCTGGATTGTGACCTTTCATTGCTTCTTTGAAAAAAAAAAAAAAATACAAAAAAAAAATAAAAATGATTTCTTGATTATCATAAAACTTTAAAACAAAATAAAATTTTCTATAAAGAAAGTCTTATCTATTATCAGATATAACCTTATTATGATTGATCTAATACGTTGTACACAATGTACTATTATATGGTCTATTTCAGTTCCCACCTTAGATTTTGTTTTGGATTTTTTGTGTGTTTTTTTCCCTAATTATTTTCCTCCAATAATTTGTCGTGATTGTGACGACCCCATTTTCTCTGTAAATTTATTGTGAGTACCTTCCATTCATTTATTCTTCTATACGTATGTATGTATGCTATGTGTGTCTGTTTTGTGTATTTTTGTGGGGAGCATTAAATATTTCTACAGGCCTGCTGTACGGACACGTCATCAACTGCTAATGCTGCAGGTGTCGCCTTTCACTGTATGGACATCCGTGTCTGCCATTGTTTTCTTCATGTAATAAAGGGAATTAACTTGAAAATGGTGGCTAATTAACATAGTTATCATGGATTAACAAGGAAGTCGTGGTTAATAAAACAATATTTGTTGTCCCCTATAGAAGTGACTATTGTAAATAGAAAATCATAGATAAAGAAGTTATATTGCCGACAGTGGGTATTGGTCTGAAAATGATATTTTTTATTTTAACATTGTATTTGAGAAGTTACACTTCTTCACATCATAAAAAATATGGACAAATTTAAATATAGTTACCAGATAATTTCGACATTTATTAGTTGAAACCCTACAATGGACAAATATACAACAAAAACACATACAATTTGCGACATTGGTGGATCGCGCACAATCATTGTAACATTATCGGAATATGGCGATCTCTTTAAATTTCCCTCCCGAAAATTCCTCTTTTTTTTTATTTCGTTCAAAGATTCAAACAAAATCATTTGCATTTGAAAATCTGTCTCCTTAAAAAACAATCGCACTTCTTCTGCATGTAAAAGCCGCGCGAATATCCGAAGGACCCCATGATATATAATCACCTTAATTATTTCAAGTCAGTGGAGATATATAATCATTTGACCGTTACTACGTAAATTTTTATATATTCTAAATTTAAATATACACCTTCGTAATTTATAGGGTTAAAATACAATATCGACGACAGACGAGCAAAGAGCACACCCTAAATTAACAAGGGTCTAGTGAAAAAGCCTCCATTACTTTGTCACATTAAGTTTCAGTAAGTTAAAAAATAAGCAAGGAAAGCCAAAGCGCTTAATCATTCGATTAAATTGAAAGTGATAAAAGCAAACTGATTTAAGAGGGCCCTTCGATGATCATTATGGGAATATTGGGGCACAAAAGTCCCACTTCATCTTTTTGTTTGTAAGCAGGTGTTGACTATTACACCCATTCAAATAAAATACGGGCATTAAAGTTATTTTATGTGTATCTCAGTATCGTAATAATGATGCATAAATAATTCAGATAAATGATAAAAATTCTAGCGAAATAATTCAAACAAATCGAGCATTGTGTGTGAAGGGAAAAAAGCGCAAAGAGCCACCACCAATATATATTGGTTTTGGTACAGAAAAAAAAAAAAAAGAAAAGCTGGCGTGCATGAAATGACTACTGGTTCAGCAGATCTACAGCTATTTGCTCGTCAAATCTATTCCAATAATTCTGTGACTGTAAATTTGAAAATAATAATAATAAATTAAAGTTTTGTTATGCTGAAAGTTGCAGTCATCTCATTGGCTTTATGAAAAGCAGACTGACCACAACTTACATATAATATATATTATATAAAAAGGCTAATTAATCTGTTACTCTGTATATCAATCAAAATAAAAATATCATTTTCTCCACATTAGTGTCTTTTTAAATTTATATGCGTAACCTATTTCCCCGAGCATAATGAAGCTAAATAAATAAATGTAGACTTATCTGCATTAAGAGTAAATCTTCCCTACCTGGCCAGACGAATTTATTGCAGCCAAACATTAGACTTTGTTATTTATTATCAGAAACCCTCGTGTTTAAGGTGGGGTTTAGCAGAATAACAAATATATATATTTTGGCGTTGAAATAAAAGTAACGTTCTTGCTCACATAGATTCATGAGTTATATATCTATGTATGTGTGAGTGTGTGCTTACACAGATCCCCATGGAATTTAAATGAAAAGAATGCTACCCAATTCCCAGCATATGTTTTCTTGCTCAAATATTCATTCTTTTTGCTTAGTAATGGCCATATATATTAAGTCCGACTTTATGTATCTATAAATATATATTACTCCGAGAGAGAACAACGGAGAGAGAGAGAGTGCTGAGATAAATCTTTGTGGCTCTCTTGTCCAAGAATTTTTTTTTTTCTCACGAGGGTTTTCTCTGCAGCAACATAACAAAACAATATCCCACGAGTTTCTCCGAGAAATAGAGAGAGCTTCGAACATGAAATGATTACTCTCAATCTTCTTCTCAATGATTGTCTCGATTGAATAAGGAAAAAACAAACAAACAAGAAGAAAAAAAATATCCTTAACAGAAAGTTACTTGTAAGCCTCTCGAGAGCTGAAGAAGATGAAGTCTCTTATTACCAATGAGAATAATAACGTCAACGGCAACGGATATAATAACTGGTTAGGCTTTTCTCTGTCGCCCCACGTGAATCTTAAGGCTTCTGATACTATCGCCGCCGCCGCCGCTGCTTCTCAAGATCTTCACAATAATAGCTTCGCAAGCCACAGCAACACTGCTTCTCCAGATCAAGAACCAAACAATATTTCTTCTAACACAGTGCCGGAAAATTTCTTCTTTCCCTCATCCGCCGGCGGTTGCGTGGCTCAAAATGGAGACTTTCACAGCTCTTTGTCGGTCATGCCTCTGAAATCAGATGGTTCTCTATGCATCATGGAGGCCCTCAATCGAACACCTTCACATGGTATGTAATGTAATGTATGATATGATGATGCAAATAATATTTATTATAATAATATATAAGTATTCTTTTTGAAGGTATGATGTTTCCAAGTTCAGTTCCGAAGCTAGAAAACTTCTTTGGTGCTCCAACAATGGCGACCCACGATAATCCCTACGTAAATCATTACAAAGATTCCATGGTTTTAAGCCTTGACAGTGCATTTTACAACCAAGAAATATTCAAACAGCCAGTCCAACAAGTATCAACAGCACCACAACAGCGAGTATTTCTTCTCTGGGCTCAGCTATAATAACATCTACGGTGAAGTTAGCACCATCGGTACACAGATGGCAGTGAACGAAATCCCAGGTCTCAAATCGTGGATCGGGCACCACCACCACCGCTTCAGTGGGGTGCGGTGAGCTGCAGCAGTCTCTGACTTTGTCCATGAGCCCCGGTTCGCAATCAAGCTGCGTCACTGCTCCGAGGAAAGTACCACCGTATGAGGTGAATGGTGGCGACTGCGCCGCCGTGGCTGTGGTCACGAAGAAGAGAGGTTCGGAGAAAATCGGACAGAAGCAAACGGTTCTTAGAAAATCTATCGATACTTTCGGACAGAGAACGTCGCAGTATCGGGGAGTTACGAGGTTTTGTTATAAGCCCTTCACTCGCGTTCTTAAATAACTTTAGCATATTATTTTACAATATTTTTTTTTCGGTTTTTTATTATTTATTATCCATTTTCAAACACAGGCATAGATGGACTGGTAGGTACGAAGCTCACTTGTGGGATAACAGCTGCAAGAAAGAAGGACAGACGAGAAAAGGAAGACAAGGTTAGTCAAGAAAAGACACTGATAATGTTCTTTTATTAGAGTTTTTATGTCGTAAATTATTGATTTTTTCTTTTTCATCTGTCTTTTTATGCACTTGAAATGCTGTTAAACCCGTTCGCTGCTCTTCAGTCTATCTTGGTAAGAATATCTTTTTTTTTTCCAGTTTTATTTAACCAGAGTCACGTTGAATATTTCTGTGTGTGACATATTTTAGAAAATATTGCAGGAGGATATGATATGGAAGAGAAAGCTGCTAGAGCATATGATCTTGCTGCCCTTAAATATTGGGGCCCTTCAACTCACATCAACTTTTCGGTATATAAATTTTCCAAATATATTCTCTCTAAGTTTTATTTTTTGTTTTTTTTTGTTTTCAATTAGTCTCGGTTTGTGATGATAGAATTTAATAATTAATATATATAATTGTAGCTGGATAACTACCACCAAGAACTCGAGGACATGAAAAACATGACCCGACAGGAATATGTTGCACATTTGAGAAGGCAAGAAATGTCTTGATGCTTTTTCTTTTAATCTTACATACAAGTTTGTCTGTCGTAAATAGCATATTAATTAGAATATGATTATTGTCCTAATATCAGGAAGAGTAGTGGTTTTTCTAGAGGTGCATCCATCTACAGAGGTGTCACTAGGTACCTTCTCCCACCTATTATTATTCAACAAAAATTTAATACTATATATTTATTCTATTATATTAATGGTGAAGGATCTCTAAAAATTGTCTAAAATGTATAAAAAATATATTCCAATTTGAATTCTCTTTTTATAATTTATTTGATATTTATTTACTCTTTAATTTTTTTTATTACAATCACATTCTTACAAATAATTCTTTTAAAAATATTATTTCTATCTGTTAAATTTATAAATTAAAAATAACTTAAAATATAAATTAGTATTAAATATTTATATTTATGCAAGAAATACCAGTATTTCATTAACTTGGTACATTCCTTTTAATTATTATTTTTTTGTTCTTTCAGGCACCATCAACATGGAAGATGGCAGGCAAGAATTGGCCGTGTTGCTGGTAACAAGGACCTCTACTTGGGAACTTTCAGTGAGTATATGTATATATATATATATATATATATTATATATTAAATATATAAATCACATCATATTTTTAATTTTCCCTTTTTTATCCTTCCCAGGCACACAGGAGGAAGCCGCCGAAGCCTACGACGTCGCAGCGATCAAATTCCGGGGCGTAAACGCAGTCACGAACTTCGACACCTCACGCTACGACGTCGAGAAGATCATGGCGAGCAATACCCTCCCCGCCGGAGAAATCGCCCGGCGAAATAATAACAATAAAGCCTCGAAGCCAAACGTCGAAGAACTCAACAATTCGTCGTCCGATTGGAAATTAATCCTTAACAATCCTCAAAACCCTAACTACTTTCCTGCAGCAAATTATAATCAGAATCCTAAATTCCGGCCTCTAATCGGAGAATCGAGCAACAACGTTGTGGCTGATCATTCTTCGCTGGTCACGACAAGCTTGGACAGCTCGAGAGAAGGTAGCCCCGATAAGAATGCGAACGTTGTTTTCCCGGCGAAGCCTAATTTTTTCGTTGGCCCTTCGACCGACGTTGGCTCTTGGACGAACCCTAGCGTTAATCTTCCTGTTTTCGCCGCTTGGAGCGATGTTTAATTAATTGGGATTTTTATTTTAGTGTTTAATCGGAATTTTCTATGTGGTAGGAAGAAAAATGAAGGAATTAATTGGAGGTGGGTATCCGTTATCTTTTCTGAATTATCTTTTGTTGTGGGATCAAATATTATGCAAAATGGAGGGGGGAAATGGTTCTAATTATCGTCTATGATCGAGTATATATATATATATATATATATATATATATTATTACGAAGTATAGTTGCTGGAAAGTACAAGAAAACCAGCTCATGCATCATAGAATGCAAAAAGAGAGTTTAATGCTTTGACCGATCATGATGCATCTCTTTTCTCCTTTTATTTCCCATGAGCTTTTATCTCTGAAAAGTTTAAGAAACATTCTCTCATATAATTCTAAAGTTATTTTGAATTTATTTATTTAAGGGGCCATGATTAGTTGGGCATTTGTCTCCTATTTTAAGGAGCACTTAACTAGGATTTACAGTATAGATACAACAAAAAACATGTGTTAGTGGGTTTAATAAAAGCAAATATATGTCTTGATTTGGCACTTATATACTGAAATTAAAAATCATTTATGAATTAGTTAATGACAATATCTATTGAACCAATGCCTATGCATGTTTGTGTGTGGCCGTCCAATGATAATCAGTTGGGTAACTTTTCGCATTATGAGGGGACATTGAGGAAATGATGCCAGAAAAACAGGGAAATTCTCAAATTACTACCTGCAGTTGTATAGGATTTTTTCTTGTCCTCCTCCATTTTTTCGATGTGACTCGACTAATTTTAAATATTAAATATGTATTTGATATATATATATATATAACTGCATAATAGAAGAATATCTTTAATATTTTAAATTCGCCTAGTTTCTAATAATCTTTTTCATGTCCCCCAAGTTGACTAAATGATTGGCCGGTTGATATTTAAACAAGAAATTGCACAACGATTTTTTTATTGTCGTTGTTGGGTGGATAGTAAAACTTAGTCACCTAACCATGGAGTTTGGGACACAAGCTCATAGTCGGTTGAATTGAGTCTCAACAAATAATTTTTGTGTGACACTTTTGGATGAATTTATATAAGTGATATTATATGTATAGTTTTCGGAAAGTATTAGTCAGAATCCTTGACTAAAAATAATAATAACGAAAGGCCAAATCAATTCATGAACATATGCGTAACAAATATTAGACAAGTGATTGACGTGAAAATATATAAAATCCAAATTTAACATGGACCCAAAACTGTTAGTGGTTGCCTTTATTTGATATTATACCGATCTTATAATCATTATGTTATGGTTCTATTCGTTTCAGATTATGAATGTACGAATCTTGATTTTGGTTCTCTCGTTTCCTAGTGTTGATCCACATTTAAAATTAAATAAAGATTATTATTGAGGATTAGTAAAATATTATCAACGAGAGCTAATTGCCAGAAAGTTCGCAAAGCAGAGAAAAATATTCAATTATTACAGTTAAAAAAAAAAAAGCTAAAACGACCTGATTCGATATTCTTGGACCTCTTATACTTGGTCAAGATTAATGATGGCAATCATGTTGTTGACAGTTGTATTCGATGCACGAGTGGGAAATGTGCTAATTAGTTATCAGAAATTGGTATATCCAGGGCATTTTTTCTTAATCCAGACGATATCAGCATGAGACGGAACGCTTCACAGTAATGTTAGCAATTATGTGAAAGGGTAATTTAGTCTTATGACTACTTACCGTTCTGGAATACGGAAATTGCTCTTCGTTTCTCAGCTGACCTAATTGTAACTTAAAGACGGAGGAAAGAGAAGAAGAAAGTAAGGTTTCGATGGGTTATTAATTATTACAATGAATCTATTGCGGTTGCATGTAAGAATAGCGTACTAGAATCATTACATGCCATTATGATCTACATAATTATGAAAATACAATAAGATAAAATAGAAGCTAATTCTTACTAACTAAGCAATGAATCAATAATACATTTTAAAAAGGCAATGGAATAAGGCCCTAAGGTGAAAAAAAATACAGATAATCTCAGTAAATTCCATTTAAAGGGCTACTTCGAAGCATTGCTCAAGTACAATTACTATTTTTTGAATTCGAAAATAATATATTGTGTGGCATCTCTGTTAATAATCGGTGACATATACCAAAGATAATTTACAAAATAAACGTCAGAGACAACAACTAAACAATGCGTGAAATTTAATTCTTTTCAGCCCAATGAAAATGATGGGACTATTACGTGGTTCTAATTTTTTCACATCATACTGCAGACTCTGAGAATGGGTTGTAACTTATGTTCCCTCCTTATAGTACTTGTTTCCCACCATGAAACTAGCTATTTCTATTATTAATTCCAAAACTAAATTCATATAATATATATATATATATATATATATATATCAATACTATTTATAAACGCTCAGGCATATCAATTTTTTGATATGTCATTTACAATTTTTTATTTATTCCAAGCATATCCCACAAATTAATTAGAAGTAATTAAAATAATTGGTATATAAAATTTCCTACTTAATCTTGGACATCTATGCACGAATAATTGATTGGGTCACTGTTGGAGAAATGGGTTATGCCCAGTGGACCCAACCCAACTTGTTTAGTTTTGGCGGGCTTGGAATGGGCCGTGGATCGGGTCATAGTTGGGTTGGTCCGTGATGCATCGATAGCTGTTATATAAGCATTTATCTCGTACTGATGTGGACTATTAATTTATGAATAGTTCGAATATGATATAGAAAGAAGAAATATAGCAAGAACACAAAACAAATTGTGGCGTCCAAAAAAAAAATAATTTTAACGTGGATATCACATTGTTAATTTTTTTTTTTGGAAAATTAGAAACACACGCACTCGACCCGGTGCTCACGTTCTGCTCGTGACTTTGTTTTTTAATTAAAATATATATTTTTTCTGATACGACTTTGATATTTTGTGTGCCTCATTCTCAATTCATTCAACATCACTTACGGTAATTTTTATTTTGTTAATATCTGTGTCACTCGTAAATCAATTAATATTTCATTATATGTATAGTCTCAATTCGTACGTAGTGACCCCATAATCATAAGTGGAAATAATAATAATCACTGGATATGATCAGAGCGTCTAATGAATCCAGGACCAGCTGAGATGTCATTTAAGAAAACAATAAAAGATTGCAATATTATAATGGCTTATATTATTCGAGATTTGAAGAGAAAATAACATACTAATATCTTATTTTTTAAAAGCTAATAATATATACATTCTTCGCGGATTGTCTCAAAGATTAATAATATTTACCCGTACGACACAGTCAAGTTGCGTCAATTTTGTTTCTGCAGTATTTTAATAAACATTTTCTTTTCTGTTTTTTTTTTTTAACATGGACTTTCTTTCGTCATAGACAACATTGATCGTCATCATATATAAATAGCTTCGGGACATATTAGTGGTGGTCCGTTACTTACTAAAAAATTTCGTTTTTGATATACATATTACATCTTAGTACAAGAAAAATATTAATATAAGACACGATGGCTCCCAATTCTGCAATTTAAAGATTATGAGCATCATTATAGTTATAATAAGTATATACAGTCGCAAAAAAATGATTGAATAAATTGAAAATCCAATATGATGATGTCGTGGGCGTGTGTGAGTTGTATGTGTTGTGATCGTTCTGGAAAGACGCTTGTCCTCCTAACTCAAGTTAGACAACCGTTACCCACTCCTTTACATCGATTATTATTAGTATATAGTCAGCAAATTTGATATTTTGCACTAATAGATAATATATTATTAATTGATATTTTAATTTTATTGCTAATTTAAGATGTTTAATATTTGAAATTAGAATTTAATTTTAACTTTGTATTATTTCGTTGTACTTGAAGAAAAAAAATTATTCGTGGGATTATATTTGAAATAAAGAAAAAAGGATAAAAATGGTAATTTCTAGCATTCATTATTGTTATTATTATTATTATTTTATTATTATTATTATTATTATTATTTCCACATAAAATGCTGCCAAGCCAACGGAGCATATGGATTCACGGGCCAAAGTATCACATCACCATCGCTTAATTTTAATTTTACAATATTTTCCTTAAATTTTTTGTTAAAGGCTCAGCACACACACAGCAACTCCACGCAGCAGCTGAACATATTCTCTTTCTCTCTCTACGAACGGGTCTCCTCTCCTCGCTTCTTCTTCGTCTATCTCCGGCGGCATCGGATATCTGTGCACCGTCGCAAAACTATCTGCATTGTCCGGAGAAGAGATGGAATTGGCGCTGTTGGCCACCGTATTGGCTTTGATTTCCGGATTTATCGTCTTCCGTCGTTATTTCGGGAAAAATGACAAGATTCGTGAGGGCGAGAAGGGGAGCGTTTCCGCGTCATCAGACGGAGATGACGTCATTATCGTAGGCGCCGGTGTAGCCGGCGCAGCCCTCGCTCACACTCTTGGACAGGTTACGCGCTTCGTGATTTTTTTTTTGAAGAGCTTCGTGAAAGTTTGTATTACCTTTTTTAATTGTTTTATCGTCGCTGGCTGTTATTCCTTTCCTTTCTCGATTTGGGAAGAATGAGTTTACTATTTTTTGTTTGAGTAAAGAAGAGGAAGCATCTGCCTTTGTTTTTTTTTTTTTCTCTAGAAGCAATACCCCTTTCATTTTGTGTAGAATCTCTGGTTTTATCGTTGTTTGATGAAGAATGTAAATTTGTAGTAAGTAGAAAAGAGCAAAATATGTTCTACGATGGCCAATTGGTCTCTCTCTTTCATTCACAGTCAGTATGCTCCCGTGATTGATTCTCATGTGCTCGAATTATTCATGTAATAGATTTTGTTCTCCGTTTTCCCTTGCACGTTCATGTAATCGCAAATCAGAGTTCCCTTTTGAACTCTTCTTTCTTCTAATCCCACCTGAAACTTTCACACTAAAATTTGTAGCTCGATTTTCAACTGTAGGATGGCCGTCGAGTTCGCGTCATAGAACGGGATTTGACCGAGCCCGACAGAATCGTCGGAGAGCTGTTGCAGCCCGGTGGTTACCTGAAGCTGATTGAATTAGGATTGCAAGGTGAAAGATTCATCGTGCTAATACTTAATTTATCTAAGCAGCTATTTCCTTTGTGTTATTGATTCTGTGTATATCTTAATTGATTTGTTGGCTCTCAGATTGTGTGGAGGAGATTGATGCACAGAGAGTGTTTGGCTATGCTCTATTCAAGGACGGTAAATCCACGAGGGTTTCTTATCCGTTGGAGAAGTTTCACTCCGATGTCTCGGGGAGAAGCTTCCACAACGGTCGATTCATACAAAGGATGCGCGAGAAAGCAGCTTCTCTTCCAAAGTATGTACATACAATCTCTTTGCACTTACTTTTTTTTTGCTCTGTACTGTTTGAAATATTTGGAAATTATGTATCTTTCCTCTATGCATCTCTACTGTTTCATTTAGGAGGTTTACATGTTAGCCTGAAGAGATTGAAGTTTATAATTTCACATTTTCTTGATTTATGTTGAAAACTAAGCCTCTCTCTCTCCCTCTCTCATGCCAGTGTTCGGCTTGATCAAGGAACTGTGACATCTCTAGTTGAAGAAAACGGGATCGTAAAAGGAGTTCAGTACAAATCCAAGTCGGGAGAAGAGATGAAATCTTATGCTCCTCTAACAATCGTATGCGATGGCTGCTTTTCCAACCTACGACGTTCTCTTTGTGACCCGAAGGTATATACACGATCAACAGAGATTCATTGTTTTTATTTAATCGAAAGAGATCGATATAATCCATGTACTTTCTTTTCTTCTCCACCTCTCTCTCTTTCTCTCTCTCTCAGGTAGATATCCCGTCGTGCTTCGTGGGCTTGGTCCTGGAGAACTGTCAACTCCCGTATTCGAACCACGGCCACGTCATCCTAGCCGACCCGTCCCCCATTCTTTTCTACCCCATCAGCAGCACCGAGGTTCGGTGCCTAGTGGACGTTCCCGGCCAGAAAGTACCTTCTATTTCCAATGGAGAGATGTCCAAATACTTGAAAGACGTCGTCGCCCCTCAAGTAACTAACTATCCTCACTCATCTCTTCTCCAATTCTTTCTGTTAAATGACCACTTCACCTAAAGCCAAGAGGTCACAGGATAATACGAATCCTCCCGACCAGCCATTTAAGAAAATTACATGTCTCAGGCTGGATTAGGAAGAAATCAGCCTAGACGCAAGGGGGGCGTGATTGGAATAAAATGCATAAAATTAAAATATGATACACTCCGTTTAGGATTAAGCTTTTAGGTGAAGTGGTAATTCAGTATGGTATCAGAGGTCATGCCAAAGAGGTCTTGGGTACGAATCCTCACGACCACCTGTTTAAGAAAAGTACACATCTAAGGCTAGATAAGAAAGAAATCAGTTTGCACGTGACGGGGCGGGAGTGAAATAAAATACACAAATTTAAAATATGATAGCATTCCCTTCAAGCTTAAGCTTTTAGGTGAAGTGGTCATTTTCAACACTTTTTCTCATCAGTTAATAAGCATTCAAACGTTCTTCCACCGTAATTATTGTTCCCTTTTTCAGGTCCCTCCCGAGCTGCACGGTGCTTTCCTTGCAGCCGTCGAGAAGGGGAACATCAGGACGATGCCCAACAGGAGCATGCCCGCTGCTCCGCACCCGACCCCGGGGGCTCTGCTCATGGGGGACGCGTTCAACATGAGGCATCCATTGACAGGTGGCGGGATGACGGTGGCTCTGTCCGATATAGTCGTGCTGAGAAACCTCCTCAGGAGCCTACGGGACATTCACGATGCCCCCACTCTCTGCAAGTACCTCGAATCTTTCTACACCTTGAGGAAGGTGAGCTGCAATCTTACTCAAAAAAATCTATTTTTTCCTCCAATGGGTACTCTTTTTTTTTTGTGTAAACTATAACTCTAAATTTAACGTTATTATTATCTTGATGAACATTACTACTCTTTTTTTAGCGTAACACTCTTCATCAACGTTAAAAATAGCGTTATATTTTTAATTTCTTTTTCTTTTAAAATTTAAAATTTATTTTGATACATAAATGTTATTTTCTTCTTTATTTATAATTTTATTTTTAATTTAATAAAATTTAAAATTCGGGTTAATGGGTCAATATTGGAGTAAAAATTATCGTAGAAAATAGAGTAAATGAATTGGAGTAAATGTAAAAGTATCTGTATTTTTTATTTATTGTGTGGGTTAAAGATGTCCTTATTGTCATGTAATTGGGAGCTTCAGCTTACAACCTTCAAAAATCCATATAATTTATTTCTCTACAGCCCGTGGCATCGACTATCAACACGCTGGCGGGTGCCCTCTACAAGGTCTTCAGCTCTTCACCGGATCAGGCGAAGAACGAGATGAGGCAAGCGTGCTTCGACTACTTGAGCCTCGGAGGAGTATTCTCAAACGGGCCCGTTTCCTTGCTTTCGGGCCTGAACCCGAGGCCCTTGAGCCTCGTGTGCCATTTCTTCGCCGTCGCGATATATGGAGTCGGTCGTTTGCTGTTGCCTTTCCCCTCGCCTAAGAGGATGTGGATCAGTGCTCGATTAATCTCCGTGAGTGACGTGCATCGTTTCTTTCTTTAGTAATATTTTGCATTTTTTTCACTAATTATTCATCTTTTTTTTTTTTTGGAAAAAAATAATTATAGGTTGCTTGGGGAATTATATACCCGATCATCAAAGCCGAAGGGTTCAGGCAGATGTTTTTCCCCGCCACGGTCCCAGCTTACTACCGTGCTCCTCGGGTCAACAAAGGTAAGAAGATGAGGTAACACGATGTACTAATGAAGGGCTTCCACAGTAGAAGCTTTTTTCTGGTCCGAGTTTAGTGTGTGTGTGTGTGTGTGTTGTTGTCGCCTTTCCTCTGATTTGAAGCTTCAGTAGTTGCGTTTCTTTGGAGCTTAATGTGTAAATAAATGCGTCGTTTTATCTTCACTTGTTATCCGAGGGCGGTCAAATGCCGAGGGCGTCAAATGCAAGAGAGGAGTAGCATCATTGCAGCTTTGTACATTTACATTGTTCTTACAGTGATTGAACTGTTGTAGGAAGAAAGATCATGTGTGTTGAAGGAAGAAAATGTACCGGGAAAATAGTAATAGTTGTCTTTCGATAGACACTAACAACGGGCAATAAGCTCTCAGATAACTTTTTTTTTTTTTTAAATAAATGTGAAATAACAAAGAATTTTGTAATTCCTTTGCGTGTGTTCTGTTGTCACGAGATAATATGGACAAGAAGTAACGGTTCCATCATAAATATTCTCAGACAGACAAAAGTTGCTGCTACTGTTTTTTCGCGTGGGGATTTCTTCTTCACTTAAACAAACTCAACGAATGC
Source organism: Linderniella brevidens (assembly GCA_004919715.1). Taxonomy (NCBI): domain Eukaryota; kingdom Viridiplantae; phylum Streptophyta; class Magnoliopsida; order Lamiales; family Linderniaceae; genus Linderniella; species Linderniella brevidens. The sequence goes on along the minus strand of SWDC01000149.1, from coordinate 9,857,329 downwards.
GTGTAAGATAAAATTGTAAGCTGAAGGAATCTGATTTCTCATCTTTTACAAAAGACTCGAGCAAATCAAAATTGGATTTTTGGTAAAGCTTAAAGGGCTCACGGCCTTTTCTCTCAATCTATGTTGGGCAAGCAGTGGATAATAATAATACGCATCAAATCGCAGCCTAATAGAATATTTTCATCATAAATCTCAACATTTTCATTTCTTGCATACATAAATAGAGAAAAAAAAAAAACGTACACGTATACCTCCTCCCCCATTTGGAACTGTAATTAACTTCCTACCTCACTGCATTGGAAGACATCAATAATCTTCACATCTCCCCCAAATGTCCGAAGACAATGCCTCGCAGAAAAAGATTCCCCCCCCTTTTTTTTTGTCTTAATTCGTCAGAAAAATAAACAAAACATAAAAAAGACAGAGAGAAAAGAAAAGCCCATAATCTATTTTTTTTTTTCCTTTTTTCTTCTCTACTCAAAGAGAAAACCATTAAAACGTTATATGCCTGGCTTCAACCTGTTTGCCATCGACCAGCAAAAAAAAGAAAGTGCGACATTGCCCTCTCCTCAGCTCAGCAGTGAACCCTCAAAACAGATCAACTTCTCCTTCAAAAGGGCATTTTGGTCACTCCACACCGTGAACCAACAGCTCCAAGATTCAAGATTTCGCAAAGCCATTGCAGCAGAAAACCCTATCCTCCTCATTCTTGACAGCAAGCAACGTCCTTTTAAAAGGCCTATTATATAGCTTCTTCTGTAATGAGAATGTAGTAAATGATTTTGCCCCCTTTTTCCTTGGCTATGCTACGCTAGAAAAAATGTCAAATTGTGTGTGTAGTGTGTGTGTTGGGATTGGGGAGAGCAGTAACAAATTAACAACTAGCAAGCAACAAAATATTATATTGGTTTAGGAAAAAAAAGAATATTTTATCATAAATTAAAGTAATTAAATTTGGAATTTTGAGTATGGTAAGGCCGGTGAGAGGCCATTTTCAACTTTCTCTTTGTTCCTTTTCTTTCTTTTCTTTTCTTTTTTTTTTTTTCCCGAATAACTTCTATAGTCTTTCACACCCATATGTAGATGCGTGTGTGAGAATCCACACGTAAAATGATTGAATTTTTCCGAAAATTAGTTAAAGATTTCATTTATTTCACAATCCGAACGGCGACAAGCCCGGCCCGGCCCAGTTTCGGTTTTTTTCCTGGGCCCGAACCGAATTTTGTGGAGCCCTATTTATGCTTAGAAAGGTGTAAAAAAGGCAATTAGAGAGAAGTCAAAGACAAGTAAGAGAATATTTTGACTAGAATCCTTTTAATCATGCAAATTTGTCCATGCAGTGTATATTTAATATCAAAATGTTAGAAAGCTTGTATTTTTCTTCTATCAACATACACATATATATATCATCGTTTATTCCTTATATAATGTCCTGTTTCAAAAGTGTGAAATAATTATACACTCACGACCCATATCATAGTGTAGGAAAAAGAGGTCAAAAAAGTGAAATAAATATCAAATTATGTTTTGACGTATATACGGGAATTACGGAAACTATACGTTTACTGTACGAAAGATATTGTCTTGATTTGATACCTTTGTCACGCAGACGAGAATATAATACCTGCAATGGCTTACAAGTAGGTCGGAGGGTATCGTGGTAATTTCACCATAACCTGTTTATGTCGGTAAACATTAACGAAAACAGAGCAGAGCATCCCTGTAAGAATTTGAATGAGGACACAAGAAAAGCAAAGCAACACATCCACTGTGGATGAAGATAATAATATGAAGCGTTCAATTAATTTATCCGCCAGCTGTGTTTTTGTGTCTTGATTAATTTTTGTATAATTACTGAAGCGACAATTATTAATTAACTGAAAGAAGAACAGAGACACCCACAGGTGTGGTAGGACGACGGAGCTAATGGGCCTTTGCGGAACTAATGGGCCTTGGACTTTTACGGAACTGACGGGCCCAAGACGGGAAAAGCTAAACTATCTGATTATTTAGAAAATTAGCATCGAAAAGGTTTTTTTAAAAAAATAATATCCAGCCAAAGACTATTATACTCTTACTGTCGGGCACCATAATAATGTGTTATATTGTAAATTAGAGGTTATTGTCTAAGGGCGGGTAGCTGGAGTAAGTCAAGGATTCGAATCCTTAGTAAACCAATTAATATTTTTTAATGGAATTTCAGCTATATAATGGGTAACTAACTTCAAGCATATGGTGATAGGAATTTAGTATAATGCTGAGAACCTAATGATACAGAGAATTCAATGGAGTTGAGAACTTCTTATGGAGCCACGAACCCGTATAAAGCTGAGAACCAATTGCATGAGTTGAGAACACAATATAAAGCGATAACACACATCTCTAAAGTTACAAAAACACCCTTAAATTAATGACTACAAAACGCTCAACGATACTATTTTAAAAAAAATTGGTGAAAGGGTATTTTTTGAGAAAACCCATACACACACAGCAAGTATCTCTACTACCATTTTTTTTACTTATATACAAGTAAGATTATTCTATATGTGAGACTCTTAAGCTCGCTTGCTAGGTATTTTCAATATTATCTTGCATGTGACTATCCTGCTAATTTAATTGTGTGTCCAGTCTAATAAATCATTCTAAGAATGGCTGCTGAATAATTATAATAATTAAGATAGGGTTATCAATTATATTTAATTAATAAGCTGATTATTGATCGTGGTGGGCATGAGCTAGCTTATGATCGGTCACTGCATTATTTGAATAGACACCTAAGCCATTTGGGGGTGACAGTTAGTTTGATTTAAAAAGGATTACTTAACCCGTAACGATTAGTAATTTTTTTATAAATCGGCAAACGAACCTAATGGGATTCCATCTCAACCCTTTATAATGCATTAATACATTAAAATGAAGAATTAGGGTTTGTCATTTTGTAAGCATGTATTTGACTTAATTAATAATTTGCACTGATTATCAGATCATATGTTCCGAATTTGAGTCTGAAATTTCAGGAATGCATATGTCGCTGAAACGGACGAGCGTAATACGTTGTAATAATGCTTAAAAGTGAATAGATATACGTATATATATATTAGGAAATGTGTATAATATGGTTCAATGCATTATCTAATATATGTAATTACTAGAAAAAAGATATTCTTGAGAATACTATTGTCAAATATCTAGAAAATAATTGAAGAACCGAATAGTAGTCTAACATCAATATGCCATTGGAATTATTAGCAGAAGCAGAAACACATGTAGCGAAATCAGCTTATTCTTGTATTTCATTGGAGACCAATGATTGTATATATATATATTTCTTTTATATAAAATAAATGCATGGGTCCTGTTCGATTAAAAATTTAAATCATAGAAACCCCAGACAGTTACGATTTCCTCACTCGAATAATGAATAAAAATATAAGCTCTTCGTCTATATACTATATGTTTTTAAGAATTTAATAATTTTCAATTACTTTTGTCGATCAACTTGAGATAATATCTAATATAAAAATAAAGATTTCAGTGAAGGAAATTTAATAATATCCGAAGCCCTAAAATAGACCACTAGTGAATCTTGATTCTTTTAATATTTAAAATATAAGTTAACAACATGTCACATGCCATGTTCACCACGTTCGAATCACCTGGCATTATACCTATCATATCACGTATCATATTATTAGGAGATAACCTAAGCCCCGGAATTTAAATTCAATGTCTTCTTTGACCATCATAATCAAATCAATGTCACTATGTTGTCCCAATATAGTGCCTTCTTAAAAGAGACTTTTGAGGTCGATCTCTGCCTCTCTCTAATATGACGTTCGTATAAAAACATTCATAACTAACGGAAATTAATGTATTTCTCCTAACACGTCCCCACTACAAACTTTTTTTCTTCGGCGTTTACCCATTTATGCAATAATAATAACTAGGAAATATAATATCATGTGGAATTATTTGTAACGGGGTGATTTATGATAATTAGACATCGTGCTGACGATCCACGCAATAACAATACTGCAAAAAATTGCACGACGAATGGATTCACCGAACGATTTCAACTATTTCTATCCAGTTCGCTATTATAGAATGAAATTATCTTTTTAAAAGAAAATGAAATTTCATACCAAAATACACTTTTACCCTTCATCCTTCTCAAATTATATCCTCACTAATGAAATTTTAATTTTGAAATAATAAAAAACTAAAACTAATCATAACATCATATATTAAACATTTCGAAAATATAAAATATGAAATACTATTATATATATTTAAAATATTGTGCATCTTACTAATAAAATAGTTTGCATTGCATCGCTCGTCTTTCTTTGAGTGGATAAATAATAAGAGAGCCCTCGATTGTATAAATGCTCGTGTGTGCGCGCATGTCGAGGCTCATTTAAAACCCATCTTCAACAGAGTAGTTATAATAAGAGACACTAAAACTCACATCTCCAGCAATTCTCTGTCATTAATAATCTTCCATTAACAATAATAAATCACTCTACTGCTCCATTTGCATTGCATGCCTCAATAATTTCTGCTCAACCTCAAACTCATATATACATACAGATACATATCTTCTTTCTCAGATTGATTTCAATGGGCACCGGTTGGAGAAGAGCATTTTGCAGCACCGCCGCAAGAGAAAAAAGAGACGGCATTATCGACACGGAGAGTGCAACAACAGTGGACAAACACCACCAGCAGCAATCAAGTCCTAGGCTGTCCAAAACAAATCCAAACACGCCCCGCCTGCGCTGTAATACCAGCGGCGGCGGAGTCCCTCTTCCGGTGAGTCCGAAGCTGCAATGCAAGACGACGCCTAAATCTCACTCCTCCAAGAGCCCAGCTTCCGTTGTGGGCTCGCCGAGATCCCCTTTCTCGATCCTCAAGAACTCCCTCAGATCATCAAAAGTGAGTTTTGTATTGTTATATTGAATGGGTTTTTCCTGATTTTTAGTCGTATGTAACAGTGTGGAAATACAATGAGTGCAGAGTAGGTGCGGCGCGTGTATGCAGAGTGTGAAGAGCGGTCGACGAACGGCGATTTACACGGCGGAGTGCTCGCATTATTTCCACTTTTCTTGCATCGCCGCCCACCTGAAGAAACAGAGAAGCCTCACGTGCCCTGTTTGTAATATTACATGGGCGAACGCTCCTTTGCTCTTCAACGGCATTCACCACTCTGAAATCCAAGAAAAAGAGAAAGGGATAACTGGGAAAATCGATTATTCGAGCAGCTTTGGTGGAAGACAGAAGAACATTATGAGTTCGATTAGTCCCAGGTTTTATCAGCCGAGAACCTACGCCGACGATGAACCCTTGGTGACGCCCAAGGCTACGGCTCCCAAGCTCATCGATCCTATTTCAGAGGCTGCCGATGAAGGTGAAAACAGATATAGTTTTGTAGTTATAAAAAGGGTTTCTTTCTTTTTTCCCTTTTTTCCTTTTCTTTTTCTAAAATCGAAATAAATTCCCTCGACGCAGATTTCACCGCCGACGAATTTCAGGGATTTCTACCGAATTCCACAGCCCACAGCGACGCCCACGACGGCCACCGCTCGTCGTCACCATCCAAAAGCGTCGAAATCGCCATATCGCCGGAATCCGCCGTCGTCTCCTCCACCACGTACACCGTGGTGCTGAAGGTGAAAGCTCCGCCGCCGCTCCCGAGCCGGCGCGCACCCATCGACCTAGTCGCGGTCCTCGACACGAGACCGAGCATGAGCGGGCCCAAGCTCCGCATGCTCCAACGAGCCATGCGCCTCGTCATCTCCTCCCTGGGCCCCTCCGATCGATTATCCCTAATCTCGTTCTCCGGCGCACCCAAACGGCTCGTCCCTCTGACCAGAATGACCGGTCAAGGCCAGCGGCTCGCGAGGCGCGTGATCGACCGGCTCAGCTGCGGCTTAAGCCATGGCTCGTCAATGGCACAAGCGCTCAGGCTCGCATCTACGGTCCTCGAAGACCGGAGAGAAAGAAATCCCGTAGCAACCATCATACTTTTGTCAGACAATAACCATCAAGACGAGAACAACGATCAAGATCATCGCAGCAACCAACGGCTGGGATCATCCCACGTGGCATCCACACGATTCTCACACGTGGAAATCCCTGTCCACTCTTCTTCATCATCAGAGGAAGGTTTCTCGAAGTGCGTGGGAGGGTTACTGAGCGTCGTGGTTCAGGATTTGAAGATCGATCTCGAGCTGGCTCGCGGGTCCGATCCCGGAGAAATCTCGGCCGTCTACTCCACGACGAACGGACGGCCGGTAGCCCACGGCGCGGGGCCCGTCGATTTGGGGAATCTGTACGCCGAGGAGGAACGGGAATTGCTCGTGGAGATAAGAATACCCGAGGGCACGGGTCCTCACTCTCTTCGCCACCGCCACCACCACGTGATGTCAGTGAAATGTTCTTACAAGGACCCGTCAGTGCAGGAGACGGTTCGCGTGCCCGAACGCGTGCGGATCGCTCCTGAGCCGTGCGGGAACGAGCGGTTGAGGAACGTTTTCGTCGCGGTCCGCGCGGTGGCCGAGGGACGGAGGTTGTTGGAGGGCGGCGACGTCGGGAACGCGATGAGGGTGTTGGTTTCGACCCGGGGGCTTTTGATGAGGTCGAGGTCGGAGTTTCCCGAGGATTGTTTGAGGATGGTCGAAGCTGAGCTGGCGGAGATCGAGTGGAGGAGGAAGTGTTGGGGACAATTTAGGAGGCCATGCAGCGCCGGTTACGGTGGTGGTGATAGGGTTGGTGGGCATGTGAGGAGGGGTTTCGATGTAGATGGGGACTTGCATGGCTTTGAAAATGCTAGGTTTTAGGAATTAGAAGCGGGTCTTTCATTTGATATTTTAAGTTTGATTTTATAATATATATATATATTTATATAGAGGAAGCCACAAACATATATTTATATATATATATATATATGTTATACACTTTTACTTAACCGATAACCAATGCAGGATCGAGTTTGATAATTAAATAAATCTCCCATTAAATTGATCTCTTCTCGAACGATAATCATTTTATAGCGCTGGTTTTGCCCAATGGGACACATCTCCTGATCACAATCGATGTCGAAGACTTCGAACACAAGAAGCTAAATCAGATAGACAAGTTTTAGCAGAGCAATCAACACAATTAACATGCTCAAGGGTTAGAAACACATCCTTCAAAGAATTTTGCCCTGATACCAGTTATTGAGAATTAAAATTCCTCGGTCAAGCCCATAAATCTAACATATAAGCACACGCGAAATTTAATTCTAAAATCAATTGACAATACGGAGAGTAAGTAACTCACAAACTTACATGCATGACATATACTTTTTAATTAAAGCGGGCAGTGTTTAGTACCCACTATATATGTAAATATAATTTTAATCAAAACAATCAGTTCCTTAAATTAATATACAAATACATAAAATTACAACCGTTTCTTTCCGAAATGATCTTCAACGATCCGACTTTTCGGACTTTCACACATCAGGCTATATATTGTACAAGAAGACGACATAGTTACATACACTCTATAGGAGAAGACGAGCCCATACAACAGAGAAAAAACATCAGCATTTCCCCCCTCTTATTATACGAATCTGACGAAAATTCTTCAAATTAAATGGCACCGAAGAAGAAGAAGAAAGACGGAGAAGAAGAAGAAGAAGAAGAAGCCTTACGTTTGAGATTGCTCCACCTTGGCCCTAACTTTCTGCTCCAAAACAGAAATCTCCGTCTCCAAGCTGAACATCCTATTCAGCGCGTGCATGTTCTCGATAGTCTCACTCAAAGTTCTGCTGTCGCTCCCATCACACCTCAAGTGCTGCATAGGCCCGTGAAGCATCTTGTTCACGATTCCCCTGCTGAGATCGTCCACCGCCTTCCTCGTCTTCTTCGGGATCTCGTCCCCATTTTCGACAGGCACTTCTCGAGCTCAGCAGCCCTTATCCTCTCAGCATAAGCCCTCAGTTTCTTGATCGTGGGGACCGTCTCCAACGAGTCCCTCCAAGCTTCGAACTGCTTCGATTCCTCTTCTATGATCGATTGAGCTTCCATGGCCTTACGTAGCCTGTCCTCTTTATTCGCAGCCACCACCTCTTTTAAGTCATCCACATTGTACACTTTAGCAGTTCCGAGTTCACTCACACAAGCTCCAACGTTTCTTGGAACAGATATATCAACGAAAAGCCTTTTCCCTCCAATGTTTTGCTCCACCAGAGTGAGATTTGCCGCGCGTTCTTTGAGGAACAGTGGGCTCTCCGATGCAGTGCTGGTGAAGACAACATCGGCTTCTGCTGCACACGTCAGCATCTCCGAGAGGGGCTTATAAGTAATTTCCGCGTCCTTGATCTCCTCGCGAATTGCATTGACCCTCTCTACGCTCCTGTTCACCACCACCACTTTATTGCAGCCCTTGGCCACGAGGTGCTTGATCACGAGCTTTCCCATTTTTCCGGCACCGATGACTAACATCCTCGCGGTGGCGTGGGAAGCTTCCGGAAGCTTCATCAGGGCCAGTTCCACGGCGGCTGAGCTGACGGAGACCGCCCCTGCTGCTATGTTGGTCTCCGTTCGAACCCTTTTGCCCACGGTGATGGCGTGCTTGAAGAGGCTGCTTATGTTTCTACCGAACCCGACGACTCCCTGTCCCACTTTTACAACCTGCTTCACCTGTGCAAGAATTTGGCCTTCTCCAAGTACTAAGGAGTCGAGTCCAGCTGAAACCTCGAAGATGTGCTGTGTTGCATCGTAATCGTAGAGGAGGAAGCGGTGTTGGCAAATTTCTGAGACGGGGATTCCACTAGTCTGAGGGAGAAGAATCAGTAACAAAAACTTCACAATCAACACACCTAAAATGGTTGAAGAACAATGCAATTTTCACCGAATGGCGATTAATATATGGAATTGGCTTGATGCAAGAAGAAGAGGGAAACTACCTTTGACATCCAATCAGTGACTTCTTTGACTCCACGGTGCCTCGAAAGAGCTACGACGTAGATTTCCATCCTGTTGCAGGTGCTAAGAACAGCAGCTTCCTCTATGTGGTTCAAGCCGCAAAGCTCTCCGATGGCTCTCGGCCACTCTGCTTCGGGAATCGCGAGCTTCTCACGCATTTCAACGGGAGCTGTGTGTATGCTGAGACCGATAACCACGATGCTGCTGCGCTCTTTTGTATATCCTGCGTGAGAAGAAATTATTACGTTCAAGGGCTAAGAATCGAAGGGAAGATGAAGGAATCAGCTAAGAATAGATCATCGTACTGTCGGCGGCCGATATTTTGAGATGTTCAAGAGCAGATAAGCTCGAAGCTTTGGCCTCATTAATCAGCTCCACTTTCTCAGCGGTCTTAACAACGCCATCCGAAGAAACCTCGCAACGTAGAACCCCCCAATTACCCCTCCGAACCGGAGAAGACGGCTTGATCCGAGCCAGCGAAGAGGCTGCCGTGTTTCTGGCAAGCAAGGCCTCCATCTTCGCCGCGACAAATGTGCTCGGCACAGCCATCGATCGGCGATCAATCAGGAATCACTAATCCGCAATCGAAGGTGTGAGGAGCGAAAGGGTTAAGGGGAATTTGGAAGGGAGAACCTTGGCCCTTGATTACTACCTGGCTGATCGTGATGTGGTGGAGCGATTTTTATATCTTTTGCAGAAAAAAGAAAATATAGAAAAGAAAAGAAAAATAATTGGCTTGTGTGTGTTGGTTCGATTTCTATGAGTTTTGATTGGCTGGTTGAGGCGCGTTCTATCCACACTCCACCGCGAGTCACCACTCAAATAAATCTCTTTCTATCGGATTTTCTACTCTCTTTTTTCTTTTCTTTTTTTCTTTTCATGAAATTGGAAGAACGTGCCTTCGAAGCTTTTTATTAAATTTTAATATGATATTTATGGGATATATACATATGTTTACTATTATGTTATGCTCAAGTAATTTCGAATATATTGACTTCTGTGGAATAATTGGAAATTAATGGGTTTTTTGTGTTGTGTGTGCCTTGCCCATTAACTAATCATTTTAAAATATTTTTCGTTTTAATGTGCGTCATATTTTGGGGATAATTGAAATCTTGGGAAATGGTGGGGTTCCTAAAATAGTAAATTGATCGATTTTCAATGGATCACATTGTGAGACTGGGTGGTATCATTCGGAATTGAATCGGTGGGATATTGTCTCATGCGATTGATGCTTATGTTGTTATATTACTGAATAACGATTTGTGGTATGAGCTATTCTTGTATAAATTTATCCAAATTTTTACTTATTTACCTTTACCAATTTTTTTTTTCCGAATACCATTTACCAATATGACTTCATGCGCTTCTATTATTTTAAAAACAATGATCGAAATAAAAGCAAAATCCAAGGAAACCAGTAATTAATTTTTTTTACGTTACAACAAGATATCACATAATCCAATTATAATTCCACACATAAACTAACTCTAATTTGTATGAATAACAATAAGCATAATCATCATCATCTCTAATTTGTATGAATATACATCATCGTTATCGGCTATTTTCTTAGTGATATTTCAAAATGTCAAGGTGATCATCTTCGTGTCCCTTCATCGTTGTTATTTAGCATAAACGATGAGTCATCACTTAAATGAGACCATTCCATCTAGGTAATGAAGATGATTAATATTCAAAGTTTTGCATTCCAAAAAAATTTAGACGATCTTCCACAGCGATAGCATATCTTTCTAATTTTTCTTTTTTTTTTTTGGCTAACTTTTGATTTAACATTCGATGAAATATACTCCTATCTCTATTTTTAATTATATAATTAACATATTTAAATTTTAAAAAATATATTCATTACTTAAAAAATATGACTTATATTGAGAATTATATAATACATTTATACTTAATTCTTAAAAAAAAAAATAAAAACTTGATCGAAACAAGTCTCTACCGATTAAATTATTAAAGTGAAATCAAACTTTTGATCGCCCAATTTTGAAATCGATCTAATGTTTATATATCTTAATACAATAATTTATAATAGTTATTTTTGTGACGTACTATAATATTCTATGTTAATTGTAGTGCGATGATATTAGGAAAATGAAAAAGGAAAAATAATTAGTGAGGCCTCTCAAGTGAGAACCCTTTTTAATTCTTGTAGTTGGACTGAAACCTCTGCTGACGTTATAAGGAAAGAAAGGAGAGGGCAGGGCAACCACCATCACACACACTATCGTCGAGCAAGCGCCGCCGCTCAATGGCCGCCACCGCCGCAATCTGCTTCAACACCCCACCGAATCCCAATCGCTCAACACCGTCAAAAGCCCTTTCGATTCCGACTCGCGCCACCGTCTCCCTCTCCTCCTCGCACTCCAAACCTAGCTCCGAACCCGAACCAATCTTCGCCTCCGTCAAGTCCTTCGCGCCGGCGACCGTAGCCAACCTCGGCCCGGGATTCGATTTCCTCGGATGCGCCGTCGACGGAATCGGCGACCACGTGACCCTCCAACTCGACCCGCAGGTCCGACCCGGTCAGCTCTCCATATCCAACATATCCGGAGCCGGAAACAAGCTCACCAAGAACCCCCTCTACAACTGCGCCGGCATCGCCGCCATCGCCGTGATGAAGATGCTCAACATCCGATCCATTGGGCTCTCTCTGTCCCTCGAAAAGGGTTTGCCTTTGGGATCGGGACTCGGATCCAGCGCCGCCAGCGCCGCCGCCGCGGCCGTGGCTGTGAACGAGCTATTCGGGTCGCCCCTATCGGCGTCGGACCTCGTCCTCGCCGGATTGGAATCGGAATCCAAGGTACTGTTACACTCGGTACATTTCATTTCGATTAATTTGCTTTAAAGCCCCATTTCTTCCAACATTTCTCTATCAAATCCATCTTTTTGTCCAATTCTTCCAACAAATTGAATCATCAAGCACAGAAATCACTAACCCCACATCAGCATTTCATCGCAACTGTCGCCTCCCAAAAAGCTCACCTTTTTTGCTCAATTACACATTTTCAAGACTCTGCACGATTTCGGTTTCCTTCCACCGCAGGTCTCCGGCTACCACGCGGACAACATAGCACCGTCGATCATGGGCGGGTTCGTCCTGATCCGCAGCTACGAGCCCCTCGAGCTAATCCAGCTGAAATTCCCGCAAGAAAAGGACCTCTTCTTCGTCCTCGTAAACCCCGAATTCGAAGCCCCCACCAAAAAAATGAGGGCAGCTCTTCCCAAAGAGATCCCGATGTCCCACCACGTGTGGAACAGCAGCCAAGCGGGTGCCTTGGTGGCATCGGTGTTGGAAGGAGACTTGCATGGTTTAGGGAAGGCCCTTTCTTCGGATAAGATCGTGGAGCCGAGGAGGGCTCCGTTGATCCCGGGGATGGAGGCTGTGAAGAAAGCTGCGATCTCTGCCGGTGCGTTCGGGTGCACGATCAGCGGGGCGGGGCCCACCGCGGTGGCTGTGATTGATGACGAGGAGAGGGGGAGGGAGATTGGGGAGAGGATGGTGGAGGCTTTCATGAGCGGTGGGAATTTGAAGGCGGTGGCTATGGTGAAGAGGCTCGATAGGGTTGGGGCGAGGAGGGTGAGTGTTGTTCCTAGATGAGATGCTTCTTGATTTGATTATTGCTTGTTTCTTGTTTTGAAATAAGGCTTCGATTTAGTTGAGGTTGGGGCTTGCCGATGATGCATTGACGATTTTTGTCCGAATTTGATAAACTTCTTAATTAATTTGGGGGAAAAAATCATATTGCGTTGGACATGTTGATGCGTATCGAATTTTTTTTTATGTTGCGTATGCGCACCTGATGTTAATTTCGAGTTAAAATTATATTTTCGCGTCAATTGTTTTCAAATTGTTTGAGTTTTATCAAAGATGATGATTTGGATTGATTTTTTCCATCAATACGTAGAAAATTTTTCAAATTTAAATACGACCTGCATGTGTTAACTGCGCACTAAAATTAGGTCTCAAGGGCTTACTGTCCTTAAATTGCTTTAATTTGGACACCTTTTTATCCTGAAATTGACACTTTATAATCTTGGTAAACTTATATAACACTCTCCCAAATATCTATGACTAAAAAATAGTTAAGCCATACTTATATATATACACACATATATTGTAAATGAAATTTATGAACAATACTGAAAATTTTCGTGAGGTAAAAGACCATAGTCCATAGAATACAGAAGAGTTAACATTACATTAGAAAAAAGAAAAGCAAGAAAAACAATGAAAAAAGGACATGAAGAAGTAATAGTTACAAGAAATCCTGCAATGATATGAACTAATTATATGATAAACGTTTTTCTTGAATTTGGACATTGAGACTGAGAAGCCTTTTATACGATAATTATATGTATATACTTTTTTTATACTTTTTTAAAGAAAAAAGATGAGTTTACGATAAATATTTATAATAATTGGAAAAAAAAAGGTTTCTTGCTGTCACGCTGTGAGTACATTGGAAAATATATTCAACGCTAACCTCAGGACATCAGTTGCTAGCTGAGCTTCTTCAATCTCCGCCTAAATTATCGTTACCAAATCGCTTCTTCCGTCGCTGCTGAAACCCGACCCGAATAAGTCAACAAACAGAGAGATGCGTTGGTCCCCATTTTTAGGGATCCCAATATTCTTAGCGCTCCTATCTTTTTCCATTGTCAAGTTTTTTCACCTCAAATCTCCAGGCAATCCTCCTCCAACTGTCCGTAAAATCCCTTGTTTTCTCTCTCTACAGTTTCCCCTTTTCTTATTTTTATGTGCGTTTTGATAATTCATTGTTTATTTTTGTCACCAGAGACTATTCGTTGCTGAGGAACTAGCTCTCTATAATGGAACTGATTCTGGGTTGCCAATACTTCTTGCAATCTTGGGGTAAAGCTGTTAGCTTTTTTCATTCGATTTATAGTGAAAAATCTCAACTTTTTCTTCAATGGTAATTTGGGTTTTTTTTTTTCTTCATTTGATTCTTTTAGGTCGGTGTTCGATGTAACTAAAGGGAAAAGCCATTATGGTCCTGGAGGTGGATACCATCATTTCTCAGGAAGGTCCGTACAGTCTCTTTCTATTCAATACAATGATGTTTACTCTAATAATCATGATCTGCTATATATGTTTCATCCTCTGTATCTTATCAGTTTTTGGTCTTTGGACTTACTGTTGCTTCCATCAGTATAAATGAGCTTTATGCACCCAAATTTCACCTTGCATTTATCCGCGGTATGATCTTAATCGTGATGTGTTTTGCTAGTTCATCACACCGGGCTCTATCACCACTGAACAATTTGATCTAATTTTTTCGAATTTGTAGAAGTTCTACTGCATGCTGATTACAAATTTAGTTGTCATTTCTCTGTAGTTTAAATGAATTAGACTACACTGAACAATTTTCTGTTTGAATTTGCTTAGGGATGCTTCCCGTGCATTCGTCTCCGGAAACTTTACAGGTATATAACATTCACTTATCATCCCTACATATATTCCCTGATTCACATAATTTCAACACCGAAAAGAGAAAAATGTTTACGGTAAGGGAAATATTTCCTCAAATGCAAATACATGTGTAATTTTGTATATACATACTAGTGGTCTTTCAACAGCCTCTTGAGATCTGGAAGATGTTAAGCTTATGAATTTATTACATCTGTACTTTTAGTAGCAAACCTTTTAGCCAAACGAGTCAGTTAATCAACCGTGTGACATGAAAATCTCCCTTTTCAATATATAATATCCAGGAGACGGGCTTACAGATAATCTACACGGTTTGAAAAGCCCTGATGTAAGTAAGATCACATAATCTCATTTCTTTGTTCTCTTGAATTCTGTTTTGCTTCTGAGAATTTTTTTCATCTTCCCACAATGTGAATCCTACATTAGGTGAAGAGCATTGTCGAATGGAGAGATTTCTACTTGAGGACTTACATGTAATGTGACCAATTAATTTCACTTTCTTGCAACCTTGTCATTATATAACAGCATGCAATTTGATGATCTCTTGTTTCTCGTTCATACACAGACACGTAGGTAAATTGGTGGGCCGTTACTACGACAGCAAAGGCAACGCCACAAAGTACTTAAAAGGGGTCGAAGCAAAAGCTGCCAGAGGAGCTCAGCTCCTCGAGAAGCAGAAGGAGGAAGAATCGAAAATCCCCAGCTGCAACTCAAAGTGGAGCCAAGAAGAGGGCTCTGAGGTCCAAAAATATTATGATATGCTCTTTTTATTGAAATTATTTGGCTGATGAAAGGCATAATACTTTCTGCATTTTCTCAGATATGGTGCGACGAAGGCTACCCGAGGCTGGTGCAGAGGCCCCACGAGATAGCACTGACGGGGAAGATGAGCAAGAGATGTGCGTGCTTCAAGGAAGGCGAACTTGATCGTACGGGTCTCGATGTGTATGAGGGATGCGATTCTTATGCCAAGAGATGCAGATTAGGGTGATAAATATACTTATGGGGGGTTTATGTCTCATTAATATTGCTTGAAAATTGCAGATTTGATTCCTTTTTGAGGTTGGATATATGAATGTGACGTTATGATTCCAAGGTTGTCTTCAAAACCACCGAAAACCACTGTTTTGTCCTAATTCTTTAACTGATAAATATACAAGTCAGACAAAAAAGACTATCTGTGTTGAGTCATACTTAACAATTAAATTAGGAGAAAAATCTTACGTGGCATCGAATATGTTGGTTTGGACTAAATTTTTCAGATGCCACGTAGGATTTCACTAAAAGTTATTGTCACCTTCACCTCGGGTGTGTTAATTCAAGGTTGAAATTAGACTGGCGTTTATGGTCCTCAAATTGCGTTAATTTCGAAATTTGTCGTGCTAAAATTATCATCTCTTAATTTATGGTCCTTATAATGCTATTCCTAAAGTACTAAAAAAACAACTAAGCCTTTCGGTAGTACCAAATATCGCAATTCCCCCCTCCCCCCCTCCAAAATTGATTTTGGACTAAAATAGCAAAAGTTAAAATGAAGGGATGGATGTAGTTATTAAGCGGGGGACTAAAAAGTATTTACACCGAATAGAGTAAAACCCTAAACCCTTATTTTGAACTCATTTTGGTTCGACCGTTCACTCTGCACTCTCAGACAACGCGCGTATCTCAGCTGGTAAAGAAACCAGCTGCAGCAAGAGACATACAACAAAAGCATCAGCTTCGTATATTAATCGAAAGTAAGAAAATCCATGGGCAGCAGAAGTAACAACAGCAATGGCGGAAACGCGGCCGTTGACAAGGGCGCCGATTTTGCCAATTACTTCTGCACCTACGCTTTCCTCTACCACCAGAAGGAAATGCTCTCCGACCGGGTTCGGATGGACGCTTACTACGACGCCGTTTTCAAAAACAAGCACCATTTCCAAGGAAAGGTACCATTTTTATCACGTTCATTCCGAATTTTTAAACAGATCAGATGTATTTGCAAGTGGGTTTAGTTGGGCAGCTTCGTGTTTTCTTTTTAATTTTTATACCGATTTGATTTTGCCCTCTTTTTGAAAAAATTAGACCGTTCTTGATGTGGGAACCGGAAGTGGAATCCTTGCTATATGGTCCGCACAAGCGGGCGCGAGAAAAGTGTACGCAGTGGAAGCCACAAAGATGGCCGAACATGCGAGGAAGCTCGTGAAAGCTAATGGGCTCCACGGTGTGGTTGAAGTGATTGAGGGTTCAATGGAGGAAGTGACACTTCCTGAAAAAGGTTGACCTTTTTTGCAATAGTCCACTTTCTTGTCATTTCTTTCCTCTTAAAATATCTGATGTTTCTTTCTGCTTTGGTGTTTGTTTTGGGCAGTTGATGTGATTATTTCAGAGTGGATGGGGTATTTCCTTCTGCGGGAATCGATGTTGGACTCTGTGATCTGTGCTCGGGATCGCTGGCTGAAACCAGATGGAGTCATGTTAGTACTACTTCCTTTTTCTGTAGAATCTCTAGCAAGAATTTTTCTAGCCAAATCCCTTATATTCTCTAGTTGGGAGATGATCCGTGGTGGAACTTGATTCGTGTGACTATGTCGATGAATTTTGTCTTTCGTTTTCATCTTGGAATTCTTTTTCCTTGATGTTTTTTGCATATCTCCTCTCCTACTGGGATTCAATCAAGGATCGTTGCTTGTTTAGATGCAATTTCCTTGAGATTCTGACATTTCAGCTGATAATAATCCCTCTTCCCCACATGAGTGCATATTTTTTTTTATGTGTCGCTTGAGCCCCTCTATTTCTGAAATTGCAGCAAGGTCCTTTATAACTACTCCGATGGTGAACTGTATCTGTTTATCAAAATCCCGTGACGTTAACATGTTCAAGAATTTGATTATTTCGTTTCCATTTCATCCCCAAAGTACTCGAAATTAAGTTCGATGCTGGTGTCTTCTTGTTGGGTATCAAGCCCAAGTCTCACATTTTATTATAACCTTCTTATAAGCTTATGACTACTTCCTCTATTGTCACTTGGATTTAGACTGGAAACACCACATGGGCTTATACGTTGGGTTCCCATGTTTGGGCTAAGGGGGAATTTATTCCCAACACCTCTTGCTGACATAATGAACCACCGTTGACTTAGGTATCCGAGCCACGCTCAAATGTGGCTCGCACCGATCCGGTCCGGGCTAGTAGATCACAAGATGAACGACTACGAGGGAGCAATGGAGGATTGGAGAAGCTTCGTAGATGATACCAGAAATTGCTACGGTGTTGATATGAGCGTTTTGACGAAGCCGTTCGATGAGGAGAATAAGAAATACTATTTGCAGGTATGTCTTCTTCGTTGGGCCCCCCTTAGCTTTTTCGGGTTCTTTTTTTATTTTCTACGGGATGATGAAATATGGAACAATTTGAATTTTTGTAGACATCGATATGGAACAACCTCCACCCGAAGCAGATTATAGGGACGCCCGTGAAAATTAAAGAGATGGACTGCTTGACTGTTACAGTAGAGGATATACGCGAAGTTTCCGGAAGCTTCTCGAGTTCCATAACCGAAGAGTTGTCCAAATTCTGTGGGTACTGTGGCTGGTTTGATGTCCATTTTCGAGTGAGTTTTTTTCTTCTCATCTAAATTTGCAGATGTACCGTAATGATTTTTTTTTCTCTTCTTGACATTTTTTGCTGATCTTCTAATGTAGGGTAACCGTTCGAATCCTGCTCAGCACGAGATCGAGCTCACAACTGCCCCGAGCGAAGATTTTTCAACACACTGGGGACAGCAGGTATGTAATAAATATTTTGCATGCACAAGTTCTTTTCCTTGGTAATAATCCTGTGGCCCTGTCCAAATGAGTTTTTAAAAATAGCCTCCAAATGTGTACACTATTATACTCTCGTGACAATGTGGGTTGACTATTATAATACCCTTGTGATAATACTGTGACAATGTGGGTTCGGCCATCAAAGTGGGTACTCAGCATTATAACGGGTACAATGTGGGTTCTCATAAATATCCTTAAAATTAAGGCCATTGCCTAGAAAGACTCGGGTTAGGAGCCTATTTTTTTTAAATATTTTTTGTCAAAGGCTATTTTAGAAAAAAAAAAAACAACATAACCTTTATCTTTTTTCCCGGGACGATAAATATTTTATAAATATTATTGCTTTAGGTGTTTCTGAGGCATCCTCCCGAGCGAGTCCAGCGAGGAGATAATTTGGCGATACAATTTTCGATGACGCGTTCGAAGGATAATCACCGGCTGATGGAAGTCGACCTCGGCTGCGAGATCAAAAGGTTGTCTGGGGAATCGCGTCCGCCAATTCAAGACAAGTTTTACATCGAATGAGAGCTATGAATTTGCCTGCGATTTTCAGTGTTATGTTACCGTTTAAAGACAATCTTCACTCATCTAAGACCTCTTTGTATTGTATGATCAAATTCCCCGCGCTGTGATATGATTGAATATGTGATCATACGTATGTTTGGAATTAAGAGAGTCTTCAAATTTTGGCTCAATTATTTTTGAGTAATGTATATTTGCGTGAGCGACGTTTTAAGGACATTAAATTAAGGAGCGACAATTTTTGGACAAGTTTTCAAGTTGAAGCAACTTGAGGACAATTAGCACTGAAAAACGTAATTTTAGTACGAAATTAACACGTGAGTCGTATTCAACAATTAAATCAGGAAAAAATCTTAGGGGGCATTGCCCATGGTGATTTGTATGGAATATCTCATGATTTTCCCTATATTAATTGTCACGTGCACTTCATGCGTGTTTGAACTCAAACTAGGTTTTCGACGTTAATTATCCTCAAATTATTTCAATTTGTCGAAGATACCGATTCGGACCAATTTTTTCCGAAAAAACATCGAACTCTCCCCGAATTATTGTCAGACGAGGTTCATGTGTGTTAATTTTGGTCTAAATAGGTAGGAGATTGACGAGCTTACACAAGAATATCAAGAAATCCCCAATCATCAAGTAGTTCAGTACAAGTTCTATTATGAATGCTTCACCTCAACTCAATATGAGGCAGAAGAATTGTAATATTTTTCTAACAAATGATCTATAAATTTTAAAAGTAATACATGTCACCTTCTTTTACGCGGAGTCGTTTCGTACGGTGGGAGAGGAACCCCGAAGACCCAATCGAGAACGTTGAGGTACTTCGATCGGAAAACGTCCCTCTCGTTCGCGTAGCAGTGCATGATGATTGCAGTCGATAAGCTGAAGATCAACACATCTGTTCTCTTGGGAGTTTTGGACTGAGGCAAGTAGCCCACATCGGCCATGCACGTAAAGAAGCTCTCGATGGCCCGTGTGAGGCAGTATAAAGATATCTCTATCCTTCTGCTCTTTTTCTCAATTGCAAGAGCCAAGCCAGTGGGAAACTATCAAAAAACATTACAGTAAATTAAATATATTGAATTTTTTTTTTTACAAGATGAATGAGGAGCATATGACTCCGCATGTGCTCAAAGTGTATAATATTGTTAATGGAAGCATATAAAGATGTTGTATACCGTTCCCATCGCCACCATGGGAATGTTGCATCTCTTCAGAATCCGGAAAAGCAGACATGTCCACAACCTAAGTTGTTCAATAAGATAATCGTAAATTGAAGACAACTAATTGAAGTTGCTTGTTGAAAGGTAATTGGTTAGCGAAATGGACATGTTTTGAAGAGTTTCAAGACTTCATCAATTACAGAGTTTGGCTGATTAACGTTTTAAAATGTATTCACAAGCTGAAGTTTGGGTCCAAATGGGGTCAGGTTGAGAAAAGGGCCCAAACATATGTCCCATATATTTCAGCTTCGCGACAATTTTAGAAAAATAATCTTCAAGATAATTTCTTACCAGGCAGATGAACAGTACATCGAGAGGAATAAGCTTGACCTCGCTGTCCCGAGAATTCCTTTCCGGAAAATTGTGAAGGGCCTGGAGATGAATTAACTGAAATAAGTACGAACTCAAGGCAACTGTATAGTTTAAAACTGCAGGTTTATGCAACGCTTCTATTCAAAGGTTTCGTTGGGATGCACATATTTCTCCTAGAATTCATTTGAAATATCACATATCTGCCTCGTACAAGCAAGTACAGTCTCATTTCCTTTGCTCAGTATCTTTACTTTTGTGTCTTACAATATGAAATGAATATGGGGAAAAAGCAGGGCCTGAACCTAGAAACAAGCAATCGCAAGTAGCGAAAAAAATATTCCATACATGAAGGGGCTATAAATTGCATGACACACAAAGAGGTTTCACGAAAATCACCTTTTCAAAAGATCTTGACGGTGGACAATCAAGGCCGGGATTAGATACACCGGAAGATAAACAGGCAGTGCTCTTTTATATGCTTGAATTAGAAAGCTAATGAAATGTTCGCCACATGCTTGATTCCCATGGATTATCTGGCACAATATAATTTGAAATAGTGAATATTTAAATCATGAAGGTAGGAGATGATAAAGATCATTAAGAGAGAAATGTATGCATTAAGCCTCTACCGAGCACGGTATTTTCATATTTGGGTCCAGTTTGATGTCCACGCCATTGGACTTGTAGTATTTCTCTACAGCTTCCAAGTTTGTTAAAGGCCTACCACTTGCAATCTCACTCACACGACGCAGGAGTACAGGATCTTTTGCCCCATGTTTGTTGAGAAATGACCTATATGTCGCGGGTAAACTCTCTTGCTTCAGTATATAAGCAGACCTGAAAGAGCAGATCCCATATTCACCATAAGAATCGTATCCTGAGAGGATTTAAAAGAGAATGAAGAAGCCAAATCTAATTGCTGCTAATTTGATAAGAAGCCTGACATCTCATTTGAACTGTATTTTTCTTCCTCACTGTTTCAAATACGGAAAACAAACGCCACGAAACTATTGCTTGATCGATCGCATGAAAGCAAAACCAAGTAATGTACTTTCTAAGCCTGCGTGGATCACTAAAAATCAAGATAGCTCCCAAAGAAGAAGTTGAAAATGCAATTTGCTCGTATCAGAAAGCTTCTCCTATTAGAAAGGATAACCACACTTATTTAATAGCAATCTTTTCCTAATTGAATGTCAAGCACCTCCAGTTATGAAGAAATGATAGGTAAAATGAACATAGATAAAGAAACCGAAATATAGCATGGACTTAGAGCATAGCTGAAACAGGATGCTCACAGAATTTGAGAAGATGAGAGGCACATAAGGAATATATCTCCATGTGCCCACGTGAGTGGCTTGCACATACGGCCAAATTTCTTGCTTTTTATCCCACATCGGGAAGCCAACACGGTGGCGCGCATGAGAATGTATATCGCCAAACTAGTGTGCTGCGTGTCCAGCCCCGTGAGCAGCATAGATGGACCCGCTATTGCCCCTGCGAGAAGGGATCTCCACTTTGCCGTCCTAAACATTCAAAGGACATAATTTAACTCTACCACCACTAAGTAGAAGCATAAGTAAAGATCACATGTTGTGGGGAAGAAATCATGCCTTCTATGACCACCTAAAGCAACAATAACTTCGTCAACGGTCACAAACGTCCCAGCAAATGTACCCAGAAACAATCCATATCTCAAAGTCTCTTTCAATGCCAAGATCACATCAGCACTAAGCGGTGACATTTCCATTTTCCTGCAGATAAAGAAGAAAAACTGAGAACTAATGCTCTGTATATCAGCAAACAAATGCCATCCATTATATAGAGCTTCTCTAGTCCGAAAAAGGTAACCTATGGCAACGTATTAAATAGTTGGAATTAAACTAAGAACTTTCTGCTTACATATGGAATCAAACCGTCCTTGCAGACACGTAAAACTTCTCAAGAGGCATGAACCCACTAGCTAACATAATAAGTTGAAATTTTGCCCAAACCAAAGAACTCATATGGAGAGGGAAAACTTTTGAATTCGATAAGAAACTGTTGCATACAGCAAGAAAATGCAAAAAACCAAAATAAACGAGCATTTCAATCAATTACATTCTTGATTCCAACTCATTCGAGCGTTGATTGATCCCCGAAGAAAGGTTTAACAAAATCTAAACATATATCCATCGTCAGATCACCAATCTGACACAACTCCAGCTATTAGCGAGCTATGCTCGAACAATGAAACACAACTCAAAGCCTCAAGCTTGGCGAATATAACAAACCCACTGATGCCAAGTTGAAATGCATATATTTATCTAGGAGATATCGGCAATAATTTCTATTTAACAAGCGCATACATACCTCGACGAAGGGAGCGATCGGCGGCGGCGGAGACGAGATACCAGAGCGAATAGAGCAAGTCCTCCTTTCAGCCCCGCTCCAATAGCCAAACCCTTAACCGAGGCAGTAAACACGCGCCACGGTCTATCGTAGTCCTGAACCGGATACGAGTCGAAGCTCAAGAGCGAGCACGACGAAGCAGACAACGGCAGACCCTTCGACGGGCCGAGATCGCACAGGCAAAGGTCGCCGGAGTGACACTTGGGACATGCTGATTTGTCCTCCACGACGTCGTCTTGGGAGGACACCGCATCCATTTGGACGATTGAGGATTCGAAGGAGGTGGGGTCGACTCTCGAAGCTCGGAGAGCGAGCAGCGAGTGAAGGTGGAACACGTACGTCGTGGGGACGCTGTTGAACTTATTCCAAACAATTAATTACTTCGCAACTCAGCCTATTGAATACTTGAACTATAAATAAATCTCCTTCGAAAAAGTTTGTAAGAATGTTGAAGTTTGAGTGTTGGATTTCCTACTAGATTGGGAAATGCATATTTAATATTATTATTATGATTATTATTTCATTTTTAACATATTTGACGATATTAATTTGTGTTTTATATACTAATACCATTACCAGCGCCTTGAAATTATCGTCTTCAAGCCAGTTGTTGCCCCAATATTAGATAATATACTAAAATATAACTTTGGAAAGCTCACCCATTGAGATACATACCTCATATATTTTCATTGAAGGGTGTAGAAGATATTGGTAATTGGTTACAGCATTATTTTAGTAATGCTATAGCTTATTGGGTTTAATATTAATCGATAGCAAAAGACCCACCCATTCAGCCATGTTTCTTCAGCTTTATCCCTAATCGAGACCAGCGAGAAGCAGAAGGAGAAGAAGAGGGGATATGACAAGTGAAAGGACGCCAATTTGTATCCAAAGCCTCGATTGCCTCATTTTTTGCGTCTCCTTCACCAGCTCAATCTTCAGCTTCTCAAGTTCTTCGTCATTCTGGAGAAAATCCGAAACAGGATATGCTTGTCGTAGTAAGTGATTGATTTCCTCAATCAAGTGATTCATTAGCTCGTGAAAACATCAAACGTTAATTAACTGATGCCAGAGATGTGAAGATCAGGAAATCGCAGGGTTTAATCTGCACAGATTGTGCGCGCGTGTCGTGTGATTACATCTTTCAACAAGCAGCATATCACATGTTAATCGAAGACGGAAATGAAATATCATACGTTACGTTATCAGCTATCGCCACTCAATTAGGCGATTATCAACTGAATCGACCGACGGAAGCCATGTAAAAACGAAAGAACAAAGCGGGAAATGAACACCTGGAGTGGAGCGGCGACGCAGGTTGGATTAGCACAGGCGTTTCTGAGAGAAGATATTAGAAATGCAGCTTTTGCACATCGAATAGCTTTGGTGCCGTCGGTCTTTGTCTTCATCAGTCGATCTTCTTCTACTATCTTCTCCATTTTGGTCTCACCAATCGACGATCTTCTTCTTCTGCTGCTGCTGCTATTTTCTCAATCTGAAATACGACTCCCTCGCAATTTCTATCTGACCTGTAGCGCCAAGTTTTATCAATAAGAGAGTTGTTATATATCTGCTCCTCGCCGGCCGCTAGTGAGTAACCTTCTATGAGTGTGTGAGATTTAATAAGTTTTTAGGCCAAAAAATGTATCCAATGATGTATAATTTTATTTTTATTCTAACTAACATTTTCCCAAATTGAATTTGATTTTTGTCCAATTGATGAATATAACTCAAGGCTTTTTAATTATTTTGTCATGTATATTAATGATGGTAGCGTTATAAGGACGCATATGTTAAGAGGGTTGCAATTTTATGATAATTAGCTTCAAAACTGAAGCAATGAGGACATAAAAATATTGCAAATTTTACGAAATTTAGTTTTGAAGACAAATTAACGTTTAAAAAGGTTTTAATTTAAGACAGTTTCGAAATCAACGCAATTTGAGACAATTAATGTTACAATTTTGAAAACTTATTATGATCAAAATGCTTCCGTTTTGAAACGAATTGTCGTAAAATTTGTGTATACCGTACATGCCTTGCTCGCTCGTTTGATTCGCATGTATGAGTGAGTATGAGTGTATATCATTAAATTATCTCGTGTTTGTTATATGTGTATCGACATATCTATCTTTGTATGACTATACACCTTACACGTCAATTACAAGAATTTTGTTTATAAGCCATGTGTAACCATACTCACCATAGAGATGAGTGTGAGGTGTGTATAACTAATACAAACACAATCTATATCATTATCCAAATAATCAACACACTCATATTAAACATGTTATATTATTATATCAACAAAATTTTTTTGTATAGCCATAACTTATACCCAACATATCCAAAAGACATGGATATCAAACAACCCCAATCTAACCCTTAGTTAAACACATATATTACAAGACAAGACTGCTGATACAAGTGACATTAATTCGTTATCTATATATATTCCATGAGTATACATATGTATATCATACTGATATGCAAGATCAAATATATTATCAATTATAATTCATCTACATGATGGAACAAGCATGGGGATTGTCATCACTAAACAAGAGAGAATACTTCTCTTCGACGGGGTTGAGCGTGGCCACGCCGGGCTCGTCGGTCCCACGGACGAGATTGGGCGGCGCTTTTTTATCGTAAACTCCCAAAGCGTAAGGATGCGCGATAATCTCGTAGGGCACGTAAGGCCAAGGCTCGGCTTTCTTACCGGTTTTCTTAGCCTGCTTTAGAACCTTCTTTGCGTCCACAAAGCCGTAAACCGATGCCTTCTGGTTTTTCCAGTCCACCGTCACTGATTTCGCTCCTATAAAAACACCCACATGCTGTTGAGATTTCTATCACAGATCGGATAATTCAACTCAGCCGACTCAATTAGCATATCAAAACAGGCAGCTTCACCTAATCAACAATTGGTTTTAGGCTGACTCCCTCAATTTCTGATACTTGCACACAATTATTTACATATATACATGTATATATATATATATATATATTGGTTAATTATTATAACATGAGAAATATGGAAAATTTACCTTTAAGACCGGAGAGGACGTTCTTGACTTTGTTGCCACATCCTTCACAATCCATTCTGACTTTGAGGTCGACGTTGTTGAGCTGCTTCTTCTTCTTCCTCCTCGTGCTGCTGATTAGCTCAGACAAGTAATCCAACGTTCCATCGACTCCCATGTTTTCTCTCTTGCAGTGGCAATGAGTGTATTGTGTAAGTATGAACTTGTTAGAGTCTCTTCTTTGCGAAAGGGGCCTTTATATAGATGATCTACAAGGGTGAGGTTTAGAATTTCATTTACTAATTTAAGCCGGTTGCTTTATTTTTTTAAATTGAATTTCGAACATATGGTGCCTAGAAAAAAGGTGAGGAACTGTGAAGGAATCTCGAGCTTTTTTGTAGTAAGTATTAACGAGATGAGTACTTATTTGTTTTAGTCTCTTGCATACCTTTTTCTATTATTGCATGCTCATGCTTTTAGGTTGTGGCAGTGAATTTCCACCGAAATCCATTGCACTAAGGGAAGAATATTGCATTTTTTTTAATGAGAGTCGGTTTTCAGCGGATTCTGGACACATAATAGAATATGCAGCGCATGTGTTGGCTTAGATAATTAGAAGTAAAACCAAAGATGGATTCAAACTCTATTTTTTTTTTTTTTTGCTCGTATAAAGGAATCATATATTCCAATGTCCCACAATAAAGATGAATCCAGTGTAATATAATAAGTCGAAAGTATGACAAGAAAAAAAAAAAGTTGCAGGCTTTTAGATCCATATTCGACATACATGTTCGTTATATCGGTTCAATGATCAGATCAATGTCCCTATCTCGCAGAGATTCTTTCCTTAGTATGTCAAGCAACTCTTCAAACAGAAACATATCAGTTCTTAACGATTAACTTATCATAAAAAAGAAGGTGAATTTACAAAACAGATAGACTCGAATTAATTAATTAATTAATTAATTAAACTCATCAGATGAGCTCCATTACACACGCTGTCCATAGTAATAGCAGAAAAATGATTTTACATAAGCTGTGACGGTTACTCACAACTGGCTTGGACGCGGCGGAAGGTTTCGGCGGTGCCAGAACGGCGACAGCTGGCGCAGCACCGGGCTTGTGGCGGCTCGTTTGGTCGTCCGTTGGTAAAGGGCTGGGTGGTCCCTCGCCAGTAACATCGTTACCTACGCGCGAGAAAAATATTCGTAAAAAAATATTTGTTACAGCCGCGCTTATATTTATTTTTTTGCGCGGTTAAAATGTGCAAAAAAAAAAAAAGATACTTACAGCTAGAAACGGACCAACCGAGCTTTAGCTTCTCCCAATCGAACACCACCCGGTAGCCCATCAAGACGTTTTCTGCACAATCGTATGCGGAGATGTTGAAAAAAAATAAATTGTAATATATAAAATTAAAATATGATTCACTCCCTAAAAGCTTTAGGTGATGTGGTCATTTAACACATGGTATCAGAGCTCAGGTGAAGAAGTGGTGGAAAAGAAGACCACCCACTTAAGAAAATCAGACGTCTAAGGCTAGGTAAAAAAAATCAGCCTACACGTGAGGGGGCGTGCTGAAAATATAATATATAAAACTAAAATATGACGCACTATATGTATCTGCAAGCTTAAGCTTTTATGTGAAGTGGTCATTTAATAATATAATAATAATAATAATACCCATTTCGATTCGAACGAAAGTTAGGGTTACTCACGTCCGATGACCCCAAGATCTCCATCTATGCTTTGTATTCCCAAGCAATACAATCCCCCCTTCATGTAAAAAAACGAAGTTTCCGTCATAAATTCATACATATGCATGGTAGAGAATTAGCTCGACTGATAATCATAAAGATCAAACAAGCACAGACATAACAAGCAGCTTTAGTCTCATGTCTAGAGATTTACGGGTAATAAATATTGCAAGAATTTGACGGAAGAAAATATCACTACGCTGTAGCGTACCTCATCTCCGGGAATATGGAACATGGTTTCTTGGATTAGTAGGGTTTGATTCTTGGAAAAAACAATCTTCACATGAGGGATGTTCGAGGTTCTTAGGGAACTGTCGAAATGAAATCATTTCATCATAAAGAGAATTCCTTATATAGCAACGACAAAGATTGAAGATAGATAGTGAAAAAAATGCTACTTTACCGAGGCGCATAACAGTACTCGAAATCCTGTATGCTGGTTTTCGGCGCGTTAATTTGCCTCTGAAACTGCGCGAAAAAAAAAAAAGAAGATTCAGCGCACGACATTCACCAAAGTCCCAATAAAAATGAGATTCAAAAAAGAAAAATAAAAATTGCAAAGGCGAAAGAAAGGAAACCTCGGAAACAACTTGCTGATATCCCTCTTTGGGAAGGTACGTGAACGAGGTTCCCGTATCAACTTGCGCCTTATACCCGGTTTTATTCAGACACGAACTCTCGACGCACCATTTTTCCACTTCAACAACGTAGGCGTTCCTTTTTATTACGATAAAAAAAAATTATCATTAAGGCGCTAGTGTAATAACTAATTATCACGTTTCCCGGGGAATATAATTAACCGACACTTACTGATCTTCTTTTAAAGGCACGAAAGCAGTCGACTTTTGCGAAGAAGGCCCTTGGTCGCCGAAGTAGAGCCGGCCCGAGTGGTTCTTGTCGTAACAGAACGAGAACGAACGCACCATGAGCCCCGACTTTGCGAGAAAACTCGGAACCGAGACTCCTCCGGGCCCCAATCCAAGTACGCCATCGGGGGCAACTCCGTCCAAATATTCGCCGGTTTGTTTACTACCACAGCTGTTATTACAACAAATAATCGTCAGATTTATGGAACACAAATCTAAAGAAATTAATAATAACGATAAAAAAAAAGAGAGAATTCGGGCGTGCCCTATCATTATCGGAGCCCGCATGGGGCTCTTTGGACCGCTTCCACCGGCCGGCATCAGATGAAGCTGATCCTCGTAGAGAAATCCCGAGCTCGATGTCCCTTGCGACGAATAGGAGACGGAGTAAGGACAGCGCCCTTGTGGATATTTGCAGTTGGGTCCCATTTCGCACAATTCGTGGCTGCACGGCACTTGCTTGCTGCTGCTCGAGCGCGACGGGTTGTATTCCTTAAGCTCTTTATCCTGCCCAATATTTTACGCAAAAAATAGTATTTAATGCTCTAATCCGAAATTATGACCTGCCACGTGTCGAAATAAGCAATTCAAAGTTGTTGGGAAAGAAATATATAAAATTTAAAATACGATAACATCTCCTCAAGCTGTGGAGTGGTCATTTAACATGGTATCGGGGCCCAGACCCAATAAGAAAAATCTCACTTCTAGTGTCAGATAAGAAAGAAACCAGCCTTAGACGTATATATAAAATTAAAACACGGTATACTCTCTTCAAACAGCGGAATGATCATTTAACATGGTATCAAAGCCCATACTGGGTACGAATTCTCACGACCACCCATTTAAGAAAAATTACACGTATAAAGCTATATAGAAAGAAATCAGCCTAGCTAAACATATGTATGTAAGAAATATGATACAAACTCTTCAAGTTTAAGCTTTTAGGTGGAGCAGTCATTTAAAATAAGTAACCACAACGGGGAAAAAAAAACATACCAACACGTCGGAGTGACTTAAAGTTAGAGAAGCACACTGCGTACAGTCACATGGAACCCAAAGCATATCGCTTCCACTGTCATCAATTGCTCGGTGTCCCAAAATCCACACATAGCAAGCATTTATCATCATCGGTTTCACTTTCGATGCCCTAAGCTTCTACATCTGCTAGGCGACAATGCTCCCTTTTTAGCTTTCGACCCGACATTTGCTATTTCTCTTTCTGACAAATGTTTAGGAACGACAACAAGACCCGAATCTTAGTCATATTTAAGGATGTTTCTTTTTTTCTTTTCACTCCTACCATTGTAAGTTAACACATTACAGCTGCATCACCTACACTGATTATCTGTTATCCCTGTTCAAGACCCGAGGATGCCATCTCAAAAATTTATCCTTTTGAGACTACTCACTCGACACGCCATCACATCATTACATACATGTCCTGCCTTTTCGATTTATTGCAATCAACCCCCCAAGTATTGATCAATTGAAACATATGACACCGGCAGAAGCACAAAATAAGTCGCAGCTACACACATCCACAAGATTACGGATCATAAGCTCGAAAAATCATGGAAACTTTGACATAATCCACCACTAGGGATCTACATTGCACAAAAAACCAACATAAAGGAAACACTGAAAAAGAAGGAAAAAATTCTAATGAAAAAAAAAATTGCTTTCATAGAAGAAAAATCGAACCATCCCATATCGTTCCCAAAGTTGAAGGTGCGGCCCTCCTCAGCACCCACAAACACCTGATTCTGAGCTCCCTGCAGCAGCTTCATCCTCTGCCTCTTCGAGTCGCCATCCATCAGCATCCTCATGTGTTCGAAGCTCTTTTTCTCGGGCCAAGACTGCGCCTTTACAGTCCCACTGTTGCTGCTCTTCCCGAAAGCACGCGCCCCCGCGGAGAACCTGTGCACCAGCCTAGTGGAGTACACGGCCGATTTAGCAGCTGCGAAGGAGCTTCTGAAGAACAACGTGAAGAAGACGAGCGCTGCAGTCGAGATTCTGGGGTTTCTTGGCTCCATTTTCTGTGTTTTCCTTTTTCCCTTTTTTTTTCAATTTCTTGTTGCCGAAAAAGAGAGAGTGAGCGAAGCGGTTCTCTGTCCTCTGAGTTTTAAGTATAGGGTGACATAAAAGGATGGAGAGTGAAGACTATCTATGTAATAATAACTAGCTTTGGACTGGTCTGTGTAATGAGTTTGAAATGAAAGGTAAAAAAAAAAAAACCGTTTTAAGGCGACGAAGCACGTGGACGGTCATTTCACGGCCGTGATGCAATCAAGATGATCCTTTTTCGTGATTGCTTTGCCGTTTCGTTTCGACAAAGGCCTCATCTCGTCTCGTCTCTTAGATTATAATTAATATTATATTTATTTCATTATCATATTATTATGATGATCTACCATATAAAAATGTCTTCCGTAACCTTAGATTAGCGAGCGTGGGTCTCGATGACGATATACGTGTCACGAAAACGCGTTGGGTGAGCTAGCAAAAAACATATTAAAGTTCAAAGTTTAATGTTTTGTTTAGGCCATGTTTAGAGGATTACAATGAAAGCTTTATAATATATCTCTACTTATATAAAAGAGCGAAGCCATCGTTTGATAGCCAGTTTCCCGTAAGTAGCCGGTCACCTCTGTTATTTTTAAGTCTCATCACGTACTCAATAATTCCCTTCGATTCCAATCTGAAACGCAAGCACGGTGCCCCTTCCAACGCAACTCCACGCCCCTCGCCACACCTTCTCCTCTTCTTCGCCACCTAAGAACCAGCCTTAAACTCAAGCTAAGCAGGGGATAGCAGGATTGTGTAGCTGTATGAGGAAGGTTCAAATTCGTGCCTTGTATTTGTTCGACATAATGCCTCAGTGGACGGCGTCGACTTTTTCTTTAGCGGATATGCAGGTTTATGTTTCCTCATCCTTGGGGGCTGCTGCTATGATGGGATTCCCGTTTTGTCGTCCGATTTAGGCGGTTGTTATTTGCGTACTTTGGTGGTCGGCGTTGGAAGAATTTCTGGTGGCTTTGTGGCTATCTTGCCCACCTTTGTTGTTTCTGATGATCCATTGGTTGATGTGACCTACGGGGATGGTTGGAATGTGCAGCGGATTGGGACAGGTGCATTGCAAATGTTCGACATAATGCCTCATTGGAAGGCATTGATCTTGTTTCACCCAATTCTTCAACGACTGCTTTGATTCATCATCCCTCATCCACAGGGTTGTAAAGTAGAGTTCGTCAATCAAAGAGATGATTGAATGATGAAGGCAATGCCTTGCTTGTCAAGATGAAGAACCCAGACGTGGTTATCTATAATATATTTATCGAAATAACGGGTGTGCCTTTGGAGGGATACAAATATTATTTGATTTGCAAGTTAAGGTTTTGAAAGGTATGTTGCTTCTTATAGAATGGTGTTGACAGTTTATGCCAAGCTGACGACTTCATTGGGGCTATGAAGGTTTTGAACGCCATTCTACAGAGTAAACACTGTCCACGTGTTAAAACTTTTCAAGTTCTCTTCGTGGCCTTATTCAGAAGCGGAATGCTAGACGATGCTTGTTTTGTTTTGATGGAGTGATGAAGAGGGATATTGATATAGATTTAAACTCGAAAACCATAATTCGAGAACAATGCACAATAATAAACTTATTGATGCCCAGTTAGCTGATATCAATATACAACCTATTGAAGTATGTTCGAGTTCTACAACCTTTATTCGTGGAAGGTATGATTTCCTTCAACATCTACAATATTAGCTTTTTGTGGGATCAACTACTTTAATTAACCAAATCTTCATGCACACTTTTACCAATGATCACGAAGAAACACCGGGAGCATGGGACCCCATCGATGATGTTGTTGTTGTTATTATCCTTCTTTGACTGTGAATATTCGCTGAATCTCATTTAGTAAGGATATGTTGTTATTGTTGACTATGCTTCCAATGCTTTTTGTTTCTGTTAATCATGTTGTTCACCTCAAAGGAAGAGGCAGTCAACGTTTTTCTGTTTGTGGCGATTATGTTGTTCACCTTTAAGAAAGCAACGGCATTTGGCTTGGCGAAGAGGACTAGGCCTTCACCAACGGTGGGGCTAGCCCCCACTATCCCCATCACGACTGTGGCGAAGAGGACTAGGCCTTCACCAACGGTGGGGCTAACCCTGTAATTACATATAATTCATTATGTTTACCCTAAACCCTAAACCCTAAACCCTAAAC
The DNA here is from genome assembly GCA_004919715.1 of Linderniella brevidens. Lineage (NCBI taxonomy): Eukaryota > Viridiplantae > Streptophyta > Magnoliopsida > Lamiales > Linderniaceae > Linderniella > Linderniella brevidens. The sequence continues at coordinate 9,824,740 of SWDC01000149.1, read as the reverse complement.
TCTTAACCCTAAAACCCTAAACCCTAAACCATGATCCCTAAATCCTAAAACCTAAACCCTGAACCCTAAACCCTTAATCCTAAACCCTAAACTCTTAATCCTAAACCCTAAACCCATAACCTTAAACCTAAACCCCAAAACCCTTAACCATAAACCCTGATCCCTAAACCCCGAACCCTAAACCCTAAACCATGAACCCTAAACCTCGAACCGTAAACCTTAAACCCTGATCCATAAATCCTAAACCCTAAACCCTAAACCCTGAACCTTAAACTCCGAACCCTAAAACCAAAATCCAAAAGCCTAAACCCTAAACCGTAAACCCTAAACCCTAAACCTAAACCCTAAAATCAAACCCCGAACCCTAAATCCTAAACCCTGAACCATAAACAATAAACCCTTAATGCTTAACCCTAAACCCTAACCCTAAACCTAAAACATTAACCCTTAACCCTTAACCCTAAACCCTAAACCCTTACCCTTAACCCTAAACCCTTAATCCTTAACCCTGAACCCTAAACCCTAAACTCTGAACCCTAAAACCCTAAAACCCTAAACCCTTAAACCTAAACCATGAACCTGAATCATGAACCCTAAACCCTAAAACCTAAACCATAAACCTTGAACTCTAAATCCTAATCCTAAACCCTAAACCCTAAACCAGCGGGTTCAAATCGTTATACAACAATTTTTTTATTCAGCGGGTTCCAACAATATAACTTGTTCTTAGTTATTCGAGAATCCGTTATATAGCTGAGAACCCAATATGACAATGTGGGGTTTCTTAAATGACAAAAATACACTTGAAATCGAAGCCATTGACTAAAAAAGACTGGATGAGGCTATTAAACTCTTTTGGTCTAAGGCAATTTTTTAAAAAACCCTGAAACATATGATGTTTTCCTTATGTGTGGCGTGAAATGTAGTAGGTTCCATGTAACTTGTTACCATATACTTATTTGATTAAATATTACAATAATGATGATCCATTGTGACTTGATTATCAAACTGTGAAGCCCTATATCTTGTGGATAATAAGATTTCATTTTCCAGATACATGCATCAGGTCTCTATGAAGCCACAATACCACGTCTGATTTTTCTTACAATGTTTATCTCATCAATGATATTACTTGAGTTTGAAGTCGATGTGCTACTACTGATTTGATTTTAGAAAACTGTAACATCCATAATGTGATGGTTCTTTTTATGTGCAGACAACAATGATCTTGGAACTGCTTGCGGGAAATATTCCGCGTCTCATGCATTTAGCATCATCGATCCAGGTTTTGTAGCATTTTCTTTTTCACTAGCTAAATATTTTTCTTTTCTTGATTATTTTTTCCAGACATTAATTATGTTTGATCAATGAAATGTTATGATCTCAGGTGATTCGAATATCATGAAAGCTGGAGAACAGTGAGAATGGGTATGTATTAGACCATAGAGTAGTTCTTTTCTCTCTCAAGTGTTCGAGCCTCCTCTGTCTTCTTTTTTTCTTTTGGGTGTTATTTCTTCTGGCATTGAACTGCATAAACATCTTCCGAGTTTTAAGACAAATCAGTGATTGGTATAAAGTCAAAAGTATTAACATTTATCGAGTTATGACAATGGATTTTTCTCCAAGTACAACATGATTCTTAACCTTCAACAAATGCATTGGATAAATTGCAGCCAATGGGAGTCAGCAAAAAGGCTTGCATGTAGAATTTAATTGCAGCAAACGCTTATAATATGCATGAGAAGGAACCCAATGGAGAAAGAAATCTACAGTTCACAAGATCGTAATATGATCATTTTGCCGTGATTTCAGTGCCATGAGTTTTCAAAATTTGAGCTTAGAGCCCATGGGCCGACCCCAAAAATAGTGTGGGCTTTTATATGATAGCCCGAAACAAGAGGGGGCTTTTTGGGGTGAAAAGTTCGGAGGACCGCGGGCCGAATTAGGCCCGCTAGTTTATTTATATATATAATGTTATGTAAAATTCAATTGTATATGAAAAACAAATATCTTTTATATGTTTATTGATATGATATTTCCGGAATTAAATATTTGTATTATTTTAGTATAATTCTAGGTATAAATAAATAAAAAATTTCTAAAAAATAAATTCTAAAAATTTAAAATTCCAAGTAGCAGCAACACTTTTTTATTAATTATTTTCTAAATGTTTACGTTACAATTAAAAATGAGAAAATAATATTGTATTTCCGATTCTAGATAAACTCAAACTCGGTCAGATAACAAAACGCTTATAACGATGACGTCATTGCGGATCTCATATTTACTTTTCTTAAATAAAAGGATTGTCATCCAAGGAAAGTATAATTTGAATTTGACTTTGTATTATTTTTCAACTTTTTTGAGTTCCACAATAAAAAGTCAGTAGCCGACAAGAATTATTGAGTCATGCATTACGAACTACTATTATTCATAACACGCTATAAATACAATCATCCTTTGTACATTGTGTAAAGCAATAAGCTCTTTATTACAAGTTCTCCGATATTGACCTTTTTTTTTCCTTCAATTTGTTAGCACTTATTATTACATCGAATTCATCATGTGGACGGGAACTTCAGATCTTGCAGAAGTATACGTTGCTCGAAAGCTACACAAGGAGAAGATGAAGAAACTAAAGGAAACGCAGAAGTCGTCCCTGCAGAAAGCGGTTTACGATGAACTTGAAAACAAAGCTTCAGCTCCTGCCCGTGGTAATAAGAAGAAGATCCATCCGTCATCACCTGTTAAACTACCATAATAGCTATATATATATATATATTTCTTGATCAAGATATGATTTTTATGTGTTCATTCCTTTATTCATATTTATTCGATTAGCGACTTTTCTGTGATCTCTTTGTAAGATGATTTCTTTTATTACGTCTTGGTGAAATACACACATCCCGAATCTGTCGTGTTCTTCGGAACCGCCGTCTGCGTATAATCACAGCCCGTGCAAGAATTACATTTGTAGTCATAATATTGCAAAGGGAAGAATAAGGCCGTTGATCATCTGTATATCATTTGAAAGTTCCATTGAGAAACACTAAACTCTAGCTCCTAAATTCCACTACATATTTGTAATTACAATTTACAACAATAATTAAAATTCATAGTATGATACGATACCTTGGCTTTGAGGTGTGGCGATATCTAAATGTAATTATTAAATAGAATTTTAATATTTTAAGCACAATGCATGTGCTAATATAGAAATAAATATATAAATATATGTCTATATATATTATTTTAAATTTTAAAAGTTGTTTCTAATTTAAGACAATAAAGATGAATTATTTTGCAAGATATAATTGGAAACTATATACAAAGGGTAAAATTGTAATTATAAATGATATGTCAAATTGTTTATGATGGTATAAATTGCCGACGAAATCCCATGTCCCACTTCATGTGTCTCATGGTTTATTCTAACCAACTCACTTGGGTTTTGGGTATAATCAAGGTGGGTTAAGATTGTGACATGTATCACATTCTTCCCCATCCAAGGGTATCAATCACCCCACCACTTTTTAAATTGATACATGTCACAATCTCAACCCACTTGGGTTTTACCCAAGTGAGTAGGATAGCAACGTCCATGTCCCGTTATGTGTCCCACTTATCTTGACCATTGATTTTAAATCACGTGGTTCACAAATTAATTTTTTTATGTTTATTTTATATGATCTATGTGATAAAAACAAATAAACATGTCTAATTTATTCTTTGTTTCATGCCGATCAAAATGATATATATATATATCTTATATTTTTCGATATTAATAAGAATCATTTTTTCGTAAATTGTATATAGTGGGACACAGAATAGAACACCCGGAGCGGGATAGGAGATTTCATCCGTATAAATTGATATGTAGTTTCAACTTCGAGTATGGTTGCAAGGTGTTTCTATTCAACCTAATAAATATTATAAGATATTTAATTTTATCAACCGTTCTCAACTCTTGTAATTTTCTTAAATTGTAGGGTTTATCTGAAATTTAGGAACTTTATTGTACTTATAAAAGATTTTTAATATAGCAATCAAACGGCCATTAAAACGTAGGCAAAACCTAAGGGTATTTACGGCAAACAATGTTTTGGGAAAAGGACGTAAATAGCCTTCCGGGATAATTTCGACTGGATTTTGAATAGGCATCCACCGGTTCAGCCGGTTAGCCGATGGATCTGCCCTTGGTTTTTTTCTATAAATACCCTCCCTAAATCCAACTCCCTCATTGCATTCTTGACTTCTCTCTTTCCTCTCTACAAAGAACTGTCTCGGCGGAAATACAATTGACGTATTTATTATATTTCTATAAATTATAATTGGTCTTTGACTGCACATTGGATTAGGTTTTAGGTGAATTTGTTCTATTGTTGTAATACTTTGCATCGCTCTCCCCTCGTGATTTGGGCCCCTTTTTGAGGTAAATCACGTATCCTCTCTTTTCTTCTTTTTTTCCCCCTTTAAATCTCAGCAGTGGTTGTGATATTAGTCCAGTTATATGTGGGGATTAAGAGAGATTGTTTAACTGATTGTAAAATCGATCTTCCAAGAATTTACCGAGTGATGTTTAATTATTGTGATTGGTTTGCATATTTTGGATCCGAATGCTGTTAATTCTGACGACGAATGTGTCATTCAGAAAACTTTGCTGAAGGTAGGTTTCGCTGTTTGTTTTCTCTTTATTTTTTCGTGTTTCACTCTTTGGTGGGTTAGGCAATTTGTGCTGTTAGCGGTTGGTGTATTGAATTAATTGGGCAAAGCTGTAGCTATCATTAATGATTTTTATGTGCCTTGTTTTTCTCTGATTAAGTGAGTTTGTTGTGGCCGTCTGGGACATTGCATTAGTATAGTAAGACTTGATTGGGAAAAGTTCAGGGTTGAGCTCAGCAGTGTGTGAACAGGGAGTAGCTTTTCCCTTGTAGAATCCGAAACGTATTTGTGCCAATAATATTTAAAAATATGATGCTCCTGAAAGTAATTGTGAAGACCGTAAAAGGAAATGAAGTAGCGTGGTTCACTGGCATTCGTTGGTCCACGGAATGCGTTCTGTGTGTTGGTGCTGAGTTGTGTAACGTAACTTTAATTTCGTGTTGGTGCTGAGTTGTAACTTTATCTTTCAACGTGACACTTGTCAATATGGGTACTGATTTGCTAGATGATTTTTAAAAATGTCAAATTGTTTTCAGCTTAAATTTAGGGCACCTTCTTGTACTTGTGATATTTTTTTAGATAGTTGATAGAGACGTTCTCGTATCGTAGGATGTAGTCTCCAATGTACCTGAGTCTGATCGTGATATTCGACTTTGTTGACTAGTAAGCTAATTTCTCTGCGACCTGTATCGCTGTATAAAAATGAAAGCTCCACGTATGTGTTCCAATTGTATTGCATAGCATTGGGGTTAACTGGTGGTTTGGCCTTTGCACTTCTAGCACATTTTAATGAAAATACATAAGGCAAATAGCAAAGGAGTTAAATAATCCTTCTTTTTTCTCGCAAAAATTCTATGTGTTTTTTTCTGGCTGATTGTTTGTATAAACCAATGCTTTTCAGTTTCTCCCTTAATTTATGTGTCTGACTGCTTGTGTATTCCCCTTAAGCTTACTGAAAATATCCACGTGATTATAATTAGCTGCGAAACCTTCTGGTTACATTGCTTTTTATTTTATATTTTTACGTGTTTCTCTATGTCACTTTTTTACTGATATTGGATGCTCAGTTCTCACATAATTTCTTTTGAAATCTTATGCAGAACGTGATTTAATTGTTTATGTAGTTACTGGGTTAAATTTGACCTGAGTAAAAGACAATTTCAGCAAATTTATTTGCCTGTATGCAACTTCATGTTAAATGGGCTCCAAGGGAAGGTTGCTATTTGATCTTAATGAACCCCCTGCTGATAACGAAGATGATAATGATGATGTTGCCTGCTTCCAGCCTCGTAGAGCTGTTCCATCCTCAAATACTGCTCCGGCTGAACTTTTGGCGGCTCCAACTGCTTCCCAAGGGATAGCCAATAGTAGTGCTTTCTCCCATGCTTCATCTGTCTCTGGATTTCAGCCATTTGTCCGACCTAAATTATCTCAGGCATCTGTAACCCTTCAATCAGGTGCTGCAAATGAGCAAATTGAAAAGGAAGAAGGTGAATGGTCAGATGCAGAAGGCTCTGCCGATGCTGAAGAAAGTAGTGCGAATCATGAAGCCACAGGCAGTGGCAGTGATAAGCACGGGCGTGACAGAGGCGGGCTTGAGACCAAAGAAGTTCAAAGCCCTCCAACTGGAGGACTAGTGGATGAGTTGCCTACTAATCCAAGTGATGTTCATGATGGGAAACTGAATCCTCAATTGGAAAATGTTGAAGATAATGGCAGTAAAGATTCCATGTCTTTGGATGGACAGGAGTGTTCGGCCCCAGCTGCAAAACCGAGAGAAGTTAAAGGAGCTGAAGCAGCCCACGTGTTGAAGTATGCAAATAATCTTGGAAAACGACCAAAGGTCGACCAGCAAAAAGAAGTCATGTTGGGGAAGAAGCGAAGTAGGCAAACTATGTTCCTCAATTTGGAAGATGTTAAGCAAGCCGGTGCTTTGAAGTCTTCTACTCCGAGAAGGCAGATTCCTCCACCATCTATAACGCGGACAGTGAAAGAAGCCCGCTCCTCTGTGTCAACTGCTGAAAATGAGGAGAAACAGAGTCACCCTATCATCAAGGATGTAAAACAAGTTCCTGTGTCAAGCAGTGAAGGAAAAGCTTTTGTGGAGTCGAATGGTTGCAAATCTGATAGTAACGGTGAAAGTATTTCTGGGGCCATTGGAAATCCTGGGAGGTCAAACAGCATTACAGATCTTCCGGCAGAAGGACAAACACAATCAGTTCCCAGACAGAATTCATGGAAGCAGCCTCCAGAAATCAGGCAAGTTAAGAATGCATTACAGGTTTCTGGTAGAAAAGCTGCTGTTGTTAGTCAGAGTTCTCCTGATCTGAAATTTGCTGAGAGAAAATTGCCATCCAAGAAGTCTAATGTAAGCAACAACCAGTATCAAGATACATCAATTGAGCGACTTTTGCGGGAGGTGACAAATGATAAATTTTGGCATCATCCAGGTTAGTATAACATATGTAGTATTTTGTTCCATCACTATCTGTTTAAGTGCTGATTGATTTTGACTTCCAGTTAGTAGATTTCTGATCCTACCTTTTATATCGGTTTATTGTGAAATAAAGGAGGAAAACATGTTCTTTGATGTGGCAGAATAGGTTTTGAACATAGAAAGGCGCCAAAAATGTCAACTGATAAGATACTATTTGTTGCTTTTTATTTTTGTTCTTGTCACATTTGGTTCTGACTTTCTCCTCTTATTATGCCTAATGGCTCCTTGTGACTTATTTTATCTGTTGTTGCAGAGGAAGAGGATCTCCAGCGTGTTCCTGATCGATTTGATTCAGTAGAAGAGTATATAAGCGTGTTTGAGCCTTTGCTCTTTGAGGAATGCAGAGCACAGCTTTACAGCACGTGGGAGGAGTCTTTAGAAGCCGGTTCTAGTCACATTAGAGTGTGTATAAAAAGTATTGAACGGCGTGAGAGGGGTAATATTCCCTTGACTCAACTTTCTTTTCTAGTTTAGATTTGACTTGCGGTATTTCAGAACTCTCGTGTCTTGATCAAATACCTGTATTTATGCATAAATAAGTAAAAAGAGTATGCTGCTGAAAAGATTGTTAAATTCCATTATACGCTTTGTTGACTTCTAGCCTACAGACAGATTTCCTTCTGTAGCAGTGTTATTCTTTATTTAATTTTGCGTTTTTGTTTTCTGGCATTCTCAGGATGGTTTGATGTGATATTAGCCCCACCACATGAATACAAATGGACATTCAAAGAGGGAGATGTTGCAGTTCTTTCATCCCCCAGGCCTGGAGCAGGTTCTTGCAGAAACATGCATTTAATATTTTTGCCTCCACCCCAGTTCCAATCAAAGTTTTGAACTTTTGAATGAATTCCTTATGCAAATACTCATTTTCATAAAAATGGATGCAGCCAATTTTAGGAGGAGCAGCTCCTCTGCTCTCGAGGATGAGGACAAGCCAGAAGTTAGTGGGCGTGTGGCTGGAACAGTGAGGCGGCGTATGCCTATTGATACTCGAGAACATATCGGGGCTATCCTTCACTTCTATGTGGGAGATATTTATGATTCCAACAAGTGAGTATTTTTAATTGCTTTCAATTTGCAGTTGTTACTTATTTCTTTTTATCCAGTTAGTGATTAGATTTCTTTTTGGCTAATATACTTTTGTTTTTTATCCTTTAACAGGCTGAATGATAGTCATATTCTGCGGAAGCTCCGTCCAGGGGATATCTGGTACCTGACTGTGCTTGGTTCTCTTGCTACCACACAGCGAGAGTATGTTGCTCTGCATGCGTTTCGTCGCCTTAATGTGCAGGTTCTATGAAAAGTGACTCCCTACTGTGATGAATGTAAACTAAATTCACAAACACCTTTGTGCTTAACTTTTATCACCACTCTCTTGCAGATGCAAAATGCAATTCTTAAGCCTAGCCCCGATCAGTTCCCGAAATATGAAGAGCAATCACCTGCAATGCCCGAATGCTTCACTCCACATTTCGTTGAGTACCTGCACAGGACTTTCAATGGACCCCAGCTTGCTGCAATTCAGTGGGCTGCAATTCACACAGCAGCAGGAACATCAAACGGCACCACAAAGAAGCAAGAACCTTGGCCTTTCACACTGGTTCAGGGCCCTCCCGGGACCGGTAAGACGCATACCGTATGGGGAATGCTTAACGTTATCCATCTCGTTCAGTACCAGCACTACTACACTGCACTGCTCAAGAAACTGGCACCCGAAAGCTATAAAAATTCTAACGAGATCAGCTCCGAAAATGTGGCCTCTGGATCCATCGATGAAGTCCTTCAGAGCATGGATCAAAATCTCTTTCGAACTCTCCCAAAACTTTGCCCGAAACCTAGGATGCTCGTGTGTGCTCCTTCTAATGCTGCAACCGATGAGCTTCTTTCTCGCGTCCTCGACCGTGGATTCGTTGATGGGGAGATGAAACTGTACCGGCCAGATGTGGCTCGAGTCGGTGTCGATTCTCAGACTCGGGCTGCGCAGGCAGTTTCCGTTGAACGTAGAACTGAATTACTTTTAATGAAGCCGCGTGAAGAAGTCCACGGATGGATGAACAATTTGAGGGTAAGAGAAGCCCAGTTGGCTCAGCAAATTGCTGCCCTTCAAAGGGAACTTAATATCACAGCAGCTGCTGTTCGTGCACAGGGATCGGTCGGTGTTGACCCCGATGTTCTCATCGCTAGGGACCAAAACCGAGACGCGTTGCTCCAAAACCTCGCCGCTGTGGTCGAATCCCGAGACAAAATACTGGTCGAAATGTCGAGGCTCGTGATTTTGGAGGGGAGGTTCCGTCACGGGAGCAGCTTCAACATGGAGGAAGCTCGTGCGAATCTCGAGGCGAGCTTTGCCAACGAGGCTGAGATCGTTTTCACCACGGTCTCGAGCAGCGGTCGAAGGCTGTTCTCTCGTCTGACTCACGGGTTTGATATGGTTGTGATCGACGAAGCTGCTCAGGCCAGTGAAGTGGCTGTGCTGCCTCCGCTCTCTCTCGGTGCAGCCCGTTGTGTTCTTGTTGGGGACCCTCAGCAGCTCCCTGCTACAGTCATCAGTAAAGCAGCAGGAACCTTGCTGTACAGCAGGAGCCTCTTCGAGAGGTTTCAGCAAGGCGGGTGCCCAACTATGCTGTTGTCGGTTCAGTACCGTATGCATCCTCAGATTAGGGACTTCCCCTCGAGGCACTTTTATCAGGGACGCCTCACCGATAGTGAAAGTGTTGCTAATCGCCCTGAGGAGCCTTATTACAAGGATCCTTTACTGAGGCCTTACGTGTTTTTTGATGTAACTCATGGACGTGAATCTCACAGGGGAGGTTCCTTGTCTTTCCAGAACACGGAGGAGGCACAGTTTTGCGTGCGTTTGTACGAGCACCTTCAGAAAACGGTGAAGTCGTTGGGTATCGGGAAAGTTTCTGTCGGAATAATCACTCCATACAAGCTGCAGTTGAAATGCCTCCAACGGGAGTTTAAGGGTGTTTTGAATTCGGAAGAAGGTAGAGATATATACATCAACACGGTGGATGCTTTTCAGGGTCAGGAACGTGATGTCATTATTATGTCGTGTGTGCGTGCCTCGGGCCACGGAGTTGGGTTCGTTGCTGATATCCGGCGCATGAATGTTGCTCTTACTCGAGCGAGGAGAGCACTTTGGGTAAGAATGAGATTCATTTTCCTTAATGTCCTCGTATTGCGGTGCCAATAACTTACCGTTGTTTTTTTTTCTTGTTTTTTTTTCCTGGGGTTATTAGGTAATGGGAAATGCGAATTCCCTTATCATGTCTGAAGATTGGGCTGCACTGATTGCTGATGCCAAAGCACGGAGTTGCTACATGGACATGGAGTCTCTGCCGAAAGATTTCATCCCCGAGCCTTCATCGCACCACAGCCCGTTCTCTTCCAAGGTCTCTGGTGGTTATAGGGGGGGCTTCAAACACGGGCCAAAGTATCGGGCTCACGATTCACACAGGGAATCCAAATCCCGGCCAGGCACGCCTTGAACAAGAACGGTGAAGAACAATCATATCTTCTTCTCCAGTAGTGGGAGGTATTGGATTGTAAAGGGCACAAGGAGCATAAAGTTTGTTGTTGGATGATTCGACCAAAATGGGGAAAAATCACAGTGATGAGATTTGGAAGAAGCATGATTTCTTGGTGGCGACGGGTTCGTACGAAAAATGGAGAATTTCCTTGTTTGACTTTGGTTTCAGCTCGTAAGATTCAGTTTCGATCGATTCGTGAAGAGAGGATTTGGCTGATGAAGGAGCTCGTGAATTTGCCCGAACGCCTTCACATTGCCTCCTCCTCTTCTTTGGATCTAACTGCTCCGTAATCGATTTCATTCGCGGGTTTCCGAGGTCAGGTTTCATCTCTGTATATCCTTGGCTTGATTTAGAAAGAACCTCCAATGCTGAAGGTGAAGGAAATTAGTGTCAGCAGCTTAAGTAATATGGCCGATTAGTGTTATTAGTTTGCAAAGAACGTACTACAGAGAAGGGATTGCTTTTGTACAAATGGAATTTTGGTGTACAAAGCAAACCTCAACTTCGTTAAAAATAAAATGTGAGTAAAAAAAAGGATTTGATTAGAGTTCTCAGTATGTTTAGGATATCTGTTGGATGATAGGGAAATGTTCAGCTGGATGGTTAAATTTTTTTTTACTTGATGTTTCTTTCTTCTATTTGGGTTATAAAGTTCTCTTTTCTTTTCTTTTTTCTACATTAAGTATAGATGTATTAATATAATAGTGTAGCATAAATGAGATACAATTTAAATCAGTACTATATATATGTATATATAATTGCAAAAGGAAGACACTTTAAACTTTTAAGACGTATAAAGCACTCTCAAAACAGGGGTGAATATATTTTATTGTTATGCACGCATGCGACGGCTCGTTGATTAAGTATTAATAGCGGAAAAAACGTGTTGGCGGAAAAAACGTGTTGGGAAATTTGCAAGCGACGTAATCCTTCATCATTACTATTATCTCTTATCTCTTACTCTCCCTCTATCTATCTATCTATATATATATATATATATATATATATATATAGACACACATGTACCGAGTAATATACACGTTGATCGTCTCATCAATTCTCGGGTAAGAATTAAGATAATCGTCTTTACCTCTCTCTCATTTTTTTTCTTAGCGTATATATAGTGATCGATCGAAAAAAATAAACTGTTAAGTAAATGAGTTCGATGATTATGATTGCAGGTAAACATGCCTGGAAATGGGGTGCAGCTAAACATTCAAGATGAAAGTGTAAGGATTTAAAAAAAAAAACCCACTCTTAAGATGCACGTCTTGATTTGTTGTTGTAGCATGACGATAGTAGTTAACTTTTTTTTTTTCGGAGGGTGAGTAGTTAATTATTTTTTAAATATGAACAAACAATGTTACTTCTCTGCCAATTGTTATATTTGTACAAAATTAACGTCTCTTCCAATTGTTATATTTGTACAAAATTAACGTCGATAGTTAAGGCGTTTTTTCATAGAAAATTATGAAAGGGGCAGTATTTTGATTTTTTTTTAAATCATATATGTGTAATCAAATATAATTAACGTATCTTAGGACAATCTCTGTATTGCGGCTCGTCGGACAAAATAAATCTACGTTAGTGATGAAGGGGTGTGATTTGATAATTTTTCTGGGTGAATTTGCAATTAGGTCAATCCATAGGATGATTCTGCAATAAAACGTCTTTTCTCAAAATTCTCTCGGAAAAAAAGCCGACACTGTTCGCTTCGGTTTATGTACCCGAGAGCACTTAGATTCAGCAGCTAGCTCAGTGTTTTTCTCGAACACTTTATGGGCATTCAGTTAAACTCTCGTGACATGCTTTCGTCAAGGAACATAGCACTATGTCACGCGCACACACGCACGTTCCATGCATCATCACCAAAAATCTGGGTGGTGAAGACTTGGTATGGTGGCCTTTTTCTTGTCGTTTTTCGTATTCGTTGTTTTGGTTGGTTTACTGACTTCGTATGCCATTGATTGTTTAAACTGCTGTCGCAGGTTGTGGTCGACAATGGCGTGCTCCAGCTTATTCTGTCGAACCCTGGAGGGCTTGTAAGGGGCATACGCTACAATGGCATCGACAACCTATTAGAGCTTAAAAACAAAGACTTAAATGGCGGGCACGTTTCTTTTATATATTGCCCTACCTTTTCTTGTATGATCTGTCAATTTCTTTGCGTACATCACATTCAATATGATGATGCACTAACACTACTGTTGTAAGATTATGTACAATTACAGGGAGACCGAGCTTTTAATGAACTTGCGAAATTTGCAGGTTTTGGGACCTTAATTGGAGTGAGCCTGGGACTCAAAAGACAAGGGGAAAGTTTGATACGTATAATCTTTGATACACCGCTACTCCAATTTTTATGCCTTCGATTCATGCATTATCTGAGTTATAGCTCCATGATACAGTTAGATATACAAAAAGTTGTGGCTGTTAGAAAATATAGTGAAGTAAAGGTGTTTTGTTTTTGGTATTGTAGTGCTCGGGTGTTCCTTTCCTATTTATTTTTGTGCTCTTTGTTTAATAAAACTTTTTGGCGTGCAAAAGATGAGGTGATTGGAGTCAATAACATTTATTAATCTGGTTGCATCATTTCTTTATAGGATTCAAGGAACAAGCTTGCAAATCGTCGTAGAGAATGAGGAGCAAGTTGAGCTCTCTTTCACTAGAACATGGGATCCGTCGGTCCAAGGGGAACAAGCTCCTTTGAGCATTGATAGGAGGTTTCTTTTATATTTCTTGGCTTATTTTTCAGTAATAATATCTCTTTCAACTTGCATATTTTATATTGAGTGAGTACAGAGTATTGAGCTGAAACCTGTTTGATGCTTTAGGTTTGTAGTGCTCCGTGATTGCGCGGGTTTCTACTCCTACGCGATTTTCGAACATACGAAAGACTATCCTGGTTTCAACCTAAATACAACAAGGATCGCGTTCATGCTTAATAAAGACAAGTAAGATTCTACACGTATCGTTAAACTGAAGTCGTATGTTCATTACCACATACCAAGTATGTCCTAAACAAGGCAATGTGCCAAAATATGTCAGGATAATACACTTCACAGTACGAAGTTTGTAACGTCAACACTAATAATCCCACAAAGATCTTCCTCTTAATCACATCTGAATGAAATGAAAGATATAACCATTTTCTTCTTTTTTTCCAAAGGTTTCACTACATGGCTGTAGCAGATGATAGGCAGAGATACATGCCCGTTGTTGAAGACAGGTCACCACCAAGAGGTCAACAGCTTGCTTATCCTGAGGCAGTCCTCCTCGTGGACCCTGTAGAGCCTGAATTTAAAGGAGAAGTATTGCAAAAGAAGATTTCTTTTTTTACAATGATGATGTCGAGAGCTTTCTTTCTTTTATTCTAAAACAGCTCCAAATGTTGTTGCAACATCTATTTCGTGCAGGTTGATGACAAATACCAGTACACACTGGAGAATAAAGACAATAAGGTGCATGGATGGATATGTTTCGACCCACCCGTCGGTTTTTGGCAAATAACTCCGAGCAATGAGTTTCGAAACGGAGGACCCTTCAAACAAGACCTTACCTCTCATGTGAATCCTACCACATTGGCTGTAAGTGTCTGGAAATGTTATCATATCGTATCTGTCACATCTCAGTTATTCCTTCAGTATTGATCGATGAATCTTTGTTGCCAACTCACTGAATGAAATGGTTTTCTTGGAATTAAAATTACCGATGAGCTTATTAAAAAAGTTCTTGTTGGCTTAGACAAATCACTAAGATCTCTGCTTCATAATAGATATTTCTTACATCCCATTACGCGGGACGGGACCTTTTGCTCAAATTTGAACCCGGAGAAATATGGAAGAAAGTTTTGGGTCCAGTTTTTATCTATCTCAATTCTGTAGAAGTTAAAGACGATGCACTTTCTCTCTGGGATGATGCCAAAGAGCAGGTAATATAGGAAAGTTTCATCAACTCGCATGCCTTACGTATTTCGCATCTCAACCAATACTTAGCTACAAAGATGAATTCAGATGAATGCAGAAGTCCAATCATGGCCATACGATTTCGCAGCGTCTGACGATTTTCCAAAATCAAACGAGAGGGGCACAGTTAGGGGTAAAATGCTTGTATATGACAGGTTCGACTCTTTTCTGCACAATCCTTATATTTACCGTTGTGATGCTTTAATTACAAACACATTTGAACTTTGAATTAATTGAGCTCCGTTACTAAACTAGGTGATTACACATGAGAATGGTAAATGTCAAAAGCAATACTTATCGAACTGCTAAAGATTTTTCAGTTGTAAGTCTTCAGTTTCCTAATTTCTTGATATGAACACATGCAGGTGTATATGTGAAGTCTCCATACCTGCAGCATCTGCCTATGTTGGACTTGCACCACTGGGAAACAACGGATCATGGCAAAGGGAATCTAAGGTAATTAAAGGCCTTTGGATATTCTCTCCAATCCATATCTAAAGTCACTTCTAGACTTGTTTACACTTTGCATCATGTAATTATGCCAGGGTTATCAGTTTTGGACAACATCGGACGAGGAGGGTTTCTTTACGATCACTAACATACGTGCTGGTGACTACAATCTTTATGCTTGGGTCCCAGGATTTATCGGAGATTACAAGTATGAAAAAGCATTCACCATAACCCCAGGTCCTCCTCGTTACCGAACTTTATATAAACGATTACTCATTTGTCTATGTAACATTTTTTGATATCTTCTTCAACGTTGAAGGTTTTATGAAAAAGAACATAAAAAAATGTTTTCAATGTAGGTTCTGATATCGACTGTGGTGAACTTACGTACCTACCTCCAAGAGACGGCCCCACATTGTGGGAAATCGGCATCCCCGATCGTTCCGCTGCTGAGTTTTACATTCCTGACCCTAACCCGAATTACGCTAATAAACTGTACATAAATCATCCAGACAGGTAAAAAGGTTGAATCATTCAAAGTTAGAGTAGTCAATTTTAGCCTCTTTGTTCTCGCAGTTGGATTTTTTCAGACACGATCGGTAATTGTTTGCAAGTACAAGTGTGAATGTCTCGTTTGCTTGCAGGTTCAGACAATACGGATTATGGGAAAGGTACGCCGAATTATATCCCGATAACGATTTGGTCTTCACGGTGAGTGCCAGTGACTACCGCAAAGATTGGTTTTATGCTCAAGTCACAAGGTTAGTTAAGTCCACTCGTTCGTGTTTGGTCTCTTTTTCTTATGTGCATTCATATACCACCGCTATATTTTTACAGGAAAACTGGTAACAACGAATACACGAGCACCACCTGGCAAATAAAATTCGACCTAGACAATGATACGAATGCAAACAAAGATGAAACCTACAAACTGCGAATAGCACTTGCTTCAGCTCACAATTCTGAGCTACAGGTGTGTGTGCCAATATATGCCTTTAGATTTTCTTTTTCTGTCACAATATTAAGTACAACATGTATTTTTAGATTCGAGTGAACGATGATGCTTCTTCTTCTTCTTTTTCTTCGAGACCTCCTTTGTTTTCGACTGGTGTTATCGGTGAAGACAATGCAATTGCTAGGCATGGAATTCGTGGGATTTATTGGCTGTTTAGTGTGGATGTTCCCGCTGATAAATTACTCTTACAAGGTGAGAATACCATATATTTGACTCAGGCCAAGAGCAGCAGCCCTTTCCAAGGCATTATGTACGACTATATTCGCCTGGAGACTCCGTCGTAGTTTAGGTGTGGAAGGAAATACAGAAGAAAACGTCGATGCGGTCGACGATCAAAGCATTAACATATGTGTTATCTATTATTTATGTCCCGGCCAAATAGTAGATTTTATAAGGTTAAGACTAAAAAATAATTTGAAATGTGTTGAATTTAGAATGAGAACTATGTAATGTATATTTTCAGCCAATTGCATTTTGACCTATATATGGTATGGCTAGTGAATAGGTTATCGAAGTTTTGAGAAATAACTCGAATTTAAACAAATAGTAGAACTCTCGACTTTTTTATATCTCCAAGTGAGATGGAAAATGTGAGGTTAATGGTTCGATTTTACTCGAAATTTTTTATATTGTAGTTTCAGGGGATATTTCTGATAGTCGAAGTCTCCTAATCGATAATTAGGTTTAAATTCGAAATTTTTTATATTGTAGTTTCAGGGAATATTTCTGAAAGTCGAATCGTATCCTAATCGATAATTAGCTTTAAATTCAAAGAATTTAGTTGAAGTATTAGAAATGGTGAAATTTTGTGGATATCATCGACTTAAAAAAAAAAGCATAGGATGAAGTCAACGAACAAATAATTCAATTTTGACTATTAATTTAAATATTTTCATAACATTTAAATTTTGATATTTGGAAAAGTTGTCGAACGAGGATAAAAAGCGTATAGTGGAGCTGGTAAGGAGCGTTATACGGTTTCTTAACTTAGCTCCTACGCTTCTGTATATTTGTCCACAATATCTGATAAACATTGATCTCTGAATTTTTTTATTTATTTTGCCAGAAAATAGTGTCGCAGTTGCAATTGCAAGCTACAACGCATCGACATCGCCATCTCAGCTGGTTGTAAGTCTCCATGTCGATGCTTGATTCCTTCTTCAAACAGCGCTTCAACGCTGCTAAATGGTAATCTGAAAACCATTATTATTTGATTTGAGTTTGTTGCTTGACATTTTTTAGTTATTTTTCGTGAATTCACGGTGATTATCGTGGCATACGTGAGAAATATAATTATCTGAAGGGCGATCTCGAATATGATGTGTATTGTGTACTATCAGAGATTGGTGATGAATCGAAAATCATAATTTTCGTTTTAACGTTATGTTAGATTAGCTAGTTCTCATGGAATTGCTGATCTGGTTATAAGCGAAGTGACCTCGAAAACGTCTTTATGTTTGTTTTAATCCAAATCTATAGTAAAACTTTGCTGAAACTGACGATACCGAGGATAAAGTTGTTGCGGAACCGGAGAGAGCTTCAGTTGAAGCAGATGCGCCGAGAAATTGCAAAGCTAATTGAAACTGGTCAAGAAGCCACTGCTAGAATACGGGTAAACCACATAACCATTTACCTTTTTTTCCTTACTGGTTAATTTTGATCATATCATTAATCAGTTATTTGAATCAAATTCAAGGGTGTGATTTGATTGTTCGTAGTAAGTTGTGGGCATTTTACCATTTTCGGTCCTTTTTAGGTGGAGCATATCATAAGAGAAGAGAAGATGATGGCTGCCCAAGAAATAGTTGAGCTCTTTTGCGAGCTCATTGCTGTCCGACTACCAATTATTGAAGCACAAAGGTATTATCTTGGGTGATATCTTTTACCCCTTTAATTATGGCAACAGGTGTGATCATAATTACATTGTTCCTGTGTTGTATTGTTTTCTATCTACTGTGGTGTCTTCTACTTTTTCACTGTTAAGGCAAAGCCCGTTTGAACGAAATTACTTTAATGTTTATTAAAAGTTTAGGGATTCCATGGAGTTTTATGATCCAACTCGAGAGAGTAAACCAAACCTATTACATCAGAATATGTTGTTTTTAGATGTTCCAAACTTAGAAATGACACCATAGACCATCTCGTTCCTCTTCTCATTTTGACTGTTCTTGAACCAGTCTATGTAACAATCCTTACAATAGTCTCCAATTCTTGAAGTGCAATGACTTTGCTATGAGGTCTACAAACCCAAACTAAGACAGTTTGTTTGATTTCTCCACATGTAACTTCTTATGTTAAAAAACAGCTATTCAAAGGCCTTTGCTCTGGAATACTATGTGGAAGAGACGATTGAAGTTATCAATTCATTCTGTAGAAAAGTCGAATCTTAAAATCTACTAGTTTAGGATCAGATTTAACGTGACTTTGATCTGTTGCTGAAAATCGACTTGGGGTTTTATGTGATTAAAAACAATGATAAGAGAAGCAATAGTTAAGCCAATAAGTCGAGTGTCATTCAACAAATTCAGCTCAGATCAACTTCGTATTCGGGCGGTTGCATAACGTATCAGCGCTGTCTGGTAGAAGTCAAAGCAGTTGGGTATATTATCTTGCGAAGTCTGAAATTGATTTCAAACGCCTTTTCTACGTCATGTAGGGAAACTCAATTTTAATATTTCTCGCAATTTTATCTTGAAGGGCAACATAGACCGAATATGTTCTATGATTGAACTTTTATACATGATACATTCTTCAGGGAATGCCCTCTGGATCTGAAAGAGGCGATCTCCAGCATATGCTTCGCCGCACCGAGATGCGCGGATCTGCCTGAGCTACTTCAATGCCAAATCCAGTTTGCCGGAAAATATGGCCGAGAGTTCGTCATCGCTGCCACTGAGCTAATGCCCGAATGTGGCGTTAACCGTCAGGTTAGAGAAACAATCAAGTTTTCTTGATGAGTTTAACTTAATTATCTGGTCAGATAAACAGTTTGCTATTTTCATTCTAAATTTTTTTAAAAAAAATTAAAAATCAGTTGGTGGAGCTTTTGTCCGTTCGTGCTCCTGCACCCGATGTGAAACTGAAGCTGCTCAAGGAAATCGCCGAAGAGCACGGCCTCGACTGGGATCCAAGCGTTTCTGAGAAAGAATTACTGAAGCCACACGAAGACTTGCTGGTAGAATAGAAAAATCAATGATTAATTCAATACCGCAGCTTCTCTTTTGCAATTTCCATATTCTTATTGCTGCACTCTTTACAGAATGGGCCTTCACAGTTTTTCAGTGGCTCAAAACTTCCCCTGCCCGAAGAGAAGCAGCAGCAGCAGCAGCAGCATAATGAAGAAGCAAATCACTCTTCTGCACGTGAATCATCTGATTCTGATCAAGAAGTTGCAGATGATGGCTTAGATTTTCCCGAAGTCCCAAAACAGCAGCCCATAAACGCACACAAAAGCACAGTCACAGCTCCGGAGATGCTACCTTTTCCCGCATCTGCATTATCCGATGTTGATGACGCAGAGGAAGAGGCGAATTTTTCCTTCGAAAATCAAAATTATGATCCACCGCCGTCAGAAACATTTCAGAAGAAATCGGTCACCGATGAAGGTGAATCTTCAAAAACTTCTACTGGGTCAATAGAAGATGAACGATTTTCAGCATTCTTATCTCCTAAAGAGAACGATTCACTGATCCCTGCTCCAAAAACCAAGAACGGCAGCGAGGATCTGCAGGATGTAATAGCTGCTGCTAAGGCGGCGGCAGAATCGGCTGAGCGGGCCGCGGCTGCTGCCAGGTCAGCGGCTAGCCTCGCTCAGCTTCGAATCAACGAGCTTGCGAAGAAGAAGGATGATTCTCGGGAATCTGAGTTTGATTCTCGGGGAATTTTTTCGGGGCAAAATAATGCTACTTCTGAAGGGGATGATTCTGCTTTGCTTAGCCCGGAAACAGGTACTCACCAGCCTGAGAGATTGCCTTCCATGGATAATGACGCCTTCTTCTCTTATCCGAACCTCTTTAAATCGCAAGGCTCGGATTTGAGCTCTCCTTCCAACTCCTTTACGGACTCCAAATGAACACTGGAAAAAGGAAAATTTGGTTTCGTAAGTTTGTGTGTGCATTCGAAAGACCTTATATATATATGTGTATATTGTTATGAGATATTGGTTGTGTTTCGGATCAACAGTTAATGCTTCATATGCGCATGATAAATTTGGGATTTATTGAAATATTGTATGCTTTTTAGGCTTAGATTAATTTTTTAGTCGTGTATACAGTATACTTGAACACGTGTCATTTTAAAGACAAAAATCAAATATTGAAACTTTAGGACAAGCAGCTTCAAAATGAAGCAATTTTAGTTATACGTTTTACAATTGAAGTAATTTGAAGATCCTGACTTTCGGAATTTTGACACTTATGTTCTAGTTTTTTTTATTTTTTACTGTTTCGATGTTATTCCCTTTCGACCTGATTATGGGCTAAGCCCCTAAATATCGGGGTGGGCTTGCGCCACACACTTTAGAGGTGAGACTAATCACCGGGGCCATATGGATACATCCCAAATCCACCTAACAACGATAGTCATGGGCACATAAAGCCCATGGGAACTACTCAAGGAATTGTGAGAAGAAATATTCGATCCAACGACCTTCTTTAACCGCAAGACCTTAAGGTCTGGTCTTGACGACTGGATCACAACATCATTGGCAATGTTCTAAAATTCAAACCCTTTAATTCAGATACACCAACATCCCTAATATGCATAACTAAAAAAATTAATTAGGTCTTTTTATTCAGAAAAAATCGTAGAAATGCACCATACAAAAACTAAGGAGGAAAAAAAAATTGCAGATCTATATCTAACAAATAAATTGATTAACAATACAATTGTGAAAAAAACACAACGTCGAAAACCCAATCGTCTCCAAGATAAGACGTGCTTTCATGTCCACACGACCAAACCCAAGAATCCATTGATCATAATCTCAACCGTCCATTTCCCCTCCATAACCCATCCCCTTCTTCACACACCAACTGGTAACATATCTCCCTCTCACTCTCTCCCAATGGCCTCCTCCTCTGCGGCTACGGCGACCACCGCCCTCCATCAGATCACGTGCCAGTCACGCGCCCCTCGCCAGTCGCTGTTCCACCCGCTGAAACCCACCAGCCTCAAACTCTCCCTCCTCAAGCCGAAACCCCAGAATCTCTCCCTCCGCCGCCGCCGCGGCGTGGTGCGCATGGCCGACACCGCAGCCGGAAGCTACGCAACCGCGCTGGCCGACGTTGCCAGCTCCAGCGACACCCTCGACAAGACCTACTCCGACCTCGAAAAGGTGAGCGAGCTCTTCTCCGACGACTCCGTCCAGAGGTTCTTCGCCGATCCCACCGTACCGGAGGAGGAGAAGCAGGAGCTGATCGACGAGATCTCCAAGTCGTCGGAGCTCCAGCCGCACGTCGTCAACTTCCTCAACATACTCGTCGACATGAAGAGGATCGACATACTCAAGGAGATCGTCAAGGAGTTCGAGGCCGTCTACAACAATCTGACGGAGACAGAGCTGGCGGTCGTGGCCTCGGTGGTGCCGCTGGAGTCCGACCACCTGGCTCAGATAGCGAAGGGGGTCCAGGGCTTGACCGGTTCGAAGAACGTGAGGATCAAAACCGTGATTGAACCGGCTCTGGTGGCCGGGTTCACCGTGAGGTACGGTAACTCCGGTTCGAAGATGATCGATTTGAGCGTCAAGAAGCAGCTTGAAGAGATCGCCGAGCAATTGGATCTCGGCGACATTCAATTGGTTGCGTGATGAGATAGAATGATAGATTTTTTATTGTGCGTGTTTTATTATTGTCTCTGTTCGTTTTTCCAAGTCAAACCCGCATTAATTCGTATTAAATAATTATTAATATGATATTAGTATTATGATTGTATGTTGCATTGTATAAGAGTGGGTGAAGTCTACACTTAAAATTAGAGTATTGCATTTTCAGAACAATAAGTTTAAAAGGCAATTTTAGGACACTTACGACAAGAATTTTGAATATCCTCAAATTGTTTTCAACTTATTATTAAAAAGGTTTAAACATTTAATTTAGATATCAGGTATATTCAAATTGCTTCACTTTTAAAATTTATGGTTAAAAAATTATCACTCACCGAATAGATATGATTAAAAAAAAAATTAAACGTAAAAAAAGCATTCAAATATAATTACTTTACCAAAATAGTGCAAATTTAATTAGGGGAATATCGATGGCCAAAGGTAGCAAGAGATGCGGTAATTAATAAATAGATATTAATATCTTCATTAATGAGGAATATCAAACAAACTCGTAATCATATTACACAATACAAAAATCTCTGCAATAAGAAAAGCTTCACAAGAGTCCAACACCTACAAAATAACACACAACAACAATAAATGGTTTCCCATCATGAGATCATCTTCCTCACGACGACCCTCTTGCTCGTTTCCCTCGGTTAGTCCCTCTCTCTCTCTCTCTCTCTATTTTTTTTTTCGTATGCAACGTTTATTAAAAAAAAATAATAGCAGACGAGAATAATAAGGTCAAATAAGGCTTTATACATCGTTTCATTTTCCCTGTATGATCTACGTAGCCAACGTTCCAACATTTTTAGTTGCAATTTTCTTGCTTGTTTCTCTTGAAAAAAAAAAAAAAAAAAAACAGCATCTTCAAGGGTAGAGATATCAAAGCCGTGCTCGAACGACGAAGGCTGCAAAGTCGGCGAGGGTTGCATGATTCCGACGAGGCCCTCCGTTTGCATCGACGGTTTCTGCAGCTGCGATGAGCCTGCAATAATATGGAGCGGTAAGGACTGCAAATTCGATGGAGAATGCAAGAACGTTTGTCCTTATCCTGAAGGAGAATGCTTCCATTCTTGTGATGGTGGTGTGTGTAAGTGCGACTGTGGGCAATAAATTTGGATTATTACTATAATAATCTATTTATATCGTAATCGTCTGCGAATCTTGACAGTGTAATAGACCATCTATAATAAAACCTCGTTTGAATTATTTATTTATTGCTTATGTGTATAAACTTGGTAAATAGATGAGCTCACAAGGTAAGAAGAACTTACGTCTCATTTAAACCAGACGCACCATAATAGGAAAAGACAGAGACCTGAGGAGAGTGATTAATGTTGTGGCCCAAGTTCATTTTCATATTGCTAAGATTTAAGTCCGTTGGATTTTGTACTGTTGGCCCATTGGGTCCAAATATGTTAATTAACCCAATTAAATCAATTTTTATAGAAATCAAGATGCCATGATTCGATATGAAAGATTCACAGTAGAATCTATCGAGTATTAATTTATATTTCGTATCAGTATCATCAAGCAGCTCAATAGTTATATGAGGAAAAATAAAATCATTAAAACTCTAGCTCCCACTTGTTTAAAAAATTTAGTAGGAAAATGATGAAATGGAAAATGAAAATTATGTTTTCTTATTCTTGATTGAGTGAAAAAATAGGTAAGTAAAATAAAAAACATAAAACTAATTTCATCATCAATGATGAAGAACACATACTAAAATCATTTTTTCTATAATTTTCTTTTCCAAAATACTTTCTTTTCTTCGATCCAAACACAACCGGAATACCATAATATTCATTGCTTGTTTGGTATTTAAGTTTATATTTAGGAAGTTTTAAATTATTACGATTTATACATAAAAAATTAATTAATAAATATAAAATAAAATAACACGCTTGGTTAGTGGATTTATAATTACTCGCCTGAAGAGTGTTATCCAAACATGTATACATTAACTTATAAACTCATGTTTTATAAAAACCTTCGAAACAAACACATCAACCTGTCATAAATCAACATTTAAAATCATTTAACCCTTAAACCAAACAAAAGGTCGATAAGAATATTCATGCTGCTCATAATCATACTTGTGAGTTATGACACAATACATAGTTTCACATATTCAATAATAATCATAGGAAAACATCAAGCATTCATTCAACTGGTAAAGAAGTTTGGAGTTGGCATGTTAGTCGATTGCCCTGTAGAAGATTCAGCTCCAGAGCCCCACAGATTATTATTATTATTATTATTATAGTAGTTTCCTGCAAATTATGAATCGGTAAGTCCTTTCACCAGCACCACCACCTTTTTTTTTTTTTTTTTTTTGCAATTGCAAATGAAAATCAAATTCTTTATATCGTTACCCCAATTCTGCTGCATAACGGGCTGTTGATTGATCGGCGAAGCATTATTCGGATTCGCCGTGTTTGTTCGTTGCTGTGCCGAAGAAGATCCGGCTTCAAAGCCCCACAAGTTATTGTTTCCTGCAGATAAAAAATGGTCAAGAATTTCACGAGCCCCACAATTGTTTTTTTTTCCTGCAAAGGGAACAAAAAAATTAGAAATTTCTTGGTATCGTTACCCCAATTCTGCTGCATAACGGGCTGTTGATTGAGCATCGAAATGTTATTCGGATTCGCCACGTTGGTTTGTTGCTCTGTCGAAGAAGATCCCTCATCAAAGCCCCACAAGTTATTGTTTCCTGCAAATAAAAAAAAAAATCAGCAGGAATTTCTCGAGCCCCCACAATTTTGCTTCCTGCAAAAGGGAACAAAATTTCAGAAATTTCATTATAATTACCCCAATTCTGCTGCATGATGATGGGCTGCTGATTCAGCATCGAATTCAAGGTCGTGCCTTTCCCTGTCAAAGAAGATTCACCTCCTAAGCCCCACAGAATATTGCTGTATCCTGCAAATTAAATGAAGGGAATCAGCAAATTATTCTTCGTCACCTCAACTTGTTTTCTGCAAAATTAACAAGTTCTTGATTATTAACCCATATTCTGCTGCATGTTGGGCAGTTGATTGAGCACCGAAACGTTATTCGGCCTCTGCAAATCGATTCCTTTCCCTTTCGAAGAAGATCCACCTCCCAAGCCCCACATGTTGCTGGTAATTCCCGCAAACGAAAATTCAGCTGGTCCCTTATTATTACCCCAATTCTGCTGCACACCGAGCTGTTGATTGCGAGTTGAAACACTGTTAATGGTGTCCTCCGGGGAGTAGCTGATGAAGCCTGTGTCGATGCCCATGCTTTGCTTCCCCGGGAATAACAATCCACCGTAATCGTTTCCCTGGCCCCGAGGCACAATCGATGGAGGAGTCTGCTGAATATGCTCGTTCAAAATCGGTGTCCTCCATGGAGAGGCAGTAGCAGCTGAATTGATACCCTGCTGCTGCAATGCATTGTGACTGTTCAGTTTTCGAACAGCTTCGATCAGTTCCCGAGAAAGCCCGTGATGATACTCAACGGGCTTCTTCGCTGCACCGTAAGAAGAACCATTTCCCGGTTTATTTGTGGGGACCACCTTCGGTGGCTTGTTGGCACTGTAATGGCCTCCGGTCCCAAGATTCAACGACGGAGTTGCTCGCTTGCTTTCATTACTGTAATAAGAACCATATTCAGCTGCCTTATTAATGGGACCCGAGGAGGGCATCAAATTCCTGATGAATTTGCTTTTGTTGCTGTGAGAGCCACCGGTCCCGGGATTATTCGAGGGCACCTTCGGGAGCTGCTTGTTGCCCTCGTTGCCCCGATTCGAAGACATTGCCATGAACTCCCTGAAACTGTCTTCGTCATCTCTGTTGTTCGAGGGCGCTGTCAACAGCCTTGTGAAGTAACCGACCGTGGTGTTCGAAGGCATTTCTAGGGTTTTGTTGCCATCACTGAAATCTGTAGGGTTAAAGAGCGGTGGGCCTTCAGTGACCCAACCGGGCCCGTACTGTGCACCGTGAGGCACCACCTCATCGACCGCTCGACACGCAACCTTCCGAGCCGTGGGCCCGAGGTCCTCTGCGAACCGAGCCAGGCTTCTCGAGTAAGAGATCGGGGCATCAGCAGGGGCACACTACAATTAGTTGAATAGAGAATATTAAAAAGTGCAACATGTTAGGTTTTATTATTACATAGTTGGCAAAATTATAAGTTTAGGTCACTAAGTATACACGTTTGCGTTTTTGGGTCACTATGATAATTGCAAAAGTAAGTCACTAACTTTGTATGCCAAAATAATCTTGGATCATGTTTTCAATTTTAAGTCACTAAGTATATATTTTTTCGATTTTGGGTCACTAAGTATACATGTTTCATTTTTGAGTCACTGTGTTTACAAAGTTAATTACCAAATGAGTGACCAAATTGAAAAATGTATACATTTACTGGCCCAAATCGAAAAATATATACTTAGTGACCCAAAATTGAAAACATGACCCAAATTTGTTTTGACATACAAAGTTAGTGACCTACTTTTGTAATTATCAAACATAGTGACAAAAAACATGTATACTTAGTAACCTAGTCTTATAATTTTCCCTTACATGATTTGTTATAAGGAAGTAAGTAAAAGAAAACCCTATAACATATTCGTAGTAAAGCACGTACGGGGACGAGTCGCCTCGTTTTTTCGACGGTGTTTTCAAAATCTCCGGAAGACGACGTCGTCACGGGGCGGGATTTTGCGTACGTTTGACGCCTGTTCGTGTCTACAGAAAACTGCTTGCTGTTTCCAGTTTTCCTATCAGCCCTCAGTATGTGGGCTGCATGCAAATTCATTGATTTATTGCACAATGATGAAAACTTATGAAATAGTTACTGATAAAGAAAGAAAAAAAAGAACAGTTAATTGATAATGTAAGAAGAATATTACCTGGGAATTCGTCGTTCCAGTTGATTCTTGATGAATCGGCTGCAGATTGATTTCTGTTGCCCATCCTTAGAGCTTCAAATTCTTTCTTTGCGAGTTGTTGAATATCTCGTGCCTAGCGCACATATAGCAAATTAATGTATAAATAGATAATATTAGAGACATAATTAATTATAACGACATTTGCATTTATATGATGATGTATAATTAAAAGGAGCATGAAAAGTACGAACGTCTTGATAGTAGACGGTGTCTTCAGCGTTGAACAACTTGGCGTTCGAGCATATCAAGTAAGCATCAGCCTTGAATCAAAAGGAAACATATAGGGTATATGATGATCATGTTTTTTAAATCCATGTAATAATAACCTGTATTTGTCTATATATATTTCCATATATACTACGCTCTAATAATAACTACATATTAGTAATAAATAATGAAATTGGAGTTAATAAACCTCAAACTCTGCTAAAGTCTTGTAAGCTCCTTCCTTGAGTTTATCCTTCATTGTTCCAAAGTCCATTGGCTTCGCTATCACCTCATGATATTCAGGCAACTGCGGAATATTTAGGAACATAATTAGTTTAACAGCCCACCGAATATAACTAAAATGATATTAATTATCATCATCTGCGGTTTCGAATATTGTGTTTTGTAGTGACCTCCTCGCGAGTTACGGGCTTCGAAAATGCACCATAGGTGTCCTCACTGCATGAACATACATTCAACAACGGTTGGAAACTGGCATAAAAACAGTTGTCCGAGTTTTTAATAAGGACTAATTGTAAGAAAATTAATATATTAATTCCACGTGACGTATTACCGTTGGAGTCTCTCAATGATGGAAAGTAGCTTCTCTTGATCTGGCAACGGTGTAGTGGATGATCCAACGGGTAATGGCACAGTCCCTGAAGATTAAATGAAAATATATTCACATCAAAGGAAATCTTAGGGTTTTTTTTATCGTCATATATAGGTATAATATATACTTGAAGGAAGGTAAAAAAAAAGGGTTTTTGAGCAGAACCATGCACAGAAGTTTCTGATGCTCTCATGATCTTTCTTCCCTGCATGAGATCAGCGGGAGCAATATGTATCAATATATATCAATACATATATACATACATACACATATTAATCACTGAAATAGGAATGAAGAAATATAGACAATTAAGCTCCGTTTAATATTCATACATTAATCGATCATCGAAATTGGAATGAAGTAATATTTATCATCACTATTGAACTGAAGAAAAGAAACTCAAAGATAGCTAACCAGAATAATTAATAAATATATCACTCCCTAAAAAAACATATACAAAGAAATACATGTATGTACTTTATAGGTTCTGCAAGTGGAAAAATAAAGCCCTGAAAAATTGAGAAATCAACACGTATGAACTTATTATAGATAGTTGACCAGGTCAACAAAACACACAATCCAACCTTCAAATCTAAGCACAAAAAATTAAAACAAATAAAAATAATAAAATCAAAAACATGTAATGATTCTTTATCTTTGCCGCGCTATCCCAATTAGTCTTCCTTCAAACCACGGAGGGGAAAACAAAAAAACATCATGGACATTCTTCTTCACTTGTACTTCACACTTCTTTTTAGAAAAAAAAAAAACAAACAACCCAAATCTGGAGAAATTAACCAAAAAATAATAATAAAAAACCAACAACCTCACTAGAACCGGCACCCCGAGATCCGCCGATGCCCGTTGCCGCTTCGGATTCGTTTTCCGTTCTTGAACGCTTGCGACTCAATCTTTTATTACCATCGTACACACGAATCGAACCGTTAGCTATCTGATCCATGAAAGGAATTGGTACAACTTTTTTCCTTCGAGCAGAAGTGAAATTAAGGGGTTCTTTAGACACACGCCTCCCAATTGAGCCCTCCTTACCCTTCATTTCACTCGAAACTGCCGCCTCTGCCATAAGCTTTTGTGGGTTTCTCTCTCGAAATATTTTTTTTTTAATTTTTAGGGTTCTTCGGTTACAACTTTTTTGCAACTGTGTGTGGTCTACGAAATTGTTTTAATAGTTTTTTGGTTATATTTTGACGTCACGAGGGCATCACGTGCGGGTTCTTCTTTATTTTTAACGCCTCAACGCGCGAGTTAACACGTGTACGTCGAAGATCATGCGGTCGGTTTCTTTTTCGCCGTCCAATTTTAATTGGAGACGTCATTGTATGACGATATAAAGAAAATCAAACGTAATTTATTACGACCTTTTTCATCTGCAAATTTCATGGAATACCGAATTTTTTTTTTTTTCCTTTCGATGACATAGAGTATTGACATTATCATGCGTAATCACGTCGATAATGACTCGATTTTGTTGCAATAATACATGAGTTGTATTGTTTTTTTCGTCTTCTTTTGATTGTTTAACGTACATTATGTGTTCTTTGATGTTTAGGGGACTGTTTAATTGCTATTCGTATCCTTTATGTATATGCATGCATGCAAAATCTGCTCATATACGTAGTTCTTTATATCAATGTGAGGTGATAGCTATCCGTCATTAAATGAATTGATGATCAATTGTGTGGATTGTTAATTAAATCGATATCTGTTGAAATAACTTGGATCAATCACGATGTTAAGCCCAAGGTACGTAATTAGCCCGCTGAGCATTTCGGCCCGACTTAATTAATAAGTGGGACGAAATTTGCTTGTAACGAAAGTTACGGGGCAAAATCATAAAAGCTTGAATGTTTGGATACCGTAGTAATATTCCCGGGATCATTTAGCAATTTCCTAAAACTTTCTCTATACCCTACGCTCACGCCTCTCTGTAACCCTGATTCGAAATACGCTCACTCGAAACCCTAACTCTCTCTCTCAAAAACAGACGATTTTCACTTTAGATTTCAGATCTCTCATCTTTTGAGTCATCTGTGCCTGTTTTACCGCTGCTGTAGTCGTTCTTGCGCTCTGCTGTTGTTGGAGAGTCTTCGCTGCTAAGATAAGTGGTTGTATAACCCTTTTTTCGTCGTCTGTAACATTTTTCCCTTTTTTCACCCCATACGAAGGCGATTTGCCTTCGTATGCTAAAGATCTCGGGTTTACGGCTGCAATACGTTCAAGCGACATTTATATTTGAAAGATTTTGTATTCTTCAGTATTTCTTCAGCAGTTTGTGTTTCGATTTGAAGTTGACTTGTGTTTTATCACTTGTTGAACGTTTATTTAGCCGTTAGTGGTTCGATTTGAAGCTATATTGAATTTTATCATGGTATCAGAGCAGGTCGACTCTGTTCTCTAGATGTTTCTTAAAATGTTCTTTGAATAACAACGTTTCAATCGCTGCTGTTAGGGTTTCGTGTTTGATCTTGAACATTCTTTCTTGTAAAAACTGAGAGATAAGTTACAGATAAGATTCTGGAAATTTTCTTCTCATTGTTTTCCTTATTATTTGCAGACACTTGAAGAAGTGTTATTTCCATATGAGCTTCTGAAGTGACCGTAACCTCTAGTTGAGATCTTCAATTACGGTGCACTCGTTCCTACACTTTCTCTCCTAATATTTTCCTCCTGTTAATTACATACTTCTTTGCATTACTCATCTTGCACAGTCATGGATTCTCAAAATAATAATCACGAGAATGAAGTAAATTTAGAGAACTATAATGATAGTAATGTTGTTCTGACTAACATAGAAATAAACTCTAGACATACTTTGCACATAAGTCAGGCAGATTTGTCAGTATCAAACATTACAAATGTGATACTGACAGGATCTGAAAATTACTCCTGTTGGAGCAATTCAATTCTCCTATCACTCACTGCTAAAAATAAAATTGGTTTTGTTCATGGTACTGTACCTTTACCTTCAGAACCTGAACTAGCCAATGAATGGGAGAGATGCAATGCCATAGTCTTATCTTGGCTGCTGAACTCTTTGAGCAGTGAACTTAGAATTAGATTCACATATGCAAAATTTGCATCAAAAGTTTGGGAGTCTTTAGAGAAAACCTTTAAGAATGTTGATGGCTCAAAGAAATTTAGCCTTCAACAATCTATATATAACCTTAAGCAAGGATCAGATAGTGTTTCAATTTACTTCTCAAAACTACAGCATCTATGGGATGAACTGGACGCCCTAACCTCTGGTCCAGTTTGCACTTGCAAAGCAAGTACTCATATAGATGCATTAGTTGAAGAGCAAAGATTAATGAAGTTCCTTATGGGACTGAATGAAATCTATAGCTTTATTAGAAGTAATATACTCATGTATCAACCCCTTCCAAGTGTTCTTCATGCTTATAATCTAGTAAGCAGAGAAGAATCACATAGAGGAGTCTCACTAGCCACAGAAAATAATACCTCGGTATTCCTATGTATCTTTCAACAAATCCTATTCAAAGCAAAACCCAATTGTCTGCAAATTCTGCGGATTAAAGGGTCATTCAGTTGAAAGATGTTTTAAACTAATTGGTAATCCAAATAACAATGCTAACACTTATAGCAATAATTCTTTCAATAACAGTAATGGATCTTTGATTTGCAAACACTGTGGGATCAAATGACATTCTATTGAAAGATGCTACAAGTTGTTTGGAAAGCCAAACCAAAATACAAACTATAGAATTAATAATAATAAGAAAAATAATTTCTGGAATACAAATAAGACTGCCAATGTGACTGAAGTCAATCAGCAGTCTTCTGAAACTATAACTCCTAGTCTCTCCGTTACTCAGTACAGCAAATTAATGAAGCTGCTTGAAAAGGAGAGTCAAGGAGAAGCCAATTCAGACCTCATGGCAGGTGCATTTGTCAATATCTTGTCTTCTGATTTCAATAAGGGATGGATAATAGATTCAGGAGCTACAGATCATGTTATGTGCTCTTCTGATAATCTGATAAATATGAAGTATGTTAGGACAGAAAATATTTTGATTAAACTGCCCAATGGTACTTGTGTGTGCGTTGATGTGATTGGTGACTACTTGCTAAATGATAATATTATACTTAGAAATGTATTAGTTGTACCAAGTTTTAACTGCAATCTGTTATATGTCTCTAAGTTGGTTAGCAATAATAAATGTGTTATAAGTTTCAAAAATAATACATGCACATTTCAGGACCCACAATTCCTGAATATAATGGGGATTGGTGAGTTAAAAGATGGACTGTACTACTTCAACAACAAAGTGAGTGAAAAATGTGATAAAACACTTATGATACATCATTTAGCATCTTACAAGTTATGGCACATGAGATTAGGACATCCATCACCTATTGTGTTGGATGTCTTAAAACCCATTCTTAATTTTAAACAAACCCAGTGTCATGAGCCATGTAACATTTGTCACAAGGCTAAACAAACCAGGGTACCTTTCCCGTTAAGTGATCATAAATCTAATTGTATCTTTGAACTGGTACATGCTGATGTATGGGGTCCTTTTAAAACTGTTAGTCATAGCAATTGCAGATTTTTTCTTACTATAGTTGATGATTTCTCTAGGGCTACTTGGGTTTTTTTGCTTAAAACTAAAACTGAAGTACTTCAATGTGTTACATTGTTTGCAAATATGATCAAAACTCAATTTGGAAAACAGCTGAAAGTAATTAGGACTGATAATGGAACTGAATTTGTTAATAATCTATTTTTGGAATTTACTAGATGAGAAGGAATTTTACATCAAACTACTGTAGTAGACACTCCTCAACAAAATGGTATTGCTGAAAGAAAACATAGGCATATGTTAAATGTTGCTCGTGCATTATTTTTTCAATCTGGAGTACCTCTGATCTACTGGTCCGAATGTATACTTTGTGCTGTTTTTCTGATTAATAGAACACCCTCTGCAGTACTTAAAGGCAAGTCACCTTATGAACTTTTGTTCAAAAGCATGTGAATTATAATTTTTTGAAAGCATTTGGGTGCTTATGCTATGCCACTGTGTTGAATGCAAAGTCTAAATTTGATTCACGTGCGAGACAATGCATCATGTTAGGATATTATGAGAATAAGAAAGC
This sequence comes from Linderniella brevidens, assembly GCA_004919715.1. Taxonomy (NCBI): domain Eukaryota; kingdom Viridiplantae; phylum Streptophyta; class Magnoliopsida; order Lamiales; family Linderniaceae; genus Linderniella; species Linderniella brevidens. The sequence goes on along the minus strand of SWDC01000149.1, from coordinate 9,791,911 downwards.
ATATAAATTGTTAGATTTGGAAAATAATCAGATATTTGCTGCAAGAGATGTTAAGTTCTATGAAACTGTGTTTCCTCTCAATCACAAGCATATTGTTTCTGAAAACATACCTAAAAATGACAATGTGTTATTTGATGATCTGTTTATTGATAATTCTGTGATTTCTAGTGAATCAAATAGTGAATCACTGAATAATGATAATTTTCCATCTGAAGAACTAGAACTGAGTGATACTGTTATTGTAGATAATGTACCTGAAAGTTCTGACATGATGAATGATAATTCTGCTACAGATTTAAATACAGTACATGATTCCTTGAATGATTTGAATGCATCCTATGATGAGAATGTTACAATTGCTGAGAATCAGGGTAGACCTAGGAGAGAAACTAGGAAACCTTACCATCTTAATGAGTATGACTGCTCACTTAACAATCTAGAGTGCAAAGTTAGGTATCCGTTGTCTAGTGTTATGAACTTTACAAAACTAGAAGAAAGTGACAGAATGTACTGTAAGAACATAGACAAAATACCTGTGCCTAAGACTGTGACAGAAGCTTTTAAAATTCCAGAGTGGAGAGAAGCCATGAATTTAAAGAGATGAAAGCACTTATAGAAAATAAGACTTGGGACTTAGTTGAATTGCCTCAAAATAGGAAAGCAATAGGTAGTAAGTGGATTTTTAAAATAAAATACAAATCTAATGGAAGAGTAAAAAGCAAAAGACCGTATCTCGATCTTCAGCTGAAGCTGAATATCGGGCGATGGCTCAAACAACATGTGAAATTATCTGGATTGTTGGCTTGCTGAAAGATATGAAAATTGATATAGCGAGTACTGTGAAGTTGTTTTGTGATAATAAAGCGGCAATTCAGATTGCTAACAATCCAGTTTTTCATGAAAGGACCAAACATATAGAAATTGACTGTCATTTCATTCGTGAATATATCAACAAACGTCTGATTGAAACATGTTTTGTTAAATCGCAGGATCAAGTCGCTGATATCCTTACCAAAGCCCTCGGAAAGGACAGCCATACCAAACTGAGGGACATGATGTCCATGGAAAATATTTTCGGCTTATCATCGTGAGGACATGTGTTGAAATAACTTGGATCAATCACGATGTTAAGCCCAAGGTACGTAATTAGCTCGCTGAGCATTTCGGCCCGACTTAATTAATAAGTGGGACGAAATTTGCTTGTAACGAAAGTTACGGGGCAAAATCATAAAAGCTTGAATGTTTGGATACCGTAGTAATATTCCCGGGATCATTTAGCAATTTCCTAAAACTTTCTCTATACCCTACGCTCACGCCTCTCTGTAACCCTGATTCGAAATACGCTCACTCGAAACCCTAACTCTCTCTCTCAAAAACAGACGATTTTCACTTTAGATTTCAGATCTCTCATCTTTTGAGTCATCTGTGCCTGTTTTACCGCTGCTGTAGTCGTTCTTGCGCTCTGCTGTTGTTGGAGAGTCTCCGCTGCTAAGATAAGTGGTTGTTTAACCCTTTTTTCGTCGTCTGTAACATTTTTCCCTTTTTTGTTGGCGATTTGCCTTCGTATGCTAAAGATTTCGGGTTTACGGCTGCAATACGTTCAAGCGACATTTATATTTGAAAGATTTTGTATTCTTCAGTATTTCTTCAGCAGTTTGTGTTTCGATTTGAAGTTGACTTGTGTTTTATCACTTGTTGAACGTGTATTTAGCCGTTAGTGGTTCGATTTGAAGCTGTATTGAATTTTATCAATATCCATGCTTGGGACATGCAATTTATTACAATGTTAATTACGTAGTGCTTCAAAATCAAGCTAGAAGGAGTGCCTATAGTATCTTATTTATTTCTCATTCAATGATTCGGAAAGTTATTGATAGGCCCTCATTTAAATGGCCTTGATTTTGTATCTTAGGGTTGTTCAAATTAAAACTCTATCCATTGTTTTTTGTTTTAAAAAGTATAAATAACATGGACTTGATAACCACATAATTAAGCAATGCAACATAATTTAATGAGGATTTTCCAAATTTGAGTGTAAGAATGACGTTGATTAAATCACTAAGGTAACTTTCCACAATCCTTCAAATCAATATTGGCAAATTATTTCGTATGATCGTCTGTAAAAATGAATAAAAAAAAATACTAAATGTAAAAAATCCCATATACTTAAATTACTAAATTTACTACTACACTACATTGTCACAATATAAACAGAAGAGAAGGTAAATTATGTAGTCTTTTACATGTTTGCTGCCAGAAGTAAAATTCATTAACACAACGTAACCAAAGGGCCTCAGTCCTCAAGGACTATATAATACACGCACAGGACTGACTATATAAGGCTGATGATGAGAGAAAAGGCCTCACCAGTTTTCTGTTGTATTCCTCCTTCCTTCTTTCTGATTCGGTCACAAAAGGAGCTTTTTCCTAAAATATCAGTTAAAATTACGTACTTGGCCCGCTAAAACTATCAAGATACACACAACACAATGAATAGAAACGGAAGCAGCCAACAACGGAACTGTTGAGGTGTGTTGTGGGGGGTCAACGGGATTTTGCTGACTGATTGTTTCTTTTGGTAATTATTATTTTTTTCTTTTGGTAATTATTTCAAAAATAATAATATATTGATGCTATTAATGAATATGGTAAAAAAAATAGACAGTTCTTCGTCCTATTGCATGAAGATAAACATTTAATGACGAGGAAAACGCCTGCAACACAACATGCATAAGAATAGGAATCTATTGATGAAACTAATGGTGAGATAATTGCATTGTTCTTGCTACTGAGGTGCTCGCAGTCATTACAAGTGGTGCTGGAGGCAAATAAATTCTTTACATGTGAAATCAGCAAAGCAATGTCACGAACAAAATCTGAGCACAAGCTTTCTTTATACCTTCTTTGGTAATCGCAGCTGCAAGATCATAAAAGGGAATAAGATTCCTCCAACAATGTTCAAGGCCAATTTGAATTATTACCCAAAAGAAAAGAAAAAAAAAAAAAAAACTCACCCGTGATTTCTTCTTTATCCAGCCTCCTGAATCTTGATCGGGCGAAACGAATGCAAATTTCTCGATGGCATCGTGGCTTTGTTTTCTCAACATGCTTGTCTTTCCAGGTGAGGAAAAAGCCTGCAGATGATTATGTCAGTGGAAAGGTTAGAGAAAGAAATGCACACTTAATCTTGATATTAAATAGAAAAACCGCACCTCGTCTTTCACTGCTTCAATATTCGTGACCTTTGGTTCACACGGATTTATCTTCAATCTCTCAATGCAGAACAATATCTAGCAAAGACAGAAGAATAGACATACATGAATGCAAGTAATAATCAGAGATAGAACAAAGAAATCAGATGTACACAGCAGCCTACATGACGTGGAAAAGAAAATCGAACCTTGTTTTGAAATTTCACGTTCACCGCATCAGTTGCAACGACGTGCACACCGAGGCAAATGTTGCTGTCCACGCAAAACGGGCAAAATAAGTTATTATACACGCATCCATCTTCTTTGCACCAAATCCCTTCACCATCTTCAGCTGCTCTGCACAGGTGCTGATCAACCGACGATGGCTCACACACCAACACGTCCAAACATGATTGGCTTGAGGCTGCACCTTCTGCATTCTTCTTCCACAGAGAAAGCAAGTGTCCTTTGGATGTTGAAACTACTGAACAAGGCACGGATCGGTTGTTTTCGGTGAGGCCCAATGGGTTCTCGCATCGTGGGCAGAATATTTCAAGGCTATCGTCCCTTTCAGTATCATGAGGTTTCTGAGAGAGACCCTTTGTATGTGGACTTGATGGTAAGATGGATTTGTATCTGTCCCATTCGTTTTCCGGACGGTAAATCTCTTCAATTCTATTGGCCGTGTGGACTGTAGTTACCGAACTTCCCATAGAACTCAAACTACCAAGAGGAACCTGAAAAGGGATGTTGAATTCATGGGTAGAGCCAACGGATGGAAACGAAGCAATCTTTTTTCTCTTTCCGGAAACATTAGTTGAAATTCTGCTATCAGGAGTTGTCGTTGCAGAGCTCATGAGGTTTGTAGGGCTTGCGTGGACCTTTGTGGCTGGGGACGGCTGGGGACGTGATGGAAATGGAGAATATGTTGTTAGACTCGGGTTATAAGCCTCGGAGAAAAGTGTCTTCGTTGGTATGGGGCTTCTGTAATTTGTATCGGGCGTTTCATTGACAATGGTGACGTTGAAATCATCTGAGGACGGTGCTACCAATGGTGTCGCGTGCAACCTGCCAGTGTTAAACATTGTCTTAATTAAGAGTCAGAAACTTGCAAAAAACTTTAGCTTTGAACAGAGACCAATGCATTTAATAAACTAACATTGGAGGATCGCTTGAAAATAAAACCAAAATTTTTTTACCTCGAGTCTCCTGGAGAGTCACATTCAAGGTCAATATAGTTTTGGCAAACGCTTGAATCTTTTTCATCAGGTAGCCCCACGACTTTCGTGCTTGTTGGGGTTGACAAAGTACATTGTTTTGCTTCAGGAAATGGAGAATGAGTGAGTCCAACAGCATGTTTGCTATGTAAAATGTCATTTGATTCCCATTTTTTCTGGAAGATAGCAGATATAGCCGTCTTTGTGCAGTTTTGCTTAATTTCTGCGGGTCCTATATTGTCACGTTCAACATCAGGATTCTGTGATGAATTTGTAGCTCGACCGATATGATCCTGCACTCAAAATATTTAGATTGCATACTGCGATTCAGCATGACATATATTAAATTATGCATCTCTGTAGTACCTTTGCGTCTCTATAAAAGGTTTTCAAATCATTCAGCGATTCTTCAAAACAACTGTAAAGCCTTATTGACTTCCGCAGCCATTTGGATATGTATGCTCTGTTTCGATCTCTGTGGAGCCGCTCATCTGCATCAGAAGAAAAAGAAAAGGGAAAAAGATTATGGATACTTTAATGCACTGTGCTAAAAGAATTACAATCATCTGTATTTAGTGGAGGTCATAGAGGAGATATACAAAAAATTGCTCTAGCATCCTACAGAAAAGCTCTGCGAAACTTATTGAATCCTCTCAAGAATTTCTCAGGGCACCCAAAAAGAAGCTGAAAGCACTTCGCAGCAAATGTGCAACTGTTTATATGCCCTTACAAGGAAGATGGATCTAACTTACCTAAGAAGATGACAGCACCGTAGTCAAATCTGTGCCGTATGCAGCGACCTACAGATATAAGTAATCAGTTTCCTAGCAATATGTACTCAGAACTTAATCATGAAGACGATGCACGACACCCTTAAAGTAAAAAAATAATAATAATAAACAATCGGTAGAACTTGGAATATTGAATAGATGGAGCCCGGGTGGAAACTGTAAACTACTTAGCATACCACAAGTGATATTTTTCGTCTCCACGTACATATATTTAATATTATGCAGCTTATAATGTCAATTTGAAGGTGCAACGTCGTGACGAAGACAAATAGTTCAGAAGTATGAATTCATGAGGTTTGACAATGAATATGAATGAAAGAGAATTTGAAAGAAACCCATTGACATCTATCAGCATAAAGAAAAAGAATTTAAAAGAAAACCTGCAGCCTGGTTTAGAGCTCTAAAGGCTTGCTGACAGTACCACTCGTTCCCACTCAGAAGACTTTTTGACGACTCATAAGTGTCATTGAACTTCTTCTTTTGTGCAACTTTGACATCAAAACTGGCAAGAAATTATCATGTCATTTCTATGAAGTACAGGCACATTAGGCAGGTAGAAGAAAACAATATAACTTACACATTAGGAAAGGGAATCCCAATGATCACCTAAGATAGTAGTTAAGCTGAAAGATTTGGATTTTAACAACTTTTTGTGAGATAAATAAGCAGCACATAAATTGATTTCAGTATACAAATGTTGAAGGATACAACAGCCCGAGCATAGTCGTCGGAGAAATCTATCCCTTCAGAAACCTGCAAGCATTATAACTCACATGTTGAAATTTAGAAGGGAAATATGTCAATTAATGAGTAGGAACCATCAACTAGAACAATTCTTTAACAGATCTGTCATTAACCGGGCAACTTAAGAAACAATCTAACTAATTCTCAACATATATAACTTTTACATCAAAATAATAGTGATCCATCCAAGTACTCCTAATCCAATTCAGAATATAATTAATTTCAATTTGACAAAATGAAAATATAGAGGAAGCATAGACTTTGCACAACCCTTCATGTATACATGTATGAATACGACAATGTTTTATTTGGCATGCAACAATTATCAATATCGTAGAAGCATCCCCATGTATCAATATTATATATATATATATATATATATATATGTAATAAACATTATAAAAATTTCAAATGTCATATAAATATATTTTCCACTATCTTATAATTTTCTCATATAAGGATGCAAGGCATTTTGTGAACTAATATGTTAATATAGTAAGAATATAAGTTCCACATAAAGCCTGTTATTTCACTTCCATTAGACAAAAGCTTACAGACATATGCCTGATAGATGTCTAAATCAAACGGATCATTTTTAACTTCTTCTCTGACTTTCTCTTTTAACAGCATCTGACAAAAGCCTTACATTTATATATCCAAAACATATTTCTCTAAGTATTTACCTTAAATAACTAGAAAACCAACGTCAAAATGAATCCGAAAAACTCCCTGATTACCTTGCCTCGACAAACTGCCAATAAAGCAGCACCCTTAGTCTTCGCAGGACTTCGTGAATCCAACGCCTGGCTAGGTTTATGGTTAAATTTTTTCCCCCGTATTCTTTTCCCACTTGACTTTCGGCCACCTTGATCAATTACCTTATAGAAATCCTTTAAAACAGCCTTGAAAGAATCCTGGTTGCTTCCTCTTGGTTCTACAGAAACTCAAACTTAGCAATCTTTGGACTCTTAAAAGCACAAATTTATTAAAACAGAGACTTACTAGCATGGCCTAAAAACTCACAACCATAAAAAAATTCAAGTTATGAACATTAAAATTAACGTTTTTTCTTGGCTCAAGCCCAACAAACCTTACCAGTGAAAAAGGTTTTCTGCGCATTTAGACGAGACCATTGACCTGTTTTTTGCCACCGGGTGCTCATTTTATCTAGCAGCTTGTAGCTAGGAAAGAATACCAAGCACCCACTGGGAACAACGTTGCAAATATCGTCCAAACACATACCAACTGCATCCTGTATAATAGCACAACAACATTCATTAGCCTATAATAAGCAGTTTTTCTTTTGACAATTTTATAGAAGACTCTTTGAACCTGAAAAGCATAATCATCAGCCGTCCTATAGCTTGCATTCAACGGATAATTACCCGGCCCAGTTGCGATTGCAGCTGCCCATACCTGTGGCATGGTACAGTCATCAGGCCACTAGATCCAACAATCAGAAGATTGAGACCCGATACAACTCAAAAGCTATAGCTACCTGGGCATCAACATTGATGACATGAGGAGCTTCCAGACAAGTCCCAAAACGAACACCGAGCTCGGATGAAAAAGTCTCTAACGGAGATAGAGTCCTGTAAGGATGAGACAAAAGGTGGTCCAAAATATGAGGTCATTATGTATAACTATATAGACAAAGACCACAAATGAGTGGCAGCAGATAGCATCTAAAGTGAACTACAACGACATACAATGGTTATAAGATCGATGTTTGTCATATGTTTAGTAAGGCTTCAACAAGCAGAAAATATTAGCAATATTGATTCCCATTGCTGACTGCATATGATACACTGTAGCACTGACGGCCATGTGGATGGTAAAAGAAACCGGAAATGTTGGAATCAATAACCTTTCGAATGGAAGTAATTTACATCAAGAAATCAGATCTCTGAAATAAATAAACGAAGCAAACATATTTACCCAGAAGTTAGGATCACTGATTGACAACATTCCGAAATGCCTTTGAAAACAACAGCTGGATTCAAGCACCACAAGCTAAGAGTGTTTATCCAACCACCTGTTGAGTTTCAAAACGAGCATCCACCAAGTGCAGTAGATGTTTACAGTCAGAATATAATATGCATATTGCAACTATAAATTTTTACTCCAATCTCACTGACAATACGAGCAACCCTTACAATTAAATAAAAGGCCAACAACATAAGAAAAATGGATGATAAAAAAAAATTCTATGTTGCTTGCATGATGTCAAGAAATAAAGATAAAAGTGAGTAACTAAGCATGAACCTAATGCAATAAGTTGACCCTAAACTTATCCAACAATCATAAATATCACTTCTAATCAACTTTGATGCTCAGCTATTGACATATAGTGCAAATAATAACCTCTTCCAATTTCATAATAAATGGGAAATATGAAGGAGAGTAGAACCTTAAAAGAAAACAAGGATCCACTATATAAGAAAAATGACCACGGAAGCCAAATATATATTGACGGTTATTAAATAAAACAGGCGGACTGTGACAGTTGCTTGCCTCCATCTTTTTTCATATATCGTTGCAGTGCTAGTTCATAGTCAGATATATGGGAACCATTCCCAGAGAAGAAATAACTGAGCGAAGAGAATATTCCTGCATAAAATCGGAAACTCAATCCAAACATTTGAAATTTCATTGCAGAAAAAGCACAAAATAATAGAAAAAAGTAATGCAATATGGTAATACCTTCTAGTGTAGCTGCTGCCATGCCGCTTAAATGAGCAATATCTGGCTCAGCTTCTGAAGCAATCCTTATTGCCTTCATACAAGTACATGCATCATAACGGAACAACAGGTGACAGAAGGAGCCATCACTTATTTCTGTGAGAACTAATAGCAAAATCTGCCATTAACGGGAATTCAAAGTACCAAATATGTTTGATTACCTTTTTCGCACATTCTTGCAAGGTAGAGAAGCTCTGCATCGATATGTTAGCTTCTTGCAACTCCTTCGAAGCCTTATCGCCAGTCCAACTGCAAAAGGTAAAAGCAAGCTACAGAGGAGAATGGCCTACAATTTCCAAATGGATCATACATGCAATAGTTCAAAATATGAAGAAAAAAACAGCAGACAGGCTACATCTTATCAGTATTAAATCGAGCAGGCTTAATATGGATATCAAGCTCATTCAGCAAGGCCACAGCCTTCTATAATTTTGAAATTAATATATCAGAAAACGAGGATTAAGAAATCTCTTGTTTGGTGAAGCATGCAACCGGGAAAAAAAAAAAAGAATCAGGAAAAGTGAGCAAAAATAGAGTGTATCGTTGAACTATCCCATTAACCATACCAACATTAAGCCAAGTTGTTTTTTTAATATAATCCAAAACAGCTCAGTCTTTTAATCGACGGCAAAAAACAAATGTTTTAATGTTTATCAAGTTACACTCGAGGAAAACTCTGAATCAAGAGTATATACTGTTGGGTTGATTAACAAGGAAATAAAAATAGAAGGATGAACAAGAAAGTTCTTAGCAAGCGTATAGTTGGCTAAATGCGCCCATGACAGGGGTAGCTTATGCCTAAATAGACAGTACACTTGAGATGATCATTGCATATGTGGATGACTAACCATCGGAAATAACGCTGAGATTCCAACTTTACCAATGTGTTTTCTTTCCGCCGAATCCAACCCAACATCTCCTACATAGAGGAAAATAAGCCTTCACATATGAGTATAAACAATCTATAAACCCAATTGATATCACCTGTGTCATCTCAACCAAAGGTTGGTAAGTCATGTCATCAGCGAGCCTCAGCTGCCCCAGTTCTTTGTGCAGATCTTCCAAAAACGAAACAGTCAGATAGTTCATATTTTGCTACTGAGTGCGAAGGAGTAGGAGGCACTTACCATCCAACGTGTCCTCATCAAGCTCGACACTACCAGCATCACGCGTTATGTCTTCTATATTGCTGGATCATTTTGAAGAAGACATGATGGTGTGATAAGTCGCTACCCTTGAAATCTCACAAGCATTTATAACTCTAAAGGCATTCTAATTTTAGCTTGTTGAGTCGCAGAAGCAAATCGTCATTTTAAATATAAATAACTAGTTTGCCAACAAAATTTTAGCATTTGAGGAATAACTGTGCGTGACATACTGTGCCTCGTCAAAAATGATAATACTTCCTCGTATATCAACTTCCATTGCATCACGAATCATTGTATTTATTATGTAGTTATACGGGCAAAAGACCAAATCTGCATCCTGTGCCATGGAACGTGCTGCAAAATATGAGCAGCCTGACAAAAGAAGAGGATATACAGTTTCTTAATTTCAGCACCTCGAGTAAGAACATTGTCCACAGGAAATGAGGGGCGGATAAGAACCTTTGACTACTTGCCCAATTTTGACAAGGTCTTCAATATCGTGGACCTCATGGCGGCCTCCTCTTTGTAGTGAAGGATGACCTTTGACTTTATGCACGTTTCTGAAGAAACAAGTTCAATGAAAATACAACTCATTTTTGTAAAATATAAAAGGGTCAAATTTCACATGAAAAAGGACTCACTTGAATTCTGGGCAACAATCATCTTTATTCTTCATAAGTAACTTGCTAAGATACAAACTATAGTAGTCAGTCCAGAAATCAAATTACAGGATATGATAACTCTAGAGAGTAAGGGAACCAACCACTGTTCATCTACATTATCTTCACCACGTAAATATGGATTTGTACAATACTGCTTCCTTGATCCCTGAAACATATTTCATGAAGTAATTTATGATTTTTAAAATCATTATGCAGGATAAAGAAAAGATGTTCTGCATAACTTGAGTTCATCAACTATTGCTAAACCCCCACATCTCATTTATAACAAGCAATGCTAGCCACCACTTGTAATAGTTACACTAATTTCCAGTGGTTCTAACACAATTTATTAAAGAAGCAGATCCAGTTGATGCCTCAGGAGAAAATAAGGTCAAACAGCAGCATATTCTATATAGATATGACAAGAAAAGTTTATAAAACTTAAGATTTGCAAGGATTAAAGTCACATGCCTTCTCATTTCACCAGGAACAAATTCATTATATCATTAATATTTGAAACAACTAGACTATTATTCCTATCAGAAAGAAAAAAACAGACCACATAATACTAGTTTATGCATTCAGCATATGATATAATAAGACTAAATCAATCACACAACAACGAACTGCTCAGTCTTTTACCGTTGAAAGTCACTTCTTTAATAGTAGCAGATACCCGGGTGTGCATTCGAGCAATTTACGATTAAATATGTCAACTCAAGCTCAACATAAACATTGAGACTAACAACAACTGCACGATGTGAATGGTTCACCTAAGTTCATTTTACCAAGATTCTTATTAGAATGAATATATTATTTCGTGGAGACTGTTAAATTGAGGGTTCCTTCCTAAAACCAATTGGTGTTAGGAGGATGGACCTCTTTGATTTATATATTGAGTCGGGTGAAGTTAATTTCCCGATGTGGGACAAATAAATCTCAACAGAGACATTTTAAACATACAGTTAAACTATTGAATATGGCCTAATCCTTTTAAATATTCCATCACAAGACATGCATAATATGACCGTAAAAAAATTGTATGCTTTTGTCTCTCTTGAGTCTTGTGTATTTCTGAACACCCTTAAACCTACATATTAGAATCTGACTCCAAAAAATATATAAATCTAAACTAGAGTTCAATCATTGACATCAAAAAGTTCATCAACTCATGATGACACATATGAATTGAAAAATATAGTGAGTTTGTTTTGTTAATGACCTTGAAAAACACAATTGCACTTACCAGGACGGCCATGGGCACTCGATAAGAAGTTTTTTTGTACTCCCGAATCACTTGAGAGATTTGTGAATGAGTTCTCCTACCAAAATATAGTAAACTATGTCATTTCTCTCTTTTCAGGATTCTTACAGCTCATTAGTGCTTCGGGAGCTCAAAGTTGGCAAATAAACAGGTGATAGCATAATATACGTCCAAACATATCTATTATATTCCACGCTAATTCCATGTTCCCAAATTTATCTAAAAGGAATCGTGAATTCAGTAGCTCACGTTGAATAAAAAATAGTTGGAGCCAGTTTAGCCTTCTTCTCGCCATTAGATGTTGCGGGGGCGGGTGCTGCTGGATCTCCTAAATAAGAAAACACAATAACGCACAGCAGTACAGTTAATTAGTCCCAATTCCCATACATGTAACAAGCACTAGCAACTAAATTGTAGACAACCTGAAGGCTGAGTCCCGGGAATGAATCCGCCCCCATGATTTAACGGATCAGAGACCGCCTCAGGGTCAGCCCTCGTGCTCGAATGCTGCAGGTGCGTCGTACTATTCTTCAATTTGAAATTCTTTTGCCACGCGAGCGTTGAGCACAGAAGAGAGAGCGTTTTTCCGGTGCCAGTAGGGGATTCTAGGAGCGCGTGGCAGCGACCTTCTCTCTGTGCCCTGTCGAGGGTGGAGATGACGCGGTTCATGAACGCCATCTGCGTGCCGTAAGGCGCGCACGGGAACTCCACCTCGATTCCCCCGACATTAACCGTCGATTTCGGGCTAGGGTTCGATGAGTGATTCGATTGTTCCATTTCGACGACGGCGACTGAGAAAGGGAAGTGCTGTGGGGTTCTATTTGGTGGGAATGGAGCTGCGTTGTTGGCGGGACGACTTATATCACAACTTTTTCCCTCTTTTTTTTTCGAATTTTTTTTTTCCCACTAAATTAATTAATTAAGGATACTTAAATTAATTAATTAATTACTCAATCTCATCCCATAAATAACTACTGGAGCTAAAGTCGTCGTCGTCCGGCGACTCGCCTGATGTCTTTCCGACGATGTTGCTCAGAGCATTTCAGAAACAGAGAAAAGCTTCATTTCTTCACAACAAGTTGTCCACATTCGCTTCTTCAATTCTCGAGAATCCCCTAAACTTCGAAACCGGAATCAACACTCCGATCGACGAGTCCCGTGTCCTCGCCCAGCTATCGCAAGTACTTCCCGTGTCGATTCCCAACCGCCCCGCAGTTTCAGATTGCCGGGACAGTGAATTGAATTTAAAAGCCCCTGATGATTTCTTAACCCCCGAGGATAAGCTCCGCGGCGTTTTCCTGCAGAAATTGAGAGGCAAACCCGAGGTATTCAGCGCTCTGAATCGGGTCGGTGTGGAATTGAGTGATGATTTGTTCGCTAAAGTCGTCAACGGAGGGAATTTAAGCGGTTATTCGATTGTTATGTTTTTCAACTGGGCGATCGGGCAAAAGAACAACATAATATCCAGAGATGTCCTCGGCGCTTACCACGTGATACTCAAAGCATTGGGCAGGAGGAAATTCTTCGAGCACATGATGGGCATGTTAGATGACATGCTGGCCAGAGGGATAAACCCTAATTCAGATACCCTTTTCATCATCATGGATGCATACGTTCGAGCTCAGAAGGTTACAAAAGCTGTAAAGATTTTCAAAGACATGGAAAAGTACGGTTTGAATACCAGCAACGAAACTCTGGGCGTTGCTCTGAGATGTTTGTGCCACAGATCCCACGTGGGTGTCGCATCTTCGTTGTTCGTAAAAATGAAGGAGAAGGTTGCACCCGGGCATGATTTGTACAACGTTCTCATCGGCGGGTGGGCGAAGCTCGGCAGGGTTGTTGAAGTAGAAAGATTCTTGAAGAAGATGGTGGATGATGGAGCTCAGCCAAATTCTATCACCTACAGTCACATAATCGAAGGATTAGGAAGAACCCGCAAGCTTGATGATGCAGTTCGGGTATTCGAATCCATGGAGGAGAACAAATTGGAACGATGCAGCACGGTTTACTCCTCCATGATAACTAACTACATTGCTTGCGGTGACATTGACGGGGCATTGAAGAACTACGAGGAGATGCTGAGCAACGGCATTGCACCCAACGTGGAAACGTACTCTAGGATCATAAAACACTTCCTAAAACTCAGGAGGGTCGCCGATGCCCTCGAGATGTTCGATAAAATGCTCACACGAGGGGTAATTCCTCCTGCGGGCACCATATCCGAGTTCATCAGACCTCTGTGTAGCTACGGTCCACCTCACGCTGCTTTAACGATCTATCAGAAGGCAAGAAAAGCAAATTGTGGGGTATCATTCGATGCGTATAAGCTTCTGCTTATGAGGCTATCGAGGTTCGGGAAATGCGGGATGCTGCTGAATGTGTGGGGTGAGATGCAAGGGAGTGGTTACTCCTCTGATATGGAGGTTTATGAGTATATTATCAATGGCCTCTGCAACACGGGCCGGCTTGAAACTGCTGTGCAAGTGATGGAAGAAGCTATTGATAAGGGACTTTTTCCCAGTAATGTTATCTGCAGCAAACTCAAGAATAAGTTGATGGATTCGAATAAAGTTGAGGTGGCGTACAAGCTTCACCTGAAGCTGAGGAAGGCTCGTGCGAACGAAAATGCACAGAGGTATTGGCGAGCTAAAGGGTGGCACTTCTAGGTAACATTTGCGAAATTGTTTGCTGCTGTTGATATAATTTCCTTTTTATAGTAGCTATAGTGTGATCTTTCTATGCTTTGTCTGGTAGGCTATTTTATTTATAAAATTTGTAAATGTTTTATAATGAGCAATTTGGGTGGAAAATGCGACCATATATTTAAGTCAGCAAGAAAGTAATCCAATTGTAGGATGAAATATAACCCAAGAACTAAGATTGGAAGTTTTCTCTAAACCTTTATTGCAGAGTACCCAGTTGTGAACTGAACTGAAAAAGCCTGTAAGAATTCGTGAGTCCAAAGTACACAATTCCATTTACTTTTACTGGCGTTTTTTCAAGAAACTACAGTGTAATGAAACCCAGAAGTCAGTAACCATTTTCCAGCATATTTCCACGATATTTACAACGCAGTCGAATTTTTTTAAAAATAAGTCTAGAATCAAGTACTTCTCGTTCTGAAGTACTTTCGAAATATTTCTTCGTCCGCGCAGTGATCAAGAACCACCCGAAACACTTCGATCAGTAGCTTAGGGAACCTCGAAGCGAAATAAGAGTCGAATCCCTCGGGCAAAGTCCCCAAAATCGCCTGGATTTCGCTCGGGAGTTCCCTGTAATGATTTAGTTTATTTCGAACGACGCGTAATAAATCACGAACGCTGTCGAACTTGTAACGCCGGTAACGCCCGATGTCTTTTATAAAAGCGCTCTCCATCTTATCGTCCCATTTACCCCCCAACGCAGCTTTTGCCTTAGATTCCAAAGCCTCTAACAGCTCCGAAGAATCTAACCGATCCTCTAACTCGACGCGGTCGCTCACGTCGCGGAGGAACGAGAGCCTCGTCTCCGAATCCCAAAAAAATGGATGGTTTATTACCTCATCGGCCTTCGGCCTAATGATGTAATGATGCAAAGAGATACTCAATCGGTGTTATTATTTGCATATGTTGGAAACATAATATATATATAAAAAATCGAAATATGATACAGTACCTTCAAGCTTAAGCTTTTAGGTGGAGTGGTCATTTAACATGGTATCAGATCTCAGGCGAAGAGGTCATGGTTGCGAATCTTCACGACCACCCATTTAAGAATAATTACATGTCTAGGGCTAGATAATAAAGAAATCAGCCTAAACCCGAGGAAGCATTTTGGAAATCCAAAATATGATACAATAGTCCCTTGAAGCTTAAGCTTTTAGGTGGAGTGGTAATTTAACAGTATGTATTAGATATCTTGGATAAATGTAATAAAGTTACCTTGACTCTGGGTTTGGGTCGAGAAGTCGGGAGATAAGATCCAATGCTTCGGGCATATTATCGATTAAAAAGAGGTCTTTTCGATCGTTTATTATATTAATATCGCGTTCGAGTTCGTCCCCGAAAGGATGCTTGCCTCCGGTGATGCAGAAGAAGAGAATGCAGCCCAAGC
Organism: Linderniella brevidens; assembly: GCA_004919715.1. NCBI lineage: Eukaryota > Viridiplantae > Streptophyta > Magnoliopsida > Lamiales > Linderniaceae > Linderniella > Linderniella brevidens. The sequence goes on along the minus strand of SWDC01000149.1, from coordinate 9,776,060 downwards.
TGAATAAGTCCACCGCACGGGTCTGTCGTTCGTTGCGTAGCTGTTCGGGGGCTTGCCACCCGGAACTGCCGGATCCTAATCAAATATGAAAAATAAATAAATATATAAATGTATAAATAATAACAGCAAATTGTCACACTACGCCTTCATGATTTAACGATATAGCTCACCATTGGCAAGTTTGGTTAGAGCTGACTTGTCACCAGTTAACTGCTTGCTGATGCCCATATCGGAGATTTTCGCAGCAATCGAACGGTCTTTGATTATGAGAACATTCGAAGGCTTCAGATCCCGATGTACTATGCCTATCTCGTGCAGATGGGCAACTCCGCGTACAATGTCCCTGCAGTTTATAAATCACAGCTATATTAGACGGGGAATAAAAAAGGGTAAATTTTTGTTTCAGGCCATGTCAGGAAAAAAAATTCAAGTCTAAGGACCCAAATATTATACTAACAATTCATTGTTCTGCAATAACAATATATTGTAAGTTTGTAACAAAAAAAGGACGTTTGATACCTCTTCATATAACACGTTTGTATATTTAGGTCCTTATTTCTAAACGAAAATTGGTTCCTTAGAACATTTTTTGTTCCCTGACAGGACCCAAACACTATGTTGAAACTATAAAAGGACCTGACACCAAAAGTGACCCTAAAAAAGTCCTCAGACAGAGAACAATTTGAAAGAATATTGGAAAAAAAACTATGACAATACCTCATTAGCTTCAACAAAGACGGAGACGGGTAGCCATTGTCCTTCCACAGCTCGAGGTCCGCGTCATTACCAAGAACGCCCACCAATTCATGGTCAGAGGATTCACGGGAACTACAAACGGTGATCAGCTCGTGGAGATTACACGCACACCGCTCCAACGAAAGATAGTAAAAATCGCGGTCAGATTCCACACCGTAGTAACGAACAATGTTCGGATGCTGATCGGAGGCAATGAGATTTTTAATCTCTTCGATGGCCACATCTTGATGGGACCTTATAAGGCGTTTCACAGCCACGAAGCGGCCGTCATAATTTCCCTCGAGAACGATGGTTCCATTGCTCCCCTTTGCAATTTCTTTGTCAGTGAGAATCAACTTACGAATCTTACGAACGCGGGCATCGTCGTAATTTTTCAGCATGAACTCGTTCGATGCATCTTCTTCCGAATCACCAAATGAAAATATAGATGATGCATCGTTTTGTGCAATGTTACTGAGCCTCTTATCTGCTGCTGCTTTGAGCTTACTAGCAACAGACTTTCTACCTTTCTTCTTCTTAGGTGTTATGTTGTTTTGCAACTTAACATCTTCGGGCTTCTTCTTTCGTCTCCGGGAAACCGCGTGCCCGACGTGAAAAAATAAAGCCATGATCACCGGCAACAACGCGGAATACACGAAAGCCCATATCCGAAAATTAGGCGAACTTTTGGGTTCCACGTGGCTAATCATCGGGGGAATTTCATCACCGGGGGGATTCCTCAAAATAATTTCTTTAGATTCATAAGGGGCACGGGCAACGGGAAGCTCCCTCTCGTTACGGTTGTGAAAGGCCATTAACTTGTCGATCGGCACCAAAGCAGTGGGATTCGGTCCCGGGCCCGGCAAAGCAGGGACGATTTCACCTCCCGTGAGAGAATCTCTCGATCTATCGGAAGAAAGAAGCTGTTCGAGGGAGCTACGGTCACGGATACGATACACCAAAGGACGATTCTTGCAATGCACGGGCAAATTCGTGTCAAATCTCTGCAAAAAGCTGTTTTTTTGCGGAAACCCGCCCAAGAAATTTTCGATCCCATCGCATTGGTAGGAGGCTTCGATGTCAGCGAACAGGAGGTACCATAAAACTTTCCCCGTCTCTGCGGAGGTGTACTTTAGGGCGTAATCCGTTCTCGTAACGTAGAGAGGCTTGTCAGTGAATTCCGTGTCCAAAGAATTAGATGGGAGCCATTCTTGTATATCGGTTCGGGCTATATCTGAAGCTTCATCTCCACCGTCGGATCTGTAAGAACGAATTACCTTCCCGGTGTCAGCATCCACGAGGAATACAGCAGTTTTCTTCGAACCCAACATAACTCCACCACCCGATGACACAAACGGAGTACGTTTTACAAACTCCTCAGGGCTCAAGTGAAGCTTCTGCGAACCGAAAAAAGGATGTTAACATCAGTGAAAGTAGACAGAAAAAATACATTTTTATCGTATAATTAACTATATCGTGAATCCTACCACTTTTTTAAGGCCATTTCCGTGAAGGTAAAGTTCCCAGTCTTCTCCACAATCTATATAAAAGTTATCACCGTCCATTGAGGAATTAAGCCGTTCACCTTCGTGACTGGGAATTTCTTGATAGGAGGAGTAAATCGAGGATCCCGATGAGAACGACCAGAGGATTTTTTGTGTGGCTATATCCACTAGATAAACCGTGCCGTCGGGAGCAGCAAGTATTGCTGTTTCGTGTTTGCTAAATTGAAAAGGAAATTAAAAAAATTGCAGATATGAGAGAACCATTTAGCATATTAGATACATTACAAATGAATAAAGAGTAACATTATATGTCCTGTAAAATGAGATAAATACGAAGTGACATAAGTATAAAAGCCCAGATGCATCCCCATCTTCTTCCAGCTCAAGGATTTCGTTATTTCTCGTTCTTGAGCGACTAAAATGGTGCCTCAGCTCTCAATTATCAATAAGAGAAATTCTTCAATTCTAATTTCTCATACAACCCAAAAAAAAAAAAAAACTCAAGGAAAAGAACACAAAAAATCTTGATTTCCCACAACAGCTCAAGTACTCCTTTTTAACTTAACATCAACGGCCACGCGCATAGCATTAGGAAACAGCTCGATTTCATGTAAACCCAGAAAACAAAGATGCCTCCGGGGAAAAACCCAACAGTTTCAAAATTATGAAATGAAATTAAACATAAACCCCAATCATCAAGATCGAATTTTACTTACGCCGTTAGCGGCAGAGGTGGATATGCGGCGTCGGGATCTTCATCGGAGCCGGACGGAGCCCCAAATACGACGGATAAAATCAATATCACGAACAACAAGAGAAAAGGAATATACAAACCCCTCATTTCTGGAAATCCCGAGTCAAAATCTCTTCAAATTCATAATCTCTAGCTCTACCAATTTTCCTAAAGAGTAAAGCTACAATTTTTCGTTCTTTCTTTATCAATTTATTTTTTCTTTTCTTTTCGTACATGTGGGGTTTTCCATTCACACGGACAGGGAAAATCAACTAAATAAGTATATATATATATAATAAAATAAATATATATTATATCGATGGCCACGCGGACTGCCGCATTGAGTGAGCCGCCGCGTCTATGGATTCTATTATATGCTATGCATTAAATATTATTTAGCCTACAAACGGGTATTAGTAAAAACAAACAAAATCAAATAAATTTATTTTAGTTTCGCAACACATACACATAGATTACAGTTAGTAGCATCGGGTGCTAATTTAATAAAAAGGATTAATTTCCTATAAAATTAAAAAACATGGAGCGACTTTTTTTTTAGATAAGAGGGATTCACTTACTTAAATAAGTAATTAATCAATATATCTATTTAATTAACAATATTATAATAGTTTAAAATTATATTTTCGTTTTTTAGGTTTTAGAATGCAGATTTCGTCGCTTTTTCTTCGTCATTTCTCTTAAAATCATCTTCAAATTAGTACATATCTTAACTGATTTTCTGAAAAATTAATACAAATTCGCATGGGTCTTGAGTTTTCGTTATGATTAAAGGTAGATTTAGGCGAAATAATTGAAAATATTAAAGATACACTCGAAATCGAATAAGATTGAAAGACTTATTCGAATTCGAATAAGTCTTTATTCGAGTTCAAATAAGGCCTATTCGGATTCAAATACGCCTTATTCGAGTTCGAATAAGTCCTATTCGAGTTCGAATAAGTCCTATTCGAGTTCGAATAAGTCCTATTCGAGTTCCAATAACCCTATTCGAGTTCGAATAAGTCATATTCGAGTTCAAATAACCCTATTCGAGTTCAAATAACCCTATTCGAGTTCAAATAACCCTATTCGAGTTCAAATAAACCTTATTAGAACTCGAATAAGTCCATTTGAACTCGAATAAGCGTTATTATAACCCAAAAGACCATGATTCGAATTCAAATAAGAGTATAATTAATACTTGTAATTTTATGATAATAATATCAAGTCATTAATATCAAATAATAGTCAATGAAATACTATAATTAGTTATGACAATGTTTAATGAAGATGTCTAATGAGTTGGGTAAATGTAATGAAAATTTAAATGAGTTTTGTGTGAGTTGCTATAATGTTACAACTTGTATTTAAGTGAATTACTATAATATGATATCTAAACATGTGCTCTACATGATGGCAACTAAAATGAGTTGTGTCAATGTGATATACAAACTTCGATGAACTTATTGAATAATGTTTATTAATTATATTGTGATACACAAAACTTTCATAAGCTTCTTCGTATAATGTTCATCTTGAATCAAGTTTAATCTTTATCTTGAGTTAAAATTGATTATTTTTACCATAACTGATTAATTCTTGAAATTTGTAATATTCGAATACAAATAAGCTTATATGAATTCAACTAAGACATTCAAATAAGTGTAACTTTAATTAGTCATTTTCTTGATAAGAGTTTAGAGAGAAGTGAGAGCAAAATACGAAGAGCGAATTCAAATATTAGTTTTTAAAGATTTCACCATTCAATTAAGCCTTATTCGGGTTCGAATAAGCCCTATTCGGGTTCAAATAAGGCTATTCGGATCCGAATAAGGGTTATTCGAGTTCGAATAAGCGTATTCGAACTCGAATAACCTTTATTCGAACTCGAATAACTCTTATTCGAACTCGAATAACTCTTATTCGGGTTCAAATAACCCAGATTATTCGAACTCGAATAAGGGTTATTCGAAATCGAATATATCTTATTCGAACCCGAATAAAGCTTATTCGAATTCGAATAAGACTTAACTGAAACGACGAATTCATTTAAGTGACTAAACTAATATTAATGACTTTTTACTCGATGGTATTTTTGACTTTTTCCATACAATCCCTCCAACTTAAATAAAATATGTTTCGATCCCTTTTATCAAAATAGCCATCGATATATAAGCATATGCGTTCGAAGAATGGGATCGAGGGAACTCCATCGAAATTGGAAGCAAATATCACGCTAAAGCTTCTCTGCGTTCGTACGTATTCCGTGTACTATTATGATTTCCAGACATTCGAAAGGAGAAAGAAGTTTTGCATTGGTCGAAGCTCTCGAAAAGATTAAAGCGGGTATATATATATATATATATATATATATATATATATATATATATATATATGATATATTATATATATAACTAAAGAAATAATTAAGCGAGGAGTGATTTTTATGTTTTTAGACAAAAGGGACTCACTTAATTAATAGATCATTAACTTTATAACTTAATTTAATTAGATTTTATTAATTCGTTTTTTATTTATTTTATTATATTAGCTCTCTCAACCGATTTTACGGGCAAAATCTCATATCAAAACAGAAAAAACTCGATCGAAGCTCTCACACGCATTCTCCATACTCTACTACGCATTTGATCGCCCAACAAAGATCCATTGCTTGAGTAAGTTTGATCTATGGCTTTCTCTTATATTTTTTAATGTGGATTTCTTTTTCTTATCTAACAAATAGTCGAATTATTAACATGCATTTCACGTATATTATGTAGTTTATATCATGGGTCGATCTTAATTATACTTGCATTGGCATGGGATTCGCCAGATTTTGAGAATTTGATGTTGAAGATTCATCTGGATCGTCATTTGTTCGTGATATTCGAGTTCGAATAATGTTATTCAAACTCGAATAACTTGCTATTTGGGTTCGAATAGAGCTATTCAAACTCGAATAGAGTTATTCGAACTCGAATAAGCTTCTATTCGGTTTCGAATAAATTTATTCGAACTCGAATACGACTCTATTTGGGTCCGAATACAGTTATTCGAACTCGAATAAGCTTCTATTCGGGTCCGAATACAGTTATTCGAACTCGAATACACTTCTATTCGGACCCGAATACAGTTATTTAAAGTCGAATAAGCTGCTATTCGGTTTCGAATACCACACTATTCGAACTCGAATATCTTATTGTTGAATTCAAAATATAAATATCTCGAATTTTGTACATTTATACATCATATTTTTAACGACCTTCGTATCAACGCAGGTCATGCTGACAAGCATCATTGTTAAGTACGACGGAGAATGGGAAGTCGGATGTGATAACAAATATAGATGGCGTCCAAGGTCGCCTTCGAGTAAGAACATGCGGCCTATAGGCTTCAAAGAAGATTGTTGTTCATTGGATGATCTACTAGACGAAATATACATGTGTATTGATGTAAGCGGAAAACCAGGGTTGAAATTGAGTTATCAACCATGCTTAAGGGGTTGTGAAGACGGTGCTCCATGGTATATAATGAACGATGGCGAATTGAAGGGGTATATCTATTTAGGGGGTCCAATGGATAGACCAATTCTCCATGTAGAAATCGAGCACCCAGTCAATCTTTGCACTCAAACTATTGCCGCTGAAGTCATTCCTCAACTGGAAAATGTAATAGCTAGCCCGTCTCACCATGATGAATTTTTCGACCGTGTTATCAACCATGAGGAGAATTGTATGGATGAAGAGAACTATGAAGCAAACGTTGTTAGTACCCACCGAAATGTGGAAATCAGTTTTGAGAACGTCGATGAAGAAATCTTATTGATGAATGATGAGACTAATGAGAACAATGCGGAGGAAAATGCAGTAATTCCAAGTGATAGGTATTCCTTTACAGACGGTTCTACAATGCGCGTCGGTGATGAATTTGAAAACAAGAGCGCCGCAAAAAAGAAGATTGAAAAAGTTGCTTTAGATGGATCCTTCACCACTAGGAACATCAAATCTACTCGGTCGATATATGCCGTTAAATGCAAAGAGGAGGGATGTACTTGGAGGATATGGACATCACAAATAAAGAAAACGTCCGTATTTTCGATTCGTACGTATTGCAACACTCATACATGCGATCTGGCAAATAGGAACTCAAGACTCACTCGGGCCTCTTCATATTCGGTGAGCGAGATGTTGCTTGAATCTTTTCAGGGAGCTACAAGTACGCCAACGCCTAAACTAATCCGAACTATGATGAGAAATCGAGGGATCGAAGTTTCATATTTCAAAGCATGGAAAGGAGGTATTTTAGCCCTAAATGCATTGAAAGGTGACCCGGAGGAGAGTTACAAGTTATTGCCATCTTACTTGTCGATGGTGAAAAGAACGAATCCAGGCAGCATAGCAAGTTTGTGCGTAGACGATGAACGGCGATTTAAATATGTATTCTTGTCACTTGGTGCTTGTATTGTGGGATATCGACAGATGAGGAAGGTTGTATGCATTGACGGGACTTGGTTGAAAGGAAAGTATAATGGCACCTTACTCATTGCATCGGCCGAAGATGGAAACACCCATCAGTATCCCTTGGCATGGGGCATCGTCGACGTAGAGTCAACAGATTCATGGTCATGGTTTCTGAATGAACTCTTGGCGGCAGTACCCGATGAGGAAGACCTCGTGATTGTCTCTGATAGGCATCGAGCAATCAAAGCTGCCGTTGAAAACACTTACAGGCTTGCACATCATGGTCATTGTATCTGGCATCTCTCACAAAATATGAAAGTTCACTCTAAGAAATCGGGTGCAACCGAGATGTTCATACGCATCGCAAAAATCTACAAGCAATGCGAATTCGATTCAGAGTACAATGAATTTAAGGTAAGATTTCCCGAAGCATACAAGTATTTGCAAGTAACGGATAGTGAAGACCGATGGAGTCGAGCTTACTCTCCCGTGTCTCGCTACAACATTATGACGACGAATGGAGTGGAATCAATTAATGCAAGACTCCGTGAAGAAAGAAAGCTTCCCATCATTGCGTTGTTGGACTCTATACATAGGATGACGTGTGATTGGTTTTCAAGATATAGAGCAGCATCAATGCAAGCCACTACGCAGTTTACCCCTAATGTAGAAAGATTAATTCGTGAAAGGTTTGCGGTAAGTCAGGGGTATGAAGTTTCTGAAATAGGGCCGGTTGAGTATGATGTTAGATCCGCTGGGCGTCGTGCTGTTGTTAATTTGGAATTGAAGTCGTGCACGTGTAGAGTATTTGACATCGACAGGATTCCTTGTGCGCATGCGATCGCAGCAAGTTTGCGAGCAAACACATCTTTCTATCCATTATGCTCAGACTACTATTCTGTCCTGACGTGGCAATTCGCTTATTTCGAACACATTTATCCGGTTCCCGATCAAAGTGAATGGCACATGAACGAGGAAAATTTGGTGTTGCCACCTCTTATCGTGGTAAGACGTGGTCGGAAAAAGGAAAGGAGATTTTCCTCGGTGGGTGAGTTTAGCCGTAAAAATTGATTATCTTGTTATTGTTTATTTTGTGCAACTGTTTTGATGGATTATGGATGTTGTATGGACTTAGAGCGAATTGTTTAATGTACTGATATTTTCTTACAGCATAAGCTTCTGGAAATACTATTGCTATTCGAGTTCAAATACAAGTTATTCGGGTTCAAATACAAGTTATTCGGGCTCAAATAATATTTATTCGAGTTCATATACTATCTATTCGGGTTCAAATAAAAAATTTAATTAATCGAATAATTATTTAACTATCTATTCGGGCTCATATAATGCTTATTCGAGTTCATATACTTCCTATTCGAGTTCAAATACAGGTTATTCGGGCTCAAATACTTAAAATGTTTAATCTTCGACATGAGATTAAAATTAGTTATTTATGATTATAAAAAATACGTAACTGTTAGTTAAAAAAGGTATTTCGTATTCGAGTTCAAATATTTCTATTCGAGTTCAAATATATGTTATTCGGGTTCAAATAGAAGTCTTTCGAGTTCGAATAGTATCTATTCGAGTTCAAATATATGTTATTCGGGTTCAAATAGAAGTGTTTCGAGTTCAAATAGTTTCTATTCGAGTTCAAATAGTATCTATTCGGGTTCAAATAAATTTTTTTATTAATCGAATAATTTTTTTATTAATCAGAGACTAAAAATTAGTTGTACAACAATCTTAGGATAATGTCATTTCATGTTAAGGATGCAATAGTATATTAAATATGAAACCATCCCAAAAGGTCGATTGATAATTTAACCACGTCAAAGTTAGACAACTAATTGTATTGTTTTAAATGTTTGTCTTCAATCACCTAAAATAAACTTTCGTGTATCAATTGTATCAAATTTCGAATCGCTTCCATCGACCAACACGAATGCAATTTCTACCTACTTAAAATGTTTAATCTTCGACATGAGATTAACATTATTTTATGATTATAAAAAATACATAATTGTTAGTTAAAAAAGTATTTCGTATTCGAGTTCAAATATTTCTATTCGAGTTCAAATATATGTTATTCGAGTTCAAATACAAAATATTCGGGTTCAAATACATGTTATTCGGGTTCAAATACAAGTTATTCGGGCTCAAATAATATTTATTCGAGTTCATATACTATCTATTCGGGTTCGAATAGTATCTACTCGGGTTCGAATAGTATCTACTCGGGTTCGAATAGTATCTACTCGGGTTCGAATAGTATCTATTCGAGTTCGAATAGTATCTATTGGAGTTCGAATAGTATCTATTCGGGTTCAAATAAATTTTTTTATTAATCGAATAATTTATTTAATTTTGAATCAGAGACTAAAAATTAGTTGTACAACAAACTTAGGATAATGTATTCGGGCTCAAATACTTAAAATGTTTAATCTTCGACATGAGATTAAAAATAGTTATTTATGATTATAAAAAATACGTAACTGTTAGTTAAAAAAGGTATTTCGTATTCGAGTTCAAATATTTCTATTCGAGTTCAAATATATGTTATTCGGGTTCAAATAGAAGTCTTTCGAGTTCGAATAGTACCTATTCGAGTTCAAATATATGTTTCGGGTTCAAATAGAAGTTATTCGAGTTCAAATAGTATCTATTCGGGTTCGAATAGCTTTTATTCGAATTCAAATAATTATTATTCGAGTTCGATTAAGAGCATTAATAACTGAAAACCAAGTGCTAGCAACAAAAAATACTTTACATTTCAAAAAATAATCTATTCAACATAATAGTCACTACTTCCAATCGTTGAGCCAAATACACACAGTTAAATACCGTCTAAAATGCTCTATCTTACTGTCATTCAACTGCAAGATATCATCTCGGCCCCCGAACATCATCGACATAGCCGCCCGAAGCATGTATATACCACACTCTCCGCTGTAATAAAAAAAGGGACCTAAGCCGATGTTGAGTGAACTTTATTCGCAGCATATAAAAATTAAGACTCAGCTTATTACCTGATAATTTGTTGAGGGAACTTTAGTCGCCTAGCTGTAAATTCGAGCGTCCCTTCCGTCAATCCTAAATACTGCAACATGAGCGGTATCACCTCTTTAAGGGCATCGAGGTATGGCTTTATCGCTCGCATGTTCGAATCGCATGACCATAAGGAGTCGAGAATGTGAATTTCTCTCTCCTTGAACCGAGCAACTAGAAGCACCCAATGTGAATTAAATGCCAAAGGTATGACGGCAAGCTCGGCTCGGCTCCAATGGAGTGACGGCCTGTTAGGAAGGTTGACCTGTCCCGTAGCGAAGTTTTGGAAAGAGTCCATATTCCACGGGCGTGGTTTCAGGGACTCATAAAAAACTACATGGGCAAAGTTGGTATTCATGAATGTTATTCCTTCCACAGGAAGCACATAATATTCTTGCAACGCAATAAAGCCTTGAAATACCTCGTTCACGTGCTGCAATTTAGCAAACAAATTATTAAGATATTGAAAGAAATATAACATATTGAACGAAATATGAGTCAACATACCGCTTCGGAAATCCATACGCTAGGGGTACGTAGCTCGACGAAGAAATTTTTTGTATAACCTTGTATTATGCCATTTCGCTCGTGAGTGTCACTTGTTGACGTCAACTCCGCCTCTATAGCTGTCCATTTAAGCAACTTCATCCCAATGTGATGCTCTAAGTTCCAGAGCCGAGATCTCGTACAAGGGGGGGTCGAGTCGGGCAACGGTACGAAGGGATCACTCAGTAATTTTGATCTCTTCTTCTCACGTTCAGGCTGCTCCCGTTTTCTAAAACGTTTGTACCGTACCACTTGCTCGTTACGTTCCTCGGCGGCTGCCTCCGAGGGCTCGACAACACCGATATTCCCCTCAGCACCCTCCGCGTAGAGCTGCTCCTGCTGTTCCCGGTCGTTGTCATCCCCAACGTTGTCCGTATCGATCTGCATGTCTACATAAGATCATGCAACATAAATTCAAACATTAGATCAAGCATACGAAAGATAAATTTGCATCCCTATGTACCATAAAACACACCTATTGCATCCCTATGTACCGTCGTCTCATAACTCCCATCGCGTTCTCTTGTCGACCTCAGCATTGTAAAACCTGAACCGTCTAAAAATTAATATCTTGCAACAGACAATAATATATTTTTATATAAACATACATTATCTTACCCTCGAGCATCGTTGATTGTAATGACCTAATCTCCATCAGTAGATGCTCATTAGTCTTCCTAACCTCGTTCCTCAACGTCCCTACCACTTCATCCAATTTATCTAATCTAGCTAAAATTGAGGCTGGAGGGTCACGAATGCGTTCGTTTGATCGTATAAGCTCTTGAGGAGGATGCACATCGTGCTGAGATTCCTCGGATGGAGACGCCACATCATGCTCTAAATGCTCGAGAGGAGGCGACGACGCACGTTCTGATGCATCCAGAAGATGATTACTAACGCAATAAACCACCCTCCCTGCACGAAGATGGTCCAATATTCTTTGACCAACGTCGTCGTCCTTGTTGCCCTCCAAATTTTGAATTGTAGCGAAGTGCTCTGACCCAAGTTCGACGTCGGAGGGCGTGAGCCAACATTGCACATCCTGTGAAGTTTATTATTTATAAACCAACTCTAGAAATCAATGTTATAAATAAATATACTTACATCCATCGGAGCATTGTTGAAGGCATCCACTACCGCTTGCCATCCCGGGGCTTGACCCTTTCCACGATGATTCATGACCCAGTGGCACATCCGGGGGATCGGAAGCCCGTCCTTCTCAGTTTTCTTTCTTGCAAATTGTTCACCAACACTCGCCAACACTCGAAGGCAAGAATCTAATAAAATAAGTTGTAAAATGTGAATATTATATTAGAATAAGTTAAGATATTGAGAAATGACTTACTATAAGCGGATAGACGAAACCACTGATATCCAATGTCCCATGGTTCTTCTTCTTTCTATTCACGTCCTCATACTTGTCGTTGAGGTCTTTATTAAGACCTAGAACCGCTTCTTGGAACGCGATTCTCCCCCATGGATACTTTTTGAAAGCATCCCAATCATCAACTAACCTCACCCATTCCTCGGGAACTTTAGCAAGTTTTCTTACTTTCCTCGGACCCAAAACAGCGGCGACAAAATAAAGCGCCGCTATCTTCAATTTGACTGTGCTCACCCGCGTACCGGTTCTCGAACCCTCCTCGATCATCTATCCATCTTCTTCTCCAAATCTTCTATATAAATGATTTTCTTATCTATAAACAATAAATTAACATTAAATTAATGAAAATTAAATAAGACACAAATGATTAACAATATAAATGTGAAGGAAGCATACCATCAAAGGTTCTCGCCGAAAACTCATTTGACGACGGAATCTTTAATGAGCTATCAATGGATGAGCATCGAAGGCCTGTGAGTAAACAATACTCGACCATTGAGAAACGCAATGGTCGTCCACGTATAACGAACCATAACTCATCCGATCCGGGCCAATACTCCACTTGCTTGCTCATCATATACCATAGCAACGTATTAGAGTTGAAATGGTCTTTACCGGCCTTGATTAGATTTCCAAACTGCGTTCTTCTTACTATCTTGGATAGTTCGTTCGGATTTAGAAAATGCCGGATGCGCTCCGAAACCTCCGTGTAACGGGATAAGATACTAAGAACGCAAGGGAAGTGATTTTCTGGAAGTAGCTTGGTTGGGAAGTAAATCTGAAATGCATAAAGGTACATAAAAAATTCAATCAAAAATTCTCCGGGTACATTCATTCGAAGACTCTTCGGTCGAAGCTTTAAATTCGAGTTCGAGTTATTCGAATATTATCGAATATTATTCGGGTTCGAAGAAACTTTCGAATAGTATATTCGAATTCGAAAAACGCCCGAATACTTTCCGAATAATTTCATACAAACGCAAAACTTCAAAATCGCGATTGATTAAGCCAAATCGAAGTTGATAAATACATAAATCATCGACCCATAACCTACCGTGACTTTATCCCCTTCAACGACATCTTCAATTGGCCCCCGGCTTCTTCTCGGCTTCTCGAAGGTTCTTCTCGGCTCCTCGAAAGTCTTCCTCTTTTTCGCCATTTGTGACGATGTACTCGAATGAAGTTTTCGAGTTCGAATGGAGCTCAGTAATTCGAATGGGTTAATCGAGTTCGAATGGGCTGTTTTCGAGCTCGAATCTCTCGTCTGTTTTCGAGTTCGAATGGGTGATGGTCGCAGGTCGATTAGGGTTCGCGTGGGGCGTGGGATCGCTCTCGATTTGGGGCTTTTAATTAAGAAAAAACGATTATTATATTTATTAGTGAGTTAAAATAAGCCCTATTCGGGTTCAAATAAGGTTATTCGGATCCGAATAACCTTATTTGAGTTCGAATAAGCGTATTCGAACTCGAATAAGCCCTATTCGGGTTCAAATAAGGTTATTCGGATCCGAATAACAAACTTCGATGAACTTACTGAATAATGTTTATTAATTATATTGTGATACACAAAACTTTCATAAGCTTCTTCGTATAATGTTCATCTTGAATCTCGAGTTTAATCTTTATCTTGAGTTAAAATTGATTATTCGGGTTCGGGTTCAAATAAGCTCTATTCGTGTTCGAATAAGAGTTATTCGGGTTCGAATAAGCCCTATTCGGGTTCGAATAAGGTTATTCGAGTTCGAATAAAGGTTATTCGAGTTCGAATAAGCGTATTCGAACTCGAATAAGCGTATTCGAACTCGAATAACCTTTATTCGAACTCGAATAACTCTTATTCGGGTTCAAATAACCCAGATTATTCGAACTCGAATAAGGGTTATTCGAAATCGAATATATCTTATTCGAACCCGAATAAAGCTTATTCGAATTCGAATAAGACATAACTGAAACGACGAATTCATTTAAGTGACTAAACTAATATTAATGACTTTTTACTCGAGGGTATTTTTGACTTTTTCTATACAATCCCTCCATCTTAAATAAAATATGTTTCGATCCCTTTTATCAAAATATTCCTTATATAATAAGACCTGGAGTAAAGCAAAGAGCAGGTCTCCTCAAGAAGCGATGTGTAGTCGATGAATTGAACACTACTCAGCAGAGATTGGGCGTTTCCAGTATAGAAATCACTCGGAAATCAGATGGTATGGTTTCTCAAAATTCGGTTTCTTTTCTTTTTAATTTTTTCCGAAATCGAGTCTCTTTTTTCCTCCTTCGTAATCATTCATTTGTGTATTCGTGAACTGGGTGACGATATTATGCAGGTTAACGATGGAATCATGAAGTTTCCTGAAAACCACGGCGCCAATTTCTTCAGCAATCTGCCCTCCAACGTCGTCGATACGATTCTATCGCATCTGCCGCTCAGGGAAGCTGTGAGGACAAGCGTGTTGTCGAGAGAGTGGAGGTTTAGATGGACGTATATTCCCCAAATCGCCGTCGATCATCGCCTCGGGGAAACTGTTTTTGCACAATTCAAAGTAGACGTAGAAAGAGTTGTTTACCACGTTCTCTCTCGTCACATGGGACAAATCAGCAAGTTCTCCTTAAATGTCTATAATTATTCGAGTAGCCCTCACATCGATAACTGGATTAATTTACTCAGTAATCATAAAGTTGAGGATTTCACCGTTCATTTGATCTGTGGAAGAAAACATGTTGTGCCTTCGTGTTTCTTCGGGTTCCAACATTTGAGGCACTTGAATCTCTCCAGATGTGTGTTTACACCACCCCTGGAATTTGTAGGACTTGCCCAGCTTGTGACACTCGATTTTCAGGATGTGGAGTTTGTGCCCGTAGTTTTTCTGAAGTTGATTTCTAGATGCCCTCTTCTCGAAAAGATTCGATTGGTCGACTGCACCGAGTGGGATTCTGTTGAAGTTGAGGCACCTGGGCTTAGAATCTTCATCTTTCATGGTGTTTTTAGAGCAATTCGCTTCAACAATTGCCCAGCTCTTGCGGAGGTTTCGCTGTCCATCTTCACGCGTCCTCATGCTAAAGCAGTGATAAATCCACGTTTCGAGTTTTTGCCTACACTTGAGAGATTGCATTTTCACCCGTCTGTGTTGGAGGTAACTGAGATGTTTTCTCATAGTTTCGATGGGAATTTTTTTGTTTTTACATTTGGATCCTAACTAATTATGTCATATTCGTCCAAGTCCTTACTTGCACTAGGTTCACCAAATGGATTACCCCGAGGATTACATCGTCTCAGAGCTTTGAATTTGTCGTTATTCTTGGATAATATGGAGGAGATTGAGTTTGTTCTTGGCTTAGCTCGTGCCTCGGAGAACCTGCAGATGCTTAGAGTTACTGTAAGTAACAATCATACTCTGTTGTTGGATGTGCCTTAGCACAAAAAAATAAAAAAAAAATCCTTAAAACTGTTGTTGTCTGCGTTTGATAGCTATATGACAGGGAAATCGATGGAGGAGTTCTAGAGTTCATGAGGGCCCAAGAATCATCACCACATCTCCGTCTTAGTGAGCTCAGAAAAGTGGGATTTGGAGTCTTCTCTTTCACCGAGCCTCAAATGGCATTTGCAAGATTACTCGTGGCCTCTGCACCGGTGCTAGAAGAAATGGTCATTGCACCAGCTAATTCAATTGGTTGCCCTGAGTTGAAGTTCATGGAGCTCAAGCAAAGCCTACGAACTTCTCCAGGTGCTCGTATTGTACTTGAAAGACAGTAAAACATGTCTTGTTTCCCGCATTGTTCACGGGTCCCGGTTTCGGTCACCGTTTACAGGGTCGGGGATGGGGCAATTTTATCTCCATTTATTTGACGGGGACGGGGATTCCCGGAAACGCGGTGCTGAGGATGAGAATTAGACTCCCGAGCCATTGGCAAGCCTAATAAGTGGGTTCTGCAGTATATTAATCTTTATCACTTGTAAACACTTCTTGTATAGCATTGATTGGTGACACATCAACGATAAGAGGTGTCAATTAATGTCATGTCACTTCTTATTTTAACATGTCATGTTAATATGGGATATAGTTATATTTTGTTTGTATTTATTATGACTATCAATTCCAGCTTTATGGAAAAAAATAATACGTAGTTGGGCCAATTGAAAATTTTCCAAATAGAAAGTCCAAAACTTGTCTGATCCATTGAAAGCAGAAGGCCCATCGGGCCCGAAGGTTTTCCTAAACCGTCCGAAGTCGTCTTAATTTTGTGGCCTGTTCTATTTTTGATATTCTATTATTACCCTATGAATTACTCACCGTGATTATTTATTTTGGTAGTTATTAATAGCCTGCCTGATCAATGATATTATACTAGTGGTTGGTTGCTGATGTAGTAATGATCATTGTCATCAATCATATATTTAAAGCAAATAGCAGTATAGTAATAAATACTTTACTTCTGGTAATAATCGAGCCAGAGCCGATTTTAATATGTAAGACTGTTATGTTATCACTTCCATGGGAATTCAATCCTTCATAATTTTATATTCGTATATATAAAATAAAAAATGAGGAGCATAATTATTAGGAGCACAACAGGAACCCATTTGGTTTCCCACTCCCACCTACTCAATTATTTCAAGATTCTATTTTCCTTTTCATAAAAAAAATAATAATTAATGATTTGTTTCTCGCTTACCGGTAGTACTTTTCTGGTGCACTCACTCAACCCAACATTGTTTTGGTAGTTGTAAACTGCATAATGCTTAACATCTAAATTAAATATTTCTTAATTCTCACAGAGTAAACATAATGAGCACGGGCCCCACCACCTTGCGTCAACCATAATTACGACCCCTCATTAAAAATCATTACCATTGTCATAATAATCACTTTTATAATTTAAATTGTCAATTCAAATATTCAATCACTACATATATTATTATTTATCGATTAATTAGTCGTTGCACCTGTCCTTGTCTTAGCCTTTTAGTAAGTTTTAGTTAACCCTCTTTCCTTTATTTTATTACAGCTAAACCCCTGACCAAAATTCAATTTGGACCCACACGTGTAAAAACGGAGGATCAAAAATCCAATTAAGCAAAACTACGTGGGCGCAATTGTAGTTTACCCGTATCTTCCTTTGTTTATTGCTCTGGGGTTGCACACTGAATCTGTGATCATTTATTGTACGTGGCCACCGACTCCATTTTTATAATTGTCTCCCTGTGGTATTTAATGATCTTCTCCTCTCGTTGCTGATTACATCACATTACAAAAACATTATCAATATTTATTATGTATTATCTTTATCCGATTCTTTGGCTGATGATGATCAACAACAACCGATGCTGCATGCTCCTGCAATAAATATAAAATATTGGCTGTGAAAAATTGATTGATGTGTCTGCCGCCTTCGAAGAACACATAGCCCATTTTTTTCACACAACTACAAATCTCCATTATTGCATCTCTCTCTCTCTCTCTCTCTCGGTTTCAGCAATTTTCAGCAGTGGAACTGATTATAGATACACAGCACTCATCAGTGTCGGTGGTGCGTAACAAACGAAAGATCTCTTCTCTTCTTTGTGATGAGCGTTGTGGGCCGTGGGCCGCAGTGTGCAGAGACTGAAACTTCGCTGAAAACAATACAAATGGCTCCATCAGCAGCACCAGAATCTTCTTCTCCTCATCATCTTCTTCGTCCTCCTTCTCTCGGCTCCTCCGGTTTGCAGAGGTGAGAGAGAGAGAGAGGCTGATAACAAAACGGCGCCGTATCGCTTTCTCTTCGCTTTCCTCTTTTCTGGGCTTTGATTTGATCTGTTTATTTTCGTTTTCAGCAGCAGCGCTCATTACATCCGTGAGATGTCGAAGGATAATCGTGCGCTGCTTAATGTTTCTCCAAGGCCTTCTCCTCATCAGGAAAACAGAGTATGTAATGTAATAGTCTCTACGGTTCGTTAAAATTGATCTATCATTTGCGTTCTCTCTCTCTCTCTCTCTCTCTAATGTTTTGCTTTTTTGGGAAGGCATCAAATAGCTGGGACACGGAGAACGAGCAAAGCTCCTCCGATTCATCCGCCTCGTGTGGCAATTCGACATCGCGGGTACTCTGTTTTTCTGCTTATGTTGTAATAATTTTGAGATAGATAATCATATCCATATGTTCATGTGCTTATCTGGTGAATTTTTTTCTCTCGGATTTCAGTCATCTTCTGATCTTGTGAAAGAAATCTCCATGCTCGAAATCGAAATAGCCCGGTTGGAGAAGTACCTCCTCTGTCTGTACCGAAAAGCTTTTCATAAGCATCTTCAGAGTATTCCCGGGGAAGCCATTGAAGAAGCTCCGATGTTCTCATCCGATCATTTGCTTCACAAGTTGAAGGAGACGGAGAAGTTGAAAGATAGCAGCGATTCTCAAGGCCAAAGATCACCCATAAGGAAGTCATCATCAGAAAGGGTTTCAACCTTCAAGCTTCCATCTTCTTGAGATTATTACACATATGCACATTTCTCAGCTCGTGCCCGAAAAAACTTTTTTTTGCAGGCGGAGAAGCAGAGAGTTCTTGCACGGGGCCATCACCACCGTAGCCTCGCGGACCACCTTGGAAATTCCCGCGTGGACGACTCGTTTTCGTGCCCCGATAAATTGTCTGAGGAGATCGTGAGGTGCATATCTTCGATTTATTGCAAGCTGGCGAATCCCGGGAACAAAGGGTCCTCGGTTTCTTCTGCCTCTTCGTTTTGCTCCTCCGCCACTTTCTCCCCGAGGAACCTCTCGGGGAGCAGTTGGAGCCCTCGGTGTAATGAAGATTTTGCGGAGAGTAACGAAGCTGAGGCTGTGAAGCAAGAGAACGGAGGAGGAGGGCCTTATGCTTCAATGGTGGAGGTGATCAAGATTTGCTTGGATGATGAGAGTTATAACTATGCTGCAACGATGCTGCAAAGATTCAGGTTCTTGTGTAGTAAAAGGGAAAAAATTATAAAGATTGGGTCACTAACTATTTTTGTTAAGACATAAAAAGTTAGTGACTTATTTCTGCAATTATCAAACATATTGACGCAAAATTGAAAACATGTATAGTTAGTGACTCAATCTCGCAATTTTGCCGTAATAAAAATACCCCCTAAGAAAATGTATTGGAAATTCGATTTTACATTGAAGTTATTTGCAGGTCGCTAGTGAAGAGCCTCGAGGTGGTCGACCCCAAGAAGATGAAGCGGGAGGAGAAGCTCGTGTTTTGGATCAACATTCACAATGCCCTGGTGATGCATGTATGTATGATTGCAACAAAAAAAAATTCATGATTTTACGGATTGGTGACTAAAGGGATTTTTACATTTTTGGTCTCCAATGTTTGGCATATGGGCGTTTTTGGTCCCCTTTTTTCTTAGTTACAGTTTCAGTCCCCAATGCTGTCGATTTTGAGCGTTTTTGGTCATCCAGTTAACTTAACCGTTAAGTTGGACGGAAATACGGGCCGGGACAGCCCGAATTTACTGGTCGGGCGGGGCCAACTCGAATTTTGAGGGCAAAAGAAAGGGAAACCTGGCCCGACCCATAAATTCGGGCTGGCTCGGCCCGTATTTCCGTCCAACTTAACGGTTAAGTTAATTGGGGGATCAAAAACGCTTAAAATCGACAACATTGGGGACTGAAACTGTAACTCGGAAAAATAGAGGACCAAAACGCCCATAGGCCAAATATTGAGGACCAAAAATGTAAATATCCCGTGACTAAATCCCATTATAGTCATACTCATGTTGGTTTTTATTGCAGGCTTATTTGGCTTACGGAACTCAACACTACATAAAAAGTACTTACGTTGTAAAGGCAGCTTATAATGTCGGAGGGCATTCGATAAACGCTCACGACATACAAAGCTCCATTCTCGGAATCAGATCGCACTATTCCTCGCCGGTAATTACTTGCGAGGCTTCCTTCATTCGTGGAGTGATGTGTTTTCGAGTACAGTTTTGTTGATGACTGCTCCACCTAAAATTTAAGCTTGAATGGAGTCTTTCATATTTTAATTTTATATAATTTATTTCCAACATGACCCCTCACGTTTAGCCTAATTTTCATTTAATGTGTGGTCGTGGGGATTCTTATTCATAACCTTTTGGGCATGAGCTCTGTTACCATGTTGATAGTCACTCCACCTAAAAGTTTAAGATTGAAGAGGAGTGCTTCATACTTTAAATTTATATATTTTATTTCCAAAAAGTTTCATTACTAATGCTGCGTGAATGTAATGAACGAAAGCAGTGGCTTCAGACGCTTCTCTCGCCCGGTAAGAAGTTCAAGGCCGGAGGCAACAAACATGCCTTCGCCATGGAATATCCCGAGCCTCTCGTCCATTTCGCGATTTCCTCCGGAGCATACTCCGACCCAGCGGTAAACACATTTCCTCATTTCTTTTACATTCCTCACAATTTAGTCCAAGTCAGAAATTAGGTTTTTAGGTTTAATAGTACCGAAATTGCTTCAATTTTGATACTTAGAGAGCTAAAATTGCTATCATTTACTAAAATGTCCTTAAAACGCTACCTCCTCCACTAAAAATATAACCTCTCCTTCCTATTTCCACGAAATCTTGTTCATTCTATTGAATATTTTCGGCAGGTTCGTGTTTACAGAGCGAGCAACGTATTCGAGGACCTAAAATTAGCAAAGGAAGAGTTTTTACAGGCTACGGTTTACGTCCACAAAGAATCGAAGATTTACCTGCCGAAGATCTTAAGCCACTACGCAAAGGACACTTCGATGGGCATCGCTCAACTCTTGGAAATGGTGAGCGAGTGCCTTAACGGGATTCAGCAGAAATCTATCAGGACATTCATTACGGGCTGTAGTAACAGTAACAGAGCTGAGAGGTACGTTTATTGGCTCGAACAGAGTTCATCGTTTCGATATTTTATCCACCGAGAAGCGATACTCGAAGCAGCGAGATGAGGTTCTTGAGCTTCTTTCGATTATTCTTTGCTGTATAAAAAGTGTGGATAAGTTTCTTCGTGACAGTCTTTATTGTACTTTCTTTGTTATGATGTACAAATCTTGGACGGGTTTGGATGATAAAATTTTTGGAAAGTTAAATCTCCCACTCCCACATATCATCAAGTAATCAACAAATAAGTAATATACCTACTACGAAAAGTGAAATATGCAAAATACTAATCGAAACCAACGAAGAACATTTGGCTATTTATTTCTTTATTTTCGTTTTCCGGTATGAAGTCAATTTAATTAAATAGAAGATGAGACCCGACCCGACCCGATCCGATCCGAACGTGGAGTGATATTAAAGTCACGCAAAGGAAGTGAAAAGTAAAACAAAAGACATTGTTTTGTCAATTGACTTATTTGCCCCCGCAACAACTAGTCTAGTCCATCCAGATTCCACTCCAGCAGTGCACCGTTGCGTTGCTACGTATTAGGTGGATCTCTCTCTCTCCTAATATATATCAGTCCATTGGTAGCTGGTAGCGTAAACCATCCTCTCGCGGTGCTCCCCTGTCGTTGCTGCTGCGTCATTTCGAAGCCAGCCACAACTTGCCTGCGTTTCTTCTTCCTGAAGTATATCATATTGGTTCTTAGGTGAAATCATGATTTTCATATATTATTTGATTATTTGACTTACTGTGCGTTCTGTAAGAATTTTGTGCTTTTCGTCTCCTCATTCGATCGTTTTTCTCGTTCCTTTGTGGCGATTGGAAAGAATCGAGGTTCGAAAATCTTATTTCGAGGTTGAATTGGATCGATTCCGCACTGATTACGCTTAATTCTTGTAATCAATCATTTCAACGGTGGAATTCGTTGAATTTAAACAAAAAGTTGTTTGAGAGAGCTAAAACATGACGTATTGTGTAGATCCACATCCACTGATAGCATGATGTTGTGTTTGATAATTAGGTGGTAGAAGAGTAGAAGTGGCAGCTGAATTTATCGGAATGGCTCTGCAATCCCCGAAGATCCCCTTCTCATCTAATGCAGTGGACCGTCCGTTAAAGGAATGCTCTTCAGTACCTTGTCGTACAATGTGGAGCCAAGTAAATCTTAGTTGCTGCAATTCCATGAAACCTCTGAATAGATTCCGGGTTTATGCTCTTTCTGGTGGTGAAGGTAGTGGCAGTGGCAAGAAAGCTGCTGCACCTAATTCCAATTATGTGGTACCGCTCGATAAGTCCCCCAGCATGATACGTCCCCTTGCTGAGATCCTTCGCGACCTCAATAAGAGAATCCCCGACAATATAATCAAGGCTCAGGACGAGCACTCCACTTTTATCCCTTGGTCTGTGACAAATTTGATTCCTCTTTTTTTCTTCTCCTTAGTTGCAACGTTCTTCTAATAGTGATTGACTCTGCCTCTCATTAGGTACCAGGCAAACCGCATGCTAAGCTTTTATGCCCCAGGTATCGTTTTGGGTTCCTTTCTCTTACTATTTCCGTGTTAGTTTCATGGATAGGCTTTTGTTTACCTGTGGGGATATCTAAGACAATGTTTACTTCCTTTCTCCTATTTTAGCTGCCGAGTGTTGAAAGATATACTTTTGGAGAGAATGCCACAGAAGCATTCATGTTTATAGATGCACAATCCTCAGTTCTTATTTCTTTCTGACCACTTTTGGATCTTTAAGAATAAAACTTAGGGATGAGTTAGATTAAAGGAGAACTGCTTGAGTACTTCTTTTTCTTATCATGAAAATGAACTTTGGTTAGCAATATAATAACGAGCTAGTGTTATTTTCAGGGCTCTTTCATAGTAAAATATGGTCACTTTAAGGTGGGACTCAGGCTTGTAAGATATCCTGACTACACAAGAAGTGAAATTGTTTCCTATTCTTCTGTTTTCTAACTATTGTAGTTTTGAGCAACTTAAGTCATTTCTGCAGGTTGGTGCGGAGAAATTCGTGATGTCATTTTCTCCGATAACGGAACCGTGACAGTGGTCTATCGGGTCACTATACGCGGTTCAGATGGCGAGGTATGTATGTCCTCGTTGCATGCACTTTTCCATCCAACCCAACATCACAACATGACTCCCTCTTGACTCACTTATTCATTGCTCAGTGGAAACTGGAAAGAATCAGCATCTTGTGCAACATGTCGATCTTGTTTAGGAAATTATATTTGATTTAGGGGGTGTTGAATAAAACAGAGAGAATCAATTTTGAATTGAGATGCTGATGCGTTCTTCCTCCCACATTTTTACTTTCTTCTTGCACTTACCTCCCATCTCATCCAACTCTCTACTAGCAGCAAATGTGTCTTCTTGCGAATATATTTGGTTGAAATTACTGAATTATCATTAGTACACCACAGTGGAACATTGGATGCTTTGAGATTCTTCTTGCGACATATTTGGTTGAAATTACTGAATTATTATCATTAGTACACCGCGGTGAAACACTGAATTATTTGAGATTCTTCTACATAAATCATCTCCTAATAATCTCGTATCGAATTTTCGACGCACAGGCACATCGCGAGTCAACGGGGACGGTCTCCGTTGGAGACGGGAACGCGGCGGATCCCGTTGCAGCTGCTGAGGAGATAGCATTCTGCGGAGCTTGTGCTCGGTTCGGCCTCGGCCTGTATCTCTACCATGAAGAATAGAGAGCTCTTTATTCCGTCTTTTGATGAAATGAAATGCTCTGTCTCAGATTAGAAAACCCCAGCTCTTCTTTGTGGCATCGTGTTGCTAGTAATTCCCCGAAATAAAAGAATATATCCTTTTGGACCTAAATGATGTAAATCGCAATTATTTGGGATTTTGTGGATTTTGTATGGAAAAGATTATTATCATTATTATCCCTTTTTAATAAAAAGCAACCGCCTTATAAATTTCGTGGGCCGTCATTTTCCTTCTAGTCTCTCCCCCTTATCACCCTCCTCCCTCTATATTCTTCTTTTTCCTTTGTCACCTACGTACGTGTCGTGTAAACAATCCTATCACCACTCTTCTGCAAACAAGAGCCCGCCAAGTGTAGAGCGTATCAAAGGTTTGTGACCCTCTCTCTCTCTCTCTAATCTCTCTCTCGTTTTTTACTTGTATTGGCGGCTCGTTGATTAATTTTGTCAGCCCAAGAATCTCAGCGGCGGCTTATCACCTTCTCAATTCATTACCAGATTCTTCAATCACCAAGCTGAGTAGAAGAAAACCCTCATGGTACGGATTATGATTATGTATGTATGTTATGTCTTTTCATTGATTAAAATAGGCAGATCACATGTATAGGGTTTATTTTCTTCTCCCCTCTCCCTCTCCAATTTCGGATTCTTGACAAGGTTTCACTGATGCTATTGAGCTTTACACTTTTTTACATGTCAGCGTATCAAGCAAGCAATGATACGTTACTCTTTAAATGTTGTATCATTACACATTTCATTTATCTTTTCCACATCGGAATCTTTATACCGCGCTGAGCCTTGCCTTAGTGTGTAGGAAGAAGATATATCTCTGCTAAACAAATGAATGTCTTGTTTCCCAGGTGAGCCCAATGGTGCAAATCCCAAAAAACGACATCACCGTGAGCCCTCCGTGGCTGAAACCGATGCTGAAAGCCAATTACTTCGTGCAGTGCTCTGCCCATTTCGATTCCAACAGAAGCGAATGCAACATGTTTTGCTTGGACTGCATGGGAGATTCCTTCTGCTCCTGCTGCTCCTCTCTCCACCACAAGGGCCACCGCGTTCTTCAGGTTTCGATTCATTCAATCCCATAAAAATCGCATCTTTTTTTGAACCCTTGTGAACTTATTACACCGCGAGTGCTGCAGATAGGTTTCAGCCCCTTTGATCGAATAAAAATTGCATCCTTTTTTAAGCCCCTGTGAACTAATTACACTGCGAATGCTGCTGCAGATAAGGCGATCTTCTTACCACAACGTCGTGAGGATCAACGAGATTCAGAGGTACGTCGACGTCTCCTGCATTCAACCGTACGTGATCAACAGTGCGAAGATCGTTTTCCTCAACGAACGGCGTCAGCCGAGGCCCGGGAAGGGAGTGATTTACACCTGCGAAATCTGCGACAGGGGACTCCCCGATTGCTTCAGATTCTGTTCCCTCGGCTGCAAGGTTTTGCTTTTCCCCTGTTCTTACCAATTTCAGCTCTCAATCTAAAAAAAAAATTCCTTTTCCTATCGTTTCACTAGCTGATGCATTTCGTCGAACAGTTGAACGGCATGAGCCGAGGAGGAGGGGAAGGAGTAAATACGGAGCTGACGTTTTCCCTGAAGTCGAAGGAGTCGTCGGAGTCCGGCGAGTCGCTGACGCCGCCGGCCAATAAGAGGCGGGCCGGGCTGTGTGATGGCTCTGATGAGGAGTCGAATGAGGCGGGCAATAGCAGCAGCAATGTGATGTCCCCTGGGACGCCTCCGCTGTTCAATCATGCCAATTCGAGCCGGAGGAAAGGGACCCCACGCCGTGCCCCGTTTTAGCGTGTGTATGGTCTCACAAGGCGAGATTTTTGGTCGGTGTGTATAAAAGGGTTTGATGAATTTTATTTATATAAGCTTATTATATATGTGTAAATATATACATACATGCTTGATGATTATGCTTTAATTATGGGATTGAGAATGAAATTGAAAGTTTATAAATGTTTTAATGGAATGTGTGTTTACTTTGTCTAGTGTGGATATAGTACACCATAAGAAATACATTTTTTTTCACCGTCACAACGTTGTATTAATTTCTATGATTCTGTCTTAAGTTCACACGAACAACGACCTGAATGAAACAAAGTAGAGTAGATGGATCAATGGTGATTGGTACAAAAAATATCAAGCTACTCAGTTATTTTTACGTATCTGCTTGGATATAATTCAATTCAACTTAAAATTTTACTCGAGATATTATTGTGGATAGACGATCAATTTACGTTGTGTTTAATATAATGATATATTATTGGTTTAAATAATGGTGGATCACATGCCAGTTCTTTAGTGGACTTGAATTATACCAAGCGGTAGATATCACAAAATAAAAAAAAAATGTTTATCATGAAAAATACTCCGTAAATCATATCTTGAACCAAGTAAACTCGAGATTAACTCACTAACCTGCTAACTAAGTCAATTACGTAAATCAAAATAGGACATTTTTATGTGTAATAGAATAAATTAAGGTATTTGGCACTAGGGGAGATACAATACAATGTTGTGAACTCCCCTCCAAACTATGAAATAATTTCACTTGAACGCACGCACAAAAGCGTGGTGGCATAATATGTCTGCTCATTACCGACATGAGCAGCGGATGTCTCAATTCATTGGCAGCAATTCACTACAAAACGAAGCTCCACCAATGCAGCCTACTTGGCCCGGCTGTGTACTCGCTCGCCGCCGCCCACCTCCACGCCCACATGATCACGTCGGGGTTCGCCGCTCGTGGGCGCATACTCAACCACCTCATCGACATATACTGCAAATCGTCCAATTTGTCTTACGCCAAGAAGCTGTTCGATGAAATCTCCCACCCGGATGTGATCGCTCGTACCACCTTAATATCAGCATACTCCTCCTCTGGGGATCCCAAGCTCGCCCGCGAGGTGTTCGATAAAACGCCCCTGAGGATTCGCGACACCGTGATCCACAACGCGATGATCACCTGCTACGCTCACAACAACGACGGGCACGGGGCCATCAAGCTCTTCAACGGGATGAGGAGGAACGGTTTTAAACCCGACGAGTACACTTACACCAGCGTGCTCGCGGGGCTCGCACTCATAGCCGATCGAGAAGTTCACTGTCAGCAGCTTCACTGCTCCGTGTTCAGATCTGGCTCGGAGCTGCCTACATCTGTAGCCAATGCTCTCATATCGGTCTACGTCAAGTGTGCCTCCTCACCCCTGGCATCATCTCCTTCATTGATGGAATCTGCAAGGAAGGTGTTCGACGAAATGCCCGTGAGGGACGAACTATCGTGGACGACCATCATCACCGGGTACGTGAGGAACGAAAATCTGCTCGCTGCAAGAGAAGTCTTCGAAGGAATGGACGAGAAGCTGGTGGTGGCTTGGAACGCGATGATCTCCGGATATGTTCGCGAGGGTATGGTTTTCGAAGCATTCGAAATGTTTCGAAAGATGCAATCTTTAAGGATCAAGAACGATGACTTCACATACACGAATGTCCTCAGTGCGTGTGCCGATGCTGCTTTGCTGCTTCACGGTAAGCAGGTCCACGCGTACATCCTTCGAACGGAGGCAAAACCTGGTAAAGACTTCTTAGTATCCGTCAACAACGCGCTGCTCACGTTTTACTGGAAATGTAGTAACATCGAACGTGCAAAGGTTGTCTTCGATACGATGTGTACCAAGGATCTTGTTTCATGGAATGCCATGTTATCAGCTTATGCAACCGTTGGAAGAATTAACGAAGCCAAATCCATCTTTGACTCGATGCCCGAGAGGAACCTTCTCTCATGGACCGTGATGATATCATCACTAGCCCAGCACGGTTCGGGCGAAGAGGCCCTAAAGCTCTTCGCGGAGATGAAATCGAACGGGCTCGAGCCCTGCGACTACTCATTCGCGGGAGCCATCACGGCCTGCGCGGTGCTCGCGGCCGTGGACCAGGGCCGCCAGCTCCACGGTCAGCTCCTCAGGCTCGGCCTGGGCTCGAGCCTCTCCGCCGGGAACTCACTGATAACCATGTACTCGAGGTGCGGTGCTCTCCAAGACGCACACACCGCGTTCCTCACCATGCCTTACGTGGACCCCGTCTCGTGGAACGCGATGATGGCCGCCTTCGGACAGCACGGGCACGGGACACGAGCCCTCGAGCTTTTCGAGCACATGTTAGAAGAAAAGATACCCCCCGACCACATAACGTTCCTCACGGTCCTCTCAGCCTGCAGCCACGCAGGCCTGGTGGAGCGGGGAAAGGCCCACTTCGAGTCCATGGAGAGAACCCACGGGATTTCCCCCGGAGAGGACCACTACGCGCGGCTCGTGGACCTCCTTTGTCGGGCCGGGAAGTTAACGGAGGCCCGCGACGTGATTCGAGCAATGCCTTTTAGGCCCGAGGCTCCGGTCTACGAGGCTCTGCTAGCGGGATGCAGGCTCCACGGAGACGTAGACTTAGCCGTAGAAACGGCTGAGAGGCTCTTCGAGATGGTCCCTAAGAACGACGGGTCTTACATTCTCTTGGCCAACGCGTTCGCCGCCGCGGGCCGGTGGGGGGAGGTGGCGGTGGTGAGGAAGCTGATGAGGGACCGCGGGGTGAAGAAGGAGCCCGCTTGCAGCTGGCTCGAGGTGGAGAAGAAGGTGCACGTTTTCTTGGTCGATGACACAGTGCACCCCGAGATCGAGGCTATATACGGTTACCTCAAGGAGTTGGTCCCGAGGCTGAGGAAGATGGGGTACATTCCCGATACGAAGTATGTGCTGCACGACATGGAATCGGAGCAGAAGGAAGATGCTTTGTCGACGCATAGTGAGAAGCTCGCGGTTGTTTACGGGCTGCTGAGGGTCCCGAGGGGAGGTGTGATTAGGGTTTTCAAGAACCTGAGGATCTGCGGGGACTGCCACAGTGCGATCAAGTTCATGTCGAAGGCGGAGGGGAGGGTGATCGTTGTGAGGGATGTGAAGAGGTTTCATCATTTTGAGGATGGTGAGTGTTCTTGTGGTGATTACTGGTGATTTGGAAGATTGATTTTCTGATGCGTCGATGTCCATTTTTTACATAGGATTATTATTATTATTATTATTATTATTATTATTATTATTTATTTATTTTGGTCCTGTGCTCTGCATGCTTCCTATTATGGTTGGTCCATATTAGTGATGGTAGTGATATAAATATACATAAATAAATGGTTGTAATTTTAGTACATTACATTTCAAACATATAAATTGATATTACATTTCAAACATTTGAATTGATATTGCAATTGTTTCAAACATTTAAATTGATATTAACATGATAATAAGTTTCAAAATTGAAAAATTTGAAGACAATTGATGTCATAATTTTAAAAATTAATATCCTCTTATTGCAACATTTTGAGTCGTTCTCAAATTAAATTGTAAAACTTAAAATTCAACATTTAATTGCTTCAATTGTACTAAAACTATCGCTCTTATTTTAAAATACCAGTCTCCAAATATACCGGTTAAAAGAAAAATAAGTAACCCTTAAACTTAAAAGGAACTTAGATAAACCTAACACTACTATCATAATATGTATGTAAATGAGTCAGTCTCGATTGTTAATACGATATAAAAAGGACGGCTACTAATAACTGGAAATGCAAAGCCTACACATTCACACGGTTAGAAAAGTTTTCCTTTTTTACTGCCGTCGACCGGTGGTGGAAAATGGTGGTGGTGGTGGTTGCGATTAAAACCCGATTAGACGATCTTATTTGGCTTCTCGAATGGAACCCGAACAAAGAGGCGCCCGTGGAGGCTAACCACCGCAGACGTCTCGAGCGGGTCGATTCTTCCCGGGAGGCTCACCACCTAATTGATTTCACAAGCAAAGCTTTCACTGTTATTATGTCTTAAAAGTTGTAAAACACAAAAGATTATTAATTTTTAATAGACCAACTTACCTTCTTGAAAGGAGTGATTCCCCATGGATTGTTGACTTGCTCGGGCTGACCCGTTATCACCAACCGCCCCGCAGGATCCGATTGGACTCTCACCTTATCAGTGCAAAAAGAGTTAGAATCCAGATGTTACAACAATGGGGAAAAAAAAATCTAAATGTCGGTTTTATATATACCTCTTCGCGGAGAAGTCCCGGGACCAGGCAATACACCTCGA
Organism: Linderniella brevidens; assembly: GCA_004919715.1. NCBI lineage: Eukaryota > Viridiplantae > Streptophyta > Magnoliopsida > Lamiales > Linderniaceae > Linderniella > Linderniella brevidens. The sequence goes on along the minus strand of SWDC01000149.1, from coordinate 9,745,897 downwards.
AACAGTCATTCTGGGAAATATTATGATGCAAAATTGATTAAATTGTATGTAATGCTTTGAGTGCAGTTCAAATAAAGAAAGATGGATTCCTGATGCAACTTACAGTTTCGCGAACGTTGATCTTCACCCAATCAGCTGGAGGACCAATGTCAACAACTTGTGCCGCCAGTCTACGCATCACAAGGTAAATATATCGAAAAATAAGACAGAAAACAACAACACTACACCGGTACAGTAGACGATTAATCGAACGTTAAAAATCATCACGGGTGCACATTTTGAGGCAAGGTGGTCACTTGAGTATGCAAGAGCTTCATGTATTTGAAAGGATATGCACTTTGAGATTTATCAACCAAAGAGCAAACAGCGATTACTAATACTTTTAAAAGGCAAAATGAAATTACACAAAAAACTAAAAGTAGTAGGCTGCAATAGGAAAAAAAATGTAATCGAGCTTAACTGCGCAGGATTCTCAATTCGAGCGGCCTTGACCGGATGATCTACTTCATTAGGCCTCTTCTGCTTGAGTGAACCTAAAAGCAAGTTAAACAACCAAAGGAGCCAAGCATGGCTTTATAAAAGAAGGACTCATCTGCATCATCTAGAGTTTAAGAGGCCAACTAAAAGAGGATTATGTGCATTAATTTCAAGCAAAGCTTGCTTACCCGTGCCTTTCGCTCCTTTCTCACGCTTTTCTTTATTGATAAGACTCTTATCCTATAAAAGTGAAAAGAGTAAGATAAAAAGTAAAATAGTGTGCTCTAACTACATTAAAGGCAAGTGAAGGGCTTTTAACGGAACAACTACTACAAACCTCGCCGTTAGTGGATAGGCGTTGGGCATTTTGCATAGCACGAGCAGAAGCATCTCTTTTGGCCTTTGCCGATCCTTGATATCCATTTCCCTAGGATATTATAGAAAACAGTGCGAGGTGTGAAGAAACTGATTAGGGTATACAAACATTCAACTTATAGCACCACCAGAAATATTAGAGCAACTAAATGATGGGAATTGTTGGCAAATAATATACTCGGATATGGATTAATATTTTGGACACAACAATACATACCTCGGTGTCAACACCTGAAGCTTCAGGAAATGAAACTGGGAGTTGAACCTCACCAATCCGTACCTTGTGTCTTTCATATTCCAGAAGAGACTGGTGCATGGACACAATATATTAGGTCATTTTCCAGGGTTAAAGGGCAACGTCTAATAAATTACAAGAAATACGAAATGGACAGAAACCAAGAGCAACAAAAAAAGAGGAAATGGGCATCATGTCACCTTCTCATAGAATATGCGGAATGTCCACGAAACTGTTGTACATGTCCTGCATGAAAAACGGAAAGTTCATTCGTTAATCAAATTACAAATTTTCTGCCTTCCTATTCTTTAATCCCTTTTCCTCTTTGAACTACAACTCAATATCAACGGAACTGAAAGTATGAAAGAAAATATCACATGATCCCTTAGGATGAAGTTAACGATTAAAGCTATTCTTTAAGTTAAATGATCAGTAGCAGATATTTATAGGTCATTGATAACAATTGACAAAGGACATATACTAAATCCAGGGCGAGCGTCCTTTAAGAAAAACAAAGATAAAAACTTCACACAGCAATTATAAAATCCTACTTCAACATTCTGTATCCCAAACAAATTAGTTGTTGTAATGAGGAGACATCTGGCGGAACCAATACATGAAACTACTCTGCATCATATAAATTTACGTTAATTCTAAAATAATATTACTCTATTGGTACATGAAACAAAAAACAAAAATCATTTCGAAAAGGGTCTTACTTTGGTGGATGAAATGATTCTCCAACCTGCCGCCACAACTTTGATCCAGTTACCTATTCAGATATGAAGAAAATATAAAATGTTGATATGTGCCCAGGAATCATTACAACCTAAGTTAGACTAGCAATTACACTTAATAACTTACACAGCTAGCTAATGTAAATACGTAAGAAAGAATAACTGGAGAAAATTAAATAATTTCTGCAAATTAATCTCACATTCGGTACCAGTTGGCAGTTTCCAATTACACATCAAATCAAATTTCAGAAGTTCAAAGGATGTGTAGAAGACAGGACAAACGGTCCAACTCCATATTTACCTCATCAAGCACTGTGTATTTTTCACAAATAAAGCATAAAGACTAGCATCATACCCTGTCATAGCCTCCCAATCTGATTACAGCTCTCCATAACCTAGACACATTGGAAGTAAATGAGCGTTCAATTTTACCAAATTAGGATAAAACAAGGACACATCATACTTACTTCAGGCAATTTAGGGGCTGCCCATAAAATTTTGGTGGTTTATAGTCAATTCCTGCTGCACGATAGAAACTCTCAACCTCCTTCATAAATGCTGCTTGCTCTTCTGGTGTCCCATTGTCATCCTCAGCCATCTAATCATGAAGAAGAGAAATCAATTATATCAATTTGCTAATAATCATTATTCTACACTCATGACTCGGTCATGCTTTATTCCAGTACGAGTGCCATTACCAGAGGTACCGTTGCTAGTGGTAGAGGATAAACAGGCTTTGCTGCTTCACTACCATGTTCTCCAGCTACAGCAGAATATCTAACAGTTGAGTTGGGCGTAGAAGTTTCGTTTTGTTTGATAACAGAAGAATCCTCGCTACCTTCATGCTTTGCAGGGACGATCACACCATTATCATTGTGCCCATCAATTACACCAGTAGAATGAAGTACCTTATTTCGCTCCTTTTGCTCATCTTTAACCACGTTATCCTCATTTACTTTATCAGCATCTTCCATTACATTGTCCTCACCTGGTGAAAACTTGGACGACTGACCATTCAGGCGTTGAGAATCTGTATTTGATGGTAACATAGACATATCCTTATTTTCTTCCTGATCATCCTTTGCTATGTTGTTATCTGTTAATTCTTCCTCTGCAATTTTCTCTGCTACTGTTTCACCATTAGGAATTTCTTCAGCCATTTTGACATCAAGATGTCCATTTCCCACACCATTTTCAGCATCCATTTCTTCTACCCCACAAGCGGAAGAGTGCTCCTTAATCGCTTCATTATCAGCATCATTTTGTTTCTGAGCTGAATTTTCTGCTGCAACTTGACTCCTACTGTCGACTTGCATCTCTTCATCCTCTGTTTTGTTAAAGATTTGTTGGTCAGTAAACCCATCGACTCCTTTAATCTCGCATGTCTCACTTTTATCATGAAGTGGAGCTTTAGTATCACCCTTTAAAGTAGTCTCCTCTTTTGCTCCATCCCTTTTTTCTAGAACACCTTCACCATTCTCATTTTCAGTCACATCCCCCACAACCATATCAGCAGAGTAAACATTTGCTGCTGACTCTGTGTTTCCCTGAATGTTAACCTCGTCCGCAAATTTACTCTCTGAATCTTGAACACTAACGTTTTCCACATCTAAATTATGCTTTTCCGCATCCTCCACTTCCACATCAGATGTAACCATTTGTATATCTATCTATCATAATCACATTTCATCCATCAGTAAGTACTCTCAATATCCAAAAACATTAAATTGAAGAGGATAGAAAACAACAGCAGCATAACAAAAAAACAACACTATTTATTTCCCACAAATTAGTCAAATCAATCACTGTTTTACATTGTATTTTCCATAAACAATTAACAGAATTCGGACTTTCTTGAGAGAAGAAAAAAATCACACGTAAATCAACACGCCAGCACTCAAATTACCCCCACAAACGAGTCCAAAATTAACAATGAAAGCTATAATCCCTTCAATTTCGCAAATCCCATACAGATAAAGGACTCCGTAATTAAAAACCGCTCAAACGATATATATGAAAATTACATGCGCGGAAACAAGATGAAAAATTGCCCAACACAACACCTAATTCACCTGCGCTGCAGTGAAGGCAAAACCGAATCTAGGGTTGGAGTCCTGATCGCACACACCTATCACTGCTAATGTTTTCAGTTAGAGCCAGATGAGAAGGAAGTTGTGTGATTCAAAGGCTTATATGAAAACACTTGGATGTTCAATTCCACTTTTACCCCTACGGATTTGCTATTTTTCTTGACAAATGAAATATTTTTATGAATTGAGGAAATAAATATTTATGACTACTCTCAGTTTTGCTTTTAATGATTTGGAAAATTGCCTCACCATGATTTCTTTATTTAATGTCAAAGATTTTAGGGATAACCAGATTTATTATATTTTGACTTATACGTGACCTCATCTTTTACATAAAAGACATAAAATGAAATTTGCCATTGTGTTGTGGTCACTGTGGTGATGGAAAATTTTCTTTTTCTTTTTTTTTTTAATTAAATATCAAGCAAATAATGAATAATCGGTTTCGCAAATTTATATCATGGCCTATTATGATTATAAATCATTTTATATTATTTGAAAAATCAGTAAGTTATGATAGTTTAAAAAACCTTTTATTTTTAAGACTTAACAATTTTTTAAATTATGTAAACAATATTTTTTTTAAACAATAATTTCATTCCATAATAAAATTTTACAATAAAATAATAAGCAAAATTGATTAAGAATACCTAAATTTAGTAGTTGGAAGACACTTTACTCAATTTACTTTATAAAGTCCATTTTAGTGAACAAAAAATCCAAGAAATGTTCCATTTTTCAGCATTGAGAATCAGAAAAAATAGTATAATACCAACGAATTATCAAAGTTGTCGCAGGCGCTCGAGTAGCAGCGTTAGCACAAACATGCAATGAAGATAAGTTTTCTCTATACGTTGGAATCAGCAGTAATTATTTATAAATTGAGAAACTTATACTTAAATACTATAAAAATTATCAATAATAAAACAGGCGAAGGTGAGAGTGTGAAAGGACAAAGAAGAGGCTAGTTGTATCGTAATGAAAGGATTCACATTCACCAAGAGTTGAAGATTGGTGTACTATGCTACAGTATTATACCGTACAACACCTATTTGCCTTTCGAGGCTTCTATAAAAAAAAATTACTTTTTTAATTTCTTATCATAACTAATTTCCTATAATTCTTTAATCCCCGAGCTCGTTCCTTGTTCATATCTATGAGCTGTCTCGCCGTAGATCTCTCCCAACTCCGTCGACTTTTCTCCGGTCGTTTCGAGTAAACTCATTAGGTTTCCGCCGTTGAAGGCCGGACCAAAACCTTGCGGTACGTGTTCTGTCTGTTCTGGGGAAAGCGAATTCGGACACGTCTCTTCCAAAATCGTTGAATTTGCGAAGATTGAAAGCGGAGTCAAGTTTCTGTGGATGAAATCTGCTGACTCGTGAAGGTTTGCGACGACGCTTTTTGCTTGATGTTTCTTTTCGGTCTCTGTTGGGTGGAAAAGTTAGGTAGCTGTATGGTTGGTCTTTGTTGACTTGCGATTTACTTATCGTTTAGCTGAAATCTGCTAACTGTTTGGGGATTCAATTGCTGCTGAGATGAAATAGCATCGGTGAACATTGAGAAAGGAACGTCAGCTGCTTTTAATTTCCTTTTTTGGGTCTGAGACGTTGCTTGATCCAATTTTGTGCTTTAGCAATGAATCCTAAATTCTCGAGACTTACGTTTTCTCGAGTGGCATCGTAAGTGTTTAAGGGAAACAAAAAAAAAAGGATCCGTTGGATCCATTGTAAGATTCGGTCAGGGGTTAGAGACTTTCTCACTAGATGTTCGATAGAATGTATCCTTTGATAATTTATTTTCACTATAAATAGTATGCTTTCATTCATCATTCAATCAATAGGTTATCTATCAGAAATGCTGTTGAAGAATTCAGTTCTTGCATTACATGGCATTGAAAACGTGGGACTTGCTAATTCGTAGGTGGAACTTGCCTACAAAAAAGTTTACATTACGTGTTTGTGTGCGTGTGGACTTGTGGCAGGCTCTGTCGGTGACCGATAGCAACCGTTTTTTTAAACATATCGAAAATTGTCTCATCCTTTCCTGCTTTTATAATTAATACAATTTCACTTTATATCTTCACCCCATCGAATGTTAATGAGGCTCCCATGTTGCAGAGTCACTTTTTTCCTCTGACATCACAAAGTCGGTGGCATCAATGGAAGACGTAGCTCCACAGGTTGCTTCTCCCCTAGCTTTCCACCAAAGAATGGGCGGTGATGGACCGTTTCGTAGCCCTCACAATGTCTCCAGGAAACGCGGTCTTCCATTGAATTTTGCACATCAAAACAATTCTAACAATTGGGACCCCAATTCCTGGGGATGGGACAGTGCGAGATTTGTTGCTAAACCACTGCACAACGGTGTCCTCACGGGAAGTAACGAACAAATTCACGCAGAACCTCCAAGTATAAATGCAAATCAATCTCGTGATGCAAGAGAAACTGGTGGGGTTCTTCAATTGCAGCAAAAAACTGGCGGAGCTGCGATTTCGGTGAAAGAGCCTCAGCCCGTTTCTAGGCCCAGCAAGAAGGTGAGATCGGGGTCTCCGGGGGCTGGGAATTATCCCGTGTGTCAAGTGGACGATTGCAAGGAGGACCTTTCGAATGCGAAGGACTACCACCGACGCCACAAGGTTTGTGAGGTTCACAGCAAAGCTGTTAAGGCCTTAGTTGGGGAACAGATGCAGAGATTTTGCCAGCAATGCAGCAGGTTTTTTATTTATTGATTTCTCTGTTTTCGGGATCTGGTGTACTTATACATTTTGTATGTAATGAAAATTCATCACGAACTATTTTATTTTGCCAGGTTCCATCCCCTTTCGGAATTTGATGAGGGTAAAAGAAGCTGTAGGCGTAGACTCGCCGGGCACAACCGAAGGAGGAGGAAAACTCAGGCAGAAGATACTAATCAACAGTTACATGTTAATGGTAGTGTGGATAATAATAACACCGGTAGCGAAATCGATATCATTAACTTGTTGTCGGTGTTAGCTCATGCACAAGGTATACATCGATTATCAAGATGTTCTTACGAAACCCTTTTTCCTTTTGAAATTGTCTGATAAAACCCGGATCCACAAGTTTTTATTTTTATTTTTTTTCTGACGTAGCATTTTACATAATGACAGGGAACCACGAGGACGGAAGCAGTAAAAGCTCATCAGTTCCCGGTAGCAACGAGCTCATACAAGTTCTTAGTAGAATAAACTCGTTGCCCTTACCGGCGGATTTAGTAGCTAAGTTGTCTCTGTTGAAAGATGCAAACAGTGGAAGTATCCCCATCGTTCCCTCCGAAAATCAAAGCACAACAAGTGGTGGCAATGCGTTTTCACCGTCTACCATGGACTTGCTCGCCCCTTTTTCAGCTGCTGCTCGTGGAGCACCCAACAGTGAAGCTGTAGAAAATCAATCTCATGCAAGCACAGAAGGAAGTGACTCCGAAAAGACCAAGTCACCTTATGTTCAAGGGGATAAAAGTAACGGAAACTGCCATTCTCCAGCGGGTGAAATATACTCTAATGCACAGGAGAATTTGCCAAATTTGGCTTTGCAGCTTTTTAGTTCCTCCCCCGAAGACGATTCTAACATGGGAAGAAAGTTGACTTCTGGTAGAATCTTCCTTTCCTCCGACAGTAGCAATCCCTCGGGAGAGGGATCACCTATATGTTCGCCGCCGCTTGTGCGCGATTTGTTCCCGATGCATATTTCTCGGGAAACTACGAAGAGAGACTTTTTGTCGAATGCTGAACGCGAACGCCGTGTGAATGCCGGTGCTGCCACGGACAGCAGGTGCAGCACGTCTCTTAGGCTCTTCGGGGGATCGATACAAGTTGCTGATGCGGGTTCGTATCAGAGTTCGCCGAACACGGTAGGGTATAGGTCTTCTGCCTCCGATAATTCACCGACTACACTGAACTCAGATATGAAGGTACTTTTGATGACGTTGCTCTTTCGGACCGTGTAATTAAATAATTTTTGTTAGGGGTAATTGTTTTTTCAGTCATGTATACTTGAGGGAGTGGCATTTTAAAGACACGCAAGTTAAGGAGTGGCAATTTTAGGATGATAATTTTCTAAATTGAAGCGATTTGAGGGCAGTTGACGCTGGAAACCTAGTTTCAGTCCGGAATTAACACACATGACCCGTACTTATAATTTAATTTAGGGAAATCCTGTGCGGCGTCGAGCGTGATGGTTTTGATCGAATTTTTCTCCGTAACACATAGGAATTTCCTCCCATATTAATTGTCACGTGCACCTCGCGCGTGTTAATTTTGGGCCGAAGTTAGGTTTCCGGCGTTAATCGTCCTCAAATTGCCTCAGTTTGTCGGAGATGCTGATTTAGGCAGAAATTTTCCCAACACCACGTACTTTCCCCAAAATAATTTTCACGTGTGTTAATTCCGGACCGAAATTAGGTTTCCACTGTTAATTGTCCTCAAGTTGCTTCAATTTTGAAACTTATTGTCCTAAAAATTGACACCCCTTAGTTTAGGTGTCCTTAAACCGCCACTCTCCTAAATATACAGAACTAAAAGAATAATTAAGCCTTTTTGTTATCATGCAACTGTTCTTTCAATGGGCGTCATTTGAATTGCTATCGGTTTCCCATTTTCTCAGGATCGAACCGGTCGCATTAGCTTCAAATTGTTCGACAAGGACCCCAGCCACTTACCCGTCTCGCTACGTACTCAGGTAAGAGTTTGACACTACCAACGTTTCTTCCTGGGTTGCATTACACGTTCCTTGCATTATCTGACAATTGCTTTGGTTCGTTTTGTCTTCAGATAACGAGTTGGCTTTCCAACAGTCCCACAGAAATCGAAAGCTACATCAGGCCCGGCTGCGTAGTTCTATCCATTTATTTATCGATGCCATCTTATTACTGGGATCACGTGAGTGCCTGTATTGTAAAAAAGTTAAACAATCACTACTATGCTAAGATGACTCATCATTGATGGTCTTTCCATTACAGCTCGAAGAAAACCTTCGTTACTATGTGAACTATTTAGTCAAAGGCATTGACGTTGACTTTTGGGGAAGCGGGAGATTTCTGGTACACGTGGATCGTCGAATGGCATTCCACAATGACGGTAAATGATGCTTGTTTATCTCCCTTTGAAACGTTGCAACCTAATTCTTTTTCTTCCTTTGATGCACATGACTAATTTCCAGGGAAGATACGTCTGAGAAAATCATGGAGAGCTTGGAGTACTACTACGCCAGAAATTATCTCAGTTTCTCCCGTTGCGGTTGTAGCTGGAGAAGAGACCTCTCTTCTATTGAGAGGGAGAGGTTTAAAATCTGCAGGGACCAAGTAAAAATCATAGAAAAATGAGCTCAACCATTTCATTCATTCGTTTTCTTTTCTCGGTAACTTATTGTTTCTCTTGCAGGATACACTGCACACACACAGATGTGTATAGTGTAAGAGAAGCCCCACAATCATCTACCGTGGACACGGTTTATGAAGAAGTCACCCTCTGTAGCTTTACGGTCAATGGGTCGTCGGCTTCTTCTGTACTCGGTCGTTGCTTCATCGAGGTACTATAATTCATTTCCCAAAAAACCGGAAAATTACTTGGTTGCTTGATAACTCTTTTTGTTTTTTCAGGTCGAAAATAATTTTAGGGGCACCTGCTTTCCCGTGATTATCGCGGACAACGCCATCTGTCAAGAATTAAGACTCCTCGAGCCAGAAATCGATCGCAACGAGAGCAACGCAACTTCGAGGGAATCTGCCCTGCATTTCTTGGACGAACTCGGGTGGCTGTTTCAGAGGAAGCTCAACTCCTCCTTCCACGAACCACCGCATTACAGCATCTCAAGATTCAAATTCCTTCTTACATTCTCCGTAGACCGTGGCTGTTGTTGTCTGGTGAAGACCCTTTTGGACATATTAGTCGAAATAAACCGTGCCAGAGAAGGACTATTAGTGAGCGAATCCCGCGATATGCTGTCGGAAATTCACCTCTTGAACAGGGCCGTCAAAAGAAGGTCTCGGGATTTGGTCGATTTGCTCGTTCGCTACTCCGTCCTCGACCCCACGGACGCTACGGAGAAATTCATCTTCCCACCTAACACGGCTGGACCCGGCGGCATCACGCCTTTGCATTTGGCCGCTTGCACGTCTTCCTCAGAGGATCTGGTCGATGCACTGACGAATGACCCGCAAGAGGTGAGCTTTCGTTCGAGTAAACTTTTATGTTATGGAACTATTTTCTTCTCCTCATTCGGTAAATTGCCCTGGTACAAAAGGATGTTTGAAAAGCATTAAAATGTGTAAAGACCATTATACCCTTACATTAAAACGGGAACATAAATAGGTTATAAGGGCGGGCGGGCGGTGGGTGTGGTGTAGAATAGTGATTGTATAGTCAGTCATCTAAGTACTTTCTACAATAATGTTTTTCCATGTATGGGTCCGATGCTATATATAAGGGGTCCCCTGCTATATATAATGGGTCTATGCTCACGGGACCCCTACCCTACTATATATAAAGGATCCTGTGTAGAACAACGGTTGTGTAGTCAGTCATTTAAGTAACAAATAGGTTGCGGGTTCGGTTCCTTACTACAATAATCTTTTTCATGTATGGTTCCCTGCTATATATAAGGCCCCTCATGTGACCCCTTATACATAGCACGGGACCTTCCATACAACAGGATGCCACCTCGTAAAATGACGAAAATACCCTTCTCTTCGTGCAGATCGGGCTGCGTAGCTGGAATACGGTTCTTGACGACAACGGGCTCTCTCCTCACGCGTACGCTTCGATGAGGAACAATCACTCATACAACGCCGTTGTCTCCCGAAAACTCTCCGACGGGAAAAACCACCAAGTCTCCGTATCCATCGAAAACGCAATCGAGGACGGAAAGAGCAGTGCCTCCCGCTTTGACATAGAGCAGAAACGATCACCGTGTTCGAAATGTGCCTTAGCTGCGCGACGTCTGCCTCGGGGCTCACAAGGACTTCTCCAGCGTCCTTACATACATTCGATGCTTGCGGTCGCCGCTGTCTGCGTTTGTGTGTGTCTGATCATGAGAGGGCATGTTAAGGTTGACTGCACCTCTCCCTTCGTGTGGGAGAACTTGCGCTACGGTGTTATGTAGAACGATTAATCTTGATTTATTAATATATTTGTTTATTTATTTCGGTGGATCGGTTGTAATCTAATAAATAGTAGTTGTTGGTGCTGATTGTCGTTGTGTGTTTATGTACAAGCGGCGTTGTAAGATGGGCCGAACTTTATGATTTATATTTGCTGTACTATTTTCCTCCTCTTCCCTTTTTTTTTATTTATTACGAGGTTCGTATTTTGATCATAAGATTAGATTTTCTTTATATCTTTATTATAGAACATGATAAAATATAGATTATGGGCTCGTCGTAGCGTCATAATGGTGATGAATAAGACACTTAGAAACACGACAGCGGAGATGCTTCTGGTCTCTGTACAATTGTACCTACCATTTATGATCGTCATGTTTGGTTGCATGCGATGCAATCCATTGGTTTTTATTGCTTAATAGATTTATTGTATCATTAATATACGGGGTAGCTCTATATTGTTCACGAAATAAGTCGGGGTGATTATTATTATTTTTTCCTTACCAATCAATGCAAGCGGAAATATGGGTATTCTTTTTCTTCGTAGGGACAAATTATTAAATGTAATATTTTATAAAATTACTTCTTTTGTTCTCCACTTATGATCGACAAGATTCGACCATCGATTGATGTAAATAAATTCACCATTGTACATTTGATAAATTATTCTGAACAGCAATCACAGGTAACAAATTGGGACATAAATATAAAAAAAAATCATAAATAAAGTAAAAAGGAAAGAGAAGGAAGATTTGCATGATACATTCATCTCCAACGAATAAACAAGAACACTTGTGTTTCAAGAAACTTCAAAGTACTGCCAACAATATTATACTACTATATTTATTTTAAAACAATCAAAAAGTCGACTCGGCCTCATCATTGATTGCCTGTCATCAGTTGACGCTTGTTGACCATTTATGGAATTTAGTTGGAAAATATATTATTTTTTATATTCTACAGTGTGATAAATTAAGGAGTGGTGGCTCGTTGAAGCAAAGGCAACAAAGCATTGATACATTATAGAGGCAATCTCAATAATGTAGCCTAAGTGGCATTTCAGCAAATATAGAAAGATCTAAGGGCAGATTAATAAATAACAGCAACCAATAAGGTGAAAATAGAATTATTATGAATATATAATAAGCCAACGAACCACACACATCACCATTCTCTGTCGTCTCTCTCCCAAAACACACTCACACACATACGCAGAGAGAGAGAGAGAGCGGCATTGGAGAAAGCTCTGTCGGTCAAATTAGTTCTCGAGCATTATCAGCTCAGCTGTGTAAGTGGCGATTTCTCGTTCTCATTCGTAAAACCTACTGCTGAAACCTGAACGGCGGCGCCGTCGTACGTGCTGGTGTGTCGGTGGGGAATCTGATCGGAAAAAAATATGAGGAAAGAGGGAGCTGCGATGCCGGCGAGCGTGGGGAAGATGTTCGTCTGCTTCGAGACGAAGCCTTTTCTCGCCACATTGCTCGTCTTCACATTCGTAATGCTCGTCTGGAATCTACAGCCCTACTACGAGAACCTAATCTCATCGGCCACCGCCGCTCGGTGCTCGGCCTCCGCCACCGCAACTACAGCTCCGGGTACTACCGATGCTCAGCTGCGACAGTCCCTCGCAGTAATCAAGTCCTCCGAGGAAAGCAGCGCCGTCGCCGCCAATCTCCAATTTGCCGAGAACGCGAAGATGGCGAAGAAGAAATTGGCGGGTGTTAGCGTCAGCAACAATGTCGACCCCAACAAGAGAACGTTTCAAGCGTACGGCAGCGCGGCGGCGCTCTTCGTCCAGATGGGGGCGTACCGCGGCGGCCCGCGCACATTCGCCGTCGTAGGCCTGGCGTCGAAGCCCACTCACGTCTTCGGGAAGCCGTGGTACAAGTGCGAGTGGGTCCCAAACAACGCCACGCAAGCGCCGGTCCGAGCAAAGGCCTACAAGATGCTGCCGGACTGGGGCTACGGGCGCGTGTACACCGTCGTGGTAGTCAACTGCACTTTTCCGGCGAATCCCAACACCGACAATGGCGGAGGAAAGCTCATGCTCTACGCCTACTACGGCGAGTCTCCTCGCAGGTAACTAACTAATTGCACTGTACGACTCAATTCGCTTCAATTTTTCAATTTCAAACGCCTGCGTAACCTAATCTCCAAATTCATCAATTAGGTTCGAGAAATTCACCGCCCTAGAAGAATCCCCAGGCTCGTACGACGAATCTCGTTACTCGCCGCCTTTCAAATACGAATACCTCTACTGCGGCTCTTCCCTCTACGGCAACCTGAGCGCGCCGAGGATGAGAGAGTGGATGGCATACCACGCCTGGTTCTTCGGCCGGAGCTCACACTTCGTCTTCCACGACGCCGGCGGAGTCTCGCCGGAGGTTAGGGCGGTGCTGGAGCCGTGGATCAGGGCGGGGAGGGTGACTCTCCAGGACATCAGGGCACAATCGGAGTACGACGGCTACTACTTCAACCAGTTCCTGGTGGTCAACGACTGCCTCCACCGCTACAGGCACCACGCCAACTGGACCTTTTACTTCGACGTCGACGAGTACATCTACCTCCCCGACGGCAACACCCTCGACTCCGTCCTCCGAGATTTCTCCAACAACACGCAGTTCACGATTGAGCAGAACGCAATGTCCAGCGTTTTGTGCATCAACGACTCCTCTCAGGATTATTCCAGGTGCCAATTTTCTTGTGAAATTTTATCTTTTGTCGGTGAAGTGGTAGCTTAAAGGGGGAAAATCTAAAATGGTTCCTAATGTGTTTACCAATTTAATCGTGAATGTTGTCGATTTTGGACAAATCTGGTCCTTTCATCACGATTGACGTCAATTTTAACGGGAATCTCGCACGTGCCTCACGCTGACAAAGGAATATCAAATCCACATTAGGAAAAGAGAGGGTCCGTTGTAACATTCGCAGGGTTACGGGGATTCAATATCATATTCTTCTAGTATCTTATGGAGCTCGACAAAGCAAACTATTTAGAGCACATGTTCAAATTTTGGAGGAAAAGTATTCAGTTTCGTGCTCTATAGCCATTTCAATCGAGACCATGTGTGGGGCACGTGCGAGATTCCGGTTAAAAGCGACGTTAAACGTGACGGAAGAACCAAATTGGTTCAAGTTGACATCATCAGGGAATAAATTGGTTCATGCGAAACATTGGAAAATTACTTAGTCGAGGTGGTAAACATTGAAGACCATTTTGGGCTTTCTTGTGGTCATTTAATATGATATCAAAAACTCATATCAAGAGAGATCATGTGTACAAATCTTTACAACCACCCATTAAAGAAAATTACACGTTTAAGGCTTAGATAAATTAGCATATACGTGAGAGGACGTGTTGGACATATAATATATAAAACTAAAAAATAATTAAGAGTGACAGGGTCAGTTAGTTATGGTCTCTTTCGATGCATGCAGGCAATGGGGGTTCGAGAAGATGCTGTTCAGGGACTCGAGGACGAAGATAAGGAGGGACAGGAAGTACGCGATACAGGCGAGGAACGCGTACGCGACGGGGGTCCACATGTCGGAGAACGTGGCGGGCGGGACCCTCCACAAGACGGAGACGAGGATACGTTACTACCACTACCACAACACCATCACCGTCCACGAGGAGCTCTGCCGCCAAATGCTCCCCTCCTCCGCCACGAGCTCCACCACGTGGCTCGACAAGGTGCCCTACGTCTTCGACGACAGCATGAAGAGGCTCGCCCCCGCCGTCAAGGCGTTCGAGCGCGGCTCCATCGGGCTCGGCTCTCAGCGGAGGTGATCATCATCCACCAGTAAATTCTTCACCGTTGTACCTCATTGTTTTTTTTTTTCTTTTTTGGGTTGCTCCTTTTTTTTTTTTGTCTTTTATATAATTTCTTTTTCTTTTTTATAATGTATAAAGTGGTTGGTTGCATTTCATACGTATTTATTTATTTTGAGGACCACATCGCATCCTCAGTCGACCGCCGACACGATCATCGCCTTGTATTCGATTCTGTGGGGCCCTTTGACAGATGAGTATTGGGTGTATGTTTGTATGTATGTTTCCAATTTAATAGCGGTTGGGTGACGATGCACGCGTGTGCGGTGTGGCTGAGCATTCGGCCCACGCCGCTGCCGGCACCTAATAGCATTCATTAACTAATGCTCTATTTTATTTGTCCCTATACACCTTTTGAAGGATGAATTTTTGCGACCGTCGTTGTTTCTTGGAATTTGACATATTAAGTTTAGATTCGTTTTAGTCTGAACTTAGTGAGCGTGACGACCGCCTTCCTAACAAAAAAAAGATACAATATGTGATTGTACAAACTTTTCTTTTTTGTACTGGCATAACACCGTTATAGTTTCCACGTTCATATTGAATTTTACTATCCTTATACAATGTCTTCACTGTCTTTACATTCCGACTGAAACTGATGCGAATACCGATTATGGGTCGACTGCAGGTTTCAACGAAATTAATCCCATGACTGACATGTGCGTACGTTTTTAAATCCACACAGACTGGAAGTGAATTCGAGCTCATGACCTCACATGTCATGACCCAACATTTGTACTCCAAGTCCATGCAAAGCTGTTCCTATGCAAGCTTTTGTGTCGCCTATTCATATGCGCGTTAGAACTAAGCAACAAAATTGGCCGTTTGCTTGCCACCACTTAGAGTATCATAAAAATGGTCCTAAATTTTTATAATTATAATAAGATTGGAGGGGCCTGCATGTGCTTTAATCATTGATACTAAAAGCAATTATACACAGCCTATATCGAGAGGGCCAGCTAGATCTTAGGAAATGATGGAGCCACATTCTAAACTAAATTACCTCAAAGCTTCGAAAGTTCTTGTTCGAATTCTATTGATACCAAATCATTTAAACGAGGCACAAAAGAAACAACAAAGCAGTGGAGTGAATTTCAGCAACAATTTAAACTGATGAATGTTGTAGAGAGGAGCATACAAAAGACATACCTCTCCATCTGAACCCCTTTATAGTGACCAAACAGTTCCTTTCTCGGAGAATATGGCATCACAAACTTCTCCATACTATATCATCATACATATATATATATATATATATATATATATACATTCACACGGTACATAATATATGTGATGTTAAATTAAAGCTTCACTTCCATATATTATTATGTTAGCAGATAAACCAAATTATCTAAAATTGAAACGCCAAACAATCCAGATAACTTAGGACCAACAAAATTTAAAAGTACCGATTGTAAGTAAATAGGAATCCACTAAGGATCATACACTGTTTTAACAAACAAAATTTAGAAGTACCTATAGAAATCATACAACTGGGTTTACACCTAACTAAAATGGGATGTGATGTCAAATTGGTGGCTATCGGGCCTATTAACCTACAAGGCCCATATGTAGGCCCAAATCTAATAGATTATAATGGACTCATTGGTTGAGGCCATTTTGTAATAGTTAAATAGGTCCCATGATAGCCTACGACCGCTGGACAAGTCCGTCAGACTGGTTTTTTGTCCAGCTTTATGTCTAAGTGTTGATAAGTTAATTATAGAATTTTGGGTAAATTCGTATTCTTTACCCTTTAAAGTTTCAACTTCCTCTTAAATATCCCTAGAATTATTTCTTCATGTTAGGTACCCATCTGAAAAAAATTGTATTAGGTACCTAAAAAGCGTTAAAAAGACAAAAATAATCATTCTTCATTAATAAATATTATTTCAATTATCTTCAGTTTTATATCAAGTCAAATTTAAGAATATTATATCAACTGTTATCACATTTATACCAACTGTTATCACTATTATACCAATTGTTATCATTATTATACCAATATATTCAATTATTATACTAACCGTTATCACTGTTATAGCAAAAAAAATGTTTTTTGCGTATTATATGAAAGTGATTTTTGCGTATTATACAACAAAACACGATTATTATACCAACAAAACCACTTATTATACCAATAAAATTGATTATTCTACCAATAAATTCGAGTGTATACCAAACAATTCGAATGTGTACCAAACAATTCGGATATTATAATAACATTACTTTTTGTATTACAGTGATAACATTTAATATAATAATTGAATATATTGGTATAATAATGAGAACACTTGGTATAATGGTGATATAATACTCTTAAATTTGACTTGGTATGGCAGTGATAACAGTTGGTATTATAATTGGATATACTGGTATAATAATGGAAACACTTGGTATAATATAATACTCTTAAATTTAAGGATATTGAAAGAGAATTTACCCTAAATTTTTAGGGCAAAGTATGTTTTTCAATTAAAAAAAAATTTGATTTAATTTAGTAATAATGGGATATTTTGGGCTCTTAAAAGGAAAATTTTATTGAAATTATTTTGTCCCATATTTTATTTTTCACGCTACTTTCTTAAATCCAAACATAACAATTTCCCTTAACAACTTGTCCAATTCTATGGAAGAATTCCATCGATTTCACTTCGCAATAATGAGGAAATTAGAAAAAGATGAAATTTGTAAATGACGAAACTTGTCTAAACTAATATCATAATAGTTTATGGCTACGGATTCTCTCCACATATCATTTTCACGATGGAGACGTATTTCTACTGAAAAACCAATCCTCCAATGGTAGGTTTAGGTAAGATGATATTTATCAAACAAAAAAAAAAAAAAAATCAAAGATAAAGATGCACTGAATATGTCGTCGCGAAATGTCCCCTCGTGTTTCATGTCCATTACAAAGTGTGACATTCTTGAATTATTTCACTACCCCTCACATGGTTTTTGTATCGGTCACGTAATATCATGAAGACTGTAAAATGAAGATAAATAACCAAACGACGATTAAATTAACGAAGCAGCAAATAAAACCTGCGGTAAAGAAAAAAAGATCTGATTTTTTTAAAGGGGACAATTAAATCGAGATCTCCGACAAGCGCCCTCGAGCTTAGTTGTTTACTTTTGTCACCTTCTTCACTCATCTCTGTATTATTCCATCTTTGAAATCATTTTTTTTTATCATCTCCTCCTTCGCCGCAGCTGTTAGATCTGTAGAAAACCCTCTTGCTCATGACTTCCAATTGAATAAAGTTCAATTTTTTATTACACCAGACGATTCTTCATCGCATTTAAACTTCTGGGCTCGCCCTATTCATCGCAGTATCGAGTGATTCTCCATCAAGATTCCGTCTTTGAGCGAAGATTCAGGCTCTCGAAACGGTTTTTTTTGCTTGTTAGGACATTTCTCGAGTTCGCTAATTTGTCGCTTAGCAGAATCTTTTACTATTTGAGCAGCTACGGAATTTCATCCTTTGCCTTGGATAATTTAGCCAAGTGTCTATATAAGGGAATTCCTTTTGAAAATCTTAGCTGTACATTGAACCGTTAAGCTTCGGCTCCGTCACTTCCCTTATTGAGCACACATATCTACTCACTCGTCTCCGAGTGGTTCTTTTCTGAACTAAAATTGAAAAAGTCTCTCTGCGGGCTCCTTTCTGCTTTTCGAAAAGGTGATGATGTCAATTATTTTCCCCCAAATCTCGTAGATCCCTCATCTTTTATGGCTTGTCCGCTGTTCTCTGATACTGATGTGTTCCCCTCTTCTCTTCTTTTTCTCTTCTAATTTTATAAATTTACTATTTCTGTAAGCAGATCCCCTCTTGCTTTGCTCCCTTTTCTACTTCCATTTTTTTTTTTTTTTACTGATTGCAACTATTTGAATCTGAAGGTTTGTGAAGAGATGAACGGAGCCGCATTAGTAGCACTCGCCGCAGCAATCGGCAACTTCTTGCAGGGATGGGATAATGCAACCATTGCAGGTTATTTTATTACCTTTTGAATCCTATTTTACTTCCTCCCACTTGAATGATTCTATATGAAATTAAAAAAAAAATATATACATGAGATTTCCAAATCCCAGGATTATTATTTTTTAGGAGTGTCTTGTCCTCTTTGACCAGAGGGCTCTGTGGGCTATTTATCCCGTTTGTACCGTTTTTATATTTATGACAAGCTATCGTTTCGAAAAAAAATATACATATAATATATCTGCAGGAGCGGTTGTTTACTTAAAAAAGGAGCTCCAATTGGGAGCTGCAATCGAAGGGCTCGTGGTGGCAATGTCCCTCATCGGAGCCACGCTCGTCACCACATGCTCGGGGACAATTTCCGATTGGATCGGGCGAAGGCCAATGCTTATTTGCTCCTCGTTGTTCTATTTTCTCAGTGGCTTGATAATGCTGTGGTCACCGAACGTTTACGTCCTTCTTTTAGCGAGGCTTTTAGATGGATTCGGTATCGGGCTCGCTGTTACTTTAGTTCCCCTCTACATATCGGAGACGGCTCCTTCTGAGATTCGAGGGTTGTTGAATACTCTTCCTCAGTTCACGGGATCCGGTGGGATGTTTTTGGCCTATTGCATGATTTTTGGGATGTCTTTGCCGGCCTCGACGAGCTGGAGAGTGATGCTCGGGGTTTTGTCGGTTCCTTCGCTTCTTTACTTTGCGTTGACGGTGTTTTATTTGCCCGAATCGCCGCGGTGGCTCGTGAGCAAAGGGAGGATGCTCGAGGCCAAGCAGGTCCTGCAGAAATTGCGTGGAAGGGAAGATGTTTCGGGTAATATACTACTGCGTATTTTAGAGATTATGTTAGGGCGGTGGTCCTCAATGTTTGGGGAATGGGCGTTTTTGGTCCCCCCCGTGTTCCGAGATGCCACTTTCAGTCCTAAATGTTGCCGATTTTGATCCGTTCTGGTCCACCGATTAATTTAACCGTTAAGTTTAGACAGAATTACGGGCGGAGCTGGGCCAGCCCGAATTCACACTAACGGTTAAATTAATCGGGGGACCAAAACGACCCAAAATCGGTAAAATTGGACCTAAAA
This sequence comes from Linderniella brevidens, assembly GCA_004919715.1. Lineage (NCBI taxonomy): Eukaryota > Viridiplantae > Streptophyta > Magnoliopsida > Lamiales > Linderniaceae > Linderniella > Linderniella brevidens. The sequence continues at coordinate 9,725,976 of SWDC01000149.1, read as the reverse complement.
GCGACATCTCGGAACATGGGGGACCAAAAACGCCCATACCCCAAATATTGGGGGACCAAAAAACAGCCTTCTCGCGATTATATTACCTATAACCATTTCAGAATATCACGATACAAAGTTGAGGGCGAATTCTTAAGCACACCAAACAGTTTCGAAGCGTTTCTAAGCTTTAACGGACTCTAATTACGTTTTTTCTTTTCCTCTCAGGAGAGTTGGCTCTGTTGGTGGAAGGCCTCGCGGTAGGAGGGGAAACTTCCATAGAAGAATACATCATCGGCCCCGCAGACGAACACAACGAGGACTACGAAGACGTGGACGGAAACAAGGACAACATCAAGCTCTACGGGCCCGAAGATGGGCTCTCTTGGGTGGCGAAGCCCGTCACGGGCCAGAGCCGCCTCAGCCTCGTCTCCCGCCAGGGAAGCTTAGTCAGCCAAACGGTGCCCTTGATGGATCCTCTGGTGACCCTCTTCGGCAGCCTCCACGAGAAGCTTCCGGAAACCGGGAGCACCCTCTTCCCTAACTTCGGAAGCATGTTCAGCACCGCCGATCAAAATATCAGAAATCCCGAGTGGGACGAGGAGAGTTTGCAGAGGGAAGGGCCCGAGCCCGAAGATGATTACGCTTCGAACGAGGACTCCGACGATAATAACTTGCATAGCCCGTTGATTTCGAGGCAAAACACCGATCATAAGGAGATGATGGGGGGAAATGCTCATCAATCACATGGTAGCATAATGAATATGAGGAGGCACAGTAGCCTCCTCATGCAGGGAGAGGCCGCGGGGATCGGCGGCGGGTGGCAGTTGGCGTGGAAGTGGACGGAGAGAGAAGGCGAAGACGGGAAGAAAGAAGGAGGATTCAAGAGGATTTATCTCCACCAAGAAGGGGGAGCAATGGACTCGAGGAGGGGCTCGCTCGTGTCGGTCACCGGCGGTGACGTGGCGGTCGATGGCGGCGGAGGAGGCGGTAGCGGGTTTATTCAGGCGGCGGCTCTGGTGAGCCAGCCCGCGCTTTACTCGGAGAAGCTCGTGGGTCCGAACCGGGTTGGGCCCGCCATGGCCCGCCCGTCGGAGGATTTCTCGATCGTTGCTGCTCTCATGGAGCCCGGAGTCAAGCGGGCTTTGATGGTCGGGATCGGGATTCAAATTCTGCAGCAGGTATAATATATTATTTTTTTATTTTTTTTGAAGTTTTATTAAGAGAGGACTTTTACGTCTAAATTTTTTTGCTTGTGTTTTTATGCAGTTCTCGGGCATCAACGGAGTGCTGTACTACACTCCGCAGATTCTCCAGCAGGCGGGAGTCGACGTTCTCCTGGCAAACCTCGGGCTCGGGTCGGACTCGGCTTCGTTCCTCATCAGCACTCTTACGAACTTCTTGATGCTCCCGAGCATCGTCGTTGCTATGAGGTTCATGGATATAGCAGGAAGAAGGTAAACACATCCATTACCTTTAATTTCTGTTTTTTTTTCTCAACGTGGTTACAGTCTACATATTTGTTTTCGTGTATAAGATTGGTGGCGGCACTTTAACGACACCCAACTTAAGCGGTTGCAATTTTAGGACACTGACTTTCGAAATCGAAGCAATTTAAGGACAATAAGAGCCAACTGGACGACACTTTGCCTCTTCCGATGACGTGGCGGTCGATCTGGAAGCCAACGGGATGCCACGTGCCATTAGAAGAGGCGACGTGACGTCTAGATAGGGATGGCAACGGGTCCTAATTGGGTTTTTAACGGGCCTCGATTTAAAGCCTTAGACCCAATGGGTCCGAATGGGCCTAGTTCAAATCTACGCCCATTAAGGACCCAATTAGAACCCGTTGTCATCCCTACGTCCAGCCGGTGCCTGTTGTCCTTAAATTGCTTTGACTTTGAAAGTCAGTGTCCTAAAACCGGAAAGTGCCATCCCTCGGGACGAAAAAAATATATTTTTTTTCTCAACTGAATCTCCAATTCATATATACCTCCAACTCCACAGGTCCTTGCTCCTAAAAACAATACCGGTCCTCATCCTCTCCTTGATCCTCCTCGTGATCGGAAACATCGTCCATCTCGGGACCGTGACCCACGCGGCGATCTCCACGGTGTGCGTGGTGATCTACTTCTGCACGTTTGTGATGGGCTACGGGCCCATCCCAAACATACTCTGCTCCGAGATTTTCCCGACTCGGGTTCGCGGGATATGCATAGCCATATGCGCCCTCGTCTTCTGGATCTGCGACGTCATAGTCACCTACACGCTGCCCGTGATGCTGAGCTCGATAGGGCTCGCGGGTGTTTTCGGGATTTACGCGGTCGTCTGCGTGATCTCGTGGGTGTTCATATTCCTGAGGGTTCCGGAAACGAAGGGCATGCCGTTGGAAGTTATCACCGAATTCTTCGCCGTCGGAGCTAAGCAGGCGGCTGTTGCCAAGAATGAATAAGATGGCAGCTAAAGCTTTCTGTTTTTTTTTTTTTTTGCTGTTTATTTGTGGACTGATTCGGCAGGTTTCGTGTTTGTTTGGTTTTTTCGAAGTGTAATATTCATTTCTTTTGGGATTTTGTTTTTGATAAATAAGGCTGGTTTTGAGATATTACTACTGCTGTGTTGTGCTCTCAATTTATGAGACAATGTTATGTAAGAGTAGACAACAAATATGAGTAACTCTTGAAATGCCATAGATGATCACAGTTTCTGTGTTTTACTTGTTAAACAGCTTGATGCTGACGGCGTTCATCAAAGCCCTTGAATATTGCCTCGAGCCCATCTTCCAATCCATTCCCGCCGACATCATCGCCTTGAACTCGGGATAACTGATACGCCCGTCCTGCGGCGCGTTCATCACACGAAATTATTAGTTATCTCGACAAAAAAAAATTAAAAATTGGAGGGGCGGCACTTTCAGGGCACACAACTTAGGGGGTTGCAACTTTTAGACAATAATTCTCAAAATCAAACAATTTAAGGACAACAAGCGCCGCCAGATGAACGCCGCCTATTCCAATAACGTTGGCGGTCCATCTAGAAGACAAACGGCCTCCAATTGTCACGTGTTGTCCTTAAATTGCTTCGATCTTGAAAGTTAGCGTCATAAAATTGCAATCTTTTGAAGTTGTGTGCCCGAAATGCCACTCAATCCATAACAAATTACATAATGATTAGGCTTAGTTAATTTCTAGTCCTGTATATCTGGAGAAGTGGCGTTTTAAGGAAACCTAAACAGAGATAGCAATTTTAGGACAAAGTTTCAAAATTAAAGCAATTTGATGATACTTTATATTAAATGTTGCAATTTTAGGACAATAACTTTCAAGATCCTGGCGTTAATGATCCTCCAATTGCTTCAATTTTGAAACTAACGGTCCTAAAATTGCAACCTTTAATTTAGTTAGGTGTCCTCAAATTACTTCATTTTCGAAGAACTGCAACCATTTTATTTAGGTGTCCTTATAACACAACCACCCCTAACATACACAATCTAATAAATAATTAAGCTTAGATAATTACATACTTCGTCGTGAGTTAGCTTACCTTATCTAAATCAGCATCGCAGAAGATGTCTCGTAGCAGCTGGTCATTGCTAGGACCCGAGTGATCTTCGAACAAAGACTGCTGCAGCTCTTGGAACTCGATGTAACCGCTCTGGTCCTTATCGAAGTAGGCAAACGCCTTGTTCAAGTGCTCATCGTTGCTCATCTTCTTCAAGTGCACCGCCAACGTCACAAACTCCTCGCAGTTGAGCGTCCCATTTCCGTCGATATCAGCCTTAATTTATTTTTATTTTGCATTTATTCGAAAACGTCAACAACAGAGATAAATATAAGTCCCCCAACGTATGTATACCTATATATATATACTTACGGCATCGAGGAGTAATTGGACATCGGTGTCGGGCATTTGCTGCCCGATCACGAAGAGACCGTCTTTAAGCTCTTGGAAGTTTAGGTTCCCGTTCTTGTCCGTGTCCATCTTCTGAAACATCTGCTTTATCTCGTCTACTTGGTCATCTGGTAAGTTATCTGCTACCACCTGTAACACACACACATTTATATGTGAAGAAGAAACATGAATTTAAGTAAGAAAGAACGTTGTAGATCGTTATAAATTACTTACTCGGAGAACCCTTTTCTTGAATTTATTCATGAGGGCGAATTGCTTGATTCTGTTACGAACTCGTTCGCCGAGAGGAATGTTGGGGACTTGTTCGGCGTTTTGTATCCACTTGTGTTCTTGATCATCAGATGCAGGTCCGGTAAAAAAAACACAGTGAACTAATTTTTTTTTTTTACTTTAGGAAACATTAATGATGATACTTCGAGGGCCGGGGTTATTACTACCTAGGACTTGCTGAACCGTGAGTCGCTCGTACGGGTTCGGTTCGAGCATGCCGATGACCAAATCCTTTGCATCTTTGCTAATTCTCGGCCACGGATCTCTCTCGAAATCTATTTCTCCATGCACTATCGCCTGTGCAATCCCTTCTTCACTTTCTGCACTAGATATTATATGATATCCATCCTTGAGGAATATGTTATTTCTAATATATTGACTAAGGATTTAGTTTTTATGACATTATATTTTGAATGCAATGACTTACCTGCCCAGAAGGGAGGCACTCCACACAACAAGATATAAAGAATAACGCCGGCGCTCCATATGTCAATCTCCGGTCCGTAGTTGCGTTTGAGTACTTCCGGTGCCATGTAATAAGGGCTTCCGACGATTTCTCCGAACTTTTGTCCTAAGTAATTATAAATACATTTCGATGAGTTCCTCTCATGGCTTGCATCCCACTGATGATCTTAGCACATACACATACTGAAATATATATATACCTGGTTCGAAGAATATGGAGAGCCCGAAATCGATTGCCTTTAAAGGAGCATTTTCGCCGTCGTTCACGTATAGGAAGTTCTCGGGCTTTAGATCTCTGTGTATGACTCCATGCTCGTGGCATACCTGTCAAGTTGGTCCATTTTGCTATGTTATAATATCGTATGTGATTTTGTTGGAAAATATAATATATAAATTTAAAATATGATACATTTTCTTCAAGTTTAAGCTTTTAGATGGAATGATCATTTAACATGGTATCAGAGCTCAAGCCGGGAAGTCATGGGTACGATTCCTCACGACCACTCATTAAAAGAATATTCTACGTCAAAGGCAGGATAAGAAAGAAATCAGCACAGACGTGTTGGAAATAAAATATACAAATTTATACTATGATGCACTCCCTTCAAGCTTAAATTTTTATATAGAGTAGTCACTTAACATGGTATCAGAGCTCAAGCCAGAGGTCATAAGTACGGATCCTCACAACAACCAACCCCTTAAAAGAAAATTTCACGTTTAAATCTAGATAAAAAAGAGATCAGCCTAGTCATCGGTACGAATCCCCACAACAACCATTAAAGGAAAATTCTATAAAGGCTATATAAGAAAAAAAAAAAAACAGCCTAGACGCAATGGGGTATGTTGTAAATAAAAATATATAAATTTTAAAACATGATAGGCTCCCTTCAAGCTTAAACTTTTAGGCTGAGCGATCATTTTAACAGATAGAAATTGATCGAAAACGATAAAAACAATTAACATACGGTAAGTACCTTGACGACTTCGAGAATGGTCTTGGTGGCGAGAGCGGCGGCTCTCTCGGTGTAATGGCCCTTGGCAATGATCCTATCGAAGAGCTCTCCGCCCTCGCAGAGCTCCATGACGAGGTATATGGCCTCCTTGTCCTCGTAGACCTCTTTGTAGCTCACGATGTTGGGGTGCTTCGGGAGGTGCCTCATGATCTCCACCTCCCTCCTCACGTCCTCCACGTCGATCTCCGTCCTCAGCTTGCTCTTCGCGATCTTCTTGCACGCGTAGCTCTCCCCACCCACGTCGAAGCACTGGTACGTAATCCCGAATTCGCCCCTCCCCAATTCCCTTCCGAACGAGTACTTCCTCGATATGTCGTCCCCATCGGGATCCGCGAGGACCTGAATGGGACGGGAGAAGTGGAGCTTGCCGCTGAAGTTGGCGGCGTTCTCGTGACTCTGGTGGTGGTGGTGGTGGGCTCGGGATTTGGCTCTCTTCGAGTTCCTCTGAGCGGATATGCACGTTCCCATGGGAAATTGATTTGCAACTGTTATTAGGAAACGCAAAAAAAATCGATCAAAATCGTTTGCGTTGCGACGCGATGAGGTTACGAATCGAATGTTATGATACGACAATAGATTGAATTGAAACCTTTTGCGACGATTCTCTGAATTAATTCGTCCGAGCGTAGTTATTGCATGTTACGAATTTTTTTTTCCCACGGGAACAGAATAATCAGAGAGAAGCAGAGGAAATGCGATTGAAGAGGAACGAAACATTGAGGGAGTGAGAGAGAGAAAGAGATAATAATTTCTATATTTGGGGTCGGAAGGGGAAGGTGATGGTATGAAAATGCCCCGCCATTAACTCACCTCAAGATTCGGATGAACGCATGGTTCATCGTCTCCCATACATTTGGCGACCCTCTTTGAATGGGGAGCTCATGGCAGTAATTAAACAAGCGTGACATATACTTTGACGGTGATGAACTCCAGGCTCCTCTCTCCCTCTCTCTCTCTCTCTCTAGCACGCTGCCGTTCTCTCTAAAAAAAAAAAAGGCTGCTGGTTTTGTTTTTATTTTATTTAATATTTTCTGGATGTTTGGATCGAGTGTCACCTGGTTGAGATTTGAGAATTTGTCTCCCTCTTCATAGGAATTGTTTCTTCCTGCTAAAAAGTATGAGCAAATAAATTTGTAGACAAAAGAAAACGAAGACGACGACGTATTAGAATATGTTTACGAAGTCCAAAACTAGTACGCACTTCGTAGTATGTTTTTTATTCAAATTTCTAATTTTGTTTTCTTTTGAATTTGAATCTTTTTTTTTTTTTTTTTTGTTTTGTTTTCAGATTGTGGTTATTTCTCTCTCTGAGTCTTGACAGATGCTTTATCCAACGATGAATGTTACAAGGAATGAGCTCTTAAATACTAATGAAAATAATATCTGAGAAAAATGAACTCCAAAGCTCGAAATGAATGTGACATGGCACGAACAAATCACACACACACACGCGTATATATAGCCAATAAGTCGTTCATTCACTACCAAAGGGACAAATGTTAGAAGATAGGTTGTAAGAAGGCAAGTTTTCTTACAACATGGATCCTGCATCACATTACCTTGATAACACAAGTGTGCGTTTTCCAAGCATGATTTCATATAATAGAGTGTCCGACTCGTTTCAACTTAATAACACACCAATTTAAATTTAATTATTTACATACAACACTTTTAGGTGGGGAACTGATATCATTTAATTTAAATAACCCCGGCCCATGTGCATCGAAGCAATTTCGTTTGATGCCAAAATGGATCTTACCTCACCATCATCACTGTGAAAATTGGGCAATATTTTTATACTCAACGGCGATGGAGGCACATACGGCAAGTGGTAGCAGATTGAATATTGGCATAGGTACAATGATCGCATGCCCATTTACCCGAATCGTCTACGGGTTTGTTCTTCGATCCCTTTCCCCTTCCATTTTTCGTCTTGCTCGTTCCCGCTGCGTTTTTCGAGCTCATTTGATTGCACGCCGCCTGTGAATTCACGTCGGAAAGACCATTCACTAATGCTCTAACCAAGTTCTCAAAGTAATTTCTCGTCACGCTGCAATAGAAAAAGAAGTCTCATTTAAAAGCTAGCAACCAACTATTTGAAGGGGATAAAACCTAAAATAGTCCCCGGTGTTTACCCTCTAGATCAATTTAGTCATCGATGTTTCGCGTGGACCAATTTAGTCCCTAGTGTTTTAAAAAATGAACAAAATTGGTCCCTTTGTCAATGAAGCCGTCAATTTAGACGGAAAATGACCAGCACGTGTCGTTTAGGGAGAAAAGTCATCGACTCATCGCGTCTAAATTGACGCCACACAGACAGATGGACCAATTTGGTTCATTTTGACAACATTGGGGACTGAATTGGTCAACTCGAAACATCGATATGACTAAATTGGTCCATTGGATAAACATCGGCAGACCAATTTAGGTATTCTCCCTATTTGAAATAATAATGCTCGTATATTCAAATCCACAAGTCTCAGCAGGAAAATTGGTCACAAATCTCATCTCATGCATGCCAAATACGAAGTTGGATACTCACAAGGGAAACAGAAATTACCTTGTAAGACCAGCAAGTTTGGTACGGAAATCGTTGAAATCGGTCGAGGGCCCATTGGAGTTAAGGTAGTTCATCAGCTCTTTCTCCGCGCACTGATGAAGCCTCTCCAGGCCTGCTTCGGCTTCACCTACACGTGCAGTAAGTTTTTCAATCAGAAAGGAAGCAATATCGATTCTCACGTTCAGAAATGCGAATTTTGCTAAAAAAAAAAGAAATATTATACCTTGCAAATACTCGAAAAATTTCTTTTTAGTTTCTTCCTGCTCTGGAAGATAATATCCATATGCATAGGTCCATTTCAATACCCTCCTACATTCAACGATCTGCAAAACATGTGCGCTATGGGGTGATTTTTTCATTCTACAAGGCTCAGCAGCAAGATAGCTCAGTTAAATAAACAGGATTGCCTTTACGAGGATACATACAGTAAGCACAGAGTTGACACTAACACAAGGGTATTACTTATACAGCTCTGTTCTTACAAATTTGTAGTTCGATACTCCGGTTCCAATTTTTACCAACAGTAATAAAGATATCCCAGCTAAATTTATTTAATCAAGTAGGTGGAAAGTTGGGGAAATGACGGAGACTAAATGCACCACAATAGAGTTGCACAATCAATTCTTATGTACTCACCTGTTGCCAGGCTTCTAGAATGAATTTTAACTGAGATTCAGGTTGGGATTGTACTTCACTGAGCTTTTCAAGCTGGAGAGGAGAATAATTACATAAGTGAATCACCAACTTGATGACAAAAGTACATTAACAAAGGAAATAAAGCAACAAGGGTTCAAAATTTTCTTACATGCAAACTTTGCATTTGATGCAGATCTGATAGTGCCTTCTGTTTCGACTGCATTGTTATATATAAATGAGGATCAGGTTATACAAGAGCAACAAAGTTGTTATGCTACTAAGAGATGAACAACGTCAAAAACCAAAGGCCCAGAAGCATTAAACATTTAAATTAGAATAAGTAGCATGTTAGTTGTACGGTAACTTGTTAAAACGGACTGGTAAATTATGTATAAAGAGACGAATCTTCCTTTATATTTTAAGGCAAATAAGCAACGTACTGTTTGGTTGGAAGCCCAACGTTCATAGTAATGAGTGTATCTTTCAAGAGAGTTCTTCGCCATTTCCCTTCTCCTTTCAGCATCATCATACTATACAACCACAATTAGGAGATCCGGTGAAATTTTAGAAAAAAAGTGGACAAGAACAAGTGGTAAAATGCATCTCAGCACGGGTTAAATAGAAGTACCACTCCCTCCTGCTTCGCAGTTTCGTAGCGGTTGCATGCATAGAAACCTCCTGTTCTCTCTCCATGGTCTGACCACGCACCAAGACACAGCCTGGCAATAGTAAAAAGTACTCTCAGACACATACATAGACATATATAGAGAAGGAGGAGCACAATGCCAAAGATCATATATGAAAAAAAAAACGAAATATATTTCCGAAGCAATCTGGTTTGAATTATTGTAGAACAGCATACCAGCAGAATTCAAACTTGCACGGTGGAGTGCAAGTCATGTGCATGCAACCTTGGTTCTTTTCGATTGGACGCTTGCACTTAGGACAAGGTTTGGAGTTTGCCAGAATCCTAAAAATAACAAAGATAACAGCTGAATAACAACAGAAATCTACCGTGACTTCCCACCATTGTCTCAGGTGAAAAGACCCACTTGCGACATCACAGATACATTCAACCAAGAATGATAATTGTTCACCGCATCGAAAAATCTTTGATAAATAAATGAAAAACCGAAATATAAATACCCAACGAAGGTTAAAGTTAAACTGATTATTGGAGTACAAAAATTTATGTGAAACCAGAAGTAATGGCTCGCTTTACAGCTTTTTACCACTTCATGTTAACAGGGTATCAGTTTGACTAACAAAACAGAAAGCTTAAGCCATAAGGAAGACGAATAACTGAAGCATTAATGATGGGTCAAATAAACAACTCTTCCTTTTCCCTTTCCTCATATTTATCAGAAATAATTATAAACGTGACTAAATATAAATAAACAATCCATCTTCCCAAGCAAGCACCTTACCAATTCATATTTTCTGACTCTGCACTGTTTTTCAAAATCCATTTTCCCACAGTTTCGCAGTCAACTGGCCTATGAGCTTCCTCTGTGCACTAATAACATGAATTCAATACAAGCCCAAGTAGCAGAATGAAATGGTTATAATAATAAACAGATCGTAACCTCAACTTACGTTCCAACAGAAGCTATGTGAACAACTGCAAGTGACATCATAGTTCCCACTACCTGCAACATATTCAACAGCAGAATCACACCCAGGAGCAGGGCACCACTTAATCTGCAAAGGAAAGTAATGGTTTCTGTAAGCAAACATACAAATGAGGAGAAGCTAACAGAAAACAGACACACACCACGCGCGCCAACACAGAAATATACTAACAATTAATCATTACTTCACTAGGTCTCGGGGACCGAAAATCCGAAAGTATGTTATCCATCTACGTTCCGCAGAACACCTTATACCACTATTTAACTTTAAATTCCATGCCCCATTGATTCTCTGCATTATGCCTACTAAACCATGGGGAAAATCCATGTATTCATAAAATACAGTCCACGGAGGAAGAGGAATCAAATTATTAGACCAGCGGTATTTGTCAACAAGGATGTGAACAGTCAAGGAACAAAGTGTGGCCACAGTTGTTGAGAAGGTTATCATGAGAGAAACTACGTTACGACTAGCAACAGCGAGCTATGAAAGGACCAAGCTGAACCTCCTCCTCCTCCTCAGAGAGATAACATGACGGGCCAGTAATAGAAACATAGACACTACAATGTGCACACTTCTTAGTATTACAGGACTAGCGATTATATGCTCACAAAGACAAATTCGTCTACCTTACGGCTATCTTCCACATAAGATCTAAGAAGATAACGGCGATATTTCTGTTTATCCTCTTCAGGTGCTAACTTTTCAATCATATCCTGGCCAATAGCAGAGCCACATGATGGATCAGGACACCTCAACGTCAAGCATCCAGAACCATCGTTGATGGACGTGCTAATGTAAGCTATAACAGTAAGAGCAATGTATTAATTATATTGATAGAACGGCTCCAGAAAATGAAAGATATTGCAAGTAAGCCACCCAACAAAAGATAAATTTACTTTTTTCATGTGGTGGAAATTACAAACTTTACCAGATATTACATCAATGGTCTGTTTTAACTAAGTCTGTGATAAAGACAAATTTCACCGATATGAGAAGAAAACTGAACAATAGTGTCCATTTAGGCATCATCTTCAAGTGTTATCCAATAAAAAATGGAAATTTGAAAGAATAGTGGGAGTTCTACGTCGGAGTTCAATATGACCACAGATAAAGCTGTACATCAAATCATTGGTTTTAGACCCATTATACAATTGTACTGAATCACAATTCACGAGAAAAATGTAAAACACAGTGAAGTGTCGATGTTCTATAAATTCTAAACGAGATGGAGATTCTGACACCATAAGCATCAAAGCAAACTTCATGCACCACTATTCGGTACATCTAAAGAATGTAACTTAAAAACTTAAGTTTTTCATGTACGTCTTTAAAGTAGAAACAGAAATATCAAAAGCAGAAACATCCAAGGAGCTATCACCAATCAAAGTTATTCAAACATGACTAATCAAACTGCAGCAAGTTAAACAAACCTCTCCAGCATGCATCACAAAAAAGATGACCACATGCAGCAGAACGTAGACTTTCACAAGTGTAGTTCTCGAAACAGATTCCACAAGCCACCTATTTGGATTTGTAAGAAAGCTAAGTAGTGAGACTACGCATTATGGTAAAAAAAAACAGACATCAGAGAATGGTAATGAAATAACATACTTCCTTGATTGCTGAAAACTTGACACGTGGTTTCTCCAACAGGCCAACAGCTTTGCGGACTCTTTCCTCATCCGCAAACCATGCTTCATGCACATTATTCACACTCCTTCATCAACAAATAAATCAATTAAATTCAGTAAGGGATCACTTCAGCAGAAAATCACTGTACAATCCAATTTTCACATGCCCTCAAGCTTTCCATGTCATAAAACATATGGTAACTAACCAATTCTCCATGGCTGAGGAAAATAAGTTGAGGTTGCGATAACCGTCACGAAAAAATAAAGCAACACGTACCAATTATGACGGCGCAATAAGATGCATGCAGCTTCCCTTGGAATGGAAAGAACTGTAGAAATTCTGGTAATATCTTCCTCTTGTCGGTGCTGGATATCTTCTTCCTTCAAAATGGTATAGTTCTTCTGGAACACAGAAAAGAATAAGAGGTACTGCTAACAACTTTTACAAACTCCAATCTCCATTAACAAGTTCAGCTGCAACCTATATTAACATAATATGATTGCTCTAAAACAACTTAAGATGCAACCCTCCATTGACATAAAAACGCTTTCCAGCAGACAAACATGTAATGATAACTCGATAGTTAAATAAACTAACTGTTAACAAAATAAAAGAATAAAGTGACTCAATCGCACATGGCAATTTCTGAAATATCCGAGACTCATCGACAACAAAGAAACTGATTTCTTAATCGGAAAAGAGCTCCTCAACCGTAAAAATAATAATAAAAGCATCAAACAGAAATCAAACTCAGCATGTCAGTAACTCTACTAACAATCGATTCAACAATTCAAGTAGCTTGACTGGTAGCAATTGAGTTCTGTTATAGAATCGAGGGTTCTTAACCTGAGACCGACTGGCGAGAACATCATCATCGGCGTCCACATCAGAGTAATTAGCTATAAAATCATAGTCACCGGTATAATCATCTTCACCGTCATCACCATAATCATCTTCATCGTCATCATCATCAACATAGTCAACGTAGTTGTAAGCATCCTCTTCATCGACTTCAGCTTCAGCCATATCGGCATCGCCTCCACTGTAGTAGTTATCCTCGTCGTTCGCGTCGTGCATATCGTCTTCGGATTCCATCGATCGCAGTAAAGAAAAGCCCTAAAATCACGACACCGAAAATCAACCAAACAAATGTCCGGTTTTTAACTGATCTTGATTTAGACTGAACCTCGTTAATTTGATTGTCTCAATGAACTTCAACCCATTTAGGAAAGGAATCGCGACGTTTCGTTCGAAGAGCGTGAACCTTTTCTATTTAATTTAGGAATAACACACAATTTGGTCCCTAATGTTTAACTTATGAACCAATTTAGTCCCCGTTGTTTTAATTGGACCAATTTAGTTCTCCATTCGAAAATGAATCAATTTGGTTCCAACTTGACAGAAACCGCCAATTTAGACGGAAAATCATTAACTGTGAGACACGTGACACTCTGTGATGATGTCACATGTTGATTTTCTGTTAAAATTGACGGTTACCGTCAAGTTGGAACAAAATTAGTTTATTTCCGAAACATGAGAGACTAAATTGATCAAATTGAAACATCGGGGATTAAATTGGTTCATAATGTAAACATTGATGACCAAAATAATTTTTTCACTAATCTATATCTAGGACTAGGAAAATGGTGAAAATGGTGAATGGCAGCTTTTCGTTAATAATTTTTAAAATTGAAGTAATTTAAAAATAATTAATATTGAAAATTTAATTTAACCAGAAAAACGCTTCATAATTAAATTTGAAAAAATTAATTGTGGCGTCGTCGTCGTCGAAGATGCTAATTTGAACCGGTTCCATGTAACGTCCAATGTGTGATAATAATAATAATACTAACAATAATCAATGTAAATAATAATAATAATAATAATAATCAATGTAAATAATCCCACACTCAAGAAAACACACACACACACAAACACAACAACTATCACCCAATTAAAAATGTGAAATATAGCATCGAACGGGAAAATGAAGTGTGTGTATTCATTCTTGAAAAGTTACATGCCAAAATAGAACAACTCTCATCAAATGGGACACTCATTGTTATATCTCGGGCGCGGCAGCAGCAGCAGGAACGCTCGACTTCAACAGAGGCTGCAGGGCTTTCACCACAATGCTCATGTTAGGCCTGAACTCAGCCTCATATTGCACGCACAATGCTGCAACTGCGGCCAACTGTGGCACATCATAGAAAAAATACCAACAAATTTAGACCTCAATAATTGCATAACAGAGAGAGAGAGAGAGAGAGAGAGAGAGAGACCTTGGCAACTCCTTTGGGCGGGTACTCTCCCTTGAGCTTCGGGTCAACACATTGCTTGACTTTATCCTCGCTCAATCTTGGAGTAGCCTGAAAGAAAACGAGAAATCGTGGGGGTTAAAAAGTTTGAAATTTCGTAAAAAAAATCGGTGTAGATGTAAAGCTATGGAAAGAAAAGGGTGTCGATTCTCACCCAGGTAACGAGGCTCTGCTGTCCACGAGGCATTGTATGATCAACGGGCTTCCTTCCAGTTAGAAGCTCGAGTAAAACAACTCCGAAGCTGTAGACATCGCTCTTCTGTGTCAATTGCCCCGTCATTGCGTATCTGCATCGGTTAATATTCAAATTTAGCTTTAAGTGAAAGCCCACTATGAAACACACACGAGAGATCCATCTTAGGAAAAAGGGAACTTTTTTGAACTTGGAAGTTACAATATTGGAGGTTCAAAAGAGATGTCCCTAAGCTTGAAACTCACTGCAACGCTTCCGTAGACCATACGAAGCAAAAGTATAGCTAATTTCATTCCCTATAGTTTTTCGAATCTGGTATTCAATCATTTCCTGAATTAGGTTAACAGATGCTTTCAACGCATTAATTAAAGCTAGAAGGGCTTGTTCATCATCAAGCAACTCACCACAAGCATGGCTCCACAGCTTTTACCAAAGAAAAGAGAATCACTAAACTGGAAAAAATCCTTAACCCATATAACGTGGGCGTAGTTCTACTTCCAAGATAACAGAACAGGAATCTTGAATACCAAGAACATTACTAATTTTGCATTGAACCTCACCACGAGAAATGGTTCCCTATTTTCACTCAGAATCAACAATCACGTACTGAAATGTCCTAGTTTGTCAAGACTGTTATGCTTATCATATTTATTAGAATGTGTAGATGGAAATTGGAAGATAAATAACCCAATGATGATGCAAATAAGTTTAATAGATAAATAAAATACTCTGGGGCATGATAGCCAAATGTTCCCAGAACCCTCGTAGAATGAAGACGAGCAGCCATGTCCGGTGCCTGATTCGAAAGGTTGAAATCTGCAATCTTGGCTTTGTAATCTTCGAACAGAAGCACATTGCTCGATCTGATATCTCTGTGGATGATAGAAGGCTGAACCTTCTCGTGCAAATACTCCAATCCCCTCGCAGCATCAACCGCGATTCTCACCCGTTGCATCCAGTCAAGCACGGGACCCGGTTGTGCTCCCTGAACTCCTTTTCTTCCTGCAGCACATTTCTTATGATTGATTATAGTTCAAAAAAGTAAAATAACTTGTGCATAAATTGTTTCTACGTACCGTGCAAAATGTCATGTAGGGAGCCCATGGTTGCAAATTCGTAAGCTAGGACACGAAGGTTGCCATCTACGCAGTAACCAAGCAATTCAACAAGATTTTCGTGTTTCAGCCTCGAAACCATAGAAACCTAGAGTGGTAATATTCGTATCAATAACGGTTGATGTATATCAAGAGGCAGAAATGAAGTAATTACAAGGAAGACAATATATAAATGCGAGGAATACCTGATTCAAGAATTCACCATTTGAATCGGGCTCAGAGGATACATCAAGCTTTTTGACAGCAACCTCCTTACCATTGCTCAACTGAGCAAAGTAAACCCGTCCATAAGATCCTTCACCGATTAGTGCCTTTGATCCAAAGTTATCAGTTTTCTCTTTCAGTTCCTCGAGAGACAGAGACGGCACCTCAATGGGAAGTGCGGCTGCTTTCTGAACTTCAGGTTTCACTGGAGCTGATGCCTTGGAACCTCTTTGATATCCTGATTGATGTACATAAAAAAGGGAGGCATCGTATGACATTGATATCTTCCATATCTCAGAAGCGACCACGAGATAAATAGAATAAAGCCACAAGTTCATGTTAAAATTATAACAATATTATTGTAACAATAAAAACTCGAGCAGTTGATCAAGTGTACAACATTACAAATTTCATTCCAAACCAAAGGATCAGAAACTGCCAATATGTCTCATGGCAATACAAATGTAAGCTCTGGGGTCTACCATATATCAATCAAGGTTATATATTCAGTTCATATTCTTTCACCAATCATTCCTAATTCACATCTTTGTTGAGATACACTTTGTAAGAATTCCATACAGTTACTAGACTGATACTGGCAGCAAGATAGCTATTAGCTCCCAAAAAAAAAATTGGAAAGGACAATTTTCAAATTTCAAGGATATAGCCTGAAATAATCAACAACTTACCATCAGCATCACTCCGTTGATTTTTGGCATGATCATTTTCGTTCGACAGGTAGGACTCCTCTACTTGACAGCTGCAGCAAAGCCACCTCCGCATCCTTGTCCTCTTTCTCAAATAGAGATTGTGTTGAGGGGTTTGGTTCTTGTTCTGCAAGCGTAGAAAGTAACCAGGAGGTGGTGCATGAGCCTGATAACAAATACCAAATTGGAAACGTGAGATAAATATTGGAAACGAAATGCACAAGCTTTCATCAAAATGTCAATGTCAAGCAAAGACTCATCATCTTCGTTTACTAAAGCAAACCCAGAAAGAAGAGAGCATCCATATAACAAAGACATGATACGTGACGAACCCCTAATTTGACAGATCGAATTCATATCTAAAAAGGGGAAACAACGTAAAATTATCAACACAAACAGGAAGGAAAAGGAAGGAAAACAAAATGAAAATACCCATAAATCGCCATTTCACGAATATAAAAAATCAAAATGATCCCAACAATCCAAAGACCCAATTCACATTTAATCTACAATTCTCACCACCAAACCACGGCGATTGGGATAATTGTCGTCCATGGTCATCTCTCAACAAAAGTTGAGATCACATGACAATCAATCTCCAAAAACTACGTACGCGAGATCCAAAAAGGGAACACGAAAAAACAGATTAGTGGAGAGACTAAATACGTACAAAAAAATATCGTAATCCAGGCGAAATTCACGGTGCTCTTCAGAAATTAAACGAATTTTTTTTTTCGTTACACACCTTTAAATTCTGTTCTGTGGGTTTCGCGACCTCGTCAGGAATATAATAGATGCAAGAAAATGAATGAGCGCCCAGACACGATTTTTGTTACCTGTTCGACTGTTTCGACTATGCTACGTGGGTCTCAAGAGTCGAGTGCAACGGTAGGAGCCCGTGTAGTTAAATGTCTTTAATTTTTATTAGTCTTTGGAAAATGATATTTTAAATATACTTAAATTAAGGAGTGATAATTTTGATACAATAAATTTCAAATTTAAGCATTTTGAGGACAATTATCCTGAAAATCATTCAGGGATTAACGTTGGTGACCCGCACTAACAATTAAGTTGAGAGAACACATGTTGATTCAGCCGAATTTTACCTAATGTCACGTAGTATTTTATTTCCATGCACATTTTGCGTGTGTTAATTTTGGACAAAAAGTAGGTTTGCAATTCTCAAATTGCTTCCATTCGTCGGAAATGCTGATTTGGACCGAATTTTCCACGTCATTCCAAATTAATTGTCACGAACTTACATGTGTTAATGAACTGAAATTAAATTTTTATCATTAATTATTCTCAAATTGCTTCACAAAACAAAACTTACTGTGTGGGACTAAAATTATTATTCCTTAATTTAGGTGTCCGTAAAATAAAATTATTATTCCTTAATTTAGGTGTCCATAAAATTCCGCTAAAAAACAATTGAACATTTACTTTAACAAAAGTATAGAAAAGGGGGGAAACAGCAATAACATTCATTTAATAAAAAAATATAGTTGTTTACTAACTATAATTAGGGCAATAATAACAGTTAAGAAAAAAGTCGGGGTCAATGGAAAACAGGCTAGCTGACAGCCAGGCAACGCTAATAATCCCAGCCGACTTTTATAAAGTCGTCCAAATATTAATATTAATAAACTAATTAAAGTGCAAACTAATCATTATGAAAATCAGACAGATATTTCACAAAAACATTTCAATTACAGACAATACATTCACCACCATGTCCCAATCAGGCTGCTGCTATAGAGACGTTTGTACTAGAGACGACTCTCATATATCCCAGAAGCAAGCAAACAGAAAGAGGAGAACCTACGTTTCCACTGCATTCAACACCTTGCTGCTGCTTTCCTTGGAATCTTCAGATTTCAAGCGATTCTTGAACCCCAACATCTTGTTCAGTGCACCGATGTAGGCTCGAACACTGGAGATTACGATGTCCATAGCAGCACCGGTTCCGCTGCCAGTGTGGAAAAGAAAATCGTCACGAACTGAAAAAAATTACGTTGCAAGAAAACTGGCGTGTAATAAAATCCCCGAGTGTCGGGACCCACCTGAACGCACGGGCAAAGGCTTCTCCGGTCAAAGCGTGGGTCGAGGTGACACTGTCCTCTGCACGGATAAGAACTCTCGTAGTGGCTATTGCATCGATGCCTTCGGTGACGGCAGTCATCGAATACTCCACGAGAGTAACGGGAACCTGTGCAAGAATCGAATATGTGGGGACTCTACCAAATAACACAAAGACTAACTGTTTCAGTAACCATGATAATTGCTGAAGCTAGATGCGTCGAAATATAATAAGCATCTCCAAATTTCGACAAGTAAAATTCTGGGAGAAAACCCAAAATGGTCTCCAATGTTTACCCTGTAGACCAATTAGTCCACAATGTTGTCGATTTCGGACTAATTTGGTCCTTTTCGTCACGATTACGTCAATTTTAGGAATCTCGCACGTGCTCCACACGGGGTCTCCTAAAAACTCAAGAGATCGTGTATCGGTAAATTGAAAGGGTTACTGAAATTAGTGCACGAAAATAACCCAGAAACGCTATAGCTCATGTTCGAATTTTGGAGGAGACATTTTCAGTTTCTTGCCCTAATTTCAGCAACTATTTCAATTTATCGATCTAGAAATGATTTAAGAGAGTTTTTAGGAAACCATGTGTGGGACACATGCGAGATTCCCGCTAAAATTGACGTTAATCGTGACGAAAGGACCGAATTGGACCAATATCGACATCAGGGACAAAATTAGTTCAAATGAAACACTGAGGAGGCCCACATGGTAAGGACCATTTTGCTTTTTCTCCCTAAAGTTCAAATAATATTGAAGATGAGCACTACTTAGCTTAGAAAGTTAAAAAAGACAAAGTTGAACTATCAAATCCAGACAGAAAGAAGTAAACTTTTCGGACCTTAACAATAAGATCGATCGCCTTGTATGCTGCATCAACTGGTCCTGTGCCCACCGAACAAGCAACGCGTTCATTGCCATCGACATCGGTGAGCTTCACCGTGGCTGTAGACAGGCCAAGAGTTCCGCATGTAACCTGTTGATGAGCATCACATGGGAATGATATCATCAATGCTCAGAAACCGAATAAAACTATCGGGTAAACAAGCAATATACGTGCCTGTACATCTTCAAGCTTCCAAACGATTTGGGGTTGGAAAATTTCGTCAGAGACCAGGGCTATTAGGTCATCGTCGGTGATAATCTGCAGTAAAAATATCAAGAGGGAGTATATCTCAAATATCCAATATCTCAAATTTTAGGATATATCACACATCTACGTGCAAGCAAAATATATTTTCCTCAGCAATACCGGTATTACGAGAGTATATGGTGAATCGAGTATAGACAATTTTACGTACCTTTTTATTTCCTGCAACAGTTTTGAAACGGGTGAACAGGTCGTCTAGTTCCTTTCCATCTATATCATATCCAAGCTGCAATAACCAATCATAAATGCATGTGCACAGCTGAAATAGTGAAGAAACTTTCAAGTAGAAACATGTGTAATTACCTCCAACATTTTAGCCCTCAAAGCATGACGGCCACTGTGACAAAGAATGACAATAAAACAAAAATTAATGAAAATGGGCCTCTAAGATTCACAATAGTCATGTGATTTTATCTAGCACTACCATCTTCTCGATACTTTGCATTATATACTTATAGTAAATTCGTTATCTCCCTAAAACTAAAAGGAACTAAAATGACTGCGCAGATAGACATACCTGGTGAAAGCACCAAGCAATAAAAAGGTATGCAATTGTTTCAACTCACAACACCAGAGCAAATTTTAGATGCATACCTGAGTTTTCCAAGAACTATGCCAGATTCATTTGTGCGAAGTAGTCCAATATCTTCAGGAGATATAATTTCATATGTATTTTTATGTTTAAGCATACCATCCTACACGAAAAACGGAGAATATGATCATGCGGAAAGTGCTCACTTGACACGCACATTCAAGAAGTTACATAATCCACGGTGCGATAATCCAACAACAGTGTATGACTATCCAAACGAAGCAATTAACCAGGGGACCGACATATATTGTTTCCAAGAAGAAAAATCTTTTGGGGATGGTATTAGAAGTTTATGACTAGTAAATGACAATAATGAATTCTACACTGGAGCATATATAAGAAAAAATTACAGATATTACATCCCTTAAAAACTGGCGAAAATAGCCCCATAGAACTATGTAGAGACTTCCAGGAAAAGGAAAAGATATATGGATCACGAATCAGACATGCTCTGTATATCCGAGTGAGGCGACAAAACATATGAATTCATCAATGATAGGACACTTTCAACACCAACCTGATGAATCCCACTTTCATGGGCAAATGCATTAGCTCCAACAATCGCTTTGTGTGGCTGGACACGTAAACCACTATACTCCTCCACCTAAAAAAGAGATATAACAACCCCCCAGACTATGAACGCACTGATGAAGTAAAGTAAAACAAACTAAAAGAGACGCACAATATCATACCATCTTGCTTGCCATTACAATGTGTTGGGTATTGATTCCGGTATAAAGTCCACCTAATATTTGGTCCCCACGGCATTTCAGGGCCATTACAACCTGCATTCAAAGGTAAGCAAGATGTCTGATGCACTGAAAGATAACATCATCGTCTCCTACTGTCCACATCAAATTATGTTTTTTACGCAATCAGTAACAGATCTACTATCTTCTCGTCCTTGGTGTTTCAAGCCATATCACAAATCCAGACCCCTCACTTTCACCGCAAAAGAATAGAACACAAAATTATTTTGAGTGGACTATATGATTTACATAAATAAGAGGTCTTTTTCATCCATGCACAACAAATCGACAAAGCGCAAATTTGATTAGTTTACAGATACTGAACAGAGAACATACCTCCTCCAGTGAGGCGTTGCCAGCTCTTTCACCGATGCCATTAATGGTCACCTCCACTTGTCTAGCACCAGCTTGTGCTCCCTATACATTCAACACCACATCAGTGTAATAACCGATTGGCATATAAATCACAGCAAGCAAATCAGTAAATACATACGGCTAAAGAATTTGCTGTTGAAAGTCCCAGGTCGTTTTGACAATGTGTAGAGATGATAACATTCTCAATTCCGGGAGTATTTGCTTTTATATCAGCAATCAATTTCCCAAACTCATTAGGCAGAGTGTAGCCAACTGTATCGGGAATGTTCAACGTGGTTGCCCCTGCCTTGATAACTTCTCCAAGAATTTGATAAAGGAACTCCCTGTCGGACCTGTAAGAAAAGCAAACGTGTGATCACAAAGACTGCCCGAAATTAATCAAACAAAATGCAGCAATCCATCAAAATTCAAAAACTCCCTCATAACAACAAGGCACAAATAACAAATTACAACCAAATTATAAATAATCCCCACAAACAACGCACATCAGCAACTAACCATAATCAGAAAATCAACTTCAACCAAGCTAAGCATCATACAACAAAAGTGATGGTCTCCAAAGAAGCTTCAGTTACAAATTAATTACATCAACATCCTATTTCAACGTGACTCACCTCCCCGCATCTTCGGGACTAAACTCCACGTCATCACACCCCAAGCTCCTCGCGTAAGCCACCATGTTCCTCGCCTTATTAACCACCTGTTCACGGCTCATCTTCAGCTTGTACTGCATATGAATCTCGCTCGTTGCTATGAACGTGTGAATCCTCGGCCTCTTGGCTTCCTTCACGGCCTCCCAAGCCCTGGATATGTCCCTCTCATTACACCTAGCGAGCCCACAAATCACGGGCACGTGTCCATCCGCCACGTCAGCGCCATTGCCAACCTCACGCGCGATGAGCTTCACGGCTTCGTAGTCAGCGTCGGAGGAAGCAGGGAATCCAGCCTCGATAATATCCACGCCCAAGCGAGCGAGCTGCCTGGCGATGTCGAGCTTCTCCTTCGTCGTCATCGTGGCGCCCGGCGACTGCTCGCCGTCGCGGAGGGTCGTGTCGAACACGCGCACGTACTTGGAGTCCGGGATGTGGTTGGGGACGTACGGAGGTCGCTGACGTCCGCCGACCGAGCAGCGTATGGCGGCGGCATCCTTCGCGCGCGAGTAGGATAACAGCAGAAATTTCGTTGGATTTGGTGTCGACGAGTGTAATTTGGAAGGAAGGCGCGTGCTTCCATGAGAGATTGAAGAAGATGCAGAAAACGTCGTAGCCATTTTTGTCGAGTCGAGTGAGTGAGAGCGAGAAAATAAGGATGAGAGTGCTTATCTTATAAACCCTAGCCTAGCTTAGAGAGAGTTACCACAATGTAATTGCAGGGTTTTAAGGGTAATTAGTGACGTAATATGACGTATTATTTGGGGAATTATCATATTATTGCAACAGGAACATTAACTTTTCCGAGCTCATCCGATTGCCTGGTGATTTTCTGCAGGAAGTAAATCAGCGCACGGAAGAAGGTGACGTCTGTAAGATAGCTTCTATCTTCACAGCACACACGTCACTATCAAGAAGATCGCAGCCGTTAATCTTGATTTTACTTGCGGCAAACTCCCAAAGATTCTTTCTAGAGTTCTTTTTAAAAGGTAGCTTTTGATTCAATAAGCTAATAAAAATAGTCTATTGTAAATCAACAGTCTTAAATTTAAGAGTATTTGCAGTCTTAATGTTAGGTTTCTAACATTATTAAGTATATAATAATTTGAAAACCTGAAGAAAGCTATGAATCCTTCCTCATCGGGTTGGTCTGGGCCGGCGGCGGCTATCACCACCGTGTCGGCTGACGTAAGCATTAACATAGAAGAAAGCAATTAGCTTATTTAAATATGAAACCATAAAGTAGGAGAAAAAATCATCAGGACAATGTATAAATAAATAAATTATGGCAATCACGTCGTTTCAATAAAAATGTCAAAATTTGGCCCCCTTTTGCTTGTTTGATGTTGCATCTATTGCCATATTACTGCTCGAAGCAACCCCGGATCCCGAGCTCTCTGCTGCATTTTTGTGACGACGGTCAAAGCCGGTTTCCTCGTCGGTGACCTCAGCGGTGTTCTTATCCTCTGCATGATCACCCCTGCAAATTTGTTCACAGTACACAAATAGTGAGCCACTCAAATGATTATTCTTGATCAAATCTCAGATTTATCTTCATTTCATATCTCTTGATGATGATGATGACAAGGGCTTTGAAACGAGAATGGAGGAGTTGGATGAAGGATTTACGTACCCGGAGTAAACGATGAGCCCGATGGTAACAGCACCGAAGGCCACAAAGTACATCCAATCAACCTGAGAGAAAAGAAAAAGACAACTTTTAGGATCAGATTTATTTACTTTTCTGCTCGGAGATTCGAATAAAAACGAAGGGATTCAGAGGTATCGATGACCTTTTCATGGTAGGCAAAGATTCGAATTAGAACGGCCCACATATCAGAAGTGAGCAGAGAAAGGTTAAGCATTGTTGCTCCACTAATCTGTGCAATTTATAACATAAATAAATAAACAGCAATCAACACACTAGCATTAACAGAGGCTGTCTCCCAAAATTAAAGCTGTGTACCTTTAGTAAGATGGGAACTCCCGAGTAGAATAGGAACATTGCCAATGAGAATCCGACGAAAGGAAATGTCTGCAAACAAAGGAGCAAAAGGCCAATGACGTTCAATTTTGGTTTAGATTTGAAGATGCAGAGAAAAATATATTGGAAAAAGTATCTATATATCTAAATCTAAAGGTTGATTACCGCTCCAGAAGACCAGTTAATGGACTTGAGCTCATTGCGTTCGAGTATGCTTCTGTATGAACAGTCAAAGAATTCAAACAAAAAAGTACCAGAGAAAGCCATTAACATATGCATGCTACCAGAAAAGTTTGCCTGCTAATATTGAATTTTTCGGTTGAACAATGGTTTCCCGTATTTTCCGCTCAGTATACAAAAGGCAAAAGGATACATTTGAATAGCACTGATGATTGCACCGAAGAGACCCAAGAACGCCATGAGTTCGATCCTATCAGCACTGTTAACGAAAAACTCCTGCACATGATGAAAGAGGGAAGTGGTGACAAAGATCAAGCTAACTAAAGAATAACTAAGAACATTGTAGCCTTATTACAACATGGAAACTTAAAAAATGTTCGCAAGGTGGAAAGAATCTATATGCAATTAGTATCAATGTTCGTAAGCCACGAACCTCACTAACGTTACTAACAGCATAAAGCGTCGCTCCGGCTATTACGAGCAAATCTCCTTTAATAGGGTGGCTTCCACCTATAACAACATCAACAAAAAGAGTAAACTATCTATATATTTTCAATTGCATTTGTCTGTGTGTGACTGAGAGAGAGAGAGAGAGAGTTACTCGCTCTATCCGCAGCGTGAACATCGGAGAAAACGACGGTTACGAGACCCGCAACACAAATCGCTACCCCAACGAATTTTTTGTATCTGTACTTTGTCTTGAGAAAGAACCAAGTGAGGAAAAGGACACATGGAATTGTCCAACAATCGAGCAGCATAACACTTGTGATCGAAGTGTACTGATATGCCTTAACCACTTCCACAATCAAGAGACATTAATAAGTCTGAAACACTAATGGAAGCAGGCAAAAATTACATAAAATAAGATTGTAGGTTTCCTATAATGTCCTACCTAGAAAGTTTCCTTCGACATCGACCATCCCAAGCAAGACATAGTAATACCACTTGGCCTGCATATGCAGAGGATAGTAATCATGAGAAACTTAATAATACTTGAAACTCAGTGATTGCTAGGAGAAAAGCAGCCACGGTGACCATTATCTCCAGAACTTGCTAAATTTACTGTTGAAACAATTAAAGAGTGAAACTACGATGCAAAAGCAGTTAAAGGAGGAATTGATACGTGGATTCAGGCAGTTGAATTGGGTCATTTGAAAGCATCAATCACAAAATCTCATGGGTGAGAGCCTAAAAAGAAAATAAAACTTCAGATAGCAGCTCAACACTACTATAAGTTAACAGAGCAATTATATCAGCAGTTAATGGAGGTATTGCTACGTGGATTCTGGCAGTTGAATTGGGTCATTTGAAGGTATCAATCACAAAATTTTATGGGTGAAAGCCTAAAAAGAAAAAAAAAATTCAGATAGCAGCTCAACACTACTATAAGTTAACAGAACAATCAAATCCCAGTTCACCACTGCTTACAACATCCCCGATTTGTAACAGATAAGTTATTTCCAGTTACACAATATTGAAAATATATGTTTCGGACAGAATTGAAGCTCGATATCAATCCACTATCGGCAATTAAAGACAACTGACCTTCAAAGCCTGCTTCCGATAGAGCATATGATTAACCAAAAAACTCTTACGTTACAAACGATTTAATCATGAATAAGCAGAAAATAACCCTTTCATATTCAGGTTATGAAGAGGTGCCTTGGTCGAATGGACAGAAAAAAAATAGCATATAATTCAGCACAGGATAATAATCAGTCTTGTAACCATTATTTTAAGATAAAAGGAGGGAATAAGATAAAAAAAAAAAAAAAAACCTCTCTTCGCTAGTTCAGAAGATGAAAATCCAGTAGAAGTGATCAGAAGAGAAAGAAATTGTCCCAATCCAAGTGCGATCAGCGTAGTTTTGCTGAAGTATTTCTTCCAATTCATCATCTTTCTGTTACGTTCAGCTTTCAACGCCCAGCGAAAGGGAGTAGCCTAACAGTGAAGGTGAAGCCAGCTCTCCCAATCCACTAAGGAGAAGATATTAGACTTCTTCTTAGTATCAGTGACAAATATAATATATATAATTTATATCGGCTGTGGCTCCGTATATAGCGTAACAACACAAAGTAAAAGCAACTTCATTGACATTTATTTATAGGCATTGTATAAATAATAGGCTTATTAGATATTTATATTTCATATTTATCCGCACTAGCAAGTACACCTTTTTGACTGTACTTTTTCGGGGAATTTGTTGACGAATAGTTGTTATGTGAATCACGCAAAATCAAAAAACTCCTCTTTTGATTTGTGCTTTCCCTAATAGGTGAAACTCTTTCGTAGGAATTCGAATATGTTAATTATTTCAAGTTTACGTATTTGCTTTTCCAGCGCTTCACTTTCGCGAATTGTTAAGTATGGCTTCGTTTGTTATAAACAAAAAATTATATATTTTATCACCCCTTTATGAAAAAAGTACATCCGTATACAAAAATCAAATTCCCACTTGGGATTTCTCCGTTATCAGGTAGACACCCAAAGTGCGTCATATATGGTTTGACTTTGCATTATAAATGTAAATAATATATTTAGTGGGTAGTAAAAGTTTAAATATTATAGTTTGACACAATTATTGATTGGACGACTTTCGAGCCTTTTGATAAACATAGCATTAGAAAATGAAAAACAAAAGGGCTATCGCGAAATTTAATATAGAATGGGATTCGAAAATTATGAGGCTGAAAATGGATTGGAGAAAAAGAATTAAAAAAAAAATTGATAATAGGGAAAAGAGAACAAGAAAGAAAATGACGGTTCACTTGTATTATTAGAGTTTGATTTTGTGAAGTCACAATAATGTAGCTAATTAGTCGCTTTTGGATGTGACGTGATGATGTGTTGTATTATTAGCGACGACTTTACCTAATATAAAGTTCGACCAAGGAGAAATATCAAATCACTTGAAAAATATTATATACCTCATAAGTAATCCACGAAATATTATGCTGCTAATCAATCCAATTAGTCGCGAAATCAACTAAGACAGTGACAATGAATCCGTATTACCCAAATATGCACTCCCTCAGATATCGTAAGAAAAATATTACAGTCTAATCGTACAAAAGCAGACAGAAATAACCTGAGAAAAAGGTTGACGCTTACACAAAAATCACATAGCAAACACCTACAAGAACAGGCGAGAGCAAACAAACTAAGAGCTCCCTTATTAATCCATTACAGTATAATACTAGTATGCCAATAAAAGAGAAGTGATTAAAGAATCGATGCAAAATGCTTATTACAAACAGCCCACAAGCGACCAAGAAAAAACGATGAACAAACATCATCAATAGCTTGCAACATTACAGTATATTAAGTATTACCGTTGCATTCGAAATGATGCTCAGTTGTAGCCACCACCGTAGGGGTTTTGGCCGTAATTAGGATTTCCAGTCATATTCGAACCCGGAGGAAATCCTGTTTGCTGCTGCTGCTGTCCGATACCCATATTCATACCCATACCCATACCACGACCCATGGGTTGACCCACTCCGTAACCTCCCATGGGCCCACCCCCCATGCCCATATTACCCGAACCCATCATGGCATTGGGCGGTGGCCTGAGACCGGTGGCACCAGCACGGCCTAAGCCCGACCCGGAACCCATAGCTTTTCCCATGGTGACGGTTGAAGTCACGGCGGCGGTGGTTGTTGCAGAGGGTTTCTCCATCCTTTTCTCCCTGCGGTTTATGGAGTCGAAATCAACTCCAATATCCGCCAACGGGTTTGTCTTAGCTGCAATGAAATTTATAAAAAAAAAAAAAAATCCAAGAAATTTAGAAAAGAAATAAGGAGCCAATAATGTGTGTTAAAAAACATTAACATGTTAAAACACTCACGTCCAGAGATATTGAGATTCACCAGCCCACGACTGAGCGTGTCGGCCCACACAGAGGATTTCATCTCAAACTTGTCTTTGGGCGGCGGTTGAGAAACCGTGGTAGACGTGAGATTGCTTGGTTGAAATTGGGAACCCGTTTGTGGAGGCATTGGATTCACAAAACCAGGACTTGAAAGAAAGTTTTCTTGTGAAAAATGCCCAGCAGAAGTAGGAGGTATGGTGTTGTAGGCAGCAGCAGCAGGTGGACCGGTAGGCAAGGATTGTGAGTGGAAATTCCCGTAATAGTTGGGATTTGCCTGACCCATCTGAATGGGACCGGGACCACCTTGAGCATGGAACCCGAGTTGAGATACTTGACCCGCCTGAGCCGGGACGGTGAAGCCCATATTTTGGCCCATAAAACCAGCTTGAGTTACAGGTTCTGCTGATTGAAGAGGATAGCTTGCTAGAGCCGGTGAACCAAACTGTGATGGAGGCTGAGTGTTTTGAAGAGGATATCCAACGCGAGGCATAGGTTGTGAAGGAACAACATCATAACCGTTTTGTGGATTCACAGACGATGGAGGGAGAATATCTGCTAATATGTCAATGTCGTGGTGGCCGGTTGAGAATTCATGTTCGGTGAACTGATGAGGGTTTGTAGGAGGTTGTGAATCGGCGGGCCCGACACCAAATGGCGTTGTGGCATATTGAGGAGCATCGTGGCTTTGAAAAGAAGAGTTTTCGTTGAATGAAGTAACTGATGGAGGCTGCTCTTGGTGGACTGGGACGGTATGCATGGAGGATATAGCTTGGAACGGGCCGTCCCCGAAAGGATCATCAAAAGGCTGCAAAAGAAAGGACCAACTTCATGATTAACTCTGAGCAGCAAGTAACCGTATAATGAGCAGTTTTGCAGATACAAGAGTTCCAAGAAACTTCGAATTCAGATAAACTATATTACCAAGAATTTACAAGAAATACGGAAAAAGTTAAGAAAAAATAATTTTTTTATTGTCATAAGATTTAAAATAAACTGTTCATAGCAGTGGTTACCAAAGCAAACTGTTCATAAGATTAAACATAATCATGAAAGCAGACTATCGGGTAAAGCAGCTTAATATCCAGTCTCAGGAGGTTACATCGATTTTTCCAAAACTCGAACAATTCACGAGCCAACGTAAATGATTAACACACACAAGTACCTGAGCATTATTTGCAGGGGATGATCCAACAGCAAATGTAGGTCCGGTGTTTGAGTTGGCATGCACATGAACTTCCGTGGTTGTGTCCGGTTGTGTGGGTACAAGAGCTAAAGCATCAGCTGAAAACGAGTCTGACAAAGCACCAAGCAGATCCATTTCCACACCAGATGGAGCAGGAGGAGGAACATTTGATGCGTTCGAGGCAGCTACAAAATATATGGAAACGAAAGGAAAATAAGCCTTCTACATAAGGATACAAGAAACTTGACATAGTTCAGTAGTTGCCACGCATAGTAGATACTAGGTGCGCGAATTTTTAAGTGCATTTCAGAGAGTATGCTAGATTCATGTGTATAATAAACACAAAAATATGAAATATGTTAAGTATCTAGGCATTAATATAGTTCCTTACCAGAAAATGCACCCCGTGGATCAAATTCATCAAAGCCATCGTCTTCATTGATGCTGCTATCGTGTGCTTTAGGCTGAAGGGTGCTGGGCATAGATGGTGGGAGAGGAGCAGAGGGTGAAGCTGGCCCTGTAGTTGCAGCAGCTGCGGTGGTTACATGGCTTGGGCTAGCACCTCTAGGAGATGAATCTTTAGGGGCATGACCAACTGAAGATTCTCCGTCCCTGCAAAGCAAATAATGAAAATTTCTATTTCCAGCTTCACTGTTACTATGATGAATGTACAAAAACAATGTGAAAAGATTGTACCTTTCACTGTATGTAGGGCTGCGACCAGCACTAACAGCTTCCTCGTAACTTGGCGGAGCACCGAGACTTTGCTCGGAGTGTCTACGATTGCCCATTGAACTAATTGAAAGGTGAAATGGAATAACTTATAATATTTACAAACTCATAGGACATATAAAAAGGTGAAATTACACAAAGAAAGAATACCTTTCATCTTGGGAGTGCTCATCAGCTCGGGCACCACTCCCTCTGTGAAAATGAAAAGGCATGGCTCGAGTACATCATTAATTATACAACTCAACCAATCCATAAATTCAACAGATAATTGATGAGTAAAGCATCATTCGACAGATCTATAAACTTTGATACTCTAGTACTCTGGAGTCTGGAGCTGGACTAATTTATATGGGGATGACATAACAATCAAAAAGTGATCCCGAACAAGCGCGTACAAACTTCAGAGAGACTGAAACCAGTGGAATGATGAGTAATTAGCATCCTCATGGTTGTTAATTGCCCATGACAGGCTTAAGTTAAGGTCGGTAGTGGCAATTTTACTTTTCTTCTATCAGAGAGAGGTAAAGCCATGTCTTCACCTCATTAGCTTTTGACACATTAAGTTACAAAATCACTCAATTACTATGGTTTAGAAGTAAAGCAAGCAACTTTCCCACTAGTTGGGATAATTTGGCAACACGAAATAATTGTCAAAAACCCAATTGCAGGGTAACCGCTAGTTCTCTTCCATTCAATATATTATTCTAGTATAGTTGCCTTTGGCAGAGTTCATAAAGCAACTGCCTCATGATTAAATGAAAATTCTTTTCCACAGTTCACAAATTTCAGGATCATGAACCACTGAACAGATATTTATATTGCGCACTCATTTAATGAATGAAATGCACATGAAAGAAGTAAAGTGATGTTTCCACTGAATGAGCTTCTTAAAATCAAAATTATACTGCTTCCTATTTTCTTCCAGTTTAAATGAAGATAAACAGCTCATAGCCTTAAAAAAAATAAACCATAATCAGCACAGTAAGAGGATGCTCATCATTTTCCACAAGTAAACCAACATTACCCTGAAATCAGTTGAAAACATCCACTTAACATACCTGGACGAGTATTGGCCATCATCCTCAGTTGCACGGTATCTATCGCCTTCAGCACTCCTGCTTCTTGACCCATAATGATAATCATCGACACTTTGATTCCTTCCTCGGTAATCATCATCTCTATAACCACCTCGGCTTGAGCGGTCCTCAGAATCTCTACCATACCTGTCCCCATCACGACCATACGAATCCCCATACCTACCTCTGTCATTGTCTCTGGAACCCCAATCTCTCTCCCTCCCATAGCCATTGTGTCCATCATCTCTATTCCCATAGCGATCATCCTCATATCGGTCCCCGTAGCTACCAGAGCCAGGGCGACCCATGGGGGTACCCCGATACCTATAAAAATATCACATTAATTTACACAGAAAACAGCATTGCATAATAATTTAGTTTATTTGTACAAACGATCCTGAAGCATGCCTAACAAGCACTGTTTCCGAAAAAATTAGAATTTTTTTTTTAATAAATCATGGTCATCATCAACAAATTTCTTGAGAAAAATAAAATTTCAAGATTTTAACATATTGAAGAGAACGTTACTAAGAAAGGGAAACATAAATAGACAGGATTCCAAGGCTAATTAGACCAGTAACAATTGCCTAACCACGGCTCACGTAAACGTTCTATCTGAACAATCATACTGGCCTCCATTCACCCATATAAGGCCTAATGAAACTGTGATGATACTTAAATAAGTATGTAGTCTCATTTCAATGACCATTTTCATAATTTATGAGATCATAATTAGATTCACAAGAAACAAAATTTGGCAAAGAGTATGATTCCAGATTACATCACATGCTATTCCTAGACCAAATGAAGCAATCTCTATCGGTCGTTAAAAATAAACACTACAGAAGCTCTGATAAAGATTCCAAATGCACGAAAAATCACCTGAATATTGGAATCAATGAGCTTGAAATATAATATTTATACATGATAATTTGATCCACGCATAAATAGGTAATTGAAGGCAAAGATTAGAAAGTTACTTGTCCCTGTTAGTAGCAGCCTTCTGGCGAACTTCTTGTATTCTTTCCTTGTCATTGACAAGAACAACAAGACTCTGAGATTTCTTTCTAACATTGCTTCCCTGGTCTCTCCCACTGGAATCGATGTATTGAAAATCTGAAAGAGTCTGCTCACACAACAAATTATAAACAAAAAAGATCAACCGTCTATACAGAATATCTCTAGATAAAAAAGGAAGACTGTGGATTCATAAGAAACACACTGATATCTGGTACGCGTGTTCTCTGATATCATCAATGACGCGTTCAGAACCATGAGCAACCAGGTAATCCAGAACAGTCAGTGCCTGAAAAGAGCATAACGAGAAATGGTATTAAATGTAGCTGCTTCTTGCTGATAGAAGAATACTGCAATGGAGTTCATCAATCTCTCATTCAATGTGGCACGATATGAGGGAGGGAAGGAGTACATAGATGCCAAAAACAAAAGAAATTGGAAACCAAAACAGGCATATGAATCATAATTCTAAGGAATACGAGGAGGGATGGCAACAAAAATACTCAAGCCTGGTCTGAATCTGACAATAAATTCTTCTTCAAAATTAGCTTATAAAATTCTGATATACTAAAGGAATAGTTGATTGCTAACAATTATTTTAAACTTAAGGGTACCCTAAAGAATTGGCAAACAGGTACAGGTGCAAGCACTGACCTCTCCGAGACTATAACAATAGAACATATAAGAGTTAAAGCCCCCGCCCCGTCTTTAAGTAAATCAAACCTTGTAAACATGTCGCCAATTTTTCCCAGTATCATTGATACGCTTCCATATTACTGCCATGATCATCTGATACTCATGACTGTTCAAAGTAACAAAAAAAAATGAGACCATTTTAGATGAAAACAAATTCACATGAAGTGCTTGATTGTAAGAATGAAGTATACTAGTTTCTTGATGCTTGCGCAATATCAGCAAGTACAGTTCCATGAGGACCCCAAGGCTCGTTGCTCGTTGCATCAAGAACCTGAAAAAAGATTATAAATATAAAACTTAAGTTTGACAGCAAATTGGTATCATTTGATGATAAAGAAAACATTTACATTTATACACTGGCAACAATTACTAAACAGAAAAAGGCTTTAGTTGAAAAAAGAAAAATCAAAAGACAGAAAAATGTAAATACCTTCTGCTCAATAGAAGGGACTTTCAGAACTTTCTTGTTGACCCCTCGTTTCCTGTAGAAAGCCAAAATATACCGTTTATGAACAAATTGGCATAACAAAAATATTTGTTTAGTCATATCTTAAATCACACAATTAAAACTATCATAAAAAGATACGGAACCCACTGACTGTTACAAAAACGAATGAACCAGTATCTCAAATACACAAAGACCAAACAGTTACGAGTGCAAGTTCTTTCCACAAGTAATATCAAATTATAATACCAAGTGAGCTGAAAACTGCTAGTGCTCTGAATACAAAAAACCACTGGCAGAAAAGGATCATAACTGAAAAGAAAAGGTCCAAACTTACAGGTCACGAACAGTTTGATCAAATGCCTTCTTCATTTCACCCTTCACTTACACGTGATGACGATGCTAAAACTAGCAGCAAACCTCCGGCAAAATTATATCCTATGAAATGGATACAAATGTATCAGAACAAATTGGAGCTGCTGATCAATTTTCATCGTATCATCTTCTCATTCTCAATCAATAAAAAAGTCAAATTCTGCAGAAAGGCGATACCAAAATTTCTCAAAAAGGATCAAATCAAAGCTTTTCAACCTACAATGGAATCAAATAAATATCCATTTTATCGACTCCATCCTCAAATCACGCACAAAACGTTAGTAAAATAAAAACGTATCAACATCCGACACACATTTGTGACAAACGAACCACAAATTTGGAGTCTCCGTGATCCTACCTCGTTGATTTGTGAAAAAGATAAATAAATCACAACTAGAGGTCATTATGTCGCAACCACATAAAATGGATATGCGAAAATAAGATATAGAGCTGATACAAATTAGATCTGGCACTAATTCAATGAAAATTGAAGATCCCAATATCAATACAATTTTTTCAAGAAAAATAAAACGAAAATAACGAAAGATCGGTACCGAAAAAGGTGTGGCGGAGAGTTTCCAGAGCCTGAGCTCCTCGGCGATTGCTGTATGCGTAAGCGTCCGTACTATCAATTGTCGGATCGATCCAATCGAAGGCGGAAAATAGGGAGAATATGGCGGATGCCTTGTCTAGAGAGAGAGAGAGACACACGAAAATAAAGCAAAAAAAGATGAAAATTCGCTGGGAAGTGGAATATAGGTGTTGGAAGGAGCTGTCTTTATGCTGTAAATGTTACTAAAATGATAATAAATAAACCTAATCTTTATAGTTAATTAAATAAAAAACATTATAGTAAAACGTCTCCGATCGCACACCATACAAATTAAATATATATTGAGTATTTATGATATTATATAATTTTTCTATCAGCAAAAAGGTTGTTTTCCATGGATGGTGTCCGTTGAAATTCCAAATTGCTTTGAAAATTCGCCAAAAACTAGAATTATACATATCTTACAATGTGGAAATTAGTCCAACATGTACAACGAACAAATACACGATTCTATGACCAGCCGATTCTTCTAAATAATTTTCGAATGTTTTGACTAATGAATGTTCCATGGAAAGCTATTTCCGAAATAAATGCCATTGAGTATTTTAATATATATAATTTTCACTAATTAATTTTCCGCTGGAATCCTCCGTCCAAAAATATAAATATTAATCTTTTGTAAATTAAAGTTGATATTGATATCAGTGTTTAAAATCTACCTCAATCAAATAAAATATTTTGCTTAACCTCAATCCTAACCTCAGTGTTTAAAATCTACCAATGAAAAGTTATTATGATTTTAAAGGAAAAGAAATTTCACAAAGTAAAAAATTCAGAAGGATAATGTAGGCTCGTAGTTAAGTTTATCCAAACAACTTTCATTTTTGCCTAGTAGTCTATCAAAATCGACTTTTTTACCTATATATTATCGACAATTTGGAGGAAAAAAAAAATCACCACTAATTGATATCAAATAGTTATTTATTTTCGTTGGAGATTTTGACATCTTTCTTCTCGTAGTAACATATCGTCCACGACGGGGTAGATGTATATGACAAAATAATTTCCAAACGGACATGCACATCCTACAAAATGTCGATTCATGGGACAACAAACATAAACAAAAACAATTCTTATAAGTGGCGATTTTAGATTTTCCAACTCTTTACTAGAACATTAAATTATATTAGATTTATTATAAACCGTTGGATATTTTGTCATGTCATCAGAAATTCAAATTCCCGACAACGTGTCCAAAATTTATCGGAATTGGATTTACTCCCTCATGGGTAAGGAAAATTGACCGAGAGATTTATTAATAGGTTTGCATTTATTTTATCCTAAAATAAAATAAAAGGGATATAGCCGGTCAGAGCAATACGTCGAATTTAACGCAATTATATAAATGCGCCAATACCTAGCCACAATATTGGCTAGATTGGAAAACAGACCGGCATTTTAGCGCTCATGCTAAACAGTTTAATAGTTATTAAAAAAAAAGACGTGAAATGGAGCGTAAGATTAGTGACATCATTTTACTATGGATTTATGGTTGTGACAGAATATATATAATATACATGATACACAACATTCAAATACTAGCTCTTGGACATATTTGAAAAATAGCATAGTAAGGAGTGATATGGGTAGAATCTTGTACAGCTCATATTTCTTTCGTTTTAAGCAATTGAATCTCCTAAAAAAAGAAGGAAAGGACACGAAATAGCTTATAAATTTATAACAAATCACGAAATGTAATTCGAACTTGACAATTATGCAAATAAATCAACGTTATGATATGGGTATTTAATTTTTTAGATAAAATACCATAAATAATTATATTATTGGGCTTGATGGACATGAAGAGGCCCAACGGGCTGCTGACAAGGGATTAATCCGCTGGAATTGAGTTGGCAAATTGTACAGTCAGCAGTTACACGTCACACGCTGTGTCCCTATCCACCTCTTATCTTACACGCTCCGATACACTTTATAGAGACACTCTTTCGCTCTCTTATATATAGAGAGAGGAATTCACCTCTCATTTCGGTCTTCAGGTTTTAGCCAACGGCGGGAAACCAAAATTACGCATTAAAAAAAACCCTAATAAAATATTATTTCACCACCCCAGTTTTTCCCAATGTCTGCGCCCGACGGCGAAAGGGACCTCGCTTCAGCTATCCCGGCGCTGGAAGGCGCCAAGGAAGATGAATTGAGGCTGAACAAGGGTCCGCGCAAGTACCAGCGTCTCTCGCGCGTGTACATCGCCTCGTTGATTCGAAAGGAGACTGATGAGCCGGCGACGATCAAGGGAGAAGAAAAACGGCGCGGGTACACTTACGTTTACTCGCGTCGGCACAAGAGAAAAAGAAAAATCCCTTTCTTTGACCAGATCTTACTGGGCTTTCCGGAGGGGTATGAAGAGGGCTGCGAGGAAGATCAGGCGGACAATAAATATAAGAGAAGGAGGGCTGATTGCAATGGATCACCCAGTGATAAGAAGGGAAATGAGAGATGTTTGCTGAATGGTGTTGAAAACCCGGTCGGTTCGCCCACAAAAAAATGGGTTTGGTATGAGTTCTCTTTGTTTGTTTATCTATTCATCTTTTGTGTGATCAATATATAGCTCATGTGTGAGAATGATTTATTGATATATTTATGGCCATTTTTTGTTTGTTTCGGCGCAGTTTGAGTTTTCAGGACGTGGACCCCTGCAGTTTCGTTGGACTGCAATGCGAGGTAAGGCTTAGTTGATCTTGGTGTGTATGTCTGCTGTGAACCCGGTAGTTTGTGCGCATGTTTATCACCTGGGTCTGGAAGGTTAATTTAATTTTGCTCAATCGGAATGTGATTGCCTGGTGGATGACAAAATATCTTGTTAAATTGTTCTTTGTTACTCGTTTTAGTTGAGATTTAATGCTTGCAGGTGTACTGGCCGCTAGATGCCTGTTGGTACAATGGCCACGTGGTGGATTTCGATTCCGAGAGCAGGCGACATAAGGCAACGTTTTTAAATTGATAAATTTGTATTTCTTGCTACATATACTAATTTTTAAGCTGGGGATCTGGTAATAACTAATAATTTGATTATAATGTAGGTTAAATATGCTGATGACGAGGAAGAGAACCTGATCCTATCAAATGAACGGATCAAGTTCCACGTCAGTTTCGAGGAAATGCAAGACAAGAATTTGAAAGTCATTGCAAAGAGATCCGAAACTGATGGCCTTGATGTGGACGAGTTGATGGTTTTGGCGGCAAGTTTTGATGGCAGCGACGAGATTGAAACCGGGGATATAATTTGGGCAAAACTTACTGGTATCCTAATATGATATTTTCCCTAAAAGCTTTTGGATTCATATCTGCTTCCGTGTGATGCTTACGTGGATTCAACCGTTATCTGCTGAATGAAGTAAAAAATTTACAAATTGAAAATGCGCTAAAGCATTTCCACATGTGCTGGCTTGCGGATCTGGTGCATCTTTACTCATTCAATTAAATTGGCGTCTGAGGATCTTTTGAGAATCATTTGTTTCTGAAAGCTATGTTTTTAACAGATGATAAATTAAATTTTCTCCTTGGGTCCTATCCTGTTTGGACAGACATGTATTTTTCTTATATGTAGTCCTGCTTGAATGTCTTTGAAGTTTGAAATGAGCAGTAGAGGCCAATATCGACAAAGGGCATAATACCTACTCTCGTCTCTGCAATTTACCTTTTTTATGTCTACCTTTTATATATGCCATTTTTTCTGTTTTACACAGGACATGCAACATGGCCAGCTATTGTTCTGGATGAATTTCATGCACACAAGCTTAACAAAGGTATTGGTGAGAAATCAGTTCCAGTTCAATTCTTCGGCACTCACGATTTTGCGAGGTAACATTGATTTTTTTTACTGTGAGGGATCTTAATCTAACTCGTGTTATATTGGAAAGTTTCCTGGCAATTGTCATTCAGCTCGTGATTTGTGATATCTTAGTATATCGTTCACTTAAACATTCAGGGTTAGGCACAAACAAGTTATCTCTTTCCTTAAAGGGCTGTTTTCATCCTACCATCTAAAGTGCCGGAAACCAACTTTTCTGCGAGGCTTGGAAGAAGCAAAAATGTAAGCTTTCGGCGATCTTTACATTTTGTAGCATTTTTTGGTTTATGTTCTCCCAGTTCAACTACTACCCATTCCTGCAGTTCCCAATTTTGATCACTCATGCTGTATTTCAATTTCTATTTTGACTCACTCCTGGCACAAACTGGTGGATGATGCTACGATTAATTGTTTGTGTATTGGGTTTTGTTATGGTTTGGATCAGAGGTTTTGCTGTTATTTTAGTTTATACTTTCAACTCTAGGATTTTCACGCCTTTGTGAAATATAGCTCAATATAGCAATTAATTTGGGACAGCTATACGGTGGACTTGTGCCAGCTTATTATGTTAGAATCCGCGTTGTTCAACTTCTTAATACGTTTTCTGTTGTATGTAGATGACATGACTTACCATTACCTTACCTTTCCAACTAGGATTTTGCTGATAGCCTGTATATTCCACTGGTAAAGCTCATGTATGTAATCGGTTCTTTTGTTAGTTGTACTGGATAAGAATTTTTAGCCAAGGATGCATGAGAAGCAATGGATTGCTTTTAGCCAAGGATGCACAACTTGTTCAAATACTTTGAATAGCATTTTTAGCCAAGGATGCAAGAGAGGCAATGGATAGCTTTTCACTGATGCGAAGTATTTGATATCTTTCTCAACCTGTAAATATTACTCTAAAACTTACTGGTGTACCTACGCCGATCAGGTATCTCAGTGAGCAAAGGCTTCCTGAAATGATGCTGCAGCTTCGAGATGGGATCGAAACTGACATGGGTTGCATTAGGAGTGAAGAGCCTGATTGTGCTCCTACAAAGGAGGAAGGGATACAAAAGAAACTTAATGATCTTAAAACCTTTCCTCTCAAAGCAGACGAGTTGCAAGTCATAAGCTTTGGTAAGTTTGCACTAAACACAGTAATTTTTTATCCCTTAATACTGTGAAAGGATGTTTGATTTAGTTTTTTTCTGTTCTATTTTGCTTTTTTTGTGTATTCGAAGTAAGTTAACTAGTAGATGTCTTGCAATTGTGGTGATGTATTAGGTTACTCTAAGACCCGCAGATGTTCGATTTGTACCAAGTCAAAATTTGTTCTTCATGTACTTATTCCGTAGTAAAATGTCATTTAGTGGCATCTGAGCCTTTAAACTAATGTGGCAGTGTGTTATCTGATATAGTGGATGGTGGAGAATCTGAGTTATATATG
The DNA here is from genome assembly GCA_004919715.1 of Linderniella brevidens. Classification (NCBI taxonomy): domain Eukaryota; kingdom Viridiplantae; phylum Streptophyta; class Magnoliopsida; order Lamiales; family Linderniaceae; genus Linderniella; species Linderniella brevidens. The sequence continues at coordinate 9,686,325 of SWDC01000149.1, read as the reverse complement.
AGTTATGTAAGTAACTAAAACTACTTTAAGAATGTGGTAGGTCTCCGCATTCAATTGATACTGGACTTTTTAACCTATGTGAACATGAATTTGACGCAGGAAAAATTGTTGAAGACTCAACTCATTTCCAAAATGACCGATATATATGGCCTGAGGGTTATATTGCTGCTAGAATGTTTAATTCAATAACAGGTCAGTTGTTTCTCTGAAATCGGTTTCTTATGCTATTTCTTATGGATTTTAATTGATCAAAGTTGTTTCATGCTTGCTGCTTCATTTTGGATTCAGATCCCAGCGTGCTTTCGTTATATAGGATGGAAGTATTAAGAGATGCTGAATCAAGTAGCAGACCTCTATTTAAAGTTACAACAGATTGTGGGGAAGAGGTATCATTTATAGCTGTGTTCTAAAATTGTATTCAGAATTGTGATATCATTTCTAGGTTTTATCGGTTGCGATTTTGTCATCCTATAGTTTAGTGGATCTACACCATCTGCATGCTGGAATAAAATCTACAAAAGGATCAAGAAGGTGCAAATGAAAAATCCGGACTATAATGCCAATCAGACTTTTGCATCGGGTTCTTACATGTTTGGTTTTTCCAGTCCTGAAGTGTCTAAACTCATGAAGGTATTTGTGCTGGACAACTTTGTAAAACAGAATCTTATTCATTTTTCATGGTATTCGTCAAGCATGCCCGTTCTATATTTACTGAAATAAGTTTTTTGTTTGCATGACTATCGTACTTTAGCTACTTCATCTGTATTTCATATTGTATTGGCTTTTTGGTTATCTATGCAGCAGTATATTTCCAATTTTTTTATAAGCCAAGAGACTAACTTTCCTAGAATTTTCAGGAAATGACAGGATCCCGATCATCTGTCAGATTCACATGTTCATCATCGAAGAAAACCAATCACTCTTCTGCTGGTTACAGGCAGGTGGATGTTCAGTGGCGAGATCTTGACAAGTGCAACGTCTGTCACATGGATGAGGTGAGTAATTCTTATTTTAAGTTATCATTTCCACCTAATATTTGAAATTCGGTTTTTCAATTTCATACGAAAAGTTAAAATTGTGTTAAAAAGTAGCTGCTTCTACCAAAAATCATAGGAATTCATATATTCTTTTTTCGATTTTTCTCAGTTGTTCTAAAATCAAATTACAAGTATGTTGATTTTGATGAAATTTTTTTGTCAGGAATATGAGAACAACTTATTCCTTCAGTGCGACAAATGCAGAATGATGGTATGTTTTTTGTTTTGTTATCTCTTTGTGATAGACTTCCCTGGCATATAATTTAACCTGTACAATGTTTGAGATGAATTCTATGATATATTATGCGTACTCTGTTACAGGTTCATGCTAGATGCTATGGGGAACTTGAACCCACTGGAGGTGATCTATGGCTCTGCAACTTATGTCGTCCTGGAGCTCCTGAATCTCCTCCTCGTTGTTGCCTCTGTCCTGTAACTGGTACTGAAAGTCTTTCTTCAGTTTCTTTTTCCCAACATGTTTGTAACATACACTTTGGGTGTATTCGTATGACAAAGTTTGTAAGATTCTGCTGTGATGTTTGCTGAAAATGGGCATAGGTGGTGCCATGAAGCCTACGACCGACGGGCGATGGGCTCATCTTGCTTGTGCCATATGGATACCAGGTTTCTGATTTGTATTTTAAAACATACTCGTGCACCCTATGCTTGTTGATATCAGTTATGGAACGTAGACTCATGCCATCGTTCTTGCAGAAACCTGTTTTGCTGATGTAAAGAAAATGGAGCCTATTGATGGGCTTCACAGGGTTAGTAAGGTATCTTTTGTATTTACACTGCTTCAATCTCTGTTGTTTGTTCTTTTATTGCTTGTTGAATTAGCTCACATTAGTGTTACGTTTTAGTTTAATGTATTGAATTTGTTATGCTTTTGCCCCATAACAATCATATTTGGATTTTGGTGTTGGTATTCATCTTATAATAATCTTATTCTGTTCCTCTTAATCTGTAAGGATCGCTGGAAGCTCTTATGCAGCATATGTGACGTCTCTCATGGAGCATGCATCCAGGTAAGTCACTTCATGTTGTGTAAGCTGTGCTCTCGCATAGTGTAGTATATTACACTTATAGTCCTAATTTTTATTAATAACTACGTTGCAGTGTTCAAACCCCAACTGCAGAGTGGCATATCATCCTCTCTGTGCACGTGCTGCTGGCTTTTGTCTTGAGGTACTCTGCCACCTTAACATTTTCTGGCTATATTTGTTCTTTTATTTCTATTAGAACCTTTTCATTTTTTGCAGACTTGATATTCAACAAAAGCTAACTAGGTGTGATATAAACTTTTGATTATTTCTTTCTGCTACTCATGCACTTCTAACTTTTTTTGTAGACTGAGGATATGGACAATTTGCGTATGATTCCTTTCGATGAGGATGAGGAGAGCCAACGCATTCAACTGATTTCTTTCTGCAGAAAGCACAGACCGTCCTCATCCAATGAGCAGTCATCTTTAAATAGGAAAATCGACCAAAAAGCCTCTAGCAATGCAGATTATGTTCCCCATGTGAATCCTTCTGGCTGCGCTCGTGCTGGTAAACTTTCCCTAAACTCTTCAACACCCCTTGATTTTGTGCCTAGGTTTCTTTGTTCTCATTTTTCACTATGATAAGTGATGTTGGATATGATATCGGATGTGCTATTGTAAGTGCACTATAGTGAATCTAAGTTATTTATATAATTCTTCATCCTGCCTAATAATCTGAGTGAATCTAAGTTATTTATCTGATCTGATCTTTTTGTTTTCTTTTTTTTTTTTGTTTCATGTGCAGAGCCTTACAACTTTCTCCTAAGGCGAGGGAGGAAGGAAACCGAACTCCTTGCTGCCTTGTCGAATCGTTTGTATGTGGAGAACAAGCCACACTTGCTCGGTGGATCCAGCCCCCACATGCCTCTGTGGAACAAGTCCTCCAGTAACTTGCCTGCTTCTAAACACTACCTTGACCTTCAGAAACTACGAATCCGTCAGCTCAACCCCTCCAGGGAGATTCTTTCGGTAGCTGACAAGTATAATTACATGAGAGAGACCTTCAAAAAGAGACTTGCATTTGGTTAGCTTCCACAGTTTTCAAAATTCACTTTACCTTGTCATATTCTCCTATAGAAATAATTACGTGATGCATGATTATCTGTATTGTCTTATTGTCTTATCTTTCCCATGTTTTCCTTATCCTGTTTTAAAAATCTTGGAGGCTTTGCAGTACCTAACTAAATTATTTGTTAACTTACGGTTTTTGGCTTCAGGGAAATCTGGTATACATGGATATGGTGTCTTTGCGAAGCTTCCACATAGAGCAGGGGACATGGTATATATTGCAATCCTCTTTTGTTTCCAAGCTACCTTTGATTATTAGACATATATCAAATGCTGATCTCTCTGTTGTTGAAGGTAATCGAGTACATTGGGGAACTTATCCGGCCTCGAGTGGCTGATAGAAGGGAACATCTGATATACAATTCTTTAGTGGTGCGTACTAAATATCAGTTTCCGTGATTTATCCTTTTATTGATCGTATTAGATGCACTATATCTAAATAAGGAGGTCACATGGGAATTTTACCGAAAAATATATATTTGTTGATAATTCGGGATTCTGCATATGGTATGCAGGGTGCTGGAACTTACATGTTTAGAATCGACGATGACCGTGTAATAGATGCCACCAGAGCTGGAAGCATAGCACATCTGATAAACCACTCATGCGAGGTATGTATATAATATCAGATAAACTGTGGTTTCACTCTTTCTTTTCGTAAGGCTGCGTTTGGTACAACCGTGGAAGCACAAAGTATCATCGTTCGATGTGCTAACTTAGTTATGCACGAATTATGGGTACCAAATGCAGCCTAAAGGCACACCCTTTTTTGGGGCTCTGGTTTTGCACCAGTATTCTTACCCGTCTTACCTTTTTTTTTTTTTTCCTTACAGCCTAATTGCTACTCAAGGGTTATTACTGTCCTCGGCGAAAATCACATAATCATATTTGCTAAACGGGATATTAAGCAGTGGGAAGAACTGACATACGATTACAGGTTTATTTCCATCTCGAAACTAATACTGTTCTTAATGATGTCTTAACCAATAATCACTTTTGCTCATTGAATTTCTGTGTCTTGGGGCAGATTTGTCTCTGCTGATGAGCGGCTGCCTTGCTTCTGTGGGGCTTCGAGGTGCCGTGGTGTAGTGAATGATACTGAAACAGAAGAAAGAGTGGGTCAGATTTGTGTGCCCATCAGTGAAGTGGTCGACTGGAGAGGAGAATAACTTGTAGAAAGAGAGAAAACAAAATAGCCTCGGATAATTTTAAATTGAAGTATAGGAAGGAACCAATAAAGATGTTATTGTAATTTATGTTGTTTGACTTGTGTAACATTTCTGGAATTTTTTATAGAGATGATGATGATGACTTTAGTTGATATCGTTGGTGTCTCAGTTCATTTTCTTTCTTTTATTTGCTGTTTGGTGAAGCCGTTGTCTTGTCCTTCTGTTCCTAGGATGATAACGGTCACAATTAGCCATGTTCGTATCATTCAAATGGTTTTATTTTGTTCTTTTTGAAAAAATTCTGAAAATGAAAATAATAATTGTAATTTTACACTTTTTATTCATACATATACTTATGAAAAATAATCATTAAAATTAAATTTCATCTATTAAAAGTCTTAAATTTAAAATAAAAGCAGAAACAGTAGTAAATTTGAAAAAAAGAAAAGAAAGAAAGAAACAGTAGTTATTGATTGGGAATGGTAATCTGTAAACGCAAGGATATATGGTAACGGTTTTTTGAAATGTAACGGCGGCGGTCCGTTACGATTTTCCGTGAACGTTGCCGACCTTTTTTCATGGAATCCAAAGAATCTTACTCGGATAAGCCCATTTAACATCTATATAACGAGAACAATCACTTGGGGGCCCAAATCCAATTACAATTGCATTGTGCTCAACTTTCTACGACCTCCACTCCACCACGAGTTCTCTTCTTGCTAGGGTTCTTCTCTTGTGGATTTTTGGCTTCGTCAGATAATAATCAGCCACGCCTTTCAAATAATCAATCTCAATGGCAACAGGTTGTTAATTACGCACGCTTTGTTATTCAGTTTTTTGTTTTGTTTTTGAAAACGTTGTTTTGCTGAAGAATTAGTTTGATAACAGCTCCGACGCGGTCGTTCCTTCAAGTGGCAGCTTCGGAAGAGGCCGCACCTCCTTTGAGAGTTGTCCAAATCGAAGGATTGGTCAGCATATGACTTAGTTTGATTATTTTTCCTATATCACATGTCGTCACGCTTGGTGATTTTATTATTAAAGGAAATTCACAATGTGGTTGTGTGCGGATTCTCTTTGGAGTAGGTTATTCTGAAAATCATCAAGCATTGCAAGGAGTTTTCTCCGGCTTTGGTTACTGGGCAGTTGCTCGGTTTGGATGTGGGCAGTGTTCTTGAAGTCACGAATTGCTTCCCTTTCCCAGTAAGATCAGCGCTTTTGATTGTCATTGTTAACGTGTTTTAGGCATGCAGTGAAATCTGTGTGGTAGTAATCGTTGTGTTATGGTGCAAAATAATATGATTTCTTATTATTTAGATTCGTGAGGAAGATGAAGAGACTGAAGCTGAAGGTGCTAATTATCAGCTTGAAATGATGAGATGCCTAAGGGAAGTCAATGTCGACAACAATACCGTGGGATGGTGCGTTCTCTCCTTTTCCTTCATGCAGAAGATTGTGTTGTTCCAAGCGTATTGTAGATATACGTCAATAATTGGATATGATCTATTCTAAAGTCAGAAAAGAATAATATAATGTTTTAGATGTAATCTTGCTTAGTTCTTTGATGGTAGCCCAACTTTCTATAACTTTAGCCTGGTAGAATGGGTTTGTTAGAGACCATAAAATATAACATAATTTTTTGGGTGTAATTATCAACTTAGAGTGCATCAGTGCAAAATTTGAGTGTTAGTGGTTTATCGGATAGGTGGCCCGATGAAGTGATTTTATGATGGAACAAGCTCTTGATGTAGCATATAAGGGTGTTTCCTTTTGGATTTTCTGGAAGTCATCCAGAAAAGAGACTTAAAAAATGGAAGCATCTTATCTGGCGTATTTTATGTTTTCTTTGGTGCATGATAGTAAGATATGCCCCTACCACCTACCTTTGAATGTTTATTTCCTGTTCCTATGAGCCACCAACGTGCATTTGTCTAAAGCCTATATATATTATGTTCTTTCAAATCACCATCCTAATTTGAAATGTAGAACGGCATTCATCAGACTTCAGAGATCAGACTAGACACGATGTGTCCTATATTTTTGTTATATAGAAACTGTTTGATATGTATAAGTTCTCTTGTTACAGGTACCAGTCTACTCTATATGGCTCTTTCCAAACTGTGGAATTGATCGAAACTTTTATGAATTACCAGGTGTGTATGTGGTATATTTCTGGTGTTTTCCTGGTCGTAGCACTAAGTTAAATCGTAATGAAAGAAAAGTCGAGTCTATTTGTTGTAGTCGCGTTTAGTAAAGATCGATGCAGGCCTATATTTCTGGTGTTTTCCTGCTTGTAATTGGTATTGGATTGCCTTTAATTAATCTTATGATTAACAGGTTCTTTTTCTTTTTTTTTTGTGGTTATGTTGAGAAGAGGGAGATACTTTATTTGTTTCTTCATCTTTCGAGTTTCATATACTTAGTTGTGTATTAACTTGTCCATCTATCCTTTGTTGCAGGAAAATATTAGGCGGTGCGTGTGCATTATTTATGATCCATCAAAATCCAACCTAGGTGTTCTTGCATTGAAGGCCTTGAAGCTTTCTGATTCATTCATGGAACTTTACCGGAATAATAACTTTACTGGAGAAAAGTATGACTCTGGACTTTCGTTTTCTTTTTCTTTTATCGTTTTGGAAATTTTCATATTAGTAATGCCTCTGCTTGCCTGCATATCTGCATTTGGATATAGCCTACATTCCTGTGACTATGCCATGTTTCTCTCAGGTTGAGAGAGAAGAATCTTTCTTGGGTGGATATTTTTGAGGAAATTCCTGTAAGTCGATGATTAATCTGACTACAAGTCATTTAATTTCCTTTTTAACTATAGGTACAGGCAGTTTTGCTTTTAAAAGTAAGTATCAACATTTTATATCATGCTACATATCTTTTTGGTGATCGCCTGTTTGTATGTGTAATACTAAATCGTCAACCCCACAGAGATATGTGTTTGCCATGCATTTGTTTTGGCAGTTTATCCTTTTCCGTAATCCTGCATATCATACTGCTTTGGTGTACTCATTTTCAATGTTTTACCACAAGGCTTCTTGCTGTGGCATGATGTGAGTGATATGCACTAGTATTGATTTTTACTTTTCTGTGTTTTGCAGATCAAAGTTTCAAATTCTGCTCTCATCAGTGCTTTTATGACTGAACTGGAAGCTGATACCCCCGTTAAACAGGTATGCATAACTGTATGGTGTTTTTATTTCTCTTCAGACGATGTTGTACTATGGAACTTATGATTCACGTTCTCTCTGATAGTGCGATTATGAGAGGTTGCAATTGTCAACGAGTTCGTATTTGGAAAGAAACATGGAGTTTCTTGTTGAATGCATGGATGACTTATCGATGGAGCAGCAGAAGGTTAGATATTCATTTTCCGACGCTACTCATATAATTTGGTTATTATTTAAAAAAGTTTAGAACATGTTGGTATGCACAATTAGAATGCCAGTGATCTACCTAACATGAGTGTTTATTTTCAGTTGCAATTCTACTACCGAAATCTTTCCCGCCAGCAAGCTCAGCAGCAGGCATGGCTTCAGAAAAGACGGTGATTTTCTGTGCTCACTTTCTACAGAAAATCAGTTTTCCTCTGTTTATTGTTATCTCCTACCTCAACTACATTCTCAGTCTAACAGGATCATTCAAATACCATTCTGTGAAAGAGATTTATTTTACATGAATAATATTCAGCAAATTTTTGTTAGTTATCATCCATTACAATGTAGGGTGCCTTTATTCTTGTTTTAGGGCTGAGAACATGTCGAGGAAGAATGCTGGTGAAGAACCATTACCTGAGGAGGATCCTACGAACCCCATATTTAAGCCGATCCCAGAGCCTTCAAGATTGGATAGTTTCCTAATAACCAATCAAGTCTCAAACTATTGCAACCAAATTAATGGGTACGTGTGTGTGTGTGTGTGTCTCCCTTGTATCGATTCGTTTTTTTTTTTTTGTGAAATCCGAGCTATAACCTGAATATTTTATTGTGCTTTCAGTGTGGCGGGACAAAGCTTCAGTAAGTTATATCTCATGAAGGCACTTCATGAGAGGAACTAAACAATCATATATATTGAGCGAGAGACCTCACCATGACTTGTTTGATTTATGCCCACAGCATTGTGACATCTCGGCTTTGTATTTCATGTTTTTGAGTTCTGAAATTAGCTTATGAGGAATCTCTGCCATTTTCCTTGCCTGTTCATTTTTTCTTCTTGACCCGGAAAACTTTGCCCACCATACTGTGATTTCTTTCTTGGATTTTAGACATTTTTAATCCTTTTATTACTACCACGTTCCCTCTCCTTGAGTAAATTGCATTAATTGGTCTCCATTCCCGCAAGTAGTTTATAAAACTAATACAATTCAATAGATTTATCGATGCAATATATTTCGAGACATGTTAAGCCAGCAATATATTGAATGTTTCTAATGATGCAAAGGTCGCAAGAAATTAACCCTTGTTACTGTAATTTAAATGTAAAGATTTTGAGCATATCGCTTCACTTGTATGCCAAAGTCACATTGACGAACAAAGGCCAAATGTCAGAAAGAAACACCCTTCTCAGGCAAAAAATAACAAAGAATATTAAACTACACAGGCTACATCGTACATAGCAGACAACAGTTTCAACTAACCTCTCAAGATCCCGGGCTCCATTACGACACCTCAAACAACCAAAAACTAGCCACCACTACATCACCCGTCCACAATAAACTGATCCTCTTGATTATCACCTTCCACACGCTCATCATCACCGTGAATCCCACTCACATGGTGCAAGTTCTGCATCATCTGAGACAAATAATGTCCACCAGCTCCACCGTGATCCCCGAGCCCCGTGGTCCACTGAGAAACGACCCCGATGAAATGATTCGCAACACTCTGCTGCTCGTGCAGTATCCTTGCTTGCACTTGGGCCATCTCCGATCGGTGCCCGTTCAAAATCCCGTCCATCCTCTTCTTCCACTCCAATCTCCTCAGGCTCATTCTCTCCTCCCACTCCCTCTCCCTCCCCGTCTCCTCCTCGTTCCTCCTCTTCTCCCTCTCCTCGTGCTCTCTCTCCATTGCTTCCAACTCGAGAATCCATTGCCTCCTCAGCTTGGCTCTTTCATTCTCCTTTGCTTGCCTCTCCTTCTCCATCTCCTCCCACTTGGCCTCTCTTTCTCTCTCCTTTTCGATTCTTGCACGGGCTGCCCTTTCCCTCTCTCGTTCCCTCTCAGTCTCGTGCCTCTCGAACTGCTTCTCCATCTCCTTCAGGTGCCCTAATTGGCTGAGGAGGAATCCCCATGCCTTCCTCTCGCTCCCCCTCGGGAAACCCTTCCTCTTCTTCCTCGCAGTGCTCGAGCTCGGTCGATTCTCTTCTTCTTCTTCTTCCCTTGCACGAATCTCACTCTTGCTATGATTCTTGTCACCATTACCGTTCCCTCCATCACAATTCTCATGCCCCACCTCATCAGCATCGTAATCGAACTCCAAATCCATCACCCCGTTCTCGAAATCTCCCTCCCCCACCTGCCCGAGGTGCCCGAACTCGGCGATCTCCATCTCGTGGCCACCTCCTCCTCCTCCTTCAAAACCAATTTCGTTCCCGATCCCCGAGTCAACGTTGCTGTTGAACGCGAGAGGGACGTCCCCGAAAACCTCTTTGTACCTGAGAAAATTGGGCCAGTGGTTGTCTCCTTCGAGCCAGTCGAAGCCCGAATCCTGAGTCTTTATCTTCTGCTTCACCAGTGCGTACTGATGCCTCATGTTTTGGACCTTTGTGGACACGTCCTTCCACGTCCACTGCCAGGGGTAGGTTACAGGGTCGCGCGCGTGGTGCGTGGAGTTCACGTACTGAGCGATGGGCTTGTATTTCTTCTCACGAGTTTTCATCTTCAGTAAGGTCCCATCGCAGCGCATGTCGTCGTATACATCTATGAGGCTCCTCTCTTCGGCCTCCGTCCACTTCTTCCTCCTCGGCTGAGACATCATCGCTTGATTGCTACTGAATTACAGCTTGAAGAGACGCTATAACACTGCTAAAGACTAATTCAGCAGGAAACGCCGCAGGATTAACCATATCATATAAAACCTAACAACAGCGCGTGATTCAGATGCCGTCTACATACATAAATTCAAATGGAGACGATCCATTTTCCGCCTCTGTGGATCAAAAACCGACCTCTTAGGAATTGAAATCAAGCATGAGGCAAGCGGAGCACGGTGGAAGCTCTTCCCCCTTTTTTTTCTTTCTATTTTTCTGATGAGAATTATCGTGGATAGAGATTTTTAGTGGCGATTGATATGGGAGGAAAAATAAATGGCGGCAATTACGGAATTGACCTTTATATGAAGCTTGCCTTTTTATTTTACACAGCGGAGCGGAATCGTATTTCTTTATGAAAGGACTAATATGCCCTTGTACATTACTGAAGGTTTAGTATTGTATATATTATACCCAGGGCTGAGTATCCTTCGTCGTCGAGCTCGAGGTGAACAGTAGCAGAGCAAAAGCATCGATGAACTCCGAGCAATCGAAGAAACCGGTAGCCGAAGTATTCCGTTTGTTTGGTGATAACGGCAGTAAATCCAGCTCCGCGTTGGGCTTCCTTGATTCTTCTGAGGAATCAAACCCTCGCCCTCCGCCACCGCCGTGCATTGAAGTTCTTGCTTCGGAGGTAAATCTTTTTACAATCCAGCTTAATCAATGCGTCGAGTTTGATTTTGTACTGTCAGCTATGTTTTTCTCTCTAAAAAAATTGGAACTTTATTCCTTTTTTAATGTGGATAAAGATTTCGACGAGTGTGCAGCGCGTGCTTGAGCCTGTGAATGTTGGAGGACTCACATTGGTCAAGGTTAGTCAAAGTATGCACTAATCGTAGTTGTTGAGCTAAGAAGCCTTGCGATTTTTGCCATTGCATTTGGGTTTATTCATCGAACCTATCGATTTTCTTGCAGGGTAGGGTAAGTACCCAGGACGTGTTCGCGCTGTCTGATTCAGATTTAGTACCGGGAAAATATGAAGGTTTGTACGGAGTTTGATTGTTACATGTGCAGTTTGCTTCTTCAAATGCTCTTGAGGTGTAGTATCCTGTAGTTCACTTGCATCTTGTTGATTTTTAGTTATATCTTATGGAATTCATTTTTTGCTTTATTGGTTTATATATAGGGGGATTGAAACTGTGGGAGGGTTCCCTGGATTTAATTAAAGCCCTCAGTTCCGAGCTGGAAGATGGGGTTTTGTCATTCTACGGAAAGCGAGTTCTTGAGGTGAGTGACACTCGAAATTTGAAGTATCTGTCTTTCTGATTCTTGATAGAGAAAAATGGTTTTGTTCTTCCCTATATAGTTATAGCTAGTTCTAGGAGAGTTAGCATCTTCACATATCAAATTCTGAAACTGGATAATAGAGGATCTTCTTTCAGCTCGATTGTTATTCATTTGAATTGAGTGGTGCTTGTAAGTACTGCTGGAGAAAGCCAGAACCTCACACGCCCATAATTTTACCACATTTAAGAAATCAACTCGTGCAGTGAAATACAGGTGTATAATATGTAAGTATATAATAATCTTGATTTACTGACCACTTCTCCTACGTTGTTATGTTTTACAGCTCGGATGTGGTCATGGACTACCTGGTATATATGCCTGCTTGAAGGTAAGTATATGCTTATCATCTTGTACCTAATAATTTTTTTTCTTCACTTTTTATCCCTTTTTTCAAAACAAAACTCTCTACCTTATAAAAAAGCTGAAACTCAAGAATAAAATGAGTCATGTTCGAGATAAATAAAGCAGCCTTGATTAACTGGGCTTGGATAGGAAGAGGAAGAAAAAAGGCTTTCCTTTTCCTTCTTATTTCAACTTCACTCAGCAAGCTTCTTTCTTTCCCCTCGAATTTGATAACTCCCTCCTTTGATTGAATAAGGGTGCAGCAGCAGTTCATTTCCAAGACTTCAACGCGGAGGTCCTTCAACACCTCACAGTATCCAACGTCAAAGCTAATCTTGAAAACAACCAAATAACCACCGAAACTCGGTTCTTCGCTGGCGATTGGGGCTACGTGCACCGGCTATCTCTGCACCGCGTCATCTCTGGCTGTAGAGACGAAGATGAAATTACATCACTACCCTCCCAATTTAATGGGACGGATTCTTACGATGTGATCCTCATGGCGGAGACAGTCTACTCCGTCTCAGCACTGCCCAGTCTCTATCAGCTCATAAAAAAGGTTTCAATTGCTGCCATTATTATCACGCGAAATGTTTTGTTATTTTCATTTATGTTTATCTGTCTGTTATTGCACAAATACTCAGTGCCTTAGTAGTCCTAATGGAGTTGTGTACATGGCTGCAAAGAAGTACTATTTTGGGGTAGGAGGAGGGACAAGGCGATTTCTCTCCATTGTTGAGAAAGATGGTAATGCTATATATACATACATACATATAAATATTGGATCCAAGAGCATAGATGATTATGTGAGTACATGCAAATTTGTTCAGGTGCTTTGGGTGCCTCTCTTGTTGGGGAAGTAGCTGATGGTTCTTCAAATGTTCGAGAATTATGGAAGTTTCACTTCAAATGATAATCAATATCTCATGTTCGTAGATTATTTCTCATGTCTGAAAAAAAAAAAAAAAAAAAAGCTTCACTCGCTGGAAGTTTCTTTTTGTTCTCTTGTTTAAGGAACATACATATACATGCATGCCTATGATCTGTGTTCTAACGACCAAGTTCACAGTAACTATAATCAAAATCTGTATATAAAAATAACTAAATCTAACAATGTCATGGTAGTAGAAAGGTGAAGGAAAATGAAAAACATCATATACGTTGCCGCCATGGTTTCTACAGGAAATGTCCCGAGTCTTTGCCTCCACCGAAAGGATATCTACATCACAGTTCAACCCCCGCCTAAAGACATCATGAGCACAAAGGCCTATTGTTAACTGAGCTAATCTGATAATTTATGCAAACAAATAGGTCAACAAATCCTATTTCTCAGTATTAACATGATACCTCGATCCGTTGGGTTCGGGAGAGTATGAATAATTAATGGTACTGCAATACAAGCATATCTGCAGATTGTTAGCCACGATGAATCCACCGTCACCGAGAAATCTGCGAGGAAATTGATAAAACAAAGAATGCCAATTAGTATTCAGTAACAAAAAAATTCAGAGAGCTGTTACAATATTGGCACAACACAACGTGTTCATTACCCCCCACCAGGAAATTTATTGAAACAATGGATGCTAATAAAAAGGATAATTATTGATTGACCACTCACAAGCATGTAAGTAGGCTCTGTAATTCCCAAGTGAAGCAGAGGAACAGTCGTGCTGAGAGAGTTGCCCCCCCCCCCCCCCCCCCCCCCCCCCCCCCAATGATCCCTGCACCACGGGAAATATGAAGAATGAAATGTCATCTTTGTGAAAAGGTAAGGGCTTCAAAGAGATGATTGAAATGCAGACATTAAGTTCCATAATCATGTGTACATGATTTGAGAAAAATCGGGTTCAGATGTTTATAAATCCAATACTGCACGACATGCAAGAAAACTGAACTGTTCTTAAAGTAAGAAAGATACCGATAGTTGCTCTGCACCCATGCGATATATCAGATTCCCAATTTATGCACAACTCTTATTCGGTTTGAAATCAGTTCAACTTGGTAGATCCCTTGAATAATTCCTGTAAAAAGAAAAGCGAAATTCAAGAACTGCTGCATTAAGCTGAACAAAAAGTTTTGCAGATATATTACGCGAGCAAATTATATATCATGCCATCCCAAATTCAGACATCTTTCATCCCAGGATGTTGAGGCATGCAGTGAACTAAAGAAGTGCATGCAATGTCGTCTAAATGCAATCCCCTATCAGCCATTTGATCCCAAAGGCTGAAGACTTCTTCCACTCCTCCTTGCTTACACACACTATGTGTCAACGCGTTGTAAGTAACCGAATCGGGCATTACTCCTTTGCTCAGCATCTCCTCGAGAACCTCAGAAGCCTCACTCGTATTACCCATTTTGCAATACCCATCAATGATTACCGTATAAGTAATCTTGTTCGGTTGCACGTTTCTTGAAGACATTTCGAGCATGAGGCTCCTTGCCTCCTTCATTTGCCCTAGCTTACAGTAACCACCAATCAGTGCAGTATAACAAACTACGTCCGGCACCAAATTTTGCATTCTCATTTCCTGGAGAATGCCTTTCGATTCTTCGACTCGACCAGCATTGCTCAGCCCGTGTATTAAAGAAGAATAGGTGACTAACGTAGGCGAAATGCCTCTGCATTTCATAGCTTCGAGAAGTTTAAAAGCCTGTTGCATGTTTCCAATCTTAGAGTGGCCTTTAATGAGTGTATTGTACACAACAGCATTTGGATTCATATGTAGCCCAATCATCGTATCGAAAAATTCGATGGCCTTCTCGATTTTCTCCGCATCGCAAAACCCCGCCATCATAATCCCGTACGAATGGACGTTGGGAACGAGCCCATTTCTCTGGCATTCGTGCCACAAAGTCACTGCTTCGTCCATTTTCCCATTGCTACAAAGCCCATGTAACAGCAAGTTGTAAGTCACAATGTCCAGAGAGATACTTTTCGTAGCCATTTCTTCCTTGAGTTTAAATCCTTCCTCCAACTTATTCGCTTTGCAAAATCCATATATGAGCGCGTTGTAAGTATACGTATCATAATCAACACAGTTATCTGAGAGACTCTTGAAAATCAACTCAGCCTCGTCCAATTTACCAACTTGACAGAGCCCGAAAATAAGAGCATTAGAGGTCTTCGTGTTGGCTGCGAAACCTTTCTCCTGCAGCTTGTTGTACAGCTCCAAAGCCTGCGAATGCTTGTCATTTCGACAAAGCCCAGTAATCAGCCTCGTCAGCAATGGATCGTTAGGCCTCAAGTTCTTCGAGAGCATCAAAAACACCAACTTTAATGCAGAATCCAACTCCGATGCTTTACAGAGGCAGTAAATCACAGAAGAAATAGTCCCCGGATTTATATCAATATCTTCGCTTATCATCTTATTAACTAATTGATTGACCAAATTAACGTGGCCCTCTTTGCAAACACCGTTTACGAGCGTGTTGTAATGACTTCGTTGCACGACCCTTTGCCCCGCATTTCTTTTAAGACATCCTTAGCTTCTCCGAATCTCTCGAGCTTCACTAAACCGTTAATCAACACGCTGTAAGTCACCACACTTGGTTTCACTCCACGAAACTCCATTCTCTTCTTCAACCGAAAAGCCTCCTCCAAATTCCCTGACTTGCATAGTCCATCAATGAGGCTATTATAAGTAACCACATTAGGCTTCACCCCAACACTAATCATCCCCTCAAATAGTGCCAATGCTTCTTCAATTCTCCTTCCCTTGCAAAGTGCTGCCACTGCACTGCTATACATATAAACATCAGGCACACACACGTTACGCACGATCTCAAAAACCTCATAACTCATTGCAAACTCGTTCCTTCTTGCAAGTGAGCTCATCATTAAATTACATGTCTTCAATGAAGGAAGAAGACCCTGTGTCACCAAATATTTCAAAGCATCTATCGCAACTTCAAATCGAAAACCCTTAAACTCAACATAAACCATCACCAAAGCATCGAATGGACTCGTCTCCCTTCTCCTAAACCTCGGAGAAGAAAGCCACGTCTCTGCCAAAACCACCACAAACTCCTTCGGCACATCGATAATACGATTTTTACTGCCCAAGCCCACCTTTCCATCGATTAACCTAATTAATAACAGCTTCGCAGCCGAATTCAAACCCCTGTCGACCAATAAATGGAACAACAAGCAATAAGACCTTAGCTCGAAATTAAACCTATTGCCGCACGAATAGAACAGCTTCAAAGCGGAAGAATGGTTCACGTTTCCGTGAATATCCCAAAACAACGAATCGAATTGCCGCGGGTTCAGTTTAAAAATCAGCTCTTTGGCCCGCGTGTGGTCAAAATTTGCACTAGAAAGCATTGAGGATAGGACCGTCGTGGAGCTGCCATTGCTGTTATCGTTATTAATGGCACTAGAATTTTCGCCATCACATTGTGAGGTGGCGGAGTGATCGATCAGCTGAGGCGCAGGTGAGTGATTTGGGGATACAGTCAACTGACGCTTGATCGGAATAAAGAGCAGCGCGCCGGCGTTTGTGGCGGCGGAAACGGCGACGATGGCAGTTTTGTAGCTTGACACTGTTCTCATGTCCATAAAAACAAAAAAAAAAAGTGCGAGTGCTTTATGAGGTCGGTGATTGTTTATGTCTGCGAATTCACGCCATGAGAAATCTGAAGGTCAGAGAAGTGGCCACGAAGAAGGAAAGGGAAAATGGAGCTTACTACATTTGGTGCAGGAAATCTCGGGTCGAATCGAAGCCGGATCCAAGACCCGAGACAAAATGTAGGTAGATCAGCACAAGCACGCGGTTGACGTGAGGGTTTCTTATTTCCTGATAGTGGGCCGTAATATGGGCCGGACTTGTGGAATGCATGGGCTCTTAATGGGCCCAGAATGGTACACACAGGCACAATGCATTTACAATGAAGGTCAATTCAGTAAATTTAGGAAGCCGAATCTTTATCCCACCCCCCGAAGCCCCAAAAGTTTCTTAAATGACAAACCAGTTCCTAAGCTACAAGTTTCCACACACTTTCAGAAATACAATCATGATTCGGGGACTGAAAAGTTATTCGCGATAAATTTAATATATAAATTTGGAAGAAAGGAAGAATGGAGAAAAGGAATCAAACCCCGCCCCATTCGGTGTAGCGTCACCACGACGAACTTGTTGATCGGATAAGCAGCCGAGATTCATACGGGTGTTCGATTCGTTTATCCCAGTAAAAATTTATTTCGAAGCCTATTTCAGGTGTGTGCTTGCAGTCTCGGATCTGAATTTTTGGAAGTGGTTTTGTCGCGTTACGTTTTATTGTTTTCAGCATTTTTCGGCAGTTGTTGCTCTGGCGTTTTTGTAGTGGCGAGTGTAATGTGGGGGATTAATTATGAGTTTTCTGGCAGATTTTTGCGTCACTGGTCATGTTTATCTGTTTGGAGAGTGATTTTTGTGAGGAAGTTGGTATGCTGTGGTTTGTTGATTAGGTAAATGATATTGATTTTTGTGTTCTTTTGGTGCCTCGGCTGCTTTCAATCCTACAGTTTCCATTTGTTTCTTTTTGTTGACTTTGCATTTGTCTTAAGATGAATTAGGGTTTACACTTGTAGCCTGTAGCATGAGGCCACAGTCTGATATTTGGCATCTAAAACTGGACTTAATGAATTGTTATTTGCGCTGCTCTTTAAGTTTGTGGATGCTTTGATTCACACATTTGCAGCACTTGTTTTGGATAGTAATCAGGTAAGGAATTGATTTAATTGTCGTTGTATATTGCGGCAAAAAACGGACAACCAAATTTGTCCCCGATTAAATGTTTCTCAACTTTACAGACATGTATTTTTCGAAATTGTTGGTATTTGTTATGTAGTTTGCTAAATCTGTCTCGTATTGAAAGTAGTTAACTACAGGTGTCACGGCAGTTGATGGACATTCAATTTTTGGAATGTCAAAAGGAATTTTTGGCGACTCCATCATGTTTGTCGTCATTCATATTATGATCCACGAGCCTTATTAATTCAAGAGTCTTATTTATCAATGTGTTCTTGTGGATTAAGCTCATTAATTCTGATTATATCATGAATATCTGATAACCGGCTGGCGGCTACAATTGTCAATGTAAATTTAATAGGACTTTGGAGACTCGTGGGATAAATCGAAAAGAAATCTATGTATTTTTGGAGTAGCTGTGAAGCCTTAATGATGCAGTGATTTTGGTGGTTTAATTGATCGCTTTAAGCTTGATTTCATCCCATTTTTTTATGTGAGCTTTTTTGTCTTTTGTTTCCTAGGTCTACCGAAAGGACTGACAAATGGCTGATGGATTATCTAATTTCTGGGGCCCTGTGACATCTAGCCATGAGTGGTGTGAGATGAATTATGTCTACTCAGCTTACATTGCCGAATTTTTCAACACTATCTCAAACGTCCCCTGCTTCCTCTTAGCACTTGTTGGACTTGTGAACTCACTGAGACAGAGGTTTGAGAAAAGATTCAGTGTCCTTCACATATCAAATATGATACTCGCCCTTGGAAGCGTTTTATATCACGCCACATTGCAGCGGCTGTAAGTTTTTACTTTATGTACTTACGTTGCTGTAACAATCTGTCGGTTTTGCAAATTTGGAACATCCATTAAATTACACGGCATGCGTACTAGGTATATCTGTATTGGTAATGTCTGAATCTTATGCTGAGTATGATATCATAGAGTTGTATTTCAATTTACTTTTTTGTTCAGCTAGTAAGGTAAAGGAAAAAAAAAAAGATCATATAGCAAGTTTAGGAAATTATTCTGTCTTCTGTCACACTTTCTTGTGCTTCAAACTGAGGAATTCTCTGTTTGGTCCCAGTTTTTACGTTCCGCATTAGAGTTCATTTAGTAAAAATAGGAACTTGTCTGAATCGCATGACAGTTAATGAAGAAATTTCCCTGAATATCTGAATCGGAACTTAGAAGATATGCCGTCTATGTTGAATTTGGATAATAATTTGATACTTTTTGAAATATTTTGTTGTATATGCCTGTTTTGCTTTTTGTTTGCGACTGGTGGTTCTGTTATAATATATGAGCTGGTAACAACATTATAATTTTTTATAAGCTAACTTGTTTTATTCGTACTTAAGCGATTCATGTTTGTAGCTCAGCCAATTGTGAGACGCTGTATTTTTCATTACATTCCATTGCATTTTTCTCCATGTTTCTCATTCAGAATGTCTTCCATCGTGCTTGTGTTGTGTTGTGTTCGCACGCACAATACTAGCTGATAGCAACATTATACTTTTTTATAAAATAACTTGTTTTATTCCTACTTAAATCACTCATGTTTGTTGCTCCAATTGAGAGATACTGTATCTTTCATTGCATTCTATCGCATTTTTCTCCATTTTGAATGTCTTTTGAGAATCTAAGCCTTGTCTTCAGTCTTTTCAAGGAAAGTGCGGTTATCGTTTATTATAATATTAAATTACTTTGGCTATATGTCGACGGTATATGTAGCTTCATGTACTTTGACAAGAAACAAAGTCCTCTGTTCCTTCTTTACTAATCACATACAATTACTTGTCAGGCAACAACAAGGCGACGAAACGCCCATGGTGTGGGAAATGCTCCTCTACATATACATCCTCTACTCACCCGATTGGCACTACCGGAGCACGATGCCCACATTCCTGTTCCTATACGGTGCGGTGTTCGCCATTGCTCACTCACAAATTCACTTTGAGGTCACCTTTAAGGTACACTACGCTCTGCTTTGTCTCCTCTGCATTCCTAGGATGTACAAGTACTACATCCACACGGAGGACACATCTGCTAAGCGAATAGCGAAGCTCTACGCGGTTACCCTCTCTCTTGGGAGTTTGTGTTGGCTTTTTGACCACCTCCTTTGTGAGTTTCTATCGCGGTGGTACTTTAACCCACAGGGCCACGCGTTGTGGCACGTTTTCATGGGCTTCAACTCCTACTTTGCTAATACTTTCTTGATGTACTGCCGAGCTCAGCAACGGGGGTGGGATCCTAAAATCAGGCACTTTGTGGGGTGTGTTCCCTATGTTAAAATCAACAAACCGAAAGCCCAGTAGCTGAGGTAAGTTGATATCCTGTGAAAGATTGAATGAAGCTAGAAAGTCACAAAGTGGTTCATTTTTTGTGTTTTTGATTTGAAGAATGGTGATGTAAATTGAAAGATGGGGAGTGGAATCTTTGTATGGTTATTAGCTGGTTTTGTTTTGGACTGTAAAGATTAGCATTTGGGTCGCTTGTTTTTATTTGATAGAAGAAAAAAATATCCATGCTTGGAGGGGAAAAGCACTATGTGGTGTATGATATTGGATTGAACGCTTTTAAACCTTTTTTTTTTTTTTTTTTTCGGAGTTGGGTATAAAAAATTTACGAACAAATACTTGAAACATTTAACGTCTAGTTCATGATGTCAACGAAGAGAACATTTTCTCAAAAGTTTCAACGAGATCACGAATGAGAGAGACTTGTGTTGAAAACCATTGCGGTTGCATTTAATTATAGGGCTCTTAAATTTCCACCCGTGCCATTTACTACAGATTCTCCCCACACTCACTCAACCTCCACAAGAATACAATCTTCCTCTATAAAAAGGACCCTCACTTCCTCTCAAAAACTCAAATGTATAACAAAGTGTAGAAAATAAAAAGAAAGAGAGAGTGACTAAAGATGGAGAATCTTGCTAAGGCACTGTTCATGCTCACCGTGTTCTCCGGCTTGCTCTCAGCGAACGTATGCGGCGGAAGAATCCTCCAGCAAGCGGGTGGGTTCACGTTTCCGGGCACCGGTTCGACCGGCAGGTGGTTTCCGGGTCAAGGCGGTTCGAACGGTGCGGGTGCTGGCGGCACGACGGGTTCTTGGTTTCCGGGTCAAGGCGGCGGGGGATCGAATATTCCCGGATATAATCTCCCCGGATCTCACCCATTTTGTTCGATTCCTGGAATCAAATGTGCTACTCCTCAGGGGTGAAGTGATCCCAGATGGTAATAACAATAATAAAGATGATAGTACTCGTGTGATCAGTGGATCTCCATTATCATGAATGTAATTATTATTGGTGTAATTGATCATGATAATAAGCGTTTATAAAGTTCTTGTTTATTAGGGTTTTTTTAAAAAAATTGATATGGTGATGAAATCAGTGTGTACGATCTCCTCCTAATTGATTAACCCTTGTTTGTATTGTGTGCTACTACTATACGGGCAATTAAGGTCGTAGAAAGTTCATTATATATGTAAAAAATTACAACCACGCAAATCTTCTACGTACTCATGTATTGACAAGCACAACAAAGAATTGATTGTTGATTCAACCAGCTAACTTAAATTCCTTGCCCAAAATAAATTTTACTAGAGTTATATATGTTAACAAAATTAACTTCCCAACATTGTTGTGAATAATTGATGAGGAAAACGATGCTTATTAAGACGCTTATAACAGTTATATATACATGAGAAAAAACAATAATGATCTTTACAGATTAAGACTTCAAAAAAAAAAAAACACGATTAGAAACCGATAGAAGACGAGAAACCTTGTTTTGTAAGAATTATATACTTATAATGTAACCTAATTAAGTTAGATTTTTTTTTTTGTATCTACCGGATTCATCCAAATCAGTCTAAAATAAACTCAAAATAAGGAAGGAAATATGCAAATGGACCTCAAACATTAGAAAATTAACGGTCTCGGGCTCGCTTCTTCGCCTCGACTTCCCGGGCCATTGGAGGGGTCGACTACTCCAAGCCCGGCCCAATAAGAATCCGCAAACTATAGCGATACTATATCACCGGCCCGACACCGTCGATCACTCTACTGAATCTAACCTAAAAAAGTTTTTGAACGTAATGTATTACACGCAGCAGTATTTTAAGCACACGCACCAAAATATTAATACACAATATTATTTTATATTTTTAAGAATTATTATAAATTCAAAATATTCGAATTGAAGACTTAAAATGAGAATATACTTCAAAACGCAGGCCAGTCGGAACATTTTTTGTTGGAATAACAACAAAGACGTAGCTCGTAAAAAATCTACAGAAGAATATGCCGCCGGCCGGCGCCGTTTGTCACATAAATAATGGCGACGACCCTGCGAAAAACAATAATAATAGTGATCACTAAATTTATATATAATGCGGACGGTAGTAGAAATTCATCTATTACCAATCAAACATCATTTCCTCCAAAAAACATAAAAAAAAAAATAAAAAAAAAATGCGTCGTCGACCGATATTATTTTCAGCGCTTTTATTGGGAATATTATTTCTCGTGGCTTCGAACGTCTCGGGCCGAAACGACGTCACGACCATCCTGTGGTTCGACTGCAACACGTTGAAGGTTCAAGCAAACGACCCCTTCGTCGACTGTGTGGACGAACTTTTAGGGATCATATCCACTTCGACCCCGCAGCAGCCTGGCTTCGCGTACCGTGCGTCGTACACCGATAATAACGG
This sequence comes from Linderniella brevidens, assembly GCA_004919715.1. Taxonomy (NCBI): domain Eukaryota; kingdom Viridiplantae; phylum Streptophyta; class Magnoliopsida; order Lamiales; family Linderniaceae; genus Linderniella; species Linderniella brevidens. The sequence goes on along the minus strand of SWDC01000149.1, from coordinate 9,663,898 downwards.
AGTGACCGCTTACGGCTACGGAGAGTGCGAGGCGGAGAACACACCGCGCGATTGCTTGGATTGCCTGAGCGCGTGCACAAACACGTCCATCGACCTTTGCGGGTTCGCCGTCGGTGCGCAGATAGACATGTCGGGTTGTTATATGAGATATGAGAACTACATGTTCTGAATAATGAAACTCTATATTGTTGGTAAAGATTTCTGATTTGTATGATCAGATATTCTTTAGAATCGTGTTTTGGAATCACTTTTCAAAGACAATATTTTGGACCCTTACGAGTTTCACCAAATTTGTCCCGGGATAAGATTAGAGATTTTAGCAGAAGTGTTTGTGAATTCAATGTGCTTTTGTTGTAGGTCTCGCCACTTATTTATAACCCAATATTCGACCAGTTGTATCCATTCGTCAGTGGACACGACACCTTTAAGGTTGTTGTCTGTTTACCAACAGGTACCACATTTTCGAACTACATACCCTTTAGGGTACACCCTTTCGGACCGCCACTAGGGGCGCAACCCCCTTGACCCCCACTTGGTTTTGAGTTTCGAAATAAGCATTATCCGAGCGTGCACTCCGCACCTCCTAACTTGTGTACGCTTTATTCTCAATTACACTATATAACATATATATACCGATTGATTTACTAAAAATCATGGAATTGGAGGAGCATATTTTTTTTCGAGATATTATGTAGTTCTTTCGTCTTTGTAAGATTAAAACTAGTTGTGGGTTCTCATGTGTTAATCAAAATTTAAGTTGTAAAATTCGGCCTAGTCAGTGCTAGTCGGCCATAAACGGTGGCGGAAAGCACCTAGACAACTGTCTAGTCAGTGAAATCGATTAACCGAGAGTTTTAATTTTTTTGGAGAAAAATAATAAATACAAAGAAGATGAATGTTTCTGCTAGTGTTATTTAGTTGCATTGTTGGAATTGACATTGTTTATTTATAATTTTTTTGATGGACTTTTACTTAAATATAATGTATTAGCGTATTTGAGATATGAAAAATATGTAATGTCAAGCGAATTTTACGTCATTGAATCTAAGAGGGAAAAAAAATTATTCCGAGATGTGTGATCGAAGGCATCGTCGACGAAAGCATTTATTACATATTGTGGAGATGGGTAGCACGGCGCTCTCGGGTGGATCTACTTCGACTCGAGCCCGTGATATTTGGCGACAGTTTAATTTACGGGAAGATTGGGACAAATATACAATTTTACCAAATAAAAAGTGGGATCTTTTTTAGGGGAAGCATTCGTCGGCATTCGGCAAGCATATTGTAAACATAAGATAAAACACCATGCATACGTTTAAACCCTTGATATTTTAATTTATTGTAATTATATTCTCACAAATTAATTATTTCTTTTACAGAGGTTAAAAATAATAAACAATTAAAGATTTATATTTCAGCTTATTAAACATTGTAAATTAAAAATTACTTTAAAAATATAAAATAATATTACATATATTTATATATTAGAGCACACGTATTAATTGGCTTAACGAAGAAATGAGTATTAAATATGTTTTTAAACAAACTTATTTTATGTAATAAGACATCTCGGAGGTTTAGTAAATATGATTTTTCTTTTTGTTGAAAGGGATTGAAAAAAAAGGTAGAAACTATAATTTAATTTAACTTTTTTTGAAGAGAAATTTTTTTTAACTAAAGGGACATAATTTGATATAAGCTTACATTATTAAGGTCCCATAAGGGACTTATTACATAGCGAATCATTAAGGAATTAAAAAAAAAAAAACGCAAATTCAACGACAATGCAAACAACACACGCACATCTCAAGGAAAGAACTCATGAGCCAACACCCCGGGAAGATTTTCACCATTCACCGCCTCACCGGCACCGAACTCCTTTTCACCACCACCGCCGCCGCCACCACCACCACCACCACCACCACCACCGTCCTCCTTCTCCCCTCCCTCGAAACCCTCGATCCTCGCACAAATCTCCTTCAAATTTTTATCCAACACCGACCCGATATCGTTGAGCTCGGGGGTCCCCAGCCCGTGCAAGCCCGAGCCAGTCACCAGGCACCCGTACATCAGCTGGGAGATCGCCTCCTCGCGGTTCTCCTTCATCACCTTCGTCAGCTGATCCTCCGCCTTGGAGATGCGGCGGCGGACGAAGCCCTCGTGGTTGGCCATGTTCCTCCTCTGCTCCATCTCCGGCATCCTCTTGAACCGGGCCAGCACACGGTGGCACGTGAGCACATCGGGCCAAACCTCGGGCCCGGGCCCGTACGGGCTGTAGATCACCGCACACGCATCTATCCCGCAGAGGGTCCTCAGCTCGTCCACCTTCTTCTTCAAGCCCTTTTTCCTCTTGTTGAACGTTGCCTTTCGGGCCGCGGTGTTGGTGACGTAGGCGAGGTCCACCCTTCTTTTCACCATGTTTTCTAATATATAATTATTAGTATTTTCTCGATATTATAAAATGGAACTGTTCAGTGATGTGTGTGGTGATTGATGTGGCAAAGGTAGGGTGGTATTTATAGGGTTTTGAAGAGGAAAATAGGAGTTATATGGGAGATTTTTGGGAGCATGACTTTGGAAATAAGGTTACATATAATTAATACTTTTTTAACTATTGTCAAATAGTATGGAGATCCACTTGCCCGGGTTCTTAACATGGTCAAAAGGATGGAGGGTAGTATTTTTTATGTATGGGTAATGACATTGAATGAGATTATCATTTCATTAGTCAACAATTATCAAGGTTTTATTGCATGGGAAAACTCTTATTAGTCTCAAATATTATGATCAAATTCGCTCGATTCGGGATTAGCGATAACCCGAATCTCGTATCATTTAACCGATTTCCATCGCGGTACATCGAGAAAATTCCGTCGAATTTACGTATAAATTTCCATGGTCAAAGCAATAATATTTATTCCTTGATGGTGATTAGAGATGTAAATTAGAGTTTGTGATCAATGTCATAGTAGCAACACAACAATTAGCCTGTATTTGAAACCTATCCAAGCTACATCTTTGTTTTTGTTGACCTATCTATCCTCCAACCCGACCCGTCAATCTGAAAAAATTCGGGTCAAATAAGATCAGTCCAGCCCATTAAGGCCGAAAAGCCCAGTCCACTAATAGGGCCTGTCTTCATTCAGTACCTTTTCTGGCCCAATCTGTCGTTTCTTCCTTTTATTCGAACGGTCCCCATTCAAGCCCCAAATTTTCACTTTTCCCTCCTTTCTTCTTCAGACCGAAATCGGCGTTTCTCCGGTCGCCGCTGATTTCACCGCTGAGTCATTTACGTAATAATTCTCGAGCCAGTGACGGGGAACACGAGAATGAAAGTGAAGATTTTGCGTATCCTTGGTCTGATTTAACTTGAAATTATTTTTCCCAATTATGTTTTTCGTCCTCTTTTGGATTTGCTATTGCTGGTAACCTATTCCGATTTCAGATTCTCACGTAGTTTTCAGTATGATGGTGGTTTTCTTAGTTGTATAGAAGTTTGATGAATGTGCTGATGTTTCTTTCCAATGAAATTAGTTCGCTCTTTCCTTGACACAATCACTTGGATGATGCTCCCCCGCCTGATAAATAGAGTACGCTGTTTACTACTTTTGTTATGTGAACAGATTTTCATACTTTAATTTCTTTTTTGTTTCGAGGAGTTGTGAAATTGCTTCCTGTTTGTTTGTTTGTTTCGATTTATTAGGTGGCATGCTGTAGCTTCTTGGACATGGGATGCTCAAGATGAGACCTGTGGCATTTGCAGGATGCCTTTTGATGGTTGTTGCACTGATTGTAAACTACCCGGAGATGATTGCCCTCTAAGTAAGTATATATTGTTGTTTGCCCCTCTTAGGCCTATTGTTAGAGAAAAAATTATCCTTTATGCATGATGAAGCCTCTCCTTAATCATTCAAGATTGCTTATTCGTGGTAATCGTTGGATTGGTATTGTAATATTTGTTGTTCACTTGTGAAATTCAACCGGGCATTCGTTGTCTACTTAGTTGATGAGTTAATGATGCCTTTGGTTTCTTGCAGTATGGGGAGCTTGTAACCATGCGTTTCACCTCCACTGTATCTTGAAATGGGTGAATTCACAAACTTCACAAGCTCATTGCCCCATGTGTCGCAGAGAGTGGCAGTTCAAAGGATAGATGAAACCAATCTTGAAGAATCACACCTGTGCTAAAAAGTCCTTTTCTTGTTTTCCGCTGAACAATTTGTAAGTGAGAATTTTCATTTCTGCCTCTGATTAAAGCTTCAGGTTTTGGAGGAGAAACATTATCTGATGCAACTTTTTCCCCACCTCTGCTACTCTTTTTCCTCGATTTGCTGAATATATATATATATATATATATATATATACATTTGATCAATATTAAAATATTAAATCATTTATTTTCCATATTAAAATAATTATCGTGCAATGAAAATGTATTTCCTCTGCATCACAGGCTCTTATGGGATGATATGCATCTTCACATGATTGATGAATGATGATCGAGTGCGTGAGTGAACGAGAAAAAAGGACGAATCTATATTATAATAATGATAATAGAATAATCATGATAAAATAAAGAAATTTTAGAATGGCGTATTGGTCTTAGATTAAAATGCATAACCTCAATAATAAATAAATACGTGATTTAAATCGCTAATAATTAAACATGAACGTTTGGTCTTCGTTTTGCGGTACTCTTCTAATAAGGGCCTCGTGGTTGTGTGAGGCCCAAGTTATCAAAGCCTATGAAGGCCCATTAAGAAGCTAAAATTAAAATTTGGGTCCAGAAGGAAAATAAAGCTTAAAAACGATATTTGCACAAAATAAATAACATTTTCATCTAATTATTAATATGCATCATATATATAAATAAGAAAAATTACATTGTTCATTTATCCGAACACTCGACACGTTTTCTTTTTTTTTTTAACAACGTCGTCCACTCTAAAATCTCTTACATCCTAGTTAAAAACAAATTAAATAAAAATTGCCTAAGTGGGAGAAGTCTAGAATTTAGACGAAGCGACATGCGAATTTATGGAGGTCTGTCTGATTGATTTGAGATATGGATTAGATTCATTATAACAATTTGTTACCTTCACTTTTCCCAATTAACTGAATCGTATTATTGCTCTTTTAGGGACAAAAATATGAAAATCCTCCAATTAAAATTGGACAGTTAACATAGAATTTTCATCGGTTGACAAGACTCAACTCAATAGAATTAAGTGCAATTCACTAAATAGCTATTGAACTAAAATCAAAATATTCCTAGTGTTGATTTGAGAACATAATCCCTCCATTTAATCTCCACTGTAAAGTTAAAAAAGGTTGGTGTAATAATTCTAGTTTGGGGGACAAAGGGTTCTATTCAACGACAAAGCTCTTTAGCAATCAATGGATTGGTAAGGTAAATCAATGAGAAAAAAGGTGTTGGAGATCTCAATTCAATTTAATTTAATATTATCTTACTCTTAAAAAGTCAATTTCAACTATAATTGTAATAAAAAAGTAAACCTCCCACAATTTGACGTAATGCTAAAAGGATTATTGCATTGCAAAAGTGAAAAATATAAGCGAGGCTGTATTTGGATCATCGAGAAATATTGTTAAAATATCCCATGGTTACGAGAGTTATGTGCATTATTTAATTTAACTGAAATAAAGAAGGAAAAGGGTCAAATTAAGGAACGGTGTATCTAATGATAGCAAGGTTTAACGATATTAATCATTTGATTAAGAGATATTTAGTTCTATATAGGGAAAAATGTGGCAAGTGATTGAATCTTGATGATGACATCAAGACATCATCGGCTTAAGAAGTTTGATAAGACGCGAGATAATTAAAACTTTAGCTATGATTAAACAAAGACTAATATGATATGCATGTGATTATGTCCCCTCCAACTGTATGAATGGCCCATATCTTAATAGGATATTCTTAGGACATTAAGAGACTTAATGTTAAAAACCCTTGTGAAAGTGTGCAATGTTTTGATGGATAAACATACTTCATTAAGATTCTTTAGCTCCCAATTATCGCTTTATCTAATAATTAATCTTAACAAGATTTTACTGTCCTCGAGTGACTGTCATAGTTTGCAGGCTATTACACTGGCCCACGGGTTAAGGGTTTCATAGATGGAATCGTGAAAGCTACTCGCTATAAACCCTAACGGGCAAAAACAGGTTGCAACGTTTTTCCGTTACTTCAAGAATAAGCATCATTATGATGATAAATAGCCAAAAATTAAAAACACGCTATATACACTTTGTGTCACAAACTTCTTTAAATCCGTAGAAGTTACATCCACTATTCCCATTATTTCGATGCATTATCGCATTCTTTCTTGTCAATTAGTTGTCAAACCCTATATAGCTTCAACTAATCCGAGGTCTTTAAATTTAATGAACATTAGTGATAAAGCCAACGATAACATGATGTTATGTCCCCATTTGAATTTTTATTTATTCAACTCAATTATTACTTTATTATCTTCTTATGAATCTTCTTTCTTTTTACATTTTCCATAGCAAGGCTCATGAAGCAAACATATTAGAAGACAATTAATACATAAATATTAGAAAATACAAATACCACACGCACGGTTTTAGAACATGAATCAAATCCCATAATATACGAGACAAGGCCATGCATTCATTCAATTAGAGCTAAAAATACAGAAAATTTCATGTTCTTCTAAGATACACGACAAGACCACGAGCGGTGGGAAAAGGATGGAATTTATTTAATTTTTCATTAGTGTGATTCATGAAATATTTTATTTATTACGTACAACTCGTTAATTACGCCTTGGTCCACCATTTTCTAGACATGACCATATATGTGGCCTATGTTAAATGAATGTGGATAATTAACAACACGTACGTATCTTCTTTTTATAGCTCTCTTTCGTACGGACACAGCACACAGTCACACACACACACAGAGTTCAGATTGATCAACCACACGTAAACTTATTACATTCACTCAGATGAATATCATGTTACCGTAGCAAAAAGAAAAGGTATTTTATTTAAAATTCGAAAAACTTGGATCCATAATAAATATATTATTTGAAAAAAATGAAAATTAATCAAAGATATCGATCATAAATTGTTCTAAAATCCTCGTGTGGACCTTTTGTACTAACTGTACCAGTCTTCTCATTCATGAATATAACAAAGCGAAAACCGACACATAGTGACATCAAGTAGTCTCCTTAGAGCCCCACAATATATATTTCTCACATGAATTCAATTAATTACATTTATTAATTAATCACTTAATAATTTCTCTGGACCACTTTCTTTTATTACATTATTTGAGCTCATTTTCCCATCACCATTTCATAGTGTTTTCTGTTCTTCTATTTGAAAGAGAACAACGTATCAAGAAATAAGACTACTATTATATTAAAAGTATGTATTTTAAATATCTTGGTATCCTAATAGAAACCAAAGATAATGTACTTTTGAGCATAGTTGACTCAAGAGACAGCCTCATCTCAATGTATTCGAATCACAAGATATATATTACATATATTATATATATGTGCTCGCACGGGTTGTCAAATAATGCTCAAAAAGATTTTACGTATCTTCTAAATTTTAATTCTCATGTTGGTGTAGCCCTCCTAATAATATACATGAAACTATATTTCGGGTAATCATGGTAATTACAGTTAAATTACGTATTCCCTCCGTGCTGAAATATGTTTCTTGTTTATTTATTATTGGTCCGGTGTGAGTTTCTTTACTATTATGAATAATAATGAGAAGCATATTAAAAGTTTATAAAATAATGAAAAAACATAGTAATAATAAATGAAAACTTTCGGGTTGAAGAAAGATGCTGCGGCACCATAAAACAAGCACTTCATATCCTCAAGGACGCAATGAACGCACATTAGCATTTTTATAATACTATTAAAGTTCATGAAGTAGTAAAATGATTCTGGTTATAATCATTTGTAGATTAAACAATTAAATTAATTTTGTCATTGTTCTAATTGAATAACGCAGAGCGGACAACTACATTATTGTGATTGTCGGCCGGGCTATTAAATATATATATATATATATATATATATATATATATATATATACTTACAAGTATTCTTTATGCTCTTCAATCATTAGGATATTAGACTCAAATGTACAATTACAGAGTGGAATAAAATCTCTTCATCCGGAAAATAAACCCAACGATAATAAATAAATGTGTAAAACTAACGATGGATAATGAACAAATAATAAAATTTATATATCTTCGGATTATTACAAATTCAACTTGATTCCTTGCAAATGATTAATTGTGATAGTTGGTAGAATTGAGAAAGGTTCAATGGACGTTTCATTATTATCCGTTTTGTCCTCAGAAAAAAAACTTTTGACAACTATTCGATTGATTTTACAACTTACATAGACATGGTCAATAATTAATTATATCACTAATTTATAGTGTATTTCGAAAACTATTTCATTTAAAAAGGAAAAAAAAATAAAATTTGAAATTACAATAGAATATACATAAAGTTGATGTCGGCAATTTTTTTAAATTTTATATTTACCATCAGCATATGATATATTGTGAAAATCATATTAATGGGTCACACGCCTATGCCCCGTTTAATTTCCCTAACCAATGAAGAAAACATACTTCCTTTCCAAAGCCACCTGGCAAAAAGATTGCTAAATAAGTATATACCTATATAATATTATTTGTACCATAAGAAAGACAAGAGAATGTCTAACCGTGTCACGATTTTATCATAAATAAAATTGCACACTACTATGATTGCAAGGACCAAACTAATCATGGAAAAATTCCTATTTAAAAAATACCTTCCCAATTACACTTTTTTGCATAGAGAATCTTTTTAATAAAAGCCAAAAAAAAATAAAAAGTCTTCTTCATTATTATTTTTTATTTTCAAAAGGGTAACGTTTTTAAATTAATCCAAGCCTTGACACAAAACTCGTGATAATTAATATTTAATACCATTCTTTTCAAAATCTAGTTTTTTTATTTTAAATTAATTCCAATAAATATCTGTTTTTTGCCCCACAAAGTGCTGTCAACCTCACATAATTAATTTTTTGCTTAATAAAACCACAATTCAATTGTCATGTCCTGTTTTCCTTTTCGCAGCGAATTAAATTAAAGTACTATAATCACCTCAAAATCATGATTAAAGGAATAAACTTAACACTAATCCAACCTTCCCTGACTGTGACCGCTTCTTTTTATAGCTATCTCTTCAGTCGATTTCCCTATTGATCTCTCTCACTCTCTCTCTATGTAATAAAACTACACAGCACAAACAAGAGAAGAAGAAGACATGGGGAGGCATTCATGTTGTTACAAGCAGAAGCTGAGAAAAGGCCTTTGGTCGCCCGAGGAAGACGAAAAGCTCATCAATCACATAACTAGATACGGCCATGGCTGTTGGAGCTCAGTTCCAAAGCTCGCTGGTAAAATTTTCTTCATTATTCCAAAATTAATTTTAACCCAATAATTAATACACATACATATATATACATATTCATAATATCATTACACTCACCCAGGGCTTCAAAGGTGTGGAAAGAGCTGCAGATTAAGGTGGATAAACTACCTAAGACCCGACTTGAAGAGAGGCACATTTTCTCAGGAAGAAGAGAGCTTGATCATTGAGCTCCATGCAGTTCTTGGAAATAGGTAATAATAAAAAATATTGTCATTATATTACATGCTAAAGAATTAGCTTAGATTCTACGTGCTCTCATTTGGTGTTCCACTTCCCAGATTGTAAAAAAATCAATTGAGTTTAACATTCGAATAATGAATACCATATTATTAGAACACCACCAAATGAGAACAGTAATCTATTCGAAAATGAATTCTTACATACAATAATATATACATTACATACGCAGGTGGTCGCAGATAGCTGCGCAGTTACCGGGAAGAACGGACAACGAGATAAAGAACCTGTGGAACTCGTCCATCAAGAAGAAGCTCCGGCAAAACGGGATCGACCCGAATACCCACAAGCCGATTTCGTCGGAAAAGGACGATAATGCCCCCGAAAACGAGGGCTCCACCGAATCTTTGAGCCTCGTCGATACCAATAAACCCGAGAATCCTCCGTTTCGGGTCCTTCAGAACCCTACGAGCCACGAGTTCTTCCACAACAGGTTCTCCCCGAGCCACGAAACCCCACCGAACGAGCCGCCGCGTCCTCATTCGGGTTCGTCAAGTGGGGTTTTCTCCTTTCAGAATTTGAACAGCTTCTTCTTCTTCCCCAAGTCTTCAGAAATGGGCTCTGATAATCATCATCACTTTGCTGCTGCGAATAACTATGTTACAACCTCGGAGAATCCGAACTCTATGAGCTCTTACAGCAACAGCAGCATTAAATTCGAGGGCTGGGATAATTCTTTCACGGCGTGGAGTTCTGCCGATTGTGTGAAGACTAACAGAGAAGCAGCAGCACAAATCCCATCAGTACCGGATAATATTATTACAGAAGATGTCAAGTGGAACGAATATTTACAATCAGCTCCTTTTATTTTGGGAAATTATCCCAACGGATACAGTAATAATCCTCCGGCGGCGGCGGCTCAAGATATGTACGGCGTGATCTCCAAGCCTCTCCAAGCGGCGACGGTGGCTTCGTTGAGTGGTGAAGGAAACTGGCAACATCAGCAGCAGGTGAATCTTCAAGCGGCTGACGTATACAGAGCGCATTTGCAGAGTAAGCTTTCTGCTGCTGCGACATTTGGACAGCTTTCTTAGGAAGATTTGTTTTCTTTTGGGTTTTTTTTCTCTTTTTTTTTTGTTTGTGTGCTTTTTTTATTGTTGTAAATAGGGGACCTTTATACGGAAATTTGCTTCGTGGGATTATGTTTTCTTGATTTCTACATTTTTCTTTCTACAATATAAATATTATCTATACCCAAGCATACTTTAAAAATCGTCAATAGTGTAACATAATTAGTCAAATTCTAGCTACAATTAATAATTAATAAAATAAAATTAATGAACCCACATTACAAGTTTGATTTGGTCTTTCATTCCTTTTTATTTTAATAATAAAATAAAAAAATTATTACAAGCATAACTACCTACCTATTATGAAAGAATCGATTCAAATAAATCTAAATTTCATAATTACACATTATTAATTTTTATTTGTATGGGTGTGCATATATAGTAGTTTATATTAAAAGCTTGACATATATAAGAGTTTGTGCTTGATGGTTGTATGAAAGTGTCCGTTTTTTTATTGTTAACTTCAAGGGACTTCTCTTTCCCATAACGCTTAGAAATTCCTTTCAAGACAGTGACAATCCGTACGACGCTGACGGAAATATTTGATTTTCGATTCACTTCTGCCATCGATCTCTTTCACCGTTGGAAAGAGATATTGAATACGTAATAAAATCTCAATTTTTAATTGAGAAATTGGGAAACCCCATTTATTAAAAAATGGGAGACAAGTTCAATTAAGTTCAATGATGAAGTATGCAGTTATAAGAAATTATAGGAAAAGATTAGAAGAAAAAAAAAGGCGAATTTTAATACCTTTTGTGATGAAATAATGAAGAAACCATTCATGTCCGTCGTTGTCTATATCTCCTTGAGATGGAGATAGTTTTCACTCACTTTTTCCAAGTTTTACGAGTCAATTTTTTTCTTTTTCTTTTCCTTTTCACGATTGTTAAAACTCGATTAGACTAATCTCGTGGCCTTTGTAACTCTTCGTATTCCTAAAAAAGGTGGAAATATAAGTTACAATCTTTAATTTCATTGAACCATTGATAAGCTTCGTGAGTGGTCATAATTACGTATAATTTAATAAAACGCGAGACATATGAAATGACAAATACTTTATTGCATCTAAACGACAAGAAATGCTTAATAATGCATTGTATGAAATGTCAAAGCAATAATACTATATGAAAGAATCAATAAAATGAGGCCCATTTAGATACATAGAGATTAAACAAACAATATCAAAACGTATATACCAACATATAAATAGTCATAATCATAATTATATACGTGGGGTATTCTCTTGTGTTGCCCACGTGCATACAAGAAAACGTAGACTACACAGATTAATTGGACATAATGCTTATGGGGTCATTTATTAATTTATATGTTTGGGTGATGAGTGGATGTACACAATACATATGTAATATTTTAATTTGATTGTCGATTTGGGTTGCATGTGAACCAAATCATTGATGCCCTTTACATTGGCCCACGATGTTTAATTATCAACACGAAACCAAGAATACGTTGAATAAATACACTTCTAAAAAATTGATAATAATAATAATCCAACTTTTCGTTATTTTTTCCCTTGGTATATAATCCCGGAAAAGACATGAAGGTAGTAAATTAATTTTGATTCCATTTTGGATCACTAAAAGGCAAACAAAAAGCCTATAGAACGATTTATTTATTTATTACATATTCCAAAAGAATCATCATAAGGACGCGGGCTTTAATTTTTTTAATCTAATACTTGCTTGTATATATGCGTGTGTGCTGTCTGTTTATGTGCACTGATATTTTCGTTCGTATAATAAAATAAAAAATGATGCCAAATTAAATCCAAAATGTCTATTCAACACCGAGAACGGGTTCTTGAAATTCTTGAAATGTAATATGAAATACTATGTTTAAGATTAGGATAAAAAAGAACAGAAGTTTAATTATTTAATCTCAAAATCACAAGCGTTAACTCGTAGAAGATTCCCTTTATCTTCTTGTCGGATATTTCAGCATTTTCTTACATGGGTTTATACAAAGACGACTAACAAAAGATGCGACTTTTTTATAGAAGGAAATTTACACAAAAAAAATATATACATGCAATCATAATTGGATTAAAAAAAGACATGATTCTTTGTCGGAGAAACGAATCATTGTCATAAAATAAAAGTTCTAAGCCGCCCATAACGACTTCACTCCGCAAGAGCATTTTTATTTAACAAGGGCAAGCTTGTAAAGAATATTTAATTAAGGAGGCATAAATATAGCCAAGGTCTGTTAAATTATTGATTTCAACAAACATTACATACATATTATGAAAAAAAATCATAAATCATATTCTATAAAAAAAAAAAAGAAAAAAATTAGAAAATCGCAAAGGTATCATACGGCCGATTATCACTTCACTTGAAATATAGGTTGTGACACGTTCGGTCGCACGGATACGGGCAATCGATCTCCTTCACAGCCGCCCGATCGAAATACCAGTCTCCCACTGCTATCGCAACTGCCTGCAAATTTCCATTTAAGAAAATATTTTAATTACCAGTCGTTTCGCATTGATCGAAATTGAAATGACTGATAATATTCAAATGACTACTTCACCTAAAACCTTAACATTGAAGGGAACGTACGGTATTTTCATTTACATATTTTATTCCAACATTTTTTCCTCACGTATAGGCTGATTTCTTTCTTATTTAGCATCAGATGTGAAATTTTCGTTTAACGAGTGTCCGTGTGGGCTCTGATATTATATTGAATAACCCATTCGCTTAAAGAAAGGCTTAAGTTTGGCAGAAGTATATATATATATATATATATATATATATATATAGCATATATTAAATTTATATATTTTTATTTCCAACAGATCGTACCTTATTACCAACTCGTGGAGCATTGTCCGCAAACCACGTGTCTTGCCTCTCCGACTGACAATGAGCGTAGCAAGAGTTTATGTACAGACCGTTTTGTCTGTAACTCGAGAAACCCCTAACGGCGTTCAACATACGGTTCCTAAAACCTGATCCAAAAAACTTACTACGATGTCTTCAAAACAAAAGAAAACACGGCTCGTTTATAGTAACGGGCGTAGTAATATAAAAGATATGCACCTTGTAAGACTCGGATCTGGTAACCCGAGCATTGATTAATGTTCTTCTTACACGCGCCCCAGTTTCCGCGAGGATCCGCGATCGGAGGAGCCACGCTTTCCTGAACCTGTAGGGGAATCTACACTTAAGTACCTCTTTGTATAAAAAAGTTACAATTCAATACCATGTTAGAAAAAATTTATTTTTACGTACCTAGTTGGCTGTGTGTACCATTTTATCATCATTGACGTACCTTTTTATATGTATGTTAAGTACCCCGTCAAATGTTATGATACTTATATACGTTTCTTTATGTTACCTTAATTTATTATATGATATACCTTTTCTCACAGTATTATGTACCATAATACGATTCTATATGGTATTTAAAATTACTTATATGATGTACATGTGGCGCAAACGAGTACTTATGTGTAAAAACTTTAATCTACTAGATACCTACATGTAAAAAAATTCTGACAAGGGACTGAATTGGCAATTTTTATACAAAAACGTATTTAAGTGTAAGTTTCCCAAAATAATAAGCACGAGGCAACTGTTGGGGTATCAAATTTAATCCCACATCGGTTAATTAAGTAAAAAGTGTATTTCATCTGGGCTTATGTATTGGGCTTTTGGGTATGGGCTAAAGGGGATTTTATCACCCGACAGCGTCGATAATATAGGACCGTAACGATTAGAATTTTATTTGAATTATATATATTTTTTGTTCTTCTGAGGAGGAGAAAAAAAATGGTGAATATCGGTACCTGCCATGCATCATAGGCTGCATTGAGAATAAAAAGAGGCGTCTTTATGCTCGAAATCAAGTTCTGAGGGAAGAAGCACTGCAAAATAAATCAACAAAAAAAGAAGATAATGATTTAGGAATTAAAGTTGGAGATTTTTGCATTTACGATTCGTTGAAAAAAAAAAAAAAAAGATCGAGCACGGGAAATTTACAGAAGTAGCATCGAGGCGGCCGGTGCAAGTACTAGGAAGATTCCTTCCGACGCCCTATCGAGAATTCAATCGATTAAAAACGAACACATTCAAAATAGCTTTCGCTCAATTCGAAATGATATAATATAATTGCAAAAAATGTAAAAATAAGTAAATACCTGTAAGCCAACGACACCGGCGAAGAAATTCCTAATTGCGTGCCCGCCGGAAACATCAGTTCTACATAAATTTAAATACATATCGATATAAAACGGTCAAAAATCAGACAAATACTGGAGAAGATGAGTCGAAAAAAAATGCAAATTTCGAATATTTACGTGTCCATGAACAGCCCGGCATCAGCCAGGCACTTCACTCTGACGTTCCTCGGGAATAAATAACGAAATTCGTCGCAGTGCAATATCGAAGCTAGACCGCCAGCAGAGCAACCCGAAAGAAGTGCCTGAAGCAAATCAAGATTATAGATTTATGTGTTTGGTTAAAGGCTTAAATATTTTTCGTCCTGTAAGTTTAAATCGAAGCAATTTTAGGACACTAAATTTCGAAATCGAAGCAATTTAAAGGAAAACAAGCGCCAAGTGGACCCCACGTCACATCTTTTAATGACGCGATCGTCCATCCGAAAGCTAATTGAGTGCCACGTCATCAGAAGAGGCGACGTGACACCCAATTGGCGCTTGTTGTCCTTAATTTGCTTCGATTTTGAAAGTCAGTGTCCTAAAGCTGCAAACCCTCAAGTTGGATGGTCATGAAATAGATTAAGACTTAGCTAAATCGTAGATTATATTCTTAAAAATAAAAATAACGAAAAAAATTGCATTACTTGATTAGCGTAGCGCATCCCTTTCGACATCAAATCTTGCACCGCGGCCTCAAATATTCTTTGCCCTCTAAATTGCAATCCTGCAGCCTAAATATGACCATGTTATATATCAAACCGATGACTTTAAGGGTGCGTTTGGTTTGTGGAATTCGGTAAGAAAAAAAAAAGGAAAGGTGAGGGGTACAACGATCGAAGCATGAAGTACACTTGTTTCAGGCGCTAAATTAGTTTTCCGTCGTGCTTTCCACGCACGAATTTCGCTAACCAAACACACCCTAAGGATTCAGAGGTTATAAAGGGAAAGGCCGTTGCGTTGCTGACCTTATTCTCGCTGTCTCCAGCAAACGAAGCCCCGTCGCAATATCGTATCTTTACTCTGTTCCAATTATAGAAACCTGCAAAAATTCAAGAGGAATACAATTAAATTATCCGCTCGCAGGCGTATTTATTTATTTTCTGTAAAAGGAAATGGGACCTGGATTTTCCCGAGCATTGTTGCTAAGTATCCCCGTAAACGGAATATATTTCTCGAAATAATTGGAAGAACCCCGATGTGTCCTTTTACGGTACACGCAGTTTCGAATCGAATTGCACCACCCTCCACCCTGCGGGAAAAAAAACGAGAAAAATTAAATAAAAAATATCATCGTAGCCATCGAAGGAAGGCTTTTGTGTTGTGTGTGGCAAACCTCCAACTGAACAAGCCAGCTGTTCGACCCTGACCCGTACCCGCGGTGCAGGTGGTATCCGGGTAACGACCCGTCCAAACAAACTGCAAACATAACACATAAGAAACAGAGAGAAGCTGAAATCAAGAACATGGCTGTGCTTGTGCTTGATTATTAATGAACTGTTTTTTTTTTCTTTCTCAGCTGATCTTGTAATAACTATTGCTTTTGATGTAATGTAACACTCCACATGTCAACTACAATAAAATCTTCGATTGAAGTTGAACCTTTTAACTCATCATATACAGAGGTAGTGCACTAAAAAAAAGGTACTTAAAAAAGGTGCACACAGAAAACTTTCCCAGGAAAAAAAAAAGAGAATCGAATGAAATTTCCCTTCAGACAAAACCCAGAAACACAAATGAAGAAAATAAATGAAAAGATTTATTACCAGCTCCTTTAGAACCAGCTCCTTGAACAAGAGTTAATCCCACCATTAGAGCATTCGGAGAAACAGCAGCAGCTGAAACTCCGTACACCGACTCCATATACGACATTTCCTCCAAATACGATGCGTTTTCCGTTGTATTAACGCTGAAAATGCCGTCAAAATCCGAACTTTCGACGCCCCGTTTCGTAAGCAGCAGCGCCGCAGCAATAATCGCACACCAAAAGATCTTCAATCCCTCCATTTCGTGGCTGCTGAATACAACCCAGGAACTAGATTAAGGAATAATGCTCTTAATTTCCGTGGTTACTGAAGAAATTGAGACGAATATATATGGTTTTTAATGAAACGGAGTTTGGTGTGAATCTGGTTTGATTAGGAAGGAAAGCGAGCTGGGAGATTTCTGTCAAGAATGTGAGCGAGGGAGTGAAATATTAAATTTTTAATTTTTTTTTTTTGCTCGAACTTCGATTGAGATCTAACAAAAAGGATGCTCTTGTTCGAGTGTTTCAAAGATTATTATGGCGGATGTCGGAAAGCAACTAAGGAATATAATGTTTGCTTTCTTTTATTATTTTTACATCAATAAAATATAGTAATATGTGTGATTCTATGAGTTCTCGGGAAGCATACAAAAAGGGCTTGTCTAGAACAATTTAATTATTTTTTTTGCTTATTTTAAAAATTAAAAATATAAAGCTTGAACTATAAAATACAGAATATTAAAGAAAAAATGAAGAGCTTATAGTCCAAAATCAGTGCGATTACAACTGGTGGAAAGTAGTGGTGGTTTATGTGTCAATTGCATTTATAAGAATGGACCCTTTTTCATGCAATCAATATTCTGTTTAAACGTCATAAAAGGGACCCGAAGTCAATTTGTTCGGTCACATGATTTAATGATTAATTGCTTCCCTCATAATTAATTTGAGGCCCTGATTATTAGAGATTCGGTGCAGATTAGACAAGTCCTTTTATGTTAAATTTAAGGATCACAACCCAAGCGGTGGAATAGTTACTAAGTCGAATTTAATAGCAAATTTGCAACGATAAAATAAAATAAATTAAAATCAGTCACAAACAACACAAGAGCCAGCGTTTGAGGAGAGAATTTAATATATCAATTCATCCATAGTCCGTGATGGATCAAATAAATAATTTATTTTTGTTCTTCTTTGAAATTGAATTAATATTACACCTTTTTATAAACATATATATAAATTATATATTTTCTCGCTCTAAATTCAACTGGCTCATGAGTCATGCTTAATCAGTGGAAAAGGGACTACAATACAATTATTACTATTAGATGAATTTGGTAAATTAAATAATAAATGGGAAGGGACAGACAATAACATTAATCAGTCTAACGTCAATAAATTCAGACACTAACAAGATTGATAGAATGAAATAGAGAGACACGTAATGATGTCATTGCATGATGATGATGATCTAGACAAAAAACAAACCCAGCTGTATTCGATTAGTTAAGTGAAGAATGTCCTCGAATGCAAAATAAAATTGACTTGTGGAGTATAAAGATAAGACGAATGATGTCCTCAAAGTTCGATTTAATTATGATTTTTTAACTATCCATCAAAATAATATTTCTTTATCATATATAAAAATAATATACAACTAAAAATTAAAATTTAATTTAGTAAATACTTTAAACAAAACAAAATTACTGGCCCGTTCGGTTTATATATTGTTTTGTTAACTCAATTAATGTAAAAGTTCGTTTTTAAATTAAAAATTCGAAATAAAAATAAACGTACTTGAGATAATTTATACTGGGCTTTGAAGAGCTTATATGCATGATCCATATTCTAGTCTAGGCCCAATTTTTAGACGGCAATTAATAAAACCAATCTCTATGTAGAATGTGGATGGGTAAACGAGAGCTGTAGTTTTAATTCAATCCATCAACTGTTCGCCTAAATCTTGGAATAAGTTATCGATGGACGATATTCGGATCCGGGTTTGGATCAGATGCCGTTATCTGCGCCAGCTTGATGATGTGTTATGGCAGATGGGGGCGAGTCCGACGGAATGAGAAGGGTGTTCGATGAAATGACTGAAAGAGATAATCCTGTCTCATCATGGAATTCGATGTCTGGGTGTGCTATACCTTATTCGATGAGATGAAGAATTTGTGCGTTGGATTCGTCGATGAATTTAAGTTTTGTCGGCTTGCTTTCTGCCCGTGTTCATCATGGGGCTTCAAGCGTTGGTCTGGAGCTGCACGAGTTGGCTCGTTGAAAGGACATCTAAACAACGTTTATGTGCGAAATACCAATTTCTTTCTTCAATAAAAAGTTAATTTCCGGTATAGAAAAAACCCGACTTCGTCCACGTGTTTCGGGCTGTTATGTTGGTGTAGACACCAAGGTTTGGTTGATCATGGCACATCGGGTACTTTCATGTAATGAGTTCATGATTTGGTCTCAACACAAGTGTGGAACTATGGTTGCATGGTTGATCTGTTTGGGATGTGGCAATAACCTAGACAAAGCCCTTGCCTTTATCGAAAAATTTCCATCAAGATAGTTCGATCATATGTGTGTGTGTGTGTGTGTGTGAGCTCCTCTATCACTGTGCCATTGTTCTTTACTTGGCCTAAGCCACAAGGTATCTTTCTTCTCCTTAAGCTCCCATACCTTTCCTTCACTCCACATATTCTTTTCCTCATGTTCACCATTGTTCTTGCTGTCTCCACAGTTTATATTTCTTTCTTTATTATAAAACCAATGAATATATCGTTCGGAAGTGTTTTTCACCAACGCAAAAGATATGTCCGGTGGAGAATCGAGTAGATCCTTCGAGTATACACCAACATGGGTTGTGGCCGTTGTCTGTTTCGTGATCGTCTCGATTTCACTTCTTGCCGAGCGTGCCCTTCATAAGCTCGGAAAGGTATAGATATATATATATATATATATATTAATATACGTATATGTGTGTGTGTGTGTTTTCGCTTGTGATGCTAATTATGCTTGTATATCAGTGCTTCAAACACAAGAATCAGAAATCATTGCTCGATGCGTTGCAAAAGTTAAAGGATGGTAATTCCTCTAATGAGAATTACTTTCTGGTCGATTTTACATAGCTAAATTACTGATAAAACTGGTTAAATTTCTCAGAGCTGATGCTTCTGGGATTTATCTCCCTTTTGCTGACGGCGTTTCAAGGACTGATTAGCAAAATGTGCATCCCCATTAAGGTTGCAAACATTATGCTACCGTGCATGTTGTTTAATGTTGGCCATAATCAAACTCCCGCACACTTCGTCTTTGGGAGAAGGCTTTTGGCTGAAGGGGTGGTTTCTCAGCAATGTTCGGAGGTAATAATAAATTCAGTCCCAAAAGTTGCACGAAAAGCTATCGAAGATATTATGTAGACTATTTTTGTGTTGTTTCTTTTGCAGGGACACGTCCCATTTCTTTCCTTAGAAGCATTACATCAGCTTCACATATTCATATTCGTTCTTGCTGTTGTTTATGTGGTCTTTTGTGCTTCAACTGTGGTTCTTGGTGGCTTTAGAGTAAGTCTTGCTAGAACCTCACACATTTCATGCAAAATAAAGACACACACACATAATAACGTCTTTCTTACAGATAAAGGAATGGGGACATTGGGAGAGATCGATTAGGAATGAAGTACCGAGGCATCACAGACGTAAGATTCTACTGACCGTTTTATCATGCTCATTATAATCTGGTTTATTGCTCGAATTTTCAGCTATTTAATTTTCATGTATTGCAGTTCATATTCCTCGTACTCACATAAAGCAGTTCATGGAAAGGGCAGGAAATTACTGGAGAAAATATACAGTAGTGAGCTGGATGGTGAGTAATATACCCTTATGTCAGCATCATTCTTTACATTACCAGCAACTGATTTTCTGTTAAACACGTACGTAGGCCGCCTTCTTCAAACAATTTTATGGGTCGGTGGCCCGGTCCGACTACATAGCACTGCGCTCCGGTTTTATAGCGGTAAAGTAGTCCCCGAAAACTTTTTAATTATTTTTTATAATTTACATTTGCATCCTTTTTTTTAATGCAGAAACATTGCCCTGCGGTCCCAGATTACGATTTTCACAGGTACATGATGAGGACACTGGAGCATGATTTCAGGAAGATCATAGGAATAAGGTGAACCATAAACATGACAATCCCATATAGGAAAGAAAAGTTATAACTGGCTTTATTTGCTTCTCCTTCGCAGCTGGTACTTATGGCTATTTGTTGTGATCTTCTTGCTTGTCAACATTGCAGGTAAAAATCGTATAATCTGCTATATTGTGTATTTATATAAGTAAATTGTCCTTTATTCCGAGGACTAACTCGGGATCGAAATATGGCAGGGTGGCATGCGTACTTTTGGCTTTCGTTTTTGCCTTTAATAGTAAGTAAGCAGCCACTAATTATCACAGGATATCAGATATATATATATATATATATATTTTATATATATATTGATTGTTTGTCTGAATTATGTTTCAGCTGTTGCTGATCATCGGTGCAAAACTCGAGCACATAATCACCGAATTAGCTCAAGAGGTGGCAGAAGACGAAGCAACGACGATTAGGCCCTCTGATGAGCTCTTCTGGTTTCGTCGCCCCGCTCTCGTCCTTTACTTGATTCACTTCATTCTTTTCCAAAACTCATTCGAGATCGCCTTCTTTTTCTGGATTTGGGTGAGCTTGTGACAATAATTTCTTACACAATACTCGAAGGAGACTCGTGTTAATCGGTGTCCCATTTCTTCAGACAACATATGGATTCAAATCTTGCATCATGGAGGGCTTGAGCTTCGTCATCCCGAGGCTCGTTATCGGGTATTACTATAAATAAAATCTCCCGGGATTTGAATTCTTGTTTTTAACATCATCATATATTATATATACTGATTATTTCAACCTCTGTTTTTTGCAGGATCATCGTTCAAGTCCTCTGCAGCTACAGCACTTTACCTCTATATGCTTTAGTTTCCCAGGTAAAAACATACCACATGTTTTCGTGTATTAAAGTGCTATGATCATCGATTAATCATGAAATTTTTGCAGATGGGAAGCATGTTTAAGAGCACCATCTTCAACGAGCACCATCGGGAAATGATATTATCGTGGGCTAAGAGACCTTCGGAAGATGGAGGTGGAAGTACGAACAAACTTATCATCGGTGCTACAACTAACGAAGTAGTTGTGAACAGAGAAGTATTTAATACATCCGAGATCGAACTTTCTTACCCAAACAACGTTCGTATATCATCATAGGTACACAAACTCTGTCTCCCTTATATAGTGATAGATCTTGTATGAATACATTGTATTGCATTAATGTTTCTTCAACTTTACAGCAGAAATCACATGCACAATCGACTTATAATATTCGCTTACGGGTTTATAGATAATATCTGTACATAGCTACTTACTGCATCCTCCTCCTAAGGGCATTTAGATGTAATCTAATATAATACATAGCGAAACCCTTGGCTTAGAGATCAAAGCTGTGGCTGTTGAAATGAAACACTGCTTTATTTGCTGATCTCTTAAGATTCTGTGCTCTGCACTCCCTAGCAACACTTGTCTGAAGACTCGGTGGCCCACAAATTATAACACCTATGTCAACATTTCCCCACTCATCCGCCATAGATTCAAAGATCCCTGCAAAAAACTCGACGAAAATCATTATTTTTTTTTTCAAATTAATCTCTGCTAACTCGAGTTCTTGAATTACCTTTAAAGTTCGGTCTTTTGCCATATCGAACCTTGTGGGTGTACTGTTCTTGGGGCAAACTCTTGAGAGAGTTTCGAGTCCTCTGTTTCTGTCTCATAATCTGATGACTCTCTCTCGTTTCGTCTTCTTCTTCTTCGCATGTTGTCTTTTCCCAGAGATGCCAAAACCCGATCACAGCACCACCGAAGAGGACATTGCTCGCAGCCATGCATGCAACGAGCAAGAGCCCCTTATACCACCAACACTCCACCTTGTAAGGATTTATGTAGAGTGAATCCACCAAAGCAGCTGTAATAACAAGGCCCATGATAGATGCTGCAACATAAATCCCCGACCACACTATGTTCCCCGTTCCCGCCAACACCGACATTCCACGGTTTCCCGAGCCCGCAAAGGTGGCCGAATTTACGGGCTCGACAAGTTTGCCCTTTTTCTGAAGTTTTAGATATTCGAGTTTAAATTTCTAAGAAAGCAACGCGCTCGAAAAAAGTAAAAAAAAAAAAAGATCGGAAAAAATGTGCTTACTAAAGAGGGCTCCGACTGTCGGGTGACGTAAGTTTGTATATCGAGGTTTAGGGACTCGGAGAAAGTAGGACAAATAGACTCCATGTCCAGTGTAAGAAGAAGTGGAAGCTCGTCTGAGGTCTTAACGGCCCAGATTATCAGTACGTTTTTAGGAAGACATGGCTTTCCTCCCTCAATCCGCCGAAGAACGTCGCTCAAAATAGCTAAAAAAGGCGAAATCCCGATCCCGCCCGCAACTAATATGAGGTTCTCGTAGCTGAAACCTCCAAAAAAAAAAAGACATCATCAGCACGAGACACACAAAGATTCCCTATTTTTCTGACGGTTCGAATCGACCGAATTTTACGCACGTTAAATGGTAAGGAGATTCGTGGCCGTAAGGGCCCTCCACGGAAGCCGTTAGCTTGTAAGAACTTCGCTTCTCGGGGTCCATGTTAGAAACCCTCGAGATTCTCCTCTCGAGCTTCTCCGTCCAGTCTCCGAGAACCTTTATGAGAATCGCCACGTGGCGTTTCCCATCTAAAGGGCTCGACGAGACGCTGAAAGGATGCCATTGCAGCCAAGATAATTCGCGTATTTGAAGAAATATCCACCCGAGAGCATTGTAGTGCATATCTAAGCAAACATAGAAAAAAAAATTGTCACAGCATTCTAAAAAAATTAAAAAAAATTGTACGATTTGCGAAGAGCCCTTACTCGCGGGCTTCGAAAGAACGAGCTCCACCGTCCCGCAAGGGAAGCTCCTCGCAGAGAGAACATCAACGGTTTTTCGGGACTGAAAGAATCTGAGGAATCGGTCGAGCATGAAGAGGAATATTCCGCCGGCAGCGTAGCAGAAGATGAAATCGCCGACGTGGAGAGCCAAGAAGACAACAAAGACTATATAAAGCTGATGCGTGTAGAAGAAGAGCTCGAAGTTTTGCCTCCGAGCCCCGGGGAGCGACGTGGCCCACATGACCAAGCCGGCCAATAGGCTTACGACACCTGGAAGATTCGCAATGCCTATGTTTTCCCACTGTGTTAGCTGCAGGCAAAGAATCAGACAACACGGGACTTAATCTTTAGGTCTGTGTTTGGTTTAAGGAAATTAGCGTGGAAAACAAAATTGGAGAGAAAATGGTTTTCATCATTTTTTCTTTCTTTTTCCTCACCATTTGGTGAAGAAATTAGTTTTCCTTAGTTTTAAGTGTAAATTTAAGCTAGATTTTTTTTTTCTTTTCCTATCTATTTCTTCAGTCAACCAAACATAAAAACTAGTTTTTCTTTTCCATTTCATTTTCTTTTCCCTACTATGTTCCACAAACCAAACACATCCTAACTGTCCCACGAAGAGAAAATGGGAAGAAAAAATTGGGTTTTTTTACGGTTTTACTTTTTCGATGAGTTGGCCGTTCATGGACCACCCTACTACGTAGACGAGGCCGTGGAGGGCGAAGATGGCCATCGTGAGGTGCCCGAGCCAAACGTGGTACCTCGTTGCGTGCTCGAAGGGGATGTCTACGAGGCGGAGGAGAAGAGATCCTCGGGAAACGGGCAAGAACAGAAACCCTAGGCAGAAGATTCCGATCATTCCTAGGCGGAGACCGGTGAGCTCCAACAGCAAAATACTGCGAGAAAATGCGCACCAATTGCATGCTTCAAATTGCTACAAAATTTGCATCTTTGGACAAGAAAATCACCAGAATAAGGAATCAAAGCAACAAGATGATATATTTTTTTACAGATTCTATATAGTGAGAGCATGCAACAGCATATAATATATAGGGGAATTTGTTAAATTGAGGGTTCCTTCATAAAACCAATTGGTGTTATGAGGAGGAGCCTCTTTGATTTATATATTGAGTCGGGTGAAGTTAATTTCCCAAGGACAAATAATCACAACATGTCCCCTCACGTGTGACACGATTCAAGGCCTAACACGTGGACATATATCAAGTTGTGTGGCAGTGAGTCAAACAGGCGCGATAACACGCAAATCAAACCCGCTCTGATACCATGTTAAATTGAGGGTTCCTTCCTAAAACAAATTGGTGTTACGAGGAGGGGTCTCTTTGATTTATATATTGAGTCGGATGAAGTTAATTTCCCGATTTGAGACAAATAATCTCACCAAAATTGGCATAATATATATTACCTTTGTTCTCTCGGAGACAGGTGAAACAAAGGAGCGATTTCGAGGTTGTGCATGGTCGCAGCGTAAAAAGCCCAAACCACATACAGAGAAAACAACACGATCCCGATGATTTCTGCAGCTGAAACAACCCCGAAAGGCCCATCGACGAGAACTGGGAAAGTCCACAGACGAAAACGAGGGTTTCTTGGGTTCTTTTTCCTGCATTAGAAAAAGGTTTAATAAAGATGTCCGAAAAGAAGATTGAACATGTAATGGATTGAGAAGGCAGTGAATACGTACCCTTGAATGTGTTCGTTGTCGTCGTCTTCTTTCCCTGCAAGAACAATGTACGCAGCGCCGAGAACTGCGATGACGAGAATCGGAGCACTGAAGATCAAGAAAGTGAAGGCTTTTCTACCGAATACGCTCCCTTCTGAAACGGAGACGCCTTGGAAGTATTTTTTGGTCACGTAATCAGTGGGAAATAGAAAAATAAGAACGACCCATGCAACGAATACCGACCACATCGTCACCTTGAGAACCCATTTCAGTAATGTGATTAAAAAAGGTTTCTTTTTGGGATCACAAGTTGTTGGATTTTCCCTCAATGTTAGAAGCGGTTCGTTGCTTGTTTCGCTATGCATGTTAATGATCTTAGTTACTAGTAAAGAACAAAAAGGGTTTTCTGCTGTAGTGAGCTCTTTTTTGCAGAGTAGTTGCCACTCCCACTGATCACTAACGGTGTTCTTGCGATTGTTGTTATATAGTGTGATTCAGTGGTAAAAGTTAAAAACAAGTCAGCAACTTTATTACCACAAGAAGAATATCAAGCCACATAAAATTTGGGCCACCATTAAAAAAACTTAAATAATAATAATAAAAGAAAAGTGTGCTTGGTGGCTCTCCATCACTTCTTCAACTTGCTATGCGATCGGTTTCAGAGTCTATAGAAAATACTTGAATTATTTCAATTTTGATTCATCTTAGTAACATAGACATTGGTGAATGCTGCTTTCGATTTTGTATCTTTGTCCCATAAATCCCATTTTCTAGAGAATTATGAAATACAAGAACATGGGATTCTTTGCATGTCTTATATTTCACGCTTATTATTTATTTATTTATTCATTATATTTTTGTATCCTTTACCTTATATCGAGACAATGACTAACTATTCATTACCATAAAAAATTTTAGGCAGTGCATCCATTTTTATCATAAACATGAACGACTGTCGCAATTAATACGAAGAAGCGCGACGAAAGATTCGAAGTTATCCGAAATAATAATAATAATATATGCAATAAAATTTATTGTAACTGCCAAAATTTATGTAAGAAAACGAATGTATGATGTTAGTTTGTGTGGCAATTGATGCATGGTAAGGGAATATCATTCGTTCCTTATCCAACCGGGAGCGTCTCTTCTTCGTGTCTCAATAGGCACATTGATGAGAGTGTGACTTTACGATTTACGAGGTTGTACCTTCGTGTCTAGTCATATCAAATGGCTAGTTTATCCGAATTGCAATAAATGTTATAACACATGAATATTCATTGACCTTTCAAGTTTCAAACTTAATTATCAGTATTACTTCAACTATTTCTTCATGTTCAATACCTATTTGCGAAAAATTATATGTTTAATACCACCAAACATTGAAAAGACGAAAATAACCCTTCTTTACAGATTCAGTTATACCAACTGGTTTCATTATTATACCAATATATTTAATTATTATACCAACTGTTATCACTGCTATAACAAGTCAAATTTAAGAGTATTATATTATACCAAGTGTTTCCATTATTATACCAGGATATTCAATTATTATACCAACTGTTATCACTGTTATATCAGGTCAAATTTAAGAGTATTATATCACCATTATACCAAGTGTTCTCATTATTATACCAATATATTCAATCATTATACCAAATGTTATCACTGTAATACCAAAAGTAATGTTATTATAATATTCGAATTGTTTGGTAGACATTCGAATTTATTGGTAGAATAATCAATTTTATTGGTATAATAAGCGTTTTGTTGGTATAATAATCGTGTTTTGTGGTATAATACGCAAAAAACATTTTTTTGGTATAACAGTGATAACGGTTAGTATAATAATTGAATATATTGGTATAATAACGAGAACAATTGGTATTGGTATAATAGTGATAACAGTTGGTATAAATGTGATAACAGTTGGTATAAATGTGGTAACAGTTGGTATAAATGTGATAACAGTTATATTCTTAAATTTGACTTGATATAAAATTGGAGATAATTGAAATAATATTTATGTAT
Organism: Linderniella brevidens; assembly: GCA_004919715.1. Classification (NCBI taxonomy): domain Eukaryota; kingdom Viridiplantae; phylum Streptophyta; class Magnoliopsida; order Lamiales; family Linderniaceae; genus Linderniella; species Linderniella brevidens. Next base: position 9,636,437 of record SWDC01000149.1, on the reverse strand, counting down.
GAAGAAGAGTTATTTTTGTCTTTTTAACGCTTTTTAGGTACCTAACACACAATTTTTTTCAGATGGGTACCTAACATGAAGAAATAATTCGAGGGTTATTTAAGAGGAAGTTGAAACTTTAAAGAGTATTGAATAGGAATTTACCCAAATTTTAATGAGGGGGACACTCAATAGTTAGTCATGGAGAATCATTACATCTTATTAACAAAGTCAAAATTATAAGATTATGTCACTAAGTATACATGCTTTCGTTTTTTGGTCATTATATTTGATAATTGCAAAAGTAGGTCACTAACTTTGTATGTCAAAATAATTTTGGGTTATGTTTTCAATTTGAGGTCACTAAGTATACATGTTTCAATTTTGGGTCACTGTGTTTACAAAGAAAGTTATTTACGACGACGACTTCTCCCGCCTCCGCAAAATCTGCTAGTAATCTTCCGTGGCTGATGCTAACTCGAGAGGTCGTTAATGATTTATCGTCGTCGACTGACGCTGCCGTTTTCAAGTTCTACTCGCTCGCGGATGACAAAGTCATAGCTATCGATGTGGTACGTTCCCGGAATAAATTACCGGCATGGTGTTTGATGAATGTGTGTCCTAATTACTACTGTTACTGCTTCTTTATTTCAATTTTGTTATTAGTTGATCTTCGGCTTGATTATTAAATTAAGATTAATCAGAGATTGATTGATATATCTATCATCTAGCTGCCGTTGCCATTATCAATCGAATATATATTCATTATTATAGCTATCAACATTTTTTTCAATATAGTGCTTAATATGTTGTGCTTTGAAGTTTTGGGCTGGAAATTAGGCATAGTGGAGGCCGAAGGGCGGGACCTATCTATTGTTGTCGGTGCAAACATAAAAACACTAAAGTTGTAAATAACTTTTTATTATCCAGATATAGAAAATTAACCACTCTTAATTAATACAACGGAAGTAGATGACATCTTCCTATGCTTTTTTAAAGCGCTCGGGTATATATGTTTTGCTCGTGAAAGCGAGCCCAAACATAGTTTGTCTCTGAGCGGTCTTCTGCAAGTCAACGATCTTTCTGTAATTATTCAATCATGACAGCAATTGGCATATATATTCATCTATCTCATGCGTAACAGGGTTCTCATTGTGGGGGAGAGAGATGACATATATATATATATTTTTTAAATTTTTTTTTAGTGTACGCTAGAAAAAAAAAAGTTAATAAAAATTTTCTTGTTTTGTTGCTGTAGAAAGAGAGAGAGAAATCGAAGAATGATTTGGTACAATATGCCCATATTATTATCACAGCTAAATTATATTATTAACAGAAGTGCCACTCCAATATTCATTCCAAATGCATAAATCTGAATTAGGCTTAGACATTTTAAAGATTATTAGTGGAGCATCATGCCTATATATATATATATATATATATATATATATATATATATATATTCGTTTATGAGGGCACCCCCCCCCCCCACAAACCCTAAACAACTAATAAAATCGTTATATTTACCAAGATTATAGATATAAAACTCGAGGAATATTTGATTAACATGACATAACATTCAGCCTTAGGCCATATAAACTGTCACATATAAGATTCAAACAATGCATTCCATTTAATAATATATGATCTCGAGATATCACTTAAAAAGATTGTTATAATCTTTACTCGCCTCCGACACAGCACTACAATCCCACAACCTATCGGAAAAATTGACCGGAATCGAACCCGAAGCACCCAAATTCTGCTGCTGAGGTTGCAACCTTGAGAAACAATCAGGAGAAAGCAGAGCATGCACATTGCCACGGTTCGAATATTGTACGTTTTCTCGGTTCATCGGTGGAGGATTTTGAGGGTATTTATTATTCACTATCTTATGGAGGTCATCGTTAATAATTCCATGATGAGAGGAGCTCGGGAAAATATTACCTTGCTGCTTAGGAGTTAAGTGGATCATAGGACTTATAGGGCAAGAAGAAAGTGCTCCAACAATGTCGATTTTCAAGTTGCTTTTCGGGTTTGTGGGCTCCATCTGTTTTAGCAGAGATTGAGGTTTTCTTGAAGAAGATGCTGTAATGGAGCGATGATCGTCGACAACTCCGGGTCTTTTGTAGACTCGGCAAAGCGAAATTTCGGCCTGAAATTATATAAAAACCATTTAATTCAAAATTTGAAATCAATAATCATGAAATAAAATAACACGGAGATTGAAGAAAAAAAAAAGTATTTTGAAATCAAATCAATTAATGTGTCTGTGTCTTAGAAGTAGATTCAGCCATGCTATAGGTGTGATCTTCTGAAGAGGAACATTTAAGGATAAAACAAAGAATAGAAAAATGCTGACATTAAATCCCAGGTGTCAGTTGGCTGTTTCTATGTAATAATGCATAATATACCGTTAGATTTGCCATTCCAACTCCTTTTTTTTTTTTTTTTTTTTTCTTTTCACTGTGCCATATTCTTGAATTTTAGAATAAAAACTAAAAAAACAATAAATCAGATACTCCATTGATGAAAACATGCATGCCCTATACCTTTCCCAGTGATTTGGTTTCATGATGTGGAAGCCTATACTCGTTCATAATCCAACTCGTTCTGATTCCTTTAGGAGCCTTTCCCGAGTAGAAAACGAGGGTTTTCTTGAGCCCGATGGACCGAAAACTCTCACTCCTAATCATCCTATCGGCACCCGTCGCCTTCCAATAACCCGAAGTGGTAACCCTATTCGGTCTATCTCCGTTCCTGTATTTTCGATCCCTCGGGACGTAGAAGTACCACTCCTTCTCTCCAATTGCAGCCAAAGCTATAATTTTATTACACTCATCAAATTAAATCATATTACAGAGAAAGAAAACCCTATTTAATCTGCAAAGCCTAATAACAAAATAAGCAGAGATGAAATATATATACCAGGAAGTTCCCAAGGGTCATAGCGATAGAGGTCGAGGAAAGTGATGAGCTCGACGTTGAAACGCTTGCCTTCGACTTTACGGCGTAAGTAAAACTCCACGAGCTCTTCTTCGGTTGGGTGGAATCGAAATCCGGGCATGACCGTGTCGTGCTGGTGCTCGTCTTCTTCTTGCTTGCTGCTGCAATAATCGCCTTCTCGATTATTATCACTATTATTGTTCATATTTGCTGCAATGGCCATAAAACTCTGCGGGAAAAAAGAAACCCTTTTACTGCACCCACTTTGTCTTATATATATACATATATATATATATATATCTTAGTATCGAGACAGCTGCTACTCTTTGACTATTGTGAAGGGAGATGTATAATTTGAGCGATGGATAAAGATTGAGATCAGAGAAGAAAGGCAATTAGTGAAGGAGAGAATTATATTAAGGAAGGGCCTACGCTTAAAAAATGAGAGAAGATGATGAATTAAGAAGAGAAAGTGACATCACAAATAGAGGACACAAGAGAGTGGCCAAGCTTCATTTCTCTCCTTATGTGCGGTGGGTTTGGAGCGTTTCTTAATTTCTACCATAAAACTTTTTTACTTTCTGAAAAAATTGGGTCAAAACAAAAAAAAAAAATTTTAAATGTATATACTATGATTATCCAGCTGTTTATATATATATATATATATATATATATATTAGGAAATAGACAGACTTCTCTTCTACACTTTTGCAAAGATTTTTCATAGGTCGATTTATTAGAAAATGAATACAATCAAAATTAAATTATAGATTTTTTATTCCACATTAATTATATTATATTACGAGAATTTAAAGGGCTTGGGTACTTCGCATTATGTATATTGAAAGTCTTTAATATCTTTGTTTATAGGGTTTAATGGCCTAAATTGACAAAATGCTGCTAGTCCTAATGAGAGATGGGAAAGATTCCACTTTCTAGCATATACTTTTGTTTTTCATAAACAGTTTCCTTTCTCACTTATTTTAATTAAATTAAAATAAAAGTCGCTTAATTTGTAGCCGGAAAAAATAATTAATTGGCTAATTGTGTAATTAATTAACTTGCTAGGTACTTGGCTACGCTAACACGTAACAAGAACAATGAATCCCCACTCGTTCTAATAATTCTTTATAGAGTAAAACAATAAATACATGAATTGGATAATTAATGAATTGCGGCGTGTGCTCTATCTATTCCATTATTTTAATTAAAGATATAGATAATTATGTTAATGGTATTCTTTTTCTTACATTAGATATAAAAGAATTCATGTGTCATTATTATTATTATCATCATCATCATGTCGTTAATATTATTATTATTCTGGATTTAGGGGTTCCACTTTATGAATGGCAACATAACTTTAGTTTATGTTTAACCAAGAATACGCTCATCATTTTTCAGGGATATGTAAGTAATTAAATAAAACTCATTAAAGATGGTTTATTTTTGAGACATTATATTGTTTATTTGCCAAGTGGAATAGGGGAGAGTGGGGCTTGACCTTGAGGGTGTGAGTGAAGCAAGGGGTGCGTTTGTATGGGCTAACGCAGGCTCATTGGAAAATGACCCTCTCTCTCTCTCTCTCTCTCTCTCTCTCTCTCACACACACACACACACACACATAAAATATATATATATATATATATATAATATGATTATGTTTATTGTGTGCGTATATAATAAATAATATGAGTGCCGATCGATTGATCAGTGGAATACTCAAGAGAAACCCGTGACCACATTTCACAACTATGACAATAACAAGTGATTCTTCCATTTTGTTTTTACATGCTCTCTCGTATCTTTTTTTAAGATATCATATTTCTCGATCATGCCTCAGTACCTATTTATTAGGGATATGGTATAGGCTAATATTTTTGCTCACATTTAAATCTCATTATGGTGAAGAAACGCTTAGAACATTAAAATTTAAAATTGATTATATATATATATGTATATATATATTAATAATGGCGATAATGTGCAAAAGCTTGACTTTAATTACATAAAATAAAAGAGTAGCACGCGTTCAACTATATCAAAGCAGAATCTCCACAATTAACTTTCTCAATCCCAATAATAAATGTAATCGTAACTACCATAACTGCTTTTGTAAGAATTAGAGACAATGTTACATACGATATGTAATCAATTTGTATGGAATTCTCGAATGATCTATCAAAATATCAACTAATCCCGAAATCGAGTGCTTATATAAAACAATAATATTTTACATATCCTAACTTATGTATATTTCAAAAACATAATATATATAAGTGAGATTATTCCAGATATTTTTTAGGTGGCAGTGTGGTATAGATCAACCAATCATCGTCATACCTTGTGAAATCTTTGGCAAGTTTGCTAGAAAAAAGCAAAACCTTGTCCCACTATAAGAAAGAAATGCATGAGACGATAATTAATAGTTATCATATGTGTGTATATATATATACATATCATCTACGTAACATCGCTATATGTCACATGAGCTTGCAATAATCAAACAAAAATACTCCCCATTATATGTTATACATACATCTGTAGGTATTCGTACCGTGTCGCCAGTCACTCAAAGCAAGAGATCAATTAATATCAAAAACAATAAAATGACATCCGGCAATATTAAGACCCTTGAATATCAAATTCCGTTCTATAATCTCTATTCCCAGGAATTTAATTTATGTAAAAATTGATCAATTCAAAACCCTCGTTTGCAGTGACTATACACAAACTATCTTACACGCAAAAAACGAAACGGATAGTGAAATTGACAAAGCGCAAATCCAATAAATTCATTTTGCACGAGAACACGAATAATTATAAAACAAGCTATAGTTTATATAAATACTTAAATATGACATGGTATTCTACTCCTTAACAAAGTCAATTTCTCCTACCAGAATCCGATCGAGGTTGAGATTTAGATCATATTATTAGTTAAAATACCAAATAGCTACGTTCGTGGACTATGATCACGAGCTAATATTACATCGTTTATTTGACTTTATAGTTTCTAGGAGAGTGTGGAATAACAAGCACACGACGCCACATTACAACATAATTAAGAGCCGGCTAATAAATTATCGAAGCAAGCCGGTGATAGATTTCAATGTGTCCAATCGTTTTCACCTCGCTCCCCTCATATATTTCTTTAAATAATAATATCTAACTTGCAGATTTTTAAAATAATATATAATATGCCTGAGATGTTTCTTATATATTTCGTTAGTGAAATAGTGATTTTTACATATATGCGGAAAAGTACATTATAAATATTGAGGTTCGTGCTGTTGAACTATTTAAAAATGAAATAGCGAAAACTGATTTTTAGACGGGAAGTGCTTTGAATTTGTAATACACGAATATATAGATATTTGAACTTGTAATACTTAGAGCAAAAGACGAAAAACAACTTTACTATTTAATGGAAGAGTACGGATGATCACCGACTTTATTATTTTATATGGTCAAGAACTCAAGATATTTTGAAACTGTTCTTAGCTATTAATTTTTCTTCCATTATCGTGATTTAAAAAATAAAAAATAAAAATCTCGTTGTGTGAGCAGAGAGAAGGCTACCAACGTCACCGATTTATTACGTTACGTAGATCATTTGTATCATACGAAACCTTCAGCATAATTATTGGTATGGTGTACTCTCGTTAAATAAATGGAGTCTTATCTTGGAAAACTATTTATACTTATTTTTAATAATCACAAAATTGATCATAGTAATAAAAAAATCGAATAAATACATAGGGAACTTGGAGTCTGGACGATATGCACCCACACCACCGTTTCAAATTTATTGCAAATATTCATCATCACAACATTCATTCATTTGACTCTCGCAGCATTTATTATTTAATGTTGACCGCAAGGCACGCGAATTTAATAGCTATAAAAGCTCGTAGATTGATTGTTCGTTATCGTGAAATAAATATTGAATATATATTTCTTGCTGAGATCAGTTGGTTCTTTTATATTCCCCATATATATCTGCGATGAAGGCTGCCCCGGATTCGGGCTTATGGTTGGGGTATGGATTTCAAAGTCAGCATATACTTCGGGTCGGGCCATATTTTATCAGACCTATTCTATTCTTCTTTTCATAGAGGAAACATTACCAAAATATATTTTAGGACCAAAATATACTATCACAATATGAGATATATTACTGAAGGTTATATTATTGACCCATCGCCATTATTACCCGAAAGCTTATTTATCATCGTTAAGAAGAGCATATAAAAACCCTAAACCACTCATCATCGTTATGATGACATGACACACACGTATTAAACCAATATAAAACCCTAAAACCACTTCCAATATTATCTAAGACCCCATTCAAATTTAAAAAAATATATATAACAAAATTCTTTAGAATCTCAACTGATTATGCCGGAAATAATAAGTAAACACACATATTAACCTATATATAATACCCTAAACAACGTAGGGATCGATATCATCATGGCTTATTCTTCTTCTTCTTCCCCAGAAAACCCTCTTCGTCTTCACCATCTTTAATACTTTCACGACGGCGATCATGGAATTTCGATTGCCGCAAATTATCGCTGGACGCGGGGCGACGAAAAGAAGCGATTCTTCTGCGTAAAAAAGACGATGATGATGAAATGCCTTTATTATCATAAGAATCCTTGAAGAACCCTCATAAGAAATCCAAAGAAGAATAAGAATGTGGACCGCAACTCTAAGCCCCTTTCAATCCGTTTTTAAGTGGGAGACTGTGATTATATAAAGGCTAAATTACTAAATTAGGTCACTAACTGTAGCTCTCGTGTTGTTTTAGGTCACTAAGTGGCGTATCTGATTTCTTTTGGGTCACCTGAGAATTTTCCGCTACTTAATGACCTAAAATAAATCACAAGGTTCGTGATCCTCCGCGGCGTAATGCTGCTACCTCGGGTGATGGCGGTGGGGCGACGAATGAGGGTGCCGATGAGATAATTAATTAGATATATATATATATATATATATATATATATAGGTGATTTGTGTGTGTGTGTGTAGGCATTAAAGGATATACTAGTTAGTAGTATACAGAGATACCAACAACGTATGTAATAATCAATTTCAACACACACACATAGAGAGAGCCAATTGAAGTTGACTAGAAATTATTTCCGCCCGTAAATGATGATCCATTACAAGATACAGAATCGTCACATGAACTCCACTCTCATCAAAGTACTAATTGTCTCAAGAACGTTGATCTAAAAATCTCAGATAAATTGGTAGATATTATCCAGAAAAAAAAAATAACGTAAAGCATGTTTATCGCCATAAAAAAGACGAAGAATCCTTGGTCACGGATTTTCCTCGTTGTGCAAGATCCTCTCAGCAAGTAGTAAATCATCCGGGGTAGTAACCTGCAATTTCGTGCACGATTTTGAGATCCCGCAATGACTTGGAAAAATTCAAGAAGCAGTTGTTAAGACTATTACTACCTTAATGTTCGTGTAAGATCCCTCCGTAATGTACACGGGATGTTTAAGGTGCTCCACGATCGATACATCATCGGTGACTTCGAGCCCTTCCCTGTATATATATATATGTATATATATATATATGTATATATATATATGTATATATATATATATGTATATGCATTCCCAATCAATAGTGAGGTTGCCTTTTCATTCTCAACACTATCCATTGAAACTTAGGTCGAGAAAGGAAAATTAACAAACCATTTTTTTTTTGTTCGCATCATATTAGTGAGATAGATTAATAGGAAGAACGCACCTATTAACAAGCTCGAACCCTTTCTTGAGCAAGTCGGGTTTGATAACCTGCACATAATAATTTGAATTCGCTTGAGAATTTAAAGAAGTATCTGAAACATTTCAAGAACATTGAGATGTTGGAAAAAAAAATTAGTAAAAAAAATACCTGTGGTGTTTGCATTTCCCACAGCGTTCTTCTATCCAGAGTTTTTTCCACAAATGAATGGCTATCTGCCTGAGAACACGAAAAAAAAATATATAATGTAGAAAAAATGTTAAATTCCCACTCAAGACTTCAAATTCTTGAATATGGCTCTACTATATATATATATATCTTTTTCGTTTCATTTGCTTTTATTATAGTAAATGGTTGAGTTAATAACTTTTAATTACCACTTTGATCGTTGCTTTAGCAGGAACGCCGAGCACAGCTGCTCCTATACGCCAACCGTCCTTTAGAACCTAACAAAACATTGGTGAAAATTTATTAATTCTCGAGATATAGCATATTCTTACTATGATTCCACATTGTTTGTCTGAAAAAGAAGCAGATATAATAACCGTGAAACTAAGAAGCCAACCACACCTTCGATACGTCTTCAGTCAAAACCAGAGGTCTTGCAGAATCGTGAATACAGACGAGTTCAGAATTTAAATCGGTCGTCTGATATTGAAAAAAAATTTAATTGCAAATAAAACCGTTATTAATGGGGTGCTTACTCGTTGGGACAAAAGAAACAAACTAATGATCATCCATACACAAAGAGGAGTGATAGGCAAAATATGTACCTGTAATCCACTGTAGACAGAATCTTGTCTCTCTTTCCCGGGTAATGCAAATTTAAGATCCACTTTTATGGGCTCCTTAGCATCTAAAAAAGAACAGGTTTTGTGATTTTTACGGGCATGAAGATATTTTCATTCGAATGATAATCTATCGATAATACAACACACCTGCGAAAATGTCTTGGTAAGAAGGATCACAAACTACAACGATTTCCTTGACTTCGGGCATCTTCGAGAAAGTGTAGAAACTGCATCATAGTTCATACTGTAATTAGAATTTATGACATGTTACATGAGTTCCTCTGATGTCTCATGTAAGTGTTTTTGTAGCAGCAATTAATTTTACCTGTATAACGCAATTGGCTGTCCAAGAAGAGGGAGATACTGCTTTGGCATGTTAGCCTGTGAACGGAATAAACATAAAAAATCAAATAAATAACATTACCCGAAAATGTGTCTCAAGCCAAGTTTCAAGCACAAGGTGTCTCAAAGCACAGAAATCAGTTAACATATCAATCTCAGTTGACAATATCATCATTTCCAATCATGTTTTACAGTTTGTACTTCAGTCGAAAATCCCAAATTCTAAAGCTGAAAACCAAAGCACATTCCACTCAACTTCCCCAGAGGGAAAGGGCACATAATTCTACTATTGATTTAGCAAATGAAAGAGCATACAACACAGTGGGAAGAGATTTGACTTACGCCCATTCTTTTGCCTTTTCCACCAGCAAGAAGAATAACAGAGACGCTCTTCTCTCTGACCACCACATCTTCTGAGGCCTATCAAATCACAAACACAATCAACATCAACAAAGACATATGCGGCTAAATTAGTTCGAAAATCACATCCACATAGAGGTATCCGCGTACGAGCTCGTACCTGCAACGTTGCGTCCGCAGAGCAAGCGATTCTCGAAAAAGAACATGTTGGGTTGTTCAAAGATTTGATTTTTCCGGTAAAATTACAATACCCATTTAAACGGGTCGAACAATCGAACGATTGGGGAAAAACCCTGACTTTGGGCGTCAAGAACAGAGAAGGGGACGAAGATTGAGAAGAATAAAATGTGGGAGAAGAGAGTGAAGCGCCGAATGGACTCGTCAGCATAGTTTCTCCGCACCTGATAGATTAGTCCCTGACGATTTATTACAGAGTCGTTTGCTTCCACCAAACATGCGACGAAGTTCAGCTTCAGGCAGAGCTGTAGAAAGAATAGAAATTTGTAAGAATCGTTGCAAGTGAGAGAGCATAAAAAATTATATATTTGCTTAATTGGGCACGAGGGAGTCAAGATAAAGTCAGATTTGGTATAGAGTAGGCTGATATTGAATTCAAATAAATGGTCAAAAATAAAGTGCCACCTTGTTTTTGCACGTAAACAGCGTAGAAGACAACTTATATGTAATTTACAAAAGCCCTAGTTAAAAAATGTAAGAGATAAGAAAGCCCTAGTTAAAATATGAGATACTTGTAAATACTAATTAATTGGCATCTCACTAGTCTATATATTTAATTTGACAAACATGCCAATTTTATATGAAATCCAAACTAACGAGACTTAGATATGATAATATTGATTTATCATATAAATTATTCAATAATTATTTTAAAATTAATTACAGACTTAAGTTTCTAAAAAGAACAATAAAAAAGAAATTGATAAAACTAAACACAAATTCGAGTGACATAATACATAATGTTGAAGATATTCTCCTCCGCAATGCGAGTGACATAAAACAAAATCTTTGCTAAAAGGAATACGTCAATGTACGCAAAAGATAACATATACAATACAAACAAAATAAAATTGTAGGCCATAAGAAGACCTCGTCGCTATTTAGGTACACAAGTTAGAAGTAACTAAGAAGATACTAACCGCAGTTAACAAAGACAGTCCATGAATTGGCATCAAACTAACTCCGGGCCCACGTCGTTGCCTTCGCCCGCGGAGTCGAGCAGCTCGGGAATCACGGTGGGAAGAGATTCGATCATCTTTGCCACTTCTGTTGGAGACTGCAATATCCTTCTCCTGTCGAAGTACTCGAAGAGCGTGGGCGGGGCACCAAATATATGTTAAGGCCAAGGAGATCAAATCTCATGCTAACATAACGGCTATGTAATGAAAATAAAAAATAAAATGTAAGAAAAAAAAAAGTCATGCATGTAAAATAGAAATCATTCAAAGCAGGGTAGCTTATGAAAAAGGATATTGTCTTCTCCATCCTTTCTCGTTGGCGTGCTCGATTTTGTTTTTCAATAAACTCAGCTCCTTCTTGATCTTCTGCATATGTATAATCGACAAGATATATATTCCATTTAAATGTAATAAAACCAGCAGTAAATTGAAAAAGTAGACACAAACATACAAAGTGGGTTATATCCTCGTGAAGAAGATTGGCCTTCTTCTGAAGCTCGCCCTGCAAAAGAGATGCTCTTTGAGTCGATCGATTGAGCGAAATCCACTTAAAATGGGAACTAAACAAGATTATCTAAAACTGTAGTAGATTTACGACTGAAATAGTATACTAAATGTAGGAGTAGTAGTTTAGTGGTGGTGGTGCTTACCACTGTAGGCCTCTCGAGCTCACCGGCTACCATTTTCAGCCTCAGCTCTTCACACTCTTCCTGTAACAGAATAGAAGTTCATTAGAACTAAAAAAATCTAAAAACTTGAACCGTGGTTAGAATTTGACTACCGTTGTAATATCACCATCTGCGAGTTGATTTATGGGTATTTCTCCAGGCACAGCTGATAGTAATAGGACCGTGTTGGAACCTATTTCACCATCTTTGATACCTGTAACAACAAATCATAGAAAATACGAGCGTGTATTCACTTTTCGATCATAGTTAAGCATCGAAAGCTCATTTTTTTGTTGAACAAAAAATTTTAAGGAATCGTATAAGTTAACTACCCGTGACTTGTAGCAGCTTGTGAGAATTCTTTGTGGCACTGTCATCCGAATTCGACTTGATTCGAACAAAAGATCCCGTCACCTTCTCCTTGAATGACTCAGCCTCATTAACAAGCTCATTGAGCCATATTCTTTTCAAGTACACAAGCTTCATGTTTTCAACTACAATGGCTGCAAAACTTTCTGCCAGAGAAACTGCTCGTTCATTCTCCTCGGGATCTTTCTCCACGTTCACCTTTTGCCTCTTATTTTCCTTGGAATCATCGATATTCTTCTCTGCAAAGTGTGCCTCTAAATAGCCAGAAACCTTGTGCTTGTTCAAAGTTTTCTTCCCAAACAGAGCTTGAAGCCTTTCATCACAAACTATCATCCACTTTTTCTCGAGATGCAGAAGCTTATAGTCTTTAACATAATCGTTTACGATCGAGGCAACTTCGCGCTTCGATAATTCTTCTTTACCACTTTTACCTATACTAGCAAGGAACTCGATGAGGGGCTTCGAGGCCCAGCCGACAAACTCCATTTTCTTACATTTTTTTGTCATGAAATTACTCTCCTTACGACGTCTCTTGCCTCTATGTCTTTTTTCCGAGGAATCACCATCAGAAGTCTCTTCTTCGTTAGATTCTTTCAAATCAGACGAGGATTCACTTTTCTTATTATTCCTCTGATTCTCTGCAGCTCGTAAATCGCTCAAATTGAATCGTTCCTGACACTTAATGATCATGTAGTATTCCATGAACATCCCCTCCTCGGTTTCCCGATCTGTAAAATCCACCGTATCCTGGAAATAATAAATAAATAAATAACCATGATGGAAACAAGAATCCTGTTTCATGATGAAAAGAATAACAAACGATGGCACCTTCTAAATGCAAGTAAATAACATGCAACATGAAGTCTAATGCCGTGTTTCTTCAAATCTAGTATGGTTCAAACATGCATGAAGATAAAACAAAAAACAAAAAAACAGCACATTGCATTGAGAATATGATGATGCGCAATAATCTCGCAATTCTATGATGAGGATGCGCAAGGATTGAGAAATTTAAAGATTCACATGAACACCAGTTAGCCACTTATCACTTATGTAATCAATCATTACCCCATCAGAATCCTCATTCTTGTTTTCTTCTATGAGAAATACAAGCTTCAGGCATTCGTCGCAGAAACCGTATTCCTTCTTAACTGGTAAGAAATCTGCCATAGGTACACAGTGGCTGCACACAGCTTTCGGACAGGTGTAACAGCGGAAGTTCGAAGATTTTCGGCAGTGAGTGCAATAATGCCAACCTGCAATTGAAAAAATGGGGTTCTTTAGGAAGTGCGATATATTACGTACTTTGATGGTTAATGATGCAACAAAGGAGGTCATAAATGTTGGGGCATACAACCACAAGATTTAGAAGGTTTTTGTCGAAGTAAATGAAACCTTAAAGCAAAAAGTAGTTAAAATGTGCAACAAGTAATGGGATATATGTGACATTCTAAGAACATAAAGAGCTGGCTCTAGTTTTGACACGTGGACCAGTAACACTTACCCAAAATCCTCAACACGTATTCCAACAGTGAAAAAATAGCTTGAATTTAATAAAAACAAAATCATAGCAGTATAAATTCGATGGAGGTTAAGTTAGTTTTTATGGCTTTTGATTCAAGGAGTTTCAAACACATAGTAAAGGGGGTAGGTGTGTGTTATTTATAAAATCAACTTACCACAACACCAATGGTCTTCGTTATTAGCTAAGAAGGTATCTTCCTTGTACGACTCTAAACTACCTAAGAAGGCATCTTCCTTCCACACACAGTCGCCGTGGTACGACTTTGAACAATGCCTGGTAACATATGCAATAAAGGATTAAAGAAACTTATATGATTGGTTATTATTCATGATAGAATGTTGGCAGCATTTAAAAGCGTGTCGTTTGTGATTCCCATATGAACAACGTTCTCGAAAATGGATATGATAAATTATCCGTAAAGGATTCAACATTTCATAAGACATGTGCACAAATTTATAGATAAACAATTAAAGATCAGACACAAGGAAAGTGATATATTATTTTCAGTTAAAGCTGTGAAATTTGTAGCCCTTTTGCAACACACTCGCGCAAAAAAATCACCCACAATTTTTTTATTTTCATAGCGATAAACAAGTAATAGCAAGAGAAAAGAACACACTTGTAGTCGCATATCCTAAGTTCACCGCCATCTTTGCATATAAAACACCAATCTTCTGAAGCTTCTTCCTTTCTTGTTGCAATCTTCAGTCTCTCCATCCCTGAATCACAAACAATTATTTATGCATTCTCTATAAATTGCGCTTAAAAAAGGGATCAACTCAAAGCTCAACTAAAAAGAGCGCAAACCAAGTAAATTCAATAAACGGATTGAGTCCACTAAGTTGTTATATAACTTTCTCAGGTTTCTCAAAATTTACTGGGTATATCTTAATTAATATGTATCTTTTAACTGTATAAATAAACAAGACAATGAGAGTCACCTAAAACTGAAATCTGTCTTCCACAAATAGTGACAATTAAATCAATACAAAACAGTGGTATCAATTGAAAATAACAACTCGACAAATAGTTACACACCCATTTCAGATTCTTCCCTCTCCTTGTTCCGATCCGTCACCTTCGCCGTCAGGTTGTCTCCTAACGTCTCTTTCTTCCCTGTTATGATGGTTTCCGTTTCAACAACAATTATATCAATTCCTAACCATTTCTTAAAAACAACACAATGAAAAAAAAATCGATACATACCCATTTTCGATTCTTTTCTCTTCTCATTCCGATTCGTGACATCTGCCATCAGGTTGCCCCCTAATGTCTCCTCCTTCGATTTGACTGTCCCTATTTCAATTCATAACTATTATATCACTTCATAATAACAACACAACCAAAATAGATACATACCCACTGCAGATTTTCCTCTTTTCTTGTTCCGATCTGTCGCCTCAACCGTAACGTTGTCTCCTAACTTCTTCTTCGTCGTTAGTACGCTCCCTGATTTCAGCAACGACGATCACATCGATTCATAATAAATATATCAATTCACAATAACACAAAAAAATCAAATACATACCCACTTCAGATCGCACTAATTTAACCTCCTCGCGCACTGCACGAATCTCCTCCCGCATGGAGCGAAGCTCTTTCATAATCTCTGAAAACCCGGTAGCAATTTCTGTTCGTAAATCAACATCTGGTGCGGGATGTTTTCCACTATGTTGAGATGTGGCCGTAGGCTGAGTACGGGGCTGGGGAAGTGGATGAGGCCTTTCAGCACACTGTGGGGGAGATCGATGAGTAACCTTAGCGCGCACCGGCGGAGATGAATTTGAATTCTCAGTATCAGCCTGCGAAGATCATCGGATGATATCGACTTAAATTTCAACTTCCAACCAATAAATAATGAGTTCGACCAACAAGAACGAGTTCAACTCCAAATCGAACCTTGAACGAACGACTGAATGAATGCAATCAACTTCGATCGTTAAACAACAGACGTAAATGAACGAATATATGGCGGAGTCCAATCAACGCCGACCAAATCAACGAATTCAGTCTCTGCCCCCAAATCATCAATTTGACAAACTGTAAACCCTAAAAAGCCGAGTCCAACTCAAAACCCGCATCCCTAATCAGCAAAAACTAGGCTAGAGTTCCAAATCTAACGTCGATTATATACTTACCTTCGGAGTGACTTCCTTATGCGTTGTACTTGGGTTTCGACTCTTCGACCCTTTCGCCATGTGGTTCCGATCGACGAGTTCGAAGTGAGTGAGATGTCGAGAGATGTGGAGAGAGAGAGAGAGATATATAGTTTGATTATGAATATGAAACGAACGGCTCCATTGTTATAAATAGGCGAGCGAGTCATTAATTAATTGATTAAAATAGGCTAATCCCTCCTTTACTTAAAAAGGTCAACCTTTTTTCTAACATTAAATCCATCTTCCCCTTAAATAAAATAAAAAGGTCAAACCCCTTACTATTTAGACTCCTTATTTATTACCATCCTTTATTATTACTTCTTAATTTATTATTAACGTTAATTTTATCACACCCCTAATTTATTATCAGATGTAATATAAAAAGTGAATTGTTCAATTTTCAAAACCACCAATTGGGACATTCATTCGATCCAATCTTTTACGCCTAGATAATCTTTAGTGTTATTTATGAATTATACGTAGATGATTTGAAGGCATGATAGTTATTATAGACATCATCCCTCTTTAATTATTATGTAAATTATTCTTTTCTACACATTTATTGAACAGACGTGAGAAAAAAATTCGCTAGTCGATTATTTGCTCGGTCGGGGGATACATTAATTATTTATACGGTGTTCCAGGCCATTTTCTTTATTTTGTGGTCACGTTTTTTAACAAAATGAGAATCTCAAAATGTGATAACATTGATCAATTAGGTTCTATAATTTTTGGCCCAAAAATTTAACTTCAAATTTGGCATTAAAAATTTTGGAATCCTGTGCCATAGACCAAGAATCGATATAACTGAACTAAAAAAAAAACTACACCATGTGCAGGAAGATTTTTTTTCTCAATCGAATCAAGAGAATAGTGAAATAAAATTCTTTAAGGATAGACAATGCATGCATGTATCTGTTTGTAAGGGGGTAAGGTTGGTGATCCAAGAATTGAGGGCATTGTCCAAGTTATTATCAACCAACACAAATAAAAAAAACAACATAGAGTCATCACATGTAACAAAATTCTCTACGATGCTAGGCTAGTGGAAATATGATGCTCTAATTATTTTTTTATTCCTACTGTATCACTTTGACTACTGCTCAGAAAGAATTAAAATGCAATTGACATCAACGGTCGAGAGAAAATAAAAGAATCAGAAAAAACTGGAATTTTCGCTGAAAAAAAAAAGAAGAAGAGAACCATCAAGCAGTGGCCTCCTTCAGGTATGCAATTAGATCAGCACGCTCTTGAGGCTTCTTCAGTCCGGGGAATACCATCTTTGTTCCAGGAATGTACTGCACAACAACAAAGTACCCTTTTTTGAGACCACGGAAATTGTTAAATGTTGCTATAAAATAGAGGATATTCTCGAGTAATAACTGACTAAAAGTTTGCCCGATAATTAACGAGCTGCATATATACAAACCCTTCAGTAATACGTGCAGAATCAGCTCAAAGACAATGAAAATTTATCACCCAATCACCACAAATTCAAGCTTCCTTCAGTAGTATTAGACGTTGCAACACGTGTTAGATGTAGACATAGAGGGGCTCCATCTCATTTCCACTTAACTTTGGGAAAATAGGAATGTGAAGGGTAAAAGGTGGCAACAGGGAAACATACATAAAGCAATATATGGATGCAAAAAGATACAGCACAATGAGAACTTGCTAATTAGACTTGGCCAGAAATTTCAAATTAATCTCGATTGAAAAAGTATTCTCAAGTAAGCAAACTAGTGAAGTACTAAAAAAAAAAAGCAGTCGTACCTTCTTGGGGTTGAGCAAGTAATCATAGAGTGTGTTCTCTCCCCACGTCACAGCCATATTCTTGTTAGCAGTGGAGTAAGAATAGCCAGGGGTGGTGCCCGATTGCCTACCGAAAAGCCCATTCAAGTTGGGACCTAAAATTTTGTAAGATAAGATAAATATCGAATCAAATTGTAAGAAACGGGATGCGAGAACAGAAGATAAAATTATGGAAATACACCAACATAGATTTGCACATAATCACAATAAGATATGGCTCCACAGTCAAGATATCTTATGAAGATATACCAGAGAAAAACCAGACCTTGCAATACTATTTTTAAAGATAAACTAGATCTAAAGATCAAGGAAATACAGATAAAAAAAACAACTCTTGCAACGGGCAACAGGGAACGATTATATGGAATGCAGATATGCATAATCGGGCTGAATAATTGCATATCTCAGGACTCCTCAACAGCGACAACGAATAGATTTTAACAAAATATTTTTTTCTTTTCCAGAACCCATAGGATAGTGCTACATCATCTAAAACTCAGATCAATCACAATTCCTAATCGAATCTCAAGTATCATCAACAATTCCAAGGATATCGACACATTCTCAGAAATAAACAGGTAGGTTGACCCCGAAACGGGAAAAAAAAAAGTAATTGAAACCTTGTTTGTGGCCAGCGCCTTTATCGACGGTGTGACACTGAGCGCATTTGGTTTTGAAGATTTTTTCTCCCGCTTTGGTGTCGCCGGGTGGTGCTTCGCTGAATGTCGCCATCTCTCGATCGATTCGAAGGAAATCTCAAGATTTGAAAGCTTGGTCAGCTAGGGCATGGACGGACAAGTCTATCTCTATATATATAGAATACGAAAAAAGAACCAAAATAGGGGGAAATATAAGAGAACAGAAGGCTATAGAAATATAAAAATTTCAATCACGAACAAACCAAAACACCTGAAATGCACCCGAACAAAACAATATCAAAACGTGAAACGAAGGATGATCCAGATCTCAAATCGCACATAAATTTCAATCACGAAGGCAATAATCTACAGCTCAATTTCGGTAAATGTGTATAAAAGATCAGTACGAGCAATCGCCGTAGCGAAATCAATCGCAAATTCCAACAGATCCAACCAAGCAAAACCTCAATCGAGACGGCAATTAGATTGTAAAAAAAATAACAAAAAAAAAAATCCGCACCTGCTAATTTCGCTTTCACCATATAAGCTCATGAAATGAGCGTGTGCAGTGAATAAAAGATGCTTTCGTTTTCCTATTAACGACTCTTTACCATAAGCGTTTTTATTTTTCCCCGGGGCTTTTGATTAATGTACAATTTACTCCCAATTATTTATCCCCTCGTAAATAAAACAACAAATTTTACTATTAATGTTGATTTGCTTGGTCATTTTTAATATTGCTTTTGCTTTTAATCAAACTCACCATAAAATATTAAAAATACAACGAGAATTGATTAAAAAGCCAAGATGATGGAAGTCGAGATATAACTACGTAGAAAGAATAGATCATGCAAATATCTGCATTATAACGAAAATTTTCCAAACTCTAAAACAATTCTAAATATAAGAAAATTACATATACTCTATTAGTGGATACGAAAATAACAAAGGAACCAAGTGTTGTGTTTCGGGCTATTTTTCATGAGAAGGCCAACGTACTCCTTCCCTCGGACACGTAGACGGTAATAAAGGAGCCGGTTGAGCTATGAAGGTCGGATACTTCTCTCCGGGCATGACCACCGAGAAATCCGACGTGGCCTCACTTGTTCGCAACTGTCACCACCAGAATAAATAAACAGAATAATGTATATATGTATATATTATTTAATTGGGATATATAATGGGGAAAAAAAATTAACCATTTCTTGATTTGCCAATTTCTGCATTACGCGCCTTGACTCCGAGCCGCTGCTGCTGCCGCCGCGGCTTTCCTCGCCGCCGGACGTCGGCGACCCATTTGGCCGGAAGAGATGCTCGAATAAGGCCATGATGAGAAACATGGATATGAGAATAGCAGTCGCCACGAATCCGAAGGAAATGGCGTTCATCGACGAGTCGAAGCTCTTGCATGGTGGGGCACTATCCTTGTTGTCGGAACTTGGACTCGAAACGCCGCCGCCGCCGCTGCTGCTTCCGCCGCCATAAGCAGTCCACGTCTTTCCTCGTCCTCCTGTACTAATGTCGTCACTCATGTCTGTTTTTCGATTCTTGATTTATACCCTGTAGAAGATCGACGAAGAGGATCTTTATATATATATACATATATAAAAAATAAAACAAATCATGGGCTCTTCAAATATTTCAATTTAGCAATCAAGAGTCAAGAGTGTTGGCCATTAAAGTCTTTGTGTTTACACGGTAATAACATTATAACACGAGAAATGATGAGCAGATTCGAAGATGTAAGGTTATTACCAGAAAGAGAATTTCCTCTTTTGCATTGGGCTTAGTAGAGGAAGAAAAGAACCACAAAATGAAGATTTTTGTCGTGGAGAGAACAAGACAAGGCGATGAAGCATTTACTCTCTCTGCTTATAAGCAGCTGAGGTGAACCCCATCTTTATTTTACAATATAAAAAGGTAGGGTTTTCTGATAATCCCAGTTATTACAATTATTTTAATGTTTTACTTTATGATATTTAATATAGATGCCTAGCTTAATCAGTAATGTACCTTGTCCGGGAGAAGCAGATCTAAGGAAATCTTTGGCTACTTGCCTTTGCTGTCAGGTGAAGGAGAGAAAGTTGGGTAGGGTTTAATTTAATTTATTCTTTTTTTCGGAGATAAACTTAATTTGTTTTAGTTACAAATAAAAGAAATAGATGACCAGAAGTGGTAATGCAATTGCTATATATATAATATATATATATATGTATATATGCAGCACCTGACCAGAAGTAATAATGCAATTCAAGAAATTAAATGAAAATAGAGTTTGCATGGTGGATTGTAAGTTGTAATGGTGATAGTTCGATCGAAAAATGAAAAGGAGGTGATGTTGACCCATAGCCATATTTTATTTTATTTTTAGTAAAATCTTAAAACCATTGTAGAAAAAATGTCATGCATGAAACTACTAACTGTAGTCGGATAATTTTCAAAAAATTATAAAGAGAATCATGGAATATAAAGTATAAACCAACCATTATTGCACCACCAAGTACGGGTAAGAAAAAAAAAAAGTGTTAGATTGATGGAACCTTTTTCTTTTTCTTCAAATGGGGCTAAACATCTTTTTCAACAAGACAATCACCATGTCGTCTTTGAAACTTGCGATCAATGTTCATCATTTTTAACCTATGCAACCCATGTGCATATATCCATATATATATATATAATATATATATATTATTGCAAAATAAGAAATAAAAGATGAAACATGTAACGAAATGAAAGGGCAAATATTTAAAATCAGGTGTTAGAACAGCAATACATACATGATTTTATTTAATATAAAAATATATTTTTTATTATGTATATGACAATTCGTACCAATAAAATTAAAATATATATATATTTTTTCAAGACAGTGATACACCTCACTTATGGATCTTGACATAACATAACCCTGTAATGGCTTTATTTATTGGAGTCATCTCAACATAAAAGAATATGTAATAGTTGCTGATATGAGACAATTCTTAAAGAGAAGGGTCCCATGATAAGAATGAAGAATGAAACAAATTTCGAAAAAAAGATCAAAACTGAATGATGATTTTTTTTTCCTTCTTTTCTTTATATCTTCTTTTTTATCCATCTTTATCTCGTGAAGTCTCGCCAACCGAAGCAAAGCTATAACGTTCACTTTTCTAGCATGTTAATCAATCAATCTACTGTATATTGTCCTAATTTAAATTTAACATACATCTTTTGAAACTTCTGAAACGTAAATATAAGCGGTCAGCTCTATAATATACGAGAATAATATATATATTTTCGTAAATATTTATCTAAATCGGCTTTCCTAATCCCAATAGAAATTCAATGTTTAGCATATTTCAATGTGGATGAAACTACCACTTGAAACTCTCTAAATATATCAGTTGCATGTAAGTGTGAGTTAAAGTGAGACAATCACATTTTCCAAGACTATAATAAGATAGGAAAAAATGCTTTTATGTTGGCGAATCACATAATCTTTTGCTTTTTTTCCCTAAACTTATTTAACTTTGATTATCCTTCGTAGATGCAACTCACTAACTAGCTACACACCCTAAGTCGTAGGCCATTTCTTTTTTGGAAAAGTCCCATGTGAAGGTCATTTACTTTTTGTTTTTGTTCTACAAGATTTTCGACAATAGTCCTATATATTATCAAGGCTATAATATTGAATACAAAAATGCACAATTATTGTACGATGAATTTTTTGGAATGTTAATTGAGAAGCTGTAGTAAGTGGATTAGTGGTCCTCAATAGTCACGTGTTATGGACTTAATACTTAGAACCATGCGGAAGATTAAATAGTGATTAAAACATCTAAGGATTATATCTCAATTTTATTGCATTGAGATTGATGCACTGCACGACATAGATCTTTAATACAATGCCAAATAAAGTGGTCCTGGGTGTCTAAAATATAATATTGTTAACATGAGGTAATAAGCCTTTCACGATAATCTATTTACTGGTATTTTTAAGCCTCCCATGTGGTAATTCTATTTTTTTTCTATTCTTAAATATTTAAAACAACAAATGAATTTATGACTATATAATTAGAATAAATAAAAAAGAGTAAATGGTAATTTTGTATGTCATATTAAATTATTCGAAGGCTCCAAGTAAAGATGCAGGTAGAAAAAAAAAAATACAAGATTGAAATTTGGCTGGAGTTGTTGTAATCTATATTATATATAAAACGTGAGGGGTGTATAGTAATTGTCTCAGTTTAATTTAATACGTCAACTACAATTACCATTTTACCTTCATAACATTTAAGCTCAAAATTTAAAAACTCCAAAGATAAGATAAAATAACACAAATAATAACACATTTTCTTCTGTTGGGTTTCTTTTTCCACAGCCCGAGATTACTAGAAAGGCCAGAAAATACTACGGCTTAGTTATAAATCTGACTAAATTGTATGAAATAAAATATTATGGACCTATTACAAATTATTTATCTTGAGCTTTAGTTATACTCACACTGCCTCAATGTTACTTCTCCAACGCTTCATCTTTTTTGGATGAATCGAGGAACCCTAGTTAGGAGATCAAGGAAACCCCTGCGTCAGCCCAAAAAGTCTCTTAAGCTTAAAATGATAAAACTTTCTTGTTAAGAGCCAATTTTTATTGAGTTGGGAAGAAAAGCTTCGGCTATACGGAAGTTTTTATCAACAATGGAATAAAATGCAAATAAATGAGTCAAAATTTCCATTTGGACTTTGAAACTGAACTATAGGGTTTTTTTTTATCAACAATGGAAGATATGATATGGAGCCTCTTGGCCCAATAACTTCTTCATAAAGACCCGAGCCACCCTAACCAAATTAATAAGACCCGACCGGATCCACCCAATGATGACCAAACGAACCGTTAATAAATAAAACAAAGAAAGAAATTACATGACAGGAACAGCTGTAAAATACCATGATTTTGGTCAACTCCTATTAATATGATAATCATTAATTCCCCTTTTCTAAAAATAAAACATGATTCGCGTAATAATTCACAATAAGAAAGTCGGTCAAAATATCAATTTATCATGCATGTATCTGCAAAATATTACACAGATAACGGCAAATGGGCAAATGAGGTTAATGCCAATTGAATAAAAATAAGATCCCTCATTCATTTTTTCTGTTCATATCCATTAATTAATAACAATGGATAGCGATTCCATTATAATGTACGTGTGTGTATGAAGATCCTTTTTCTTTCTTATATATCATACATACGTATTAAGATAAAAGCCGAAGAAATAACAAGAAATGGTCGAAATGGCAAACAAAACACTCCATGCTTTGGTGGCTGCTCTCGTTGGCTTTGCTCTCATCTCAGGTAAATATTATCATCATTTTCTCTTTGCCATTCGACATTTCAGTACTATGAACAAAAACGTCGTCGTCGTATATATATATATATATATATATATATTTAATATATAAATAATTGTAAAATTGAGTGGTGACGTAGGATGTGTGGGGAGGGTCTGCCAAATTGATCTGGGAGATCCGTGCCAGCCTGGAGGAGATCTAACTTCGTGCATCGATAGGTGCAGATATTACACCGATGATTTTTACAATCACGTCGAATGTGTGAAGGATGCTTACAAAGTCGATTTCTATTACTGTCGGTGTTTTTACAAATGCAGCAATGGCCTCAATGCTTGACCAATTACATAGCTATATATGTTCGGTGGATAATTCAATATGATGATTTTCTGCTAATAAAACGCAGTCCATGCCCTAAAAATCACGTTTCTTTAGGCCTTGACTCAGTGGTCAACAGGGTTTTGAGGCTGCAAGGTCTTTGAAGGAAAGGTCACGTGATCGAATCTCCGTTCTCCCTGGCGGCTAAACACTCTATATTTTATGCGGAATGTATGCGTGGAATTATAATTTTCCAAATTTTTTTTCCACTTTGAAATATTTACATCAAACGCAACCTATCTTGATTTCCCACAGCCTAAATATCCAAGGCCTTATTTGGTTCATGAGTTTAGACATTTTAAAAGTTGGTTTATACCATATTGAAGTGTTTGGTTCATTGGTTTATATAAACTATGGGTTTATGTATACCAATTTTAAACCCTTGTACAAGGGTTTAAATAACATGTGTGTTTATTTAAACCCATTAACCAAACACACATTTTATTTTATACTCACTAATTAATTTTATATAAACCTTACTAATTTAAACCCTCTTAAATATAAACCTATCAACCAAATAAGGCCTAAAAATAAATGAGTCAAATTTTCCTTTGAGCTTTTGAACTGAATTATAAAGGCATTGATAAGTGGCTGTGGAACGTATGGGCCTTTGTGGCCCAATATTTAATTGAGAAACACCCGACACTACCTCAATTGGATCCTGACAGCCCATAAACCAACCAACTCCAGTAAGAACCGACCCGACTCCACCTACTGACGAAATATAAATAAATGCATTATTTTTTTAAAAGATAATAAATGCATTAGCGAACTAAAAAAGTTCATGTAAATGGGGTTAACTAATGTATACAAAATGTCAAAAAACAAAAAGAAATAAATTAAACGAAAGGAAAATTATATTTTATTATCTAGTCGTTTGGTCAATTCCTCCTTGAATATGACTATCATTCATTCTTCCTTTTTTTTGGTAAAAAAGATAAAACTAAAACCAAATTAGCGTAATTTTCCTTTCTAGCGTTGACAAATGTATTTCGAAATACAAAAAGTCAGTGAAAAAATACGGTCTCTGCAAAAATTATAAGATTTCACTAAGTATACGTATTTCCGTTTTTTGGCCACTATATTTGATAATTGCAAAAGTATGTCATTAACTTTGTATGCCAAAACAATTTTGGGTTATGTTTTCAATTTTAGGTCACTAATTATATGTTTTTCGATTTTGAGTCACTAAGTATACATGTTTCAATTAGGTCACTATGCGTTTACAAAGTTATTTACCAAATGAGTGACCCAAAATTGGAAAATTGTACACTTAGTGACTTAAAATTGAAAACATGACCCAAAGTTGTTTTGACGTATAAAGTTAGTGACCTACTTTTGCAATTATCAAACATAATGACTCAAAAAAGGAAAACATGTATATAATTAATGACCTAATTTTATAATTTTCCCCAAAAAGTGCAAATGGCCGATGGGGTTTGACTCCTATCATTAGGAAAGACAACTGATGCCATATTGAATAAATAAGATCGCACTTTCATTTTTCTATTTTTGATCTTATCCATTAAGTAATAACAAGGAAAATCGGATGGCTATTCCATTATAATATCTGCATAATATATCAATTCTGAATAATAACAATAAAATGGTCGAAATGGCAAACAAAACACTCCATGCTTTGCTGGCTGCTTTGTTTATTAGCTTTGCTCTCATCTCAGGTACAACAAAATATCACCATTCTCTCTTACCATTGACATTTTTATTTATCCTATATAGTTCTCACAATGATCAACTAAACGTCGTCGTTATATGTTCTTTGTATATTGTTGTTAGGATGCGTGGGGAATATCTGCAAAATTGATCTGGGAGATCCATGCAAGCCCACAAATCCATTATCATGCGTTAGTATTTGCAGATATTTTGCTGGCGATCTATATGATAGCGTCGAATGCGTGAAGGATTCTTACAAGAAGGATTATTATTTCTGTAGGTGTTTTTACAAATGCCGTAATATTGGTCCAAATGCTTGAGTTTTTTATCCGTTGTTTTCTGTCATAAAAAGTTATGTTTAGATAATTAATTATTACGTGATGATCTCAGCATCTAATGCAGCTATTGCAGTCCCCGTCTCCGAAGCTCTATCTACGAGCCTCTTGACCTTCCTTGTCACTAAGGTCCGTGTCTATGTGTTGACCCGAATCTGGGCTCGGTGCAATGAGGGTAGTTTTGTCTTTTACTCACCAAAGTAACTTTTTTTGTATTCAGATTAACATGGTGTAGTTTTGAAGGAGATTGTTGGAGCTGTAAGCAACTGTTACAATACAACTCAACCAAAAAAATTAAGCTGAAGTGCACAACTCAACTACATAATGTAACAACGGAAGCCAAATTAGATTAATAATCACTCATGCAAAAAATATGAAAACATAGTATTATCTTTTCTTGATAAAAATAGCCACCTCAGGCAAGCCACAAGCCATCAACTCGGGTTTTTTTTTTTTTTTTTTTTTTCCGGCATAGACTACCAGGTGCAAACGCGCGTAAACTAGCCTCATCGGGCCAAACAATTTCTTAATATTCAGATAAAATTACGGGAAAAAAAAAAACAAGAAAGCCGAGTTTTTTTTGTTTTTTTTTTCGGGTTTCGATCGAACTAAAACCGTTCTGAGTATTACCAGGCAAGTATTTACTTCTACATGTGAAGCTTCCCCGATACGGAGTTGAGGTCACAATTGGCTTCTCTGTGTCTAAGGGAGAGATCAGCAAATTTCTGGTCGAGATCTTCGCTGTTAGAACGTTGTTGCATGTATAAGCTTTTCATCCTTTGCACTTCTCTCTTTAAAACCTCGTGCTCAACTGCAAAAAATTTCAATATCCCCCCGTAAGGAAAAATACGCGAATAAAGGCATCGAAAACCCAAACTCGGGAGTAATATTTTTTAGAGGACTTACGATACTTGATGCGATGCTCCTGAGATAAACCCTCCAAACGCTGCCTTAATGCTCTGTTCTCAATTCTCATGATGAGATTCTGCTGGCTGAGGAATTCGATTTCGGCAGCAATTTCTGACCCATCTGCCTTCAAGGAGCAAGGCAAGAAGGTTTGCACATATTATTACACAGCAGTTCAAAAATTTTCATTACAAGCAACGGGTTTTCGTTCGATCGAAGGAGGAGATTTTAATTCAAAACACTTGCCTGCAGAGCTTGAACACTTTTTTCCAGCTCAGCTATGTACTGCAGCTTTCTGACCCGCGAACGCTGTGCTAATTGCCTGAACGACAAGAGGAGAGCAAATAAACTTAAAAAAGATTATTTTTTTTTTCTCCGCGAATCTGAAATTATTAGAGAAGAGTTTCTTGAAGTCAACGTACTGATTCGCACGTTTCGTCTCCGCTTCCGAAGAATCCTTTTTCTCATCAGAATCTTTAGTATCATGTTCAACTTGATCTTGCTTCTCCTCTGCATCTTCGTTGAGCCTTGGAGAGGGAATACTTCGGTGAGGACCCTTCTTCGTTTGAACATAAGGATTCGTGTCCATTTTCAAGGTTTTTGCCCGGGCATTTCCGATGAAATCGAAATCATGAAAACCCCACGAAGGATTAAATTTCTTGTATTTGTTATCATCACGAGCCACGTAATTCGTATCAGCTGCTTCAACGTAAGCAAACGAGTCACTGGACGAGCGGCGGTGGCCTCCTCCTCCTCCTCCTCCTCCTCTTCGGAGGGGCGTTTCTGGCTCGTCGAGGAGCTCGTCGAGCCACGAAGGCTGTTCTTCCATGGAGAAGCTCTCGGAGGAAGCACGGTGGTGGCGTGAATTGTCGGTTTTGCCCTTCGGAAAGGCTTTGTAGGACTGGGGCATTGTGGGAAATGGAATTTTCGGGGGTAGCAACGAATTCTTGCCGTTATTCATCAGAATTTTGGAGTTGGACATACCTGCAAAGGTTAAAATCTCAAGAGCCTAAAACAAAAAAGTCCCCTAAATCTAAAAATCTAAGCAATTGGGTCCCTATTTTACCCACCAGTAGAATCCCTCTGAAGAGAAGAGAAATGCGGCAGAGCCCAGTAGTAGCTTAGAGAAATCTACTCAGCAGTGATGAAACACAAAAGCTCAAAAACAATAATCTGTTTTGGGATAAAACTCATTCTTTACTTGCATAAAAATTCAATCTTTTTCACCGATTGATGGTTTTCTAACGCCAAACGAGTCCTAATCGGGATTAAATCGAACCCGCGGAGTTCGAGAAAGGAAGATATATTATCACATACAGCGACCCAATTGGCAGTGAATACGCAAATTACTTACCCTTTCGAGATTTGAATTGAAGATCCAATGCGATTTCAGAGCAAAATCAAGATATAGAACTCACGAGAACACAGAAAACTTTATCTTAAGCAGGTCTTCTTCGCTTTGGATCCTTGTTTTTGTCTTGTCGTCTCTCTCCCTCTCTCTCTCTCTCTCTCTGCTTGCACGTCGGAGAGAGATTTACATGGCCAGTTGGTTTAGTGGACAACCAAATATTAGATGTTTTTTCATTGTCTTCATTTGCTTTTTGTCTCTCTGTCACCAGTTTTTTTTTTTTCAGCTGTTTTTTTTTTCTCACTATTTTCTAACACATTTATCACATGGAAGATCGGTGCTTTCTCATTACACTCGCATTGTCAAGTCAAATTTGTAAGGAAACATATTAAATATATGTAGATGACAGTGATATAGTCAAATAATTTGGAATGTCAAAATTTTCTGATTCATTTTCCTTGTCACTTGGAAATCAAATCCCTTTCAACAATTATTTAATTGATGCAATTATAGTTTCAATTTAATTGTGTGTTATTTTTTAAGTGTATAAACAAAAGAAGCCCAATAATATCAACATAAAACATAATCGTAAACTAGATGAGAATCCCAACAATTATTAATCCGGCTCTCAAGCCTTAATGATTTGACTTTTAAATACATAACTACTAAGCATTAAAATTAATTATAAATCCAACTAATTATTTGTACAGTTAAATATAATGAATGGGATAGAATCCAACAAACACCACTCGAATGATTTATCTTTGATTGTACGACATTATAAATCAATGTGATAGTTATGTGCTAGGCTGGCCGAAATAAAACATGTGACATTTTTTTTTACAGCGAATCAAATACTTATTTCATTTCAACATTTGGTCATGTGTCTTATTATAGGTGGGGTGGTGCCGTGCGTGACATTGAGAGGTAAAAAAGGTTCACGCATTCATATATTTATTATTACTATTTTAAAAAGTAGTATCCTACTAATGAGTTTATTTATTTTATTAATTTATTCTATTTTTTATTTTAAAGGAAATTATATTGAAACAACGGCCTGAGGCCCAACAAAAGAAAACTCGCGCGGCCCATTATTATAAAAGTCCGCTGCCTAAATTTATACGTTCAATTGATGCATTATCCCGCCATTACAAAAATCCGCTTCACTGAAATAAATTCCAATCTCGGCATAAACAGAGAACTCAGAAGAAATTGACGATTAATTGAGTTTTAAGTTACTAGTGTCGTCTACTGAAGTCTTCTTCGGCGTATTCGCTGTCTATGAGAGTCCGTTTCATGCGGTATGCAATGAATTTCTCCAATTATACTTTATTTTGATGTTTTTACTGCACTTTAGGGTTAGATATTGTTACGAAGGTGGTGTTTCTTGGTGAGGAGCTCTGGGATTGCATTGGTGTTACTTCGAATTTGAAAGGCGCGATTTTAACTGAAAAACGATCCTATTGGTGAAGAAATGGGGTGGCTTCCGTACTGTTTGTTTGCTGGACAAACATAGGAAGTATGTTTGATGTCAATTGTGATCTTTCTGCAAATGCTACATTTTCATAGGGCAATTTTGTAATTTCAATCTGCTGTGCGTTTCTGAACTTTCCCCAATTTACTTGTGATTTATCTGGTAAATATCTGCCTGGCTTGTTGCTCCTTTTAGTTCAGGTGCTCAGAGTCATAGATTAGGCTTTTTATATAAGGGACCATTTTACTTCTTAGCTTCTAATTCTACTGTCTCATCAGCTCGTATTCAGATCAATGATTTCAGTTTCTGAGTATGTGAACATTTCAAATACTCTATAAGCAACATGCTTGCAGTTGATGAAGGAAATGCAAACAAGGCAAGCACAACAACACATGATCTCGATTGTCTTTTCTTTTTCTACGTGTGGTTTCGTTGAGCACCACCTGATGCATGGGTTATTTTCGTACTGAAGGAGTGTAACCCAAAGTGGGGATTTGAAGTGCAGCAAGCGGATACAAAAAGAGAATTGGTCACAACATGCTGCTGCGCACAATAACTTCTCGTGTCTAGAGAAATTCTTAAGCGCGAACTTCCTTTTCTCATTGTCAACACAGAAGCCTCAAGGGGAAACAATGGGTGCAAGGTTAACAAATACTAGTTTTTTTTCTCTATTTCTTAAAAAAAAAGTTTTTATTGGCTTCTGCATCATCAGTAAGAAAACCGATTTAATTTAAAATATCGATACATTGTCGACAATCTAATATGAGTGTGGATTTTCTTTTATGGCCATCCATTGCATCCAATGGTCTGAACATTGGCTAAACAATGCTGTTGCTGTAATGTCATTTCTTCTGAAGTTAGTGATATCAGCAATGGAATTTATTAATTTGCTCAATCTTTTGTCTCCTAAAATTTATGAGGGACAGTAGATTTATACACATTGATAGTTATTGCCAGTATGATTTATGATAATGATTTTCCTTTCCTTCTCTTTTTTCTTTCTAGGCATGCGGTTTGCCAAGTTCAGGATGTTAGAATGCACAATTCTCAACTTGACAAGGTGAAGCATGGGAGACGAACATACAGATAAATTCGTTCTTTTATTTCATTATATGTTTATTAGTTCACGATGTTTTCTCGTTCTCAGCTCTGCATCATCTTATATTTGTTTATTGTGCTTGACATTCTGCTACCCTCTACATTTCTTGTTGATTTCCTTTCATTTTTTGTTCTTTCATTCCAAATATGAGTTCTTTGTCCTTGGTCCTTTCTAATCTTCGTTTGTCATTTTCCTGAAATCTGTTTTGCAATATCTTCCTAGGATAAAATATATCATATGTCTGCATTATTTCTTGTACTCTGTGCTGGGGCACTAACTTGTCTGCAAAGATCCAACTTAAATCTCATTTCGCTGAACTACGTTATTCTTCATTTAATTCAACCCATCTAAAATTGTAAAAATTCTGGCAGGCTTGGCAGCGTCTTTCACATCTTCACTTATCTTCCCGGAGTTATATACAACCTGGAAAAACTCCTCCATTATCCAAAGACTTCAATTCATCCACATGCCGTGGCTCAAGTAAAACAACCCAAACATCCGACTCAAATATGTCTATTCCAACGCGCACATTTGAGCGAGATAAAGGCAGAAATTCCCTGTTCACCAATAAGGGACCACACTTTGCAACCAGTGATAGAATGCAGCATACAGATAATCATGTTCCCTTTAAATCTACTGTAAAAGCAAGTGTATCCAGCTTCTCTAGTTCTAATTTCATTGATGACGACGGAATTCTTGAGGTAATTTACTGCTGTAAGTTGAAATATGGCAGTTTCTGGTCTCAGCGTCTGCAGCATTGTGTTTCAGCAAACTATTTTGAGAAAGTTTCCGTTTGGAAAAACCTGGTTCACTAATTGGTTGCATTGTGAATAATGTGCTTTAGCGAATGCATTTCATTAACATTTTTGGCTATACTGCACTTTCACCATGCTCTATCATTTCGACATCATAATTTCATGTTCTGTAGAGTGTATTTGATGAATGGTTAAACTTTCTTTTCATCAGAATATTGATGTGGACCAAATAGTGTTGGATCATTATCAATCAACACCTCAACCATCAATCTCTAAACTTCCACCGTTTACTCCTCTTCCAAATCAAGAAAAATTTCCAAGCAAGGAAACACATTTGCCTCCAGAATTATCTGTGGTTTGCAGCCATAATTTTCAGGTAATATCTCACCTTTCTTCTTGGTGATATGCTGCTGATGTCTTACCTTGGAGTCATAATATTCTTGTAGCTTGGGCTATGCCCTGAAGCTCCCAGTCATCTCCAAATTATGAAGGACACTTTAATTGCCATATCCAATGATCTTATCGACAGTGTCGATGATATGAGTTCAGAAAAGGTGGAGAGCCTTCGTAAAGAAAGGTTTGCATATTGCACTATATTTTGTATATTGGAATTACTCTTTAACTTGGTTACTTATAATAGCTAATTACTTGAAGTATTATTGCCCCCTTCCCCACCAATCCATATCGTCATTTCTAAATATCCCCGTATGACAAATCCATCTTGTGTTCAGTTGTGAATCTTGTAATAAGAATCATTGAAGTATTATGGTGTAATTTTGTTATTGTTAGGCAACAACTGAAGAAACAAATTCAACAGCTCGATAACTATCTTCACACAAGAACTGCCAATGTGGAAAGAGAAACGTCTTGTTTTTCTGCATCCGCTGCAACACCTATGGCTGCTCAATTTGAGATCCCTCCAACCCCGCCTTTCAGGATTGATTCCACGAGGCCTTGTTCGCAGTTTGGAACAGACAATGAACCACAAGGTTTTTCCCGATCTGTCTCGTCATCAGCTTCATTTTACTCAACAGATGGTTTTGGGTTTACAACTGCTCCTGTGGAAAGAGAACCATACATTCCCAAGTACTCTGAAGTCAAATATATTGATGGTTCAACTGACCAAAGGTGGAGCAGCCGTGATTTTTCTTGGACCAAGAAGCTAGAGGTATACAACCTGGTGTTCTTAAATCGCATATTCCATCACACATGCTCATCTTGTGCACATCTCTTGTACTTCAGGTAGAAAACAAAAAGGTATTCGGAAACCATTCCTTCCGGCCAAATCAAAGAGAAGTGATTAATGCGACATTGAGCGGATGTGATGTTTTTGTGCTGATGCCAACTGGAGGTGGCAAGAGCCTGACATATCAGGTCTGTAACTTTTTTTATGCTTATCTCATTTGCTTTTGCTTCTTGGTTTTTGATGTCTGGATATTAGATCTTGAATAGTTAAAATTCTTGTTTATCACCCGTTCTTCACTCTAGCAAGACTTGCTTTCAGTTAGTGAGGATCTCCTGTTATATTCTAGTCAGCACATGTGGTTATTGGCATCAGACTTAAATAATGTTAAGGATCTTATCATTTTCCTTCCACTGTACTCTAGCAGTGATGATTCTTGCGTTCTTGTGAATAACAAATTTATCTAGATCACAATATGTCTATTTTTCTTAGAGATCACAGGATAGTCAGTTTTTTTTTTCTAGTTTAATGACATGCAACTCCTATTAATTTTACTTGACAAAGTGGATGGTGCTGCTCACTTGTCTAGTCTATAGCATTTAATATTGTTGTGTACTCTTTGACATGGTATGCATGATGTTTTCTTGTAGCTCCCTGCTCTTGTATGTCCCGGGATAACATTAGTAATTTCTCCACTCGTGTCACTCATCCAAGATCAAATAATGCACTTGCTGCAGGTATCATATTAGTTTATTAATCTAAATTTTTCACGCATACCCTAGGTGAAAAATCAGCTTGACGAGCTAACTGTATCTGATTTTGACCAGGCAAATATATCTGCTGCTTATTTAAGTGCCAGCATGGAGTGGAGTGAGCAGCAGGAGATTCTTAGGGAGCTTAGTTCAGATTATTGTAAATATAAGCTGCTGTATGTTACTCCAGAAAAAGTTGCCAGGTGAGTAAGGCTTTGGCTGTTTAAAATATTGGCCATCTCTCCCTATCATCTCAACATTTAACTCTGTATGGCTATATTCGAGTTCTGTGCATATATCCCCTATTCTTATTTGGTACGCAATAGTGGTTCTGCTGTATGGAAAATCATTTTCTCTACGGACCTGCCCTTCAAGGAATGCCAGTTTTCCTGTTCTGGTGTACGTGTGGATATAATTCTTGAGTCTATATAATAATCGCCTGGCCTTAAGGGAATGTTGAATGCCTGGTTTATGTATAAGATAGAATTTTGAGTAGTTTTTCTGTTGGTTTCTCTGCTTATGTTTCTTGTGTTCAAACCTTTTAATGGAGAGTATGAATTAACACATCACAAAAGCTTAGAAAGAGCTTTGAATTGCGTATTTGGATTTAAATTTGGTTTATTAGTGCATTTTAAGTCCTTGATACTTGGTTTTAAAATTATTTTATTCATGTCGATAGTTTTCAAATCCGTCCATAATCTGGCGTTTTCAAATCCAATCAATGATTCTACTGATATCTCCTGACTCCTACTGCTTTTAGATCCAAAGCAACAAGTAGTTAGAAGAAAGGGGGAATTTAACTCCAGATATGCGAGATTCTTTTGGACGAGGGTGTAACTTAATAACATCGGCTGTAGAGATACTAATTATCTGCTAACATCTTTTTAAGAAATACGTTGTTAAATTTATTCCATTTTGAAGATATGATTTACCTTTGACTTTCCAATGCAAATGTAAATGACTTAGCTTTTTTGTCATATCTGTAGGAGTGATGCTCTATTGCGTCAGTTGGAGAGTCTTCATGCTCGTTCTTATCTTTCCCGAATTGTGATTGATGAAGCTCATTGTGTTAGCCAATGGGGACATGATTTCAGGCCAGATTACCAGGTTTTAGTGTGTTTAAATGTTTAAGAATTTTGGCTCGACTGTTTTGTTACGTTCGTTTATTCAATCTGACATGATTTGCCTATACATCCGTTTTATCTTATGAGGAAACAAGAGCATCGTAGGACATTTGGGAACTTCTTGATCTATGATTGTTACATAAAGAATATTAGGATTTATTAGCTTTATAGTTACTGGTTGTCAATGCTGTACAGGGTCTAGGTATCTTGAAACAGAAGTTTCCATCTGTACCTGTTTTGGCCTTAACGGCCACCGCTACTGTCAGCGTGAAGGAAGATGTTGTGCAAGCTCTTGGTCTCGTAAATTGCATTGTTTTCCGACAAAGTTTTAATCGCCCAAACTTGAGGTAATAAGTACTAAGCAAAGGTTTATGTTGCTCCCGAACAATCTCTTATGATTCTGATGTTACAGATACTCTGTTGTTCCAAAAACAAAAAAGTGCATTGAGGATATTGACAAATTCATCAAAGATAATCATTATGATGAATGCGGGATCATTTATTGTCTTTCAAGAATGGATTGCGAAAAAGTTGCTGAAAAGTTACAGGTTTGTCCCTTGATCTGATGATTTTCTGTTGACCTAATGATTGGCAACAAGATTTTACATGAATTTTTCCCTCCTCTTTCTTATATTATAACTATATTCTTTTTGAAACTTTTAAATCTGCAAGTCTTGTAGCTCATCAAATGGCAAGTTGTTCAATGCTAATAACTTTCAGGATTATGGACACAAAGCAGCCTTTTACCATGGTAGCATGGACTCTTCCCAACGTGCATTGATCCAGAGACAGTGGAGCAAGGACGAGATCAATATAATATGTGCAACGGTGGCATTTGGCATGGGTATCCTCTCCTACTCAATTTTTATGCCTTAAGAGATCTTACTAAATGGTGCGTGCTAACAATGTTTTTTTATAGGTATTAACAAGCCCGATGTTCGATTTGTCATCCACCATTCTCTTCCAAAATCCATTGAAGGCTACCACCAGGTATTTATGAACAAAATCTTTGAGCTTCAGCTTTCTCTTTGCTTGATCTATTATTCTCTTCATATGGATGATTATATTCTTCTGGCACGTAGGAGTGTGGTCGTGCCGGTAGGGATGGTCAGCCTTCATCTTGCGTGTTATACTATAGCTACAGTGACTATGTGAGTTGGGAAGAAAAGAGCTACTCTCTCTCTCTCTCTCTCTCTCTCTCTCTCTCTCTGTTTTTAGATCTTTGTTAATTTTGTGTAAATGCAGATCCGCGTAAAACATATGATTAGTCAAGGAGTGTTGGAGCAAACCCCATTTGGATCTGGATATAATCGTGCATGTAATCCTCCTCCTGGGAGGTTACTGGAAACAAACACTGAAAACCTTCTCCGGATGGTATATATACATGATATATATTCTCTTGTTTTCATCCAGCTAATCATTTATATCGATAATAACTTAGTAAATAATAATCCAGGTCAGCTACTCCGAAAATGATGTGGACTGTAGACGTTTCCTGCAGTTGATTCACTTTGGAGAGAAGTTTGATTCTCTGAACTGCCACAAAACGTGTGATAACTGTTCGAAAAAGCAAAGCTACATGGAGAGAGACGTAACTGAGATAGCGAAGCAGCTGGTAAGCATTCATATTCTATTTAATCTCGTGTTCTTCTTTGTGGAACATGTTTCTTGTATATTTATGCATTTCCTTAACATAATTGGACATATTATGCTAAATTTTAGAATATTTTGTACAGATTGAACTGGTTAAGATGACGGGACAGAAGTTCCCAGCTGCACATCTGCTGGAGGTCTATAGAGGTTCCTTGAGCCAATTTGTAAGTTCTAATTTCAGCAAGTACTTTGGTGATACGTTTTATTTCTAAACAAATTTATTAGAAAGCTTTTTCGCTCCAATAAATCAGGTCAAGAAACACAGGCACGAGACCCTGAGCTTGCACGGAGCTGGAAAACACCTGGCCAAAGGTGAAGCATCTCGTATTCTCCGCCATCTCGTGACGGAAGATATTCTCGTTGAGGATGTTAAGAAGAGTGATGTATACGGATCCATATCTTCAGTGATGAAGGTATGATTTGCTTGTGCATGTTCAAAACTTCATGATTTTCCACCCCATTTATCGAAATTTGCTTTCTGCAGGTGAATGAATCAAAGGCATACAATCTTGTTTTCGCTGGCCAGGCAATTAAACTAAGGTGATAAAATTCGGGCCCTTTTTTTCTAATCCACATATGTATATTCTTTGCATGGTTAAGTGACATTTTGATCAAGTGTCAGCTGAAGGTGACATCCTTTTTTGTCTGTTGGATTATCTTCAGATTCCCTTGTTCTGCAAAAGCATCTAAATTAAATCGATCGGAGGCCACACCAGCGAAAGGCTCGCTGATGTCAGAAAGGCAAAATTCTCCTCCTCCAAAGGATACTCCAGCCGCACCTCAATCGAACGCGGGGGACATGGTAGAATTATGACTTCTTATAATAAACTTGCTCTCCGTTACAACATATCCCGTTAAGATTTATTTAACTATATTCCCTTTTTTTTTTTTTGCTCACTACAGAATCTTTCAGCAAAACTATATACTGCTCTTCGGTTGCTTAGGACTATTCTTGTCAAGGAAGGCGGTGAAGGGGTGATGGCATATCACATATTCGGGTACACTTTCATGACGATTTTAATTTCTTTATTATGCAAAAATTGCACCTTAATCGAATAAGATAACTTCCATTTTCTCTCCCGGTTTAGGAATGCTACTCTGCAGCAGATCAGTAAGAGAGTACCCCGGAGTAAAGATGAACTCCTAGAGATCAATGGCATTGGCAAGTAAGTAATGAAAACTCACATAGAAAGCATGATATCCAGTTTTTCTTTTTTCTGGTAACTTTGATATTATGCATGATTTCAGGGGAAAGATAACGAAATACGGGGATAGAGTCCTCAAAACGATTGAGGCAACCATAAGAGATTACTACAACAAAGACAAAAGCAGCAGCGGTAGCAACGGTAGTAACGATAGCAGTGATTCTTCGAAGAAGAGAAGAAATGCCAATAAAGAGAATCTCGACGATGATTTCACTGACAGCACGGGTCGAACGAAGAAGAGGCTGGTGAAGAAGCATCAGCAGCAGGAGATTTCTGAGACAGCAACGGTTCTTGAAGAGCAATTTTATGACATAGACTTTAATGATGATTTATTTGATGTTGGTGTTGGAAGAGTTTTGCCTTCATGGTCAGCAGCTACAGGAAACACGGGTTCGTAGTTTATTATCTATTCTCTCATTATTTTCTTTTAGATGTTTAGGTTTTGTGTCTTGTGTGTGTTTATATGTTTTTGAAAAAATAATTTTCGTCAATGCACGGTTCATTTTTTTTGGGCTTGTCTCCGAATGAAATCTAACTTTTTTTTTATAATTTCAATTGGTGGGATAAGTCAAGTCTTACATTTTCTGTTGTAGTGTAGAAATAGAAATTTCCGTTTTATAATTAAATGGGTACTCGAGTATGTGACAAGATATTGGCAATGATTTTCAGCATTTTTTGAGGCTTTTTTTCATAACATATTAACTAGTCATCATTACTTTTCTCCACAATGATGTTAATGGATGGCCACAGCCAAAGCCTGCGGAGAGAAAATCATTATTTCCTGAAATCATTAGAAAGGAATCCATTAGCTAGCTTCTGCCTACTTAAAAAGGAAGATGTTAGATTTTTGGAATTATGGTACTTTTAATTGTAAAATGAAATCAACAAATTCTTGAGTTATATATATATATTTTCATTTATGAAACTCCAATTAGGTTTGACTAACATCCGGCCAGTATCTTATCTGATATATTTATTGCTTGATATGATAAATAACACAACCTAAATTTCTTTAATCTTTCTTTTAAAAAAAAAAACATGTGATCACTTTCTTTGTAGGGTAAAAGAAGAACCCGTTTTCATAGCTTTCGAGTTAATATCGACTCCAAAGGAAAACATCGAATCAGACAAAAGCTTCGGCGATGAAAAAAGAGAAAATAAAAAGGAATAACTTAACTGCTTTTCTTGAATTTTCCTTCATTTGTTTTGAAAAAAGAAAAAAGCCCATGAGTCTTCTTACCAAGTAGTTTCCCACTCGCTTTTATTGTCCTTCTCCCACTTTCTCATAATTGTTTCGCACTCGGAATAATTACCCGCGTTTACTATCACAACTTTGGAGATATTATAACTTGGAAAAATGTCTTCAAGATCCACAGAAACTGTTTTTTTTTTTTTTTTTTTTTCTTTTTTTTTATGGAATTCTAAATCTCTTGTAATGTTAGCCAGTATTTTTCCTCCTTGGATGTTCTCTTACATCTAATGAAGCATGAATTCCTTCGAGCCAGGAATTATTATTATTAAATCTAAAGGGGTGGGCTATATATATATATATATATATATAATGATAAAAGATGCTTAAGAGTGTGCTGCTGCTGTGTTGTGTTTATTATGCTGTCAGTCATTTTCCAACTTCCTCTTTAGTGCATTACTTTAGCAGATTGATAACAACTTCTGCTGTCAAATCTCAAAGTATCACAGATTTGTTTTCTTTTCTTTGCTGCTGCTGTGGAATCAAACATGATAATGAATGAATGTACTATTGCTGTCACTCGCAGCAGGCCATAACCAAATCTTTTCCTTCATAGTATTTTAGTACCCGCAAAAAAAAATATGGTTTCCTTCTTTTTTCCTTTTACCTTGTGTTTCTCAAATTTCACCAAGCAGCCCTCGAATTTTGAACGTTGTTAAAGTTAAATTTAGTGTAAAATCGGATGAGAAAGTAATAAAAACCTCTGATGGCTGTAAGAAAAAAAAAGGTGGCCTATAGAACCGTATAAGGCTGACTCAGTTTGCTATATATATATATATATATATGTATATAAAAGTCTCATAGTGTGTGTAGTGTGTGTACATATATATATATATATATGCACTTTTCTTTAATTTCTCTTACCAAGAATCTGTCATTTTTTTCTGCGGCATGAGATTGTCATGCAAAGGGGAAACATGGAATAGCCCATTTTTTTTCATCAACTTTTAGTTCTCTCTCTGATCACAAACCACACATCGCAGCTGCTGAAGTTATATTACAGTCTGTAATTATAATATGATATGCATTATCATATAGCCGCAGATAAAAAATATTATTTACGAAGAATCTGTTCTTCCCTTTCCTGCAGTAAATTGTGCTTTCTGTTGAAGCCATGATTGCATATTCTCCTTGCTTCCACCATTATTAATAAATATACACTAATTATACTTTTCTTCCAAGTAAGAGAATCTCATTCTTTCAACATTTAAATGTATTTATTCTCTTGGAATACTTCCACTCAAAGCAATTGCAAGAGATAAAAATTAAAAACCTCATTGTTGAGGCATACTTACAAAAGTAAGTAGCAATCAAGAAACGACAAACAAAAATGAAATAATGGCACAAAGAAAATGAAAACCCTCACCCTTTTTTTTTTCAATCTTTTTTTTTATTTCTTTCTTAATCTTACCTATGAGAACACATGTCCAAAATCTTCTTCCTACCTTCAACAATCTCATCGAAGAAATCATCAAGCTGCCCAATAATTCCCTCAGCCCCACATTGCAAAACCCCAAAACATCCCTTCAAATCCTCAATTTTCCCCCTAAAATCGAATCCCACTCCGTATTCAACGCTGTTTTCAACCTCCACCTTCGCCTCCTCCATCGAAAACTTGGCCCTCCTAAGCTCGTACAGCAAAATCCCTTCCTCGGGCTGCTCCACGCGGCTTACCATATTCGCAACTCTCTGCTGCAGCGACGCAGCCGCCGACATATAACCCGACCCGTTCCCCTCGTAGATTCCCTGCCGGCAAAAGCTCGCCTCGGGCCAAAAAAAGACGAGCCCACTCACCAAAATCGCAAGAAACAAAGTGCCAACGCTCCTCACTGCGTGTAGGACCCCTCTGAAGCCGCAGTACTTGTTGAGCTTCGACTCCGACGTAATCATGCGATCGTCGAAGCCCAGCGACAGGTTTTGGATCCTCGCCTCCGCCGTGATCCTGTTTTCGTGTAGTAACGCCGTCGTTTCCCTCTGGCAACGGGCAATCGCTCGAATAACCTGTGGGCACTCACCCGAAAATTATTATTATTACGAGCAGATTCATAAAGAAAACAAAATTCAGAAGGTGAAAAAGGTGCTGACTTGGCGGCGAATTTGGGCGTTCGAAGCGTCGCGGCGATCGTCGAGCGGCGACGATAAGGTGGCGACCGACGACGACGAGAAGCCTTCGATCGACGAAGCTCCGGATTTGATTACATGGCAGGCCTCCCAAAGGCGGGAGCTTTCGTCCATGTACTCGTCGAGCCATTTTTCTCCGGCGGGGAGGTTTAGGTTTTGGACCAAAAGGGTCAGCTGCGAGTGGAGGGAGCGTAAAGAAGAGAGGACGCGTTGGAGGAACTTTGCGGACATGAAGTTTTGGGACGCGAAGATGTGGTCGACGGCGTCGAGCTCGCGGCTGAGGAAGGCGTAGAAGCCGTTGACGGTGGCGGTGGTTGTGGAAGAGGAATGGTTCATCATGGGGAGGACTTTGTTTTTTGTTCAAGAGAGAAATGGAGGGCGAATGTATTTTCAAGAAGGTGTATTTGTATTAAGGGGGAAAAGGGTACGTTTGTTGGGAGCAATAATGTCGTGTCTTCGCTTTTGAGTGGAGAGGATGATTGAGAATCTGCCATTTTGACATATATAATTATTTAGAGATGTGAAAAATAATAAATAAATACATTGGCTTAATTATTATTTTTTATTTCTGTATATTTTGGAAAGTGAGTCAATTTTAGGATAATAGGTGAAAATCAAAGCAATTCGAGGACAAATAACGCTGAAAGCTTAATTTCGGAACGTAATTAATACACTTCACTCACGCAACATGAATGACGTCATAAAAATTCGGTTTAGATCAGCATTTACGGTGAATAAACCAGTTTGAGGAAGATTAACGTCGGAAACCTAATTTCAGCCAAGGATTAAAAATCGTGAGGTGTCCGTGACAAATAATTTAGGGGAAGGGCATATGTGGCCTCGAAAAAATTTAGGTCCCAGCCAGCATGTCCGACGCCAATTTAATATTAAGTAGATTCGTGTTATTAATCCGGGCTTAAATTAAGTTTTCATCCTCAAATTGCTTCGGTTCAAAATATAATATTTTAAAATTATCACTCGTTAATTTAAGTGCCTTTAAACTGACATTCCTCAAATATACAATAGTAACAAAATAATAATAATTAAGCTTTCGTACGACATGTGAAGTTCTAACTTGCAAGTGTAAACTTCAAATACGCATCATGCATGACGTATATTTACATTGCGGAATTGTTGATAGAATAATTACTATGCATACTTTGATTATAATATTTCTTATATCCGAGTATAATCGTGATAACATTTTATTTATTCTCTCATTTTGAAGGTGTTTGTGTGATAATGTAAGAAAATGTTAAGAATGATTTCTTGGCCCTTTATTCCAGGCTGCGAAAGTTTGACCACTTTGAAAGAGATTCTTCTTCTTCTTCATCATCTTATATCTAACTTCGCTTTGTTCAAGTTTGATTTGCTTATGAATTGAGTGCTTCTTCTTACCTTCTCTAGGGATATATTATTTTAATTTTAGTTTGCTTATTTTAGGGAAGGGAATGATTAGGTTCTTTGGATTTAAATTTTCATTTATTACTTTAATGCAAATGCTGCTTTCTTCTGCAGCATCTTCGCAAAATCCTATTTCAAGCATGTTTTAACCTTTTTCTTGGTTATTTAAACAGGGAAAAAGATTATTTTGGTCCCGTACAAGAAATCAAAATCAATCCTCTCTAAAAAGGCTACAGTACAAAAATATATATTTTTAGAGAAAAAAAAGGAAGCAGCATACTCAATATGAATATTGTTCTTAATTAATATGCTTAATGTGGGACTCAATCTCGTAGGCCTAGCTAGGTCGTTATTGCTAAAGAACAATATATATGTTGGTTAATACTGTATTTAGTTGATTTATTATTATTATTATTATTATTATTATTGCTTTCGCCCCGTCCCAAATATTTATCGGGTATGTAAATGACTAAATGTTGATTCCCACTAAGAATGTATGTCTCCATGTATCAAATTTATTTGATTAGATCAATTTTGTTTCTCTATTGATGAGTGAAGAGATAAATAGTGGGGGTTATATCGTGATAAATGAGAAAAACATATTAGGGTTTGGACCCGGTAATTTAGTAATTTAATTTATCAGACCCCCACGGGACAGAAACGGGAGTATCCTCCGTTCCCCTCTCACAGAGAGCAAAAGGAGGATCCCTGCGGGGAACGTAGAATCTCTGTCTCATTGACAAACCTAATTTGCTTCGATATTTCTTGTTAATTACGACACATATCTTCGAAAAAGTGGCTGAGATTTTTAGTTCTTGCCTACAAATTAATGCAAGGAGAAGAGTCCTTAAGGAAAGGACTTGGCAAGAATTACTACCAAGTCTCCAAATAGGTGTCGAGCATCATTTGACTTCATTGTTTTTCACGCGTGCCTTAGTCTATGGGATCTCAAGATAATTCTTGTCTACCAATTAAAAATATGAACGAACGTGAAATGCACAGAAATAATAAGAAGCATATTACAACAAGTACAACATAAGCTTTGGCACTGAGGATTCTATATGATCAGAAGGAGAAAAGGAACAATTCCTAATGATGTTAATTTTGACTTGTAATGAGAATCAACTTTAAAAAACAAAAAGCCTATTTAAGTAGTGCATGGCAAACATTTGATCGAGGGATTAGACTCCATGATGTAATAAAAAGAAGGAAAAAAAACTACTTCAAATATGCGCTTGCAAGTTGCATATGTATAATCGAAAATAATCCAACATCCAATCGAAGTTATAATGTTAAGTTTTCATGGGAAAAAAACTTAAATGACTTTTCACCACCCAACGTGAAATATGCTGTGATGGGCCAAGCATTTTTCACCTCCATTTTTATTTCAACCCTACTTTCATTAAAAATTGCAATTTGAGTCATGGAAGGATTCATTAGTGATTGTACATGAAAGAAAATATTTATCACAAACTAACGTCAAGTTTGCTGTCTTTTATAGGAAGCAATGGGAGCAAATGATTTCCACAAAACACTTCCAAATAAATCGCTTACAAATTGGACAAAAAAAGATCCAATTTTTTTTTATTCACAAAACTCTTCCAAATAAATCGCTTCCAAATTGGACAAAACTCTTTCAGCCATTGTTTTGTTTTCCATCTCTCTGAATATCATCATCCCTCTTCAATCTTCATGCAATCATGGAAGATTGTTCAAAGACATCACATTCCTACAGCGTCTTAGGGATCACAAAATCTGCATCTCTCTCCGACATCTGCAGATCATACAAATCCCTCGTCATGAAATGTCACCCCGATCGAAATCCCAACAACAAAGACGAGGCCGAAGCCAAGTTTAGATCCATCAACGAAGCCTATAGGGTACCCATAAATTTTTATTACCAAAATATGCATTGCATGCATCTCAAAATTCGATCGAAAAAACGAATAAAAAAATTTATATATATCTACTTTTTCTTCTTCAGGCACTTACCAGCAAGAAGAGGGAAGAAATGTACGCCTCCAACGGAGACAACAACAGCGAGCCAAAAACGCTGCGCAAGAAAAAGTCATCATCGTACCTCAAGAAGGACAACAAAGAGCTCCACATTTCGAGCCCGAAGCTCCTCTCTCGCACCACGAGCATCCTCAGCCCTCTCCACAGCCCCACCTTCTCGAGAAGTGCAAGCCGTAGGAGCACCACTCCTCCACCGTTCTCCCCCTCATCGAACAACGGCACCACCTCAACAGCAGCAAACGACCCAACGTTTCTCACGAAA
This sequence comes from Linderniella brevidens, assembly GCA_004919715.1. Taxonomy (NCBI): domain Eukaryota; kingdom Viridiplantae; phylum Streptophyta; class Magnoliopsida; order Lamiales; family Linderniaceae; genus Linderniella; species Linderniella brevidens. The sequence goes on along the minus strand of SWDC01000149.1, from coordinate 9,591,615 downwards.
GCTCCCAGCACGAGAGGCACGACCCCGATTTTCTTCTCTCAATCTGCGGTCAGGAGAAAACCAAAGCCTGTTGAGAAAAAATTGGAGTGCACCCTGGAGGAGCTGTGCGTTGGATGCGTGAAGAAGATCAAGGTCACGAGGGAGGTCATCTCCGTGAATGGGTATGTCATCGTAATATTTAAAAAAAAAGACAGATTTCTTGATTTGTTTAGGATGAAATATAATATTGGGTTAAAATTCTACATATAAATAAACGCAGGTTGTTCGCTCAAGAAGAAGAGATACTGATGATCATAGTAAAACCCGGGTGGAAAAAAGGGACCAAGATTACCTTTGAAGGGAAAGGAGACGAGAGACCCGGGATGTTGCCAGCTGACATAATCTTTATCATTGATGAGAAAAGGCATCCCATATTCAAGAGAGAAGGAGATGATTTGGAGCTCGGAGTTGAAGTCCCTTTAGCTCAGGCTCTAACGGGATGCATCGTTCCTGTTCCTCTGTTAGGAGGAGGAAATATAAATCTATCAATAGATGATATTATATATCCCGGGTATGAAATGATTATACCTGGACAGGGAATGCGCAACTCCAAACACGAGCAAGGTAAGAGAGGAGATCTTCGACTCAAATTTCTGGTGGAGTTTCCCAGTCAACTTACAGATGAGCAACGCTCCGAGGTAGTTAGGATTCTAGAAGAAGAAGAGGAAGAGGAAGAGGAATGTTCTTGATCATGTTTAGAATTTATTTAGATGGATGCATTGGAGCCATAGAGATGTGCTATTTAAGCTTCAATCAATCTTGATGTAACAGCACAATGTTTCATTTAGAGAGGAAGTATTCAATGGGAGATGCTAAATTTTCTTAGAACAAAGCTCATCCATGAAAAGCAAAGCATTTACTTCCTCTTCTACCCACCCCATTACTGTTATCTTCACGAATATCATCAAATTCGATTCATAAAAACAAATTATTGAAAAACATCTACTCCTGAAGCACCTGCGATCCATCCAATAACAGAGATATTGGTAAACAACACTAAACCTGGATCCTCGTCAAACGTTACCCCGGAAATTGGTAAAGAATCATAAATTCATAGCTCTTGCTGCAACAAATCGTCGATCGTCTAAATTTACAGCTACAGATATTAATGATCAACAGATTACGAAGGGTGATCAATAGGAGGAGCTTACCTCTTAACACATGTCGGCGGACAAAAGGAGACTCGCTGTCGCTCCCCAGTTCTTATTGCGGTTGGTGTGGAAAATCGAAGACTGAATTTTGAGACGGAGCGCGCGTTGTTGCACGCGGGAGCGAGCGAGCGAGTGAAAGAAAACCATGTTAAAAGAAACAATTTGATTGCGCTTTAACGGATATGATATTGGGCTTACGACTGGGCCCGGTTGTGTCTAATGGGCCGTAAAAATTTTAAAGGCTCGGAATGTAATCCAGCACCATTTCTTCAATATTAGCATTTTAGAAATCTTTTTTTTTTTCCATTCTCCACAATCCAATTAATTTCCATGAGAAGTAAATTTGAATATCAAATCGGATATGAGACGATCTCTTTTTCGAATGAAACCAATTTCATGGCTTAGTGTCAACCCGAGCATAGAAATTTCAAATCATACATGATATGATACACATAACAGCAGTGGCTGAGTCACAGCTAGTGGAGTCATTGAACCCCATTGGAATATTTTTTTTCTTTATTATCTGTTAATATGATATTGCAAATTGCATATATTATAAAACTACTAAAATGATCTCACTGAATTTTTTTCTCAAGGACCCCTAAAAAAATGTTATTAATTATATATGGACTCCACTTAACAAAGTTTCTGGCTCCGCCACATAACGGGAAACTTATTATTAAAACTTAATAAAAACAAAATGTTGTCCGATAACTTCACGGCCATAAATATGTACGTCCGTGTTTTGTAGGGTACTGTCCATGTATGTGTGTGTGTGCGGGTGTATTATGCATCAAATCTTGCTCTGTGTGAGAGATATAACCATCATTAGAGTGAAAAGATACAAGAAAAAAGTAAACGGAAAAAGGTGAATGTGAGAGGTGATGATTTTGTATTGTATATATTATATAAAATATATTAGTATAGTCAACATAGAGGCTAAACGAACAGTTGCCTTTGCTTGATTTTTTGTTTCTGAACCCTACAACGATAAAACATTACACATCAGCCCTAATATGTGCTATATATGTCTACTATATCACTACTTCCTCTCTTGTATGAAAACCCTGAAATAGTAGACTCAGCTTGAACAACACACAGAAATTCATGATTCGATGTATCATCATTCGGTTTAAATCACATCTCACTTACGTAATAATTACTTAATTTGCAAAAAATAAAATAAAATAAAATAAACCCAATCATTGAATATATTTTATTAAATGTACTAATTAATTGACAAATTTCACTAACGAGAAGCGAATTTCTTCGCTCGGTAGACCATGTGATTAGCAACTCATGAGCTCACACACACACCTATAGCTATTATGATGAATTGAACTGTACTTGATGCATAGATCTGAATATAAAGCAATATATATATATATATATATATATATATTTACAAACATATATGAATTTAAATAAATTATAACCAGTCTGATGAAATAGGGTTAGGGAGGAATGAAGCCTGGTCCGATGCCCTTTAATCATCATTTTACAATAATCGTGAGAAGGCTAATTGCATCGAGCCAGCCAACATCCCCCACAAACCCTTTCATCTAATTTTCTTGAAAACATGGCGTGTGTATGCGTGTATATATCTTACACATACATACATGGAATTATTTTTTTATAGAAAGAGATATATATTATGTATGGTGGCTGTGATGAAAACCCTAGAAGGAAGTAAATTTATAGGCGTGAGAGAGTGAGGGTTCGTTCACCTTATTTCACGTAGAAGACAAGACGCTCCCTCCTTCCCTATTTAATATATTTCAGGTACGCTCATTTATTAACTTGCCCAGTTCAAGAAGATGTGAACGACCACTTTATCTTTTGAATAAGCATCGATGAGAATAACTGCAAAGATAAAATATATATAAATTAGGGTTAATTGATATACTTGCAAATAATCCACCTGTATAAAACAACGAACATCAGCTGTTTGACACTTGCAAATTCCGATAAAAAGGTGCATGCATTTATTATATAACAGTATCTCGGTGAAGACAAGGATAAGTTCACGGCAGTGTGTGGACTGTTGAAATTATATTTTTAGTCTAGAATCAAGATTTTGATAATAAAACCAAACACAATCCGAGTGACATTATAAGACATTCTTTGAGGAATATCTTCGCAATTTATGGAGCTAAAGTTAATGGAAATTATATTATGATAAGAATGGCAAAAAACACATTCTACGAGAATACAATGTTAAATTAATTTAATAAATTGGCTCATATAATATAAATAAATAACGTGGCTGTTAATTTCTTGATATTTTGATTTATATTGATACGGGTATGTTCTTATGTGTTTTATATGATTAAATCAAATAGTATTATGTATTCTGGGATTTCTAAACGTTATTATTTGGATGTAAAATTCCAACATACAAAACTAAAAATATTTATATAAAAATATACAACTAAAATAAATTATGATTTTTTTTCCTCGACCAATCTGAGTCGAACAACCTTACTGAGATTTCAAAAGGACATACTCGGACATTCCAAAATTAATTAAAATAATAAAGAGGAAGAACCTCAGAAAACTGCAAATAATACAATAAATACACAAAATCAAGGTTTCGTCAGCGTCACCGTAGGACCCGGAATACAAAACCCATTTAACCCGAACAATAGCCAGCTCACTCTCAACCAAGCGCGTGTCTTTCACCCCTCAAACAACCAGAGGAAAGACTCCATTTCATTCGCGCGAGTCGCCACGCGCGCTGAGCGGTGTGTCAGCAGGTCAAAGGCGACCACGTAAATCAACGCTGGCGATGCGATTCATCCGACGGTGCCCGTTGAATCTGGATTTAAACATCTTTAAATGCGAGTTGTTAAGCAGAACACGACACGCAGGCAACAGTGGGGAAGAAGGAGACAAGACCACATCGATGAATGCGAAGAAGACATCGTCAGAGGTGGGCCCCACTTTAAATGCATCATGCCTTAATGATAGGAAGTGTCCTGCTAGTACGTGTCGGGTTAAGGGTATTTTCGGAAATAAATTTGTTTATTATAAAATACAGGCCCATTGGGCTCAATTGGCCCAATAAAGGCCCACATAGAAGGGTTGGATTGGATCCAAAGACGAATAAATCCATACCACGAACCGAACCCGACAACGAGGCACTTTGGGTCTTGGGAATTGCGATTGAGATTTAGGCGTCGACCACCTGAGATTAAATTGTCTTGTCTGTCACAGGCGAAGCTGATTGAAAAAAATCGGAGAAACATCGCAACATGGGGCTGGTGGCTAACGTGCGCCTGGCGGCGCTGATGCTTATCGTGTGCCTGCTGAACAATAGCGTGGCGATATGGTTGAATCTGCCTTCCAGTGGGACGAAATGCGTCTCGGAGGAAATCCAGAGCAACGTCGTCGTTTTGGCTGATTATGTTGTTATATCCGACGACCACGCGAACCCGGCTCCCGCGATATCGGCCAAGGTTAGGCTTAATTTTATTTTCCTGCGTGCGCAATTCTGCGCTGCTGCTGAGCAAGTTGTTTGAGCTGCCACGCGCGAGATTTGTGGTCAGTGGAGCTGTGTTTGGATGGAATTTTCTGCTCATTTCCTTTTGTGACTGTTTTGCGATGTAATGTCGCCAATTTAATCTAGATGCTATGATCGCCAATTTAATCTAGATGCTATGATCTCTCAGTTCAGCTCCGCTGTTCATTTCTTTCCTTTTAATGGAATCTTCTCAAGTGACTGCATGCATAAAATTGTGATTTTTGGAGGACAGTTGTAATTTAATTCTTGATGAAGAAACCAAATCGTTATCTGGAATATGCAGTCCCCGTTTGGAGTTAGATAAGAAATTACTTCAGTTTTGCCACTTATCTCAATCTATTTTTCTGTTTCAGGTAACTTCTCCGTATGGAAATAACCTACACCATGCAGAAAACGTCACACATGGCCAATTTGCATTTACTACAACAGAGGGTGGAAACTATCTGGCTTGTTTCTGGGTCGGTGGCCATAAACCAGCAAGTGGGGAGATAAGTGTCAATATCGACTGGAAGACAGGTATTGCTGCGAAAGATTGGGATTCAGTTGCCAGAAAGGAGAAACTTGAGGTGATTCTCCTTCATGCTTAAGTGCATGTGATTATTGCAACTTCATTTTTATTCCCATTTCCTTTTCTTTCCTGAGGAAGCAATTGGCTTTGAGCCTTATTTATCATCATGCTATAGTGTAGTCTAACATTAGAGAGCTTACCCAAAACTTATTTCTTGAGTGAAGTTTGAGTTATCTTACTCATACCTTCTTCTATTAGGGTATCGAGCTTGAGCTAACAAAGCTTGAAGGAGCAGTTGAGGCCATTCATGAAAATCTCTTGTATCTTAAGAGCAGGTATTATTGTTCATCTAACTCCACCTTGTTCAAAATCATTTTCTTGGTGATCAACTAAATACACGTGAATGACTGATAGATAATGTAAGAACTAGTTTTGTTCCGTATAACATATGTCACTCACTCCCTAATGGCAAGCATGACGAAAACCATAAATGGTGTTATCTCCATATTGTTTTCATGAAGTTTTTTCGTTTTGTGCCATCTACTTCATTTCTTTCAAAAAATGCCCCCATTATTGCAGAGAAGCAGAGATGCGAACCGTGAGTGAAGCAACGAATTCCCGCGTTGCTTGGTACAGCGTGGTGTCGTTGGGCCTCTGCATTCTTGTTTCAATTGCTCAGATATTCTACTTGAAGCAGTATTTTCAGAAGAAAAAGCTCATATAAAGTGAGTTCCCCTCTACTTTTTGTGATGGAGTCGTATTGTTCTTTAAGCTGTTGAGAAACCTTCGGAAACATTTTTGCCTCTTGAATATATTCTTATTCTCTGCGTTGTGTTTATTTTCTTTTTCTTTTTTCTTTTTAAATGTCTTTTATAAAGCAAAGCTCGCAGTGTTTTTGATGTGTAAAGAAGGGTATTAGTAACTAATTATTGATCAATAGATTCTGACGTTAATTCCCTTAATTTTTATGTTAAAATATTTGAACTTGCGTTATATTAACATGCACTTTGAAGGAAATTTTAATATTATACGATAGCTCTTTTTTTAAAACGATAGCTTTTGTTAGATTGCTAAATAAGTAGTCTCCACTCTCCACCCAATGAAAACCTTACTACATTGAATATTATTTTGATTAATTTAATCGTACTGTTTTTTATAAAGTTCTAATCAATCATAGATGCATGTACTTACTAAAATCAACGCTACGTTAATGCACGAGATTGGTGAGCTCGTCAATTAGGAAGTTTGAATTACGAAAATCGATACCCCACTTTGGGCTTATTGTATTTGAAACATTGGAGCTCTATCGAATAATTAATAGACAAATATATGTAGTTCGCGGTCAAACAACATCGAGTAATCTCCAAGAAGGTTTAAGAAACTCAAATCATTAATAAGGTACTATAAATTTAGGCGCATTTTTGCATTTGAAATTGTCACCTTTCGCTCTGATCTCCTTTTCAAAATGTTGTACTATTCAGTTTATTAAATTCTATCTACACCCTCCTTTTCACCTTTGCTTGTGTCCTATGTAATTACATTTCTACCCATTAATCTTTGAAATAACAATAGTAGCACAAGTAGTTATTATCTCAATTAAATGTTGGGAAATGATAAAACAATTGTTGCAATTAGAGGATTCTATCGTGTCATGATATATTTTATTTTAAATCATTTGATTTTAGTCACAGTATGGCGTCCTCACCAAATTATGGACCGATTTGTAAGGAAAGATTAATTCAAGAGCAATATGTTTTATTTCCCAAGATTGGAGCGAAAAGAGCCAAAAAGAAAGAATATGAAAACAGTGTAATATTCCTGCAAGTGCGTGGATTTACGCGTAATACTAAATATATGTATATATATATATATAGAGAGAGAGAGAGAGAGAGAGAGAATTTGTTCACGGCGACACCTGTCCACAGCCACTCTCAGCTGTCTTACTCTCAAACAAATTCTCCTCGAAAAATTCGAATAATTTTCAAACGCACGCAGAATATAATCACGGAGCCGATGCTGTGTTTGAATGGGCAAACCCTCCGCCAATCAGCAGCTTCCAGGCGCCCACGGCAGGGGTGACGGCAGTGCTTCAAGGAGGCTCTTCTGCGGGAGATGCTCGGTGGTTGCTCGGAGGCTCTCAAGTATTAAATGCTGCGTCGTTTTGGTGCTTAGCTTTGCCGTTTCCTTATCCGCGTTCTTTGGCGTCGTTCACCTCGGTTACAGGGAGCCTGGGTTTGATGCCGAAGATTCGATCAAGCTTCGAGGTATAATCGTTCCCCTGATTTCGTTTAGTTTACGTAACTCATCCATTTTTATGTTGATTGATGCTCTGTTTTTTTGTGTTTGCTTGCGATTTTGGAAAGCTGTTATCCCCACCGATTGTACTTTTTTTTGGCTTTTTCTTCTTGGGTCTTATTATGGGTTTATTTGCATGTAACTATATTGCTTGATCTTTCGACTTCTTTTTTCTTTTTAAATATTGGATTGGTTATGATAAATAGGATTCAATTACCTGATTTAAATTTATGTTTTTCAATTCCGAAATATTATGAATATCGTATGGTTGCATTCGATGTAGTATTTTTAATTTTGATTTGTTCCATTGGGATAAGTATAAAAGCTGAGGAATTTGTCTGTTCTTGCTTATCGAAAGAACGATTTCTTTAGACTTTTTTTTTTTTTTTTATCTTATATCCAAATCCTTCATCAGCAATTTCAGTCTTCTGGTTTCTTGAATATGAATTTGCTAAAAGTGTTGTTGGGAAAAAAAATAATTTAAACCAAGGTGCAACTGAAAAATTGAATCAAGCCAAGCCCACGAGGTCTTCTCTTAGTGGTCAAGATTGGTTCACAGTGAACCTTTAAGACATGAGCATGTCATAGTGTGGTTTCCATGGGTGGCTTCTATTACAGGCTAACACGGTAGCCCTCGGGCTTACTTGGTCCCACATGCTAGGGTTCCCCGGGTGGCCCAGAAAATAAATAAAATAAATCACTCCTAAATATTTTTAGATTGAATTCCTCCTTGTGCATCCCTTTATCCATCGAAATCTAATGTTCGTTCATGTTCTTTATTGCAGCCATAGTTCAAGTAAATTTCAACCTGGAGAAACCCGTCTCCGACCTCTTACCATACATTCCAAGACTCGAATACGATGTGAATGATGAGATAGGTGTTCCTTCACTGACGGTCTGTTATTTAATACTAATTTCTATGTATTTAAAAAGGGGAAATAGTCTGAAAAAAAAAAAGAATTTTTTTCTTGCAGGTAGCTGTTTTGTCCATGCAGAGCCCTATAAACTTACCTCCGAAGACCACAAACGTGGTTATCGGTTTTATTCCCGATCCAATCGATAGTAGCACAACGACCTCCGTATCCTTGAGCATCTTGAAGTCATCCTTGATAAGTCTCTTTCTTCAACAGAACAATTTGATGTTGACCTCATCGATTTTCGGACAGCCCTCTTCGTTCGAAATAACGAAATTCCCCGGGGGGATCAACATCGTGCCCGAACGGGTTTCTTTGATCGTTGAGCCCCTCTTCACGTTCGTGCTCGGTAGCTCGATTCATGAGGTAACTCAAAATCTTCCCGAGCTCAAGGAACAGCTGAAATGGGGACTGCATTTGATGCCCAACGAGGTATGCCGATTTCTGCCTTGAGATTTTGCGTGTAGCCCTTTACGTTATACATCTTTTTGGTGAAAATGCAGTCAATGAAATCATTTCATGTGAATATTTCTCAACACAGCCTCATTAGTCCTATCTTGAATTATTATCTAATATGTATATCTATGTATGTAGGTGATCTACGTTCGGGTAAGAAACAGGAATGGCTCAACAACAGCTCCACCGGTTTCAATCGAAGCCTCGGTTGCATCTGATTTAGGACTCCCAATGCCCGAGAGAATGAGACAGCTGGCACAAATCATTGCCACGTCACCACCTAAGCAAAATCTTGGCCTCGATCTTTCCATCTTTGGAAATGTAAAGCGAATCAGGCTTTCTTCGTTCTTAAATCGCCCAATTCAAGCACCACCACCAGATTCTTCTCCGTCTCCGGCCCCTTCACCGGGTCCCGGGCAAATTCATGGTACACAGCCTCCCACAGCACAACCTCATTATCCAAGGAAAATGGCTCATCATTCGTTAGCCCCCATTTCTGATTCGCCGGAGCCTTCAGTGGCCCGCGGTGGCTCACAATGTGGCTCAACACGAACTCACTCACCGAGCCCTCCATTATCTCAAGATTCTGACCGAAGCCCCACAATCTAGCACCGAGCCCATAATGAGAGAGTGGGCTAGATTTCGTCTCTCCTCTATAGGCTCCGTCGTCTTCAACAGCTTATTTATGTAAGTATTTGCATGCATAAATGAGTATTTATGAACCCAGGAGCATCAAAGTTGTGACATTAACTCTGTAGCCTATTAATTTGGTTCCATTTCTCTTGTTTTCTTACAATAGGGTTTTATGGAAATGGAAATGCCACAACTCATAGGTCAAAGGGAATATGCAATAACTTCAGCGGTAAGAAGCCTTCAGCTAAGGCTTTTCTTCATTGCAGGTGTGTATAATGTAAGGAAGATGGTAAAGTGTGTAATTGTTTTGAGTTTTCTTTCTATTACATCTCCAAGGAGGAGGAAAGAAGAGTCTTTTTACTGTTAATGTAATAGTGCTGCATCATCTTTACTATAATATGTAGAAGATACTTCCTAACTTTTGGTAAAGAAATGAATGTGAGATTCAATAATCTCGCATGGCATGAATTTAGATCTTTACCTAAATTGATGCTCATGCTATTGTAAGAAACAAATAAGTTAGAAACTATATAGTAAGTGGAAGACAAGAGAGAGAGAGCATACCATATTTCACTTTTCTTTAGCACAACAAGTCCAAAAAGAGCACTTGAAAATATATAGCAATAAGAGTCACAACATCACTGTGGTCACACTTCACATAGTACATTTTTAATTTACTTTTAATATATGTTAAAAGCTCACTGCAGAGATGCATTTATATGAATATTTCATATATGTATGTTATGTAGACCTTTGCAAATGTTGTAATTCAAAGGGTTCAACGCTTTTTAGGAAAGAAGGTGAAAAGCGTGTTTTTGGTCGCACAGCGGCGTACAAAAAGCGAGCAAAAAGCTAAATATGATGATTTGGTGTTGTCTGAATTTGTGGTTTTAACATGTAAGAAATGAAATCAGTGAAATCAAACTAAAGTAAAAAAAAAAAAAAGTAAAACGCCACTAATCGTACAGACACCATGCACGCTAGCTAATGCACGCCTCTTTCTAAGAGGGAAAAAAAAAAGGAACACTGCTGTTTTTTTTTTTTACAAAAAGTCAGCTCACGACCCCTTTTTGTTTTCTATTTAATAATAATAATGAGGTAAAAACAGTTCATTTTATAGGTAAAAAGAAATATTAACGAGGAAAATCTCTTCTAGTTGAAGATTTTGACTTCACAAATGCGTCACTAACATGTCACTAAGCTCGCGATACTTGTATCAAAAATAAATCGAGTAATATATATATTAGTCGAATTATATTTATGCGTAACTTCAAAGATCCGGAAAAATCAACTCTCTCTCTCTCTCTCTCTCTCTCTCTCCAAGGTTCTCGTTTTCTTTAGGGTTTCTCAGAAGGAATATTATTGCAGAGCTGTTTTGGCATTCTGTCCACCTCCATATTTATTAATCATATTAAATAAAATTAGTTAGGGGTGTTCGTTGCTATTTTATATTGAAAGAAAAAATAATAGGAATATATTATTAAGTTGGAGGTGGCTAGGCTGCTAAACGAGCCCTGTGAATTTCTCTCTGAGAACTCCTGAAGAAGTGTCAAAATCAACCACAATAGATTTTTATTTTAGGGTTTTATGTGGATATGATGATCGTGTTGGCTGGGCACAAACTCGCAATGATCAGGTACCAACGCATATATAGATATATATAGTATATTTGTATATATATTTTTATTATTGAATCTTCCCCTTTAATCAATGTATTAAGTTATGTTGGAATCCTAGGTTCAGATGACTGAAAGATTATTAGTTATATATATATATATATATTCTATATATAACTGGACATTTTTCATAGATATCCTATTGTTTAAATAATACGGAAAGGAAATCGAAATTTCATAGTTTTAATCCAAGATAGTCCAGTCTGTGCAAAGTCAAAAAGTATTGATGTTATATTTCTATTGTTAATCCAAATGCATATGCGCACTTTTTAAAACTATAATATAATTAATGCTCGATATATTTGATCGGCATTGGATTCCATGAACCACAAATTTATGGATATGTAGTGTTAAAGCCTGCCAATTAACATTGATCATTGTATTGTTTGATAAAGAGGAAATTATTAGGGAAAAGAAAAATAAAATGTAAATAAAAAACTTAAATTTCATGATTGAAGAAATAGATAAAAAGAAAGGAAATTTAGCTTATTTTTACATTTATAATTTAGGAAAATTAATTTTTTCAACAAATATTAAAAAAAACGAAAAAAAAATATTTGAAAACTATTTTCTCTCCAATTTTACTTTTCACCCTCTCCAAACACAGTTCAATCCAAGTGCTTAGTCTTATATTTCTTTGCTTCTCAAGTTACGAATTTATTAAAAAAGTTCCTCGCCGATTGGATATAGAATATAATAATATAACCATATATATTGATTAATGGATTAATAAATTGAACATAATGTGGACAACCCCTAATCTTTCTTTACGCGTTTATGACATGATATTCAATGATCATTAACATATCAGCCACGCAAAGCATTAATTATTTTGGTCACTAAAAAGATATAGTAATCATGATTAGCACACACAGATGACGACATACTTCAGACAGCACTATTTTCATTCAATGAAATGTACAAATAAATACTACTCTCTTATTTTAAAAACTAAGTCTATTTGTACATATATTAAGAAATAAAGCTTGATTTATCTAATACAATTATTTTTCTACTTAATTAAATGATGGAAAAATTGGAAATGTAGTAGATATTTGTCTTGAAAATGTGAAAACGACTTCTTTTTAAAAACAAAAATAAAATCTAAAACGACTATTAAAAATCGGGGGTAATATAATTCCTGATCTTCGCCCCGTACACAAGTTGTAGAAAATATTTATATAAATACAAATTTCATCAAAATATGGCTAAAAACCAATTGAGAATATAAAATGATATTATGTGCTTTAACAAGTGCCATCAGTGGACTTACTACTAAGACCCCTACAAATCCCTCAACTTTCTCCCTCTGCATAGCCAAATGCTTGCAGAAGGAGAAATACAGCCATCAAATCCCCACCACCACCGCCACCGCCACCGCCACCTCCTTCGATCACATAATCACCGAGCACCACAGCCCCACCAATGGCACTCATCAAGTCTTCCCTCTCCCGTTCGAGCTCCATCCTCCTCCACTCCTCCACCAATCTCGGGTCCACTCCCCTCGGCTTAGCCAGCGGGTGGTGGGCCCTCACGTGCCTCCTCAGCTCCCTAAAGTTCCCCGAGAACGTGCACCTCTCTTGCTCGCAGCTCCTCCTCTTCGCGTTGAGGTGCTCCCTCGCGGGTTCCACCACCGTGAATCCCTTCACCGGGCCCCTGCAGAGGGGGCAGGAGGCGAGCTCCTCCGCGGTGTTGCTCTGTGCCTCCATGAAGTGGCGGAGGCAGTTGGAGTGGTGGAAGCTCGTGCCGCACATGTAGGGGCGGCAGCCCCTTTCGTGGGAGGAGCAGAGGAGGAGCACCGCCTCGTGGGGGTGCTCCATGCACACCGAGCAAGTGGCTTCTTCCCAGTCTTTTTTCTTCGAGGATTTAGGGGAATTATTATTCGAATCTTGATGATGATGATGTGGCGGCGGCGGTGGCGGTGGTGGTGAAGGGTATGGGGTAGCTTTTGCCCTGCATTGCCTCGAAGATATCCCCCGTCTTCCCCTCGTGGCTTTACCCATTTCGAATCCGCGAAAAAGCTGCGGAAATCCAATCGAGAATTTATACAAAAATGTCCGAACGAAGATGGTTATAGTTTTTCGAACAATATTGTTGAAGATTGAAGGATTATCATCCAATCAAGGCAGTAATTAAGGAGTAAATCATGACAAATCAGGAGGAGATAATGTCCCAACGGCTAGTTTTTGAATATGTAGGCCATATAATGGCATATCTTGTGTACAAGAAAAAGATCATCAAAGAAAACAATACAATATTTTTCCCACAAATTCCAACAATTATGTGTTTTTGTAAGGACAGATATGAGAGGAACAAAACAGCTCACAAAACAACAAACCACAAAAACAACAATGAAGAAGCATAATGTGCAATCGTGGGGTCCAAAAGAGCAGCAGATTCATTAATCATAACGTCAATTTTTCAACTCCATTTGAAGGAATGTTAGATCCTTTTGAAAAGGGAAGGAAAAGAACCTCGTGATTGAAGAAAAACCCCAGATTAGATCTGGACCCAAGTTGAAGAATATCAGCACAATTTTCAGAGTTTTTGAGCAATATGATGATAAATAATAAATATATAATTTTTTAGAGGCAAAATGCTCCTCTTATAAATAGATTCAGATAACGTGCTGAGATAAGAAGCCACACTGCCCACAAGCAAAGAATCACGGGACGTGACGACAACGGGTCATACGGTAACTTCCATGCCCACAATTTTAATTTAACGACATAAAAATACAATCTTGAAACAGTAGCAAATCAATATTACAGTAGTTCGATGAGCCACAGCAAAAGCTCACTCGATAGCTCATAAATTACTTCGATAGAGGATAATCGTTGATGACGTACGTACCTGATGATTTTGCTCTGTCGCCGGAGAAAATCATAAAACGACGGAAGTTAATTCGAGAGAATCGCGATGAGACGAGCGATAATTTTGGAGAATCGGATGTTTTACGCGAACCTTGGAGATTGCGAAATGAAGTTCCACCTTCAGTTGATGAGCGTGGATCCACGCGTCGGGAAAAGAGTTACGTGGCAAGTCGCAAGGAGCGGATAAGAGGTTGTGGACGTGACGTGTACATCGACGAGAGCAAGTGTTGCCTACGCGCGTGATTCGCGAGTGCGACGAGCCGCCTGCGCTTTTTTTTTTTTTATTTGCTCTCAACATATGTATTGCCCTGACAGTTAAAATTATTATGCAATTCGTATGTGAATTATAAATGGTTTTATTTTTTCCTTACGAGAACAAAAAAAAAAATGGAAATCGTTCATTCTCATTTTGTCTAATTAAACACAAAAGGTTGATTAATGATAATCGATCGATTCACGAAATAAAAACAAGCTTAGAAAGTTTTGAAAGGGTTGGTTAAATGTGGGTGTTATTCTCATTTTTCCTTTCTTTAGGGTTCATCATAGGATAGGATCATTCTAGTATTAGCTTCTTTTCATAAATAGATTAGCATATATAACGGAGGTGAGATCTAACTAACTATCTCCAATAGTTATACGTTTATAATGATTTAAGGTCAAATACTTATAAATATAGTAAATTACGTGAGGATATGGATTAGCAGCTTGTCATAAAATATAGAACTGTGATGCTATAATCTTGTAAAATGAGTTCTACACGCAATTTACGATATGTATCTAAGTTCCATTCTCAGCTATTGAAAAAAAAAGGAAAATCATACGTGCTGTCCACTTTTGCTTGAATAATATAAACCAAGTTTCTATATTTCTATATACGTATTAGAAAGAAGAAATAGCTGTAATCATTGTAAAACGGACAATAACTACAAATATAGTAACTCTCCATTTACGACTGTATTGTGTCTCAACCAAAAATATTGTTTAAATGCAAGATAAATAAATGCTTTTACTCTTCGAGCCCTTGAAAAATAAATAATTTGGAAATAGGGTTGTTGTTGTTAGTGATATAAATATACATCGACGCTTCAGAGCAATACATTCATCAAACACACACACATGTGTGTGCGTGTATATCATTCTGCGTCACCATATATTATTTCATTGAGTTGATAGTGTTTACAGCATAATTAAAGTAGTAATTAAGGTCAAGAACATGCTACAAATTGTATGCATATATTGGTTCCAAAATGCTCGAGAAATCAAACATAAAACCCCCCAAAAAAGCATTTACAAACTATCTCCAACATATGTTTAATCCCATGAAAACACACACACACACACACAACAGCAACAACAACAACATTGGTATATCATAATTAAGATATTATCTAACTTTACATTTACATACTCAGATAATTTATCGGCAAACACACACACGCACACACACACACACACGAGGTATATATATATATATATATATATATATATATGTATGTGTATTGTATATATATATTGTAGATGACTCAAAAAGCTATGCCCTTTTCTTACCGCGATTGCCGGTCTTCTTCTTCTTGTTCTTTATCAATATACTCATCAAAGGCTCAGTCCTCATTTGAATTTCACAAATCGAACCAAACTTCGAGAAATTTCTGGGCAGAATCCGATGATCATCGTCGTCTTCTTCATCTCCCTCCAAAGACCTCATCTTCATCGGATTGATCACAGACGTCGACGACTGCGCCTCCTCCGCGCTTTCCCCTCGAGAGGTATTATTCGTAGATTCTCTCTCTCTTTCCTTCCTGCGAAAATTCTCGAACGAAGCCTCTGATTCGTCCACGGAGCTTCCGCTGAATTGAATCAGCTGCAGAGCCGCGTCGATTTCCTGCTTCGTGAAGGCTGATTCCATCTGGGGTTTTCTATTTTCGTCGATTCTTCATAAAATTTGTTTACTTTTTTGTTTGGAAAAATGACTTAACAAGGAAAACACAACCATTGGTGTGGAGTTGCTGCTCATTATTCGTGGCGTGGTTTCATTTTCTACTTCACATGACCAAATTGCCCCTCCATACGTTTCCACACTCCGACTTTTATGAGAAGGCGAAAATCGTAAATTCACCATCAAGGGTTAATGTTTCTTTATTTGTTAGAGTACGTGTGTTACGTTACTTGCTGAGCTTACCTTGCCTGAATGAAATTGGGCCGTTGCTGTCATTTGCATGGTTTAATGGGCCGAATCTTATATTAGGGCCCAGTTGTTATTCAATTACAAAAAGAATTGCAAACTTTCAAATTATATGAATTTCATTAATATATATAATATTCGAGAAATTTAAGAAATATTATCTGATAATTTTCAGATGTTACAATCAAGAGATAGGTGTGCAATAAATAAGCGTTACATCATAGTACAGTTCATGTGAAGACAATGGTTTTTTAGTTTTGTGTCTACAAAACAATGCATGCGAGGACAATAGACTTGTCCATGTGAGAACCTGAAAGTCAAAATCGAGTAAGACAGCTGTAAAGGTCAACGCTCAGATTAAATGTATACTACTCCATTACACTATTCACTTCCTCATATAGTGCACATTATAGAATATATTAATCGGTTTTAATTAAAAAAAATCAAAACGAAAAGGAAGGCCAAATTACTAAATTACATCCTAAAGTTTCTCATTTCGTTTGAGCCACCGGTGCATTTTTCGGCGAATATCGCGAGAAATCGAACGTAGTCGTTGATGTGGCTGCTGACATATCATCTTCCACATCAAATTTCCCGCGATTTTCACTGCGACCCGTAAAAAATCAGATTCGTTATTAAGTGATTTTAACTTGTAATTATAAAAAACAGCGACAAAAAACTAAAATTAATTTAATTAGTAACCTAATTTATTAATTTGTTCGTAAAAAATATAATTTCATAGAAAAAAATAACAATAATAATTCGAACTCCGAAATTTACAAGGATTCAATAAAGGTAGACACATCACGAGCCCTTCCCCAACAACACGAGCCCGTGGCTCCGACAGCTCACAATCTTCCTCGAAACCTCGCGCAGCCCACGCTCCAACGGGTCCAGCTCGTCACTGCAGGCGTCGACCACCGAGCCCAGCTCCCGCATGTTCGCCCTCAGCTCCTCCTTCGACTCTTCCGCCATCGGAAATAAGCAAGACGACGCCGCCGACGAAGAAGAAGTATAAGAATCCACGAAATCCGTCGCCTCACGCGCGCACTTCTCCATCTTCCACACCTCCTTCAGCAGCCCGTTGGAGCTCCGCCGCTCCCGCCTCTTCAGCTCGTCGAGCACCCGGCTGTGGACCAAGAACGCCGGCGTGCTCCATGAGAAGTGGCGGGGGATGGCGATGTTTATTTGGTCGACCCTGTTGTTGTCCTGGCAAGGAATCGCCGCCACGAGGGCCCACGAGGCGAACGCGAGGAGGAAGCTCATCGTGAATATGGGGACGGCGAGGCCGTCGGTGGCCGCTATCTCCGCCGTACGGGGAGGAGCTAAGCTGCTCGCGATGGACTTCAGCTGCTTCGAGGCGGACCAGGTGAGCGACACGCTCCAGGAGGAAGAGCGCGTGTGTTTCTGAGCCGCCGCCGGAGAGTGGCAGCTTTGGTGGCCGTCTTTATTTCTTGAGCGGGCGAAGGATCGGTTTCTGTGGGAGGAGAATAGGGATTTGCTGCTGATGTTGTTGCTGCTGCAGCCGTATCTGTCGTCGGAGGAGGAGGTCATCGCTAGGGCAAGCTCCGTCAGCGCTTTTCTGGCGCGGCGGAGCTGACCCTCGCCGACTGTTTTCTGCTGCCCGCCGCCGGCAAGGGCGCACCGCACGATTTCCAGGTGCTTCTGCCACGCGCGGATCGTGGAGACTCCGTCGCGCGTGGCGTTGAGTATGTCCATGGCTTTGATGGAGCGGTCGAACAGGTCGGCGGCGAGCTTGTCCGCCGGCGGCTTGGAGAGGAGGCGGTGGTTCTCGGTGAGGAGGGAGGTGAAGTCTTCGAGGCATTTGGTGAGCGAATCTAAGAGCCTTCGTATCCATGAAATGGAGAGGAACTCGTCGGATTTGGCGAGGGAGAGCTCGCGGTAGCGGGCGGAGACGAGCCTTTGGAACGAGTCGAGGTCCGCCGACGATGGGCCGCCGTCGCGGTGGTGGTGGCTCAGATCGGAGTGGTCGAAGTGGTAGTTCTTGACGGTGGGAATCGGCCGGCGGAAGGAGACGAAGGGCATGCGAAAGCCGTATCCTTCTGAAGAAGAAGAAGCCATTTTTCTTTTCTTTCTTCTCCAATAATATGGCCGAGAAAAAATGGACTCCTATTGTTGAAAACTAGCAGAAACCATACGAATCAATTGATCTCGAAAATCCACTCAAAAAAAAAAAAAGATCATTCAGAAAAAAAAAAAGATTATTTTTGAGACCAATGTAATAAGTATTAAAACATGGGAGGAGATGGGATTGCAAGAAAAAGTGGAGTCAATGAAAAGAGAAGATTTGTACATTTATGGGTCGAGTGAGCTTTTTTTATAGATGATGGAAGAGAAAGTAAATATATGATTTTGAAGATTAAATCAAACTTGATGAGGAAGATAGTAAATGAAATGTACAGAGAAAGGAAACGCGAAAGCTAATGTTACAACAGTAGTTACTAGCTACTTCACTACAGTACAGACATGATGCACAATATATTATATGAACTTTTTGGGGGAATAAAAAAGAAATAAACGAAGGTTAAAATAAAGACAAGTTGCAACTTTTATTACAGGTCTTCTCTTCCAGTTCCAGCTGTCTTTTTCCGATCATGTACATCAAAGTTTATTTTATCCGGGAAATGGCTAATTTGAAAAATATTTGACTCCACAACAACAATAATCCTATTTATAGTCTTGTGATGTATTCTTTTCTATATATATTGTAATGAGTTTCAATTATTAAATTTATTATAATTATTTTGGCTATGAGTACTCATCCAGCTGTGAGTGAGCGAAGAAGACCGCTGCTTGGCTGACGTCTTAATCGGACATGCACGCGTGGTGGATTTTCTTATCCTCATTCTAATAATTAACACGTGGCAATGTTTCGTGGAATATACACGACACATATCATCGTGGCCAATAAATTCTTGATTATTTTCTCTTCATTTTTTGGTGTTTTATTATTTGCTTGTAATGTCGGCCGGGAAATGGCAAATTGGATCGCAAGCTAAATATTTTTTAATGTTAATAAATGGTCGAATATTTAATATCACGCGAAAAATGATTTTTTTATTATTAAATCTTTATATTTATTAGTAGAATTTCTAATATTGCTTGATAGAAGAGAGATGTTATATTTGATTAAACATAAAAAGAGAATTATTAGTGGTTAAGATTGATGCTCAAGATTTAGAGAATGATTCCCTACTATGTCCCAACCTTTTGAGTGATTTTTGCTACATTCATTCACACGCACACACACACATATATATATATATATATATATATATATTGCTGAGATTAAGTAATCGGAAAAACAAATTCCACACAACCAAATATATAAATCAAAATGAATCATAGCGTTAGATCTGCATATTTATCATGTTTGATTGACTTATCGCCGTTAGATTTGGTATGTTCACATGTTAGATTTTCAATCATGTCACACGGGAAGAGCCTGTTGAGATTATTTATCGTACGTTGAGGAAAATAATTTTAACCGCTCAATACGAGAGATACCTCCCTCGTTTCATCAAGAACCTCCAATTTAATATATATATATATATATAAAGATAATTGTGGAAAATTCCTAAATATTTAGTAGCCTACCAGCCAGTTAGGTCATAGGTGCTATTTGGGCAGGCATTTAATTGCATGGGCAATTGATAGCCACTCAAACTTAAATCGAAAGACATGTCTATTATTGCATGGCATCAATAAATACCAATTATTCGAGATCTTTCATTAACTAACGACGTCCCACCTCTAGCATTATCTTTATCATCCAAAATATTCAAGATAACAAAATTACTATATTTTTTCAATAGCTTCACGCGTATATCTATTTTTTTTTAATAATAGCCCTGATCTTATTTAAAAGTAAATAATGAAAAAAAAAAAATCAATTCCCCACACGGACACTTGTAAGTAGGCAAGAGGCCCAATAATTGGGCTGTCGATATTTTTTAATTGGGCCTCAGCTACAAATCGGGGCCCACCAAGCCCTATTGTTTTGCTCCGATTGTCAAATTAATCCTCATCGATCCATCTCCGCAGCTTGCATTGCAAGTCGCGCATCTCTCGACACTCGGCTGACTCTGATTACAGCGGTAAATCATGTTAATTTTTTTTCCTGCATTTTGAATCTGGAAAGCTATAATTCCATTTTACGTTGAAGACAGTTTGCGGAGCTTCATTGATTTTTTTTTGTTCGGATAATTTCGCAGGTTGCTTTTGATTAGGTATTTGACTATGTAAGTATCTGTACAGATCTATACGATTGTTTCTTTCAAAATGATCGATCATGCTGTTCTAGATCTTCTTTATAGGGATACTTTATTGGTGGAATTATTAGTGTAGTGTACTTAAGAATTCTCAAATATGTACGTCCTTTAGTTATCGGCTTTTGTTGATTGAATGACGAGTATCCGTTTGCATTTGCTGATCTACGATCAATTTTTTTTAATTTTAGGTCTGAGGAGGAGCCTGTAGACCCTAAGAAGGAACTTGAAGATCGATGCAAGGCCCCATGTACAAGGCCTTTAAAGGAATACCAGGTTATTCGTTGTTAGATGTTTAGATTACGAAGTTCTTTTAAATTTTCTTGGCTTCTTTGTGTCCCTCGTTTCAGTTGGCATAGCTTTGTTGAAGATTTTTTCAGATTGTAGCTTTTGTTAGTTTTCTGTGTTAAAATTTGGTCTTATAGATATATTTAATATTAAATCGGTTCAAGGACAATTGAATCGGGGCTTTTTTGATATTTTCTCACATACCCTGGATCTGCTCTAGCTCCTCATGATTGGCTAGTGTCGTTTGTACCTTACATATTTTGGATCCAATCGATTTTTGTGAGGCTTCTCACCATAATAGCGTATGTTAATAAATCAAAACGTATGTTTTGTAATGTAAGCTTCCTCATGTATCATGCATCATTTTCTTAATATCGAATCACTTGTTGTTTGTAGCCATATCACATTGTAGCTATTATTCAGTTTAGACTCGTCATAGACACCAATTAAGGGGATGGTGCTGCATTTTTAATTCCAAAAGAAATTGCTGGTGGTAGGCTGAAAGATTTAAACTTTGATCACGAGACAGATTAGTACTTAGAATCTACATAGCTTCATATTAACGCTTAAGTTGCTCCTGTTATTTTTGTTCTTTTTTTGTTGACCGGATTTTTCCAATGCTCACTTGATTCTACATTTTTTTTCCCCTTTCTGCCAGGAATGTGTCAAGAGAATCCAAGGCGATGAATCTGGGCATAAGCATTGTACCGGGCAATACTTTGATTACTGGCAATGCGTGGACAAATGCGTAAGCATGGGTTTTTCCCTATTTAAATTAGGATAGATAGGGCTTATAATAGTTCATTCATTCATTTGTTACCGTAATTGAAGTGTGAATATAATGCAGGTTGCAACGAAACTATTTTCTTATCTGAAATAGCAAACAAGGCCCTCATCAGTGTATGATAGTGTGCACTTCTCTTTTCAGAAAATCAGGCATACATACATAATCTTCTTTTGCCAAGTACGTTTGTTGTTGTTGGGCTTACATTGCATGATGAGACCTGATGCTTATTGGAACAATAAGTAAGAACTGTCGTGATTTTGTGACCGTTTCATTTTTTTTTTTTTTTATGATTTGCCTTGTGTCCGTACAACTTGTGTTGGTGTGTTGTCTTTCTTTGCATATATCTTGCTTGATGGTAATAATAATAATAATATCTATGGATTTTCATTATCTTGAAATTGGTAGTTCATCAAAGGCTTACAGGCTTTTGGGAACCTCAAAGGCCTTTCAACAGTGCCCACTTTGAAAAAATATATATATATATATATATATATGTGCGTGTGTAATAACACGATCCAAAAGGGCGAACTCGACTACTCCAAATGGGCTCGATGGCTTCGAGCCGTGGTGCTAGGTGAGCCAATGAAGGAAGGAGGGTGGCTCCCAACCCTATTCAGGCCTCGGCTGCACCGGCTCTTGCGTTCTCTTTGGGGGCAATTGTGTGAGTGTTAATTGGAAAGATTTGGTGCCAAGGAATGATCACGAAACTGTTTTTTTATTTTTTTTAATTTCCATATATTTAAACCAATTTAGACCGACTTCGAAGAGCACAAAATTACTTTTTAAGTGTGGAGAAATTAAGGGACCCAACGATTAATTAGCTTTCGCTTGTCCATATGTGCCTAACAAGTTTATTTGTAGAGGCATCCCCACTTCGAAACGAGCTTAATCCTCATGAACGACTCTTTTTTTTTCTTTTTCTATTTGCTATAAAAATAAATGTTTCGACTCATCAAAAGCTTTTAACCTTTGACCCTTTGATGTACAAGTACATGAATTAGCTTCACATTGAAGCTATAGACAGCAGACATTAGACATCATGGGGCAAAAAGAAAACCCTTCGGTACTAAGATTGTACCTTCGCGTTAGAAACCCTTTAATAACTAACATTAGGGGAAGCTAAGAAAAATCAAGAAAATTTCAATCGAGCATGTCTAGTTTGGCTATAGATTAGTGGGACTTTGAAGCATTAGGGGAAGATGTGAAGCAAAGTACCAAAGTGGGCTTTTTGTCTTGTGTGCTTTGTGCACTTAAACAATCTTTGTTATGCTGTAATAATAAAGTAGTAGGAGCAGTTAAAAGCGCCTTGTCGCAAGAATTAAGGAGTGATGTAAGTAACCTATTTGCCAACTTGCTTTTGACCCAACGCAAGTGGCTGCTAAAGATGTTATGATGTAAGTTTAAAGCAACTTCACTTGTTTTTTTTTTTGGAAAGGTTGTTTGAGAATTATTGAATTCAACGTTATGCTTTTGGCCGATAGTTATGGACGTTCGTTCATGTGCTTTTAATGCGTATGTGATTATTGTGTTTTATCGATGTGTTTTAATTAGCCTTTAAATACTGTTTATTGTCAACACTTTCTTGGGTTAAGTCTCATTCTTTCTTTCTTTTATTTTGTTCACCTTTTGACCATGAAGGCGTAAAAAATGTTTTATTTTATTTTAATCAAGAAAAACCGACGTCTTAAATTCGAAGACTCATTGTCAAAAATTGCTGCTTGATCAAACTATATATTTATGATAGTTTGATGAAGGGGAAGAGTAAAAATTAAAAAGCGGAAGTATTTTTCATTTTTTAATTTCTATTTATGTCCCAGTGTTGTGCTTGCATCATAAGTGACTCAATGCATCTGTAAGCAACTAAACATTAAAGAATTCTTCTTTTTTTTCTATAAACGACAATAATGTCCAAATAGCCATCAAGAAAGGTGTAATAAACAGCAAACATGAGAAAGAAGCAAAAACCAAGAAAGTATGAAAATGCCCCACTAGGCCCCCGCCTTTCTTCAGTAATCTCTGCACGTGAGAATCCTCCAACGAAAAAATAAATAAATAAAATAAAACAAAATAAATACATGGATATCATCATAAGTGTACATAACTTTGAAGCTAACAGTTGTCACGGGGAGGAAGACGTTAATAGTTTGCTTCGTCTTGATACTATATACTTGTGCGGTTGCACTTCTCGGATTTTTTATTACAACAATTCCATGTGAAAATAATTGCATGGAAATTTCAATGTCACGTATTAACATTTTACAATGAGCTTCCTATTTAAAAAAATATTACAATTTGAACCGAATTAATTATCATGCATGACAACGTTCTCAAACATTATAAACTTCAATTTCAATCGATGACATTAAGATGTAGCATAAGTGATATACATCATAATATAATTAAATAACATCATGGGTCGAATTGATTTGGAAAACTAATGTCATCAAGATCATCCATTGACAAGAAAACCTCATCCAGGCATGAAAGTTCTTGTCTACGATCATCATCGGCACCATCATCGTTTTGCTCGTAAGCTCGACAAACAACCCATTTACTATAATCCTATGCATGGAAAGATAAAGAAAAATATTAAATTCACATATATATATATATCGACATATCCAGTGTAGAAAATTTCTAATATTGTTTTATTACCTTCGAATTTCTTTTTCTAGAAAGCTTCGAGCTCGAACTCGAGAGTCGATATTCTTGCATTATCCAATTGGTCTCAACACCTTGCGAGGGCACACCGATATAAAACGTACAAAATTTCTTCATACCAATCTTTTGGCCACTGCTTGAAGAATATATTGGCTCCTCAACTCCTGTTGATTGCCAGTATCCGCTTTCTGTGATCATCTTATTCTTACTTCTCCTGCTGTAAAAGTACCAATTTTTACCTTCGGACATTGCTTTACCTGCATGATATTGATCTCTCCCCATGGTAAGAATATATATATTTTTTTAAAAAAAAGAAGTAATAAACACACACACACACACACATATTATGATAGTACGTATACCTTCCAAGTCCCAAGGATCGTAGGGATAAAGATCAAGATCTGGGATTACATCGGGATGACAAGGTAGAATCATGGCCTTACGTTGGAGAAAATGAACGATTAGATCTTCGTCAGTGGGATAAAATCGAAAACCCGGCGGCAAGTTTAAATTTTTATGATCGCCCATTAAGCTAAATTGAATTATCAACAAGAAGAAAAATTATTTTATATATATGAAAGAAGTAGTAAAGAGAAACTTCTTGAATTATGGTAAACCTCTCTATGTATGATTATGATGTTTGCGTGAGATGAAGAGGTCGAGACTGAGCAACGAAGTATATATAGGGAGATAGGAGATATGCATAAAAAGGGTTGACATGAAAAGAAAGAAAAAGATTATATCTATCTACACGACTTTATTTTATATAAATATATATATATATAAATATAAAAAAAAGGTGTTGTATGGTGTGCTGCTGCATTTCCACTCCAAGGCGGCTGGTGTTGGAACAGAACGTTGGAAAGTTTTGAAGTAACGGGGCATGTTAGATTTTGAGGGAACTCGTGTCATGATATAGTTGTATGTATATCTATATATGTGTAATATATATGTATATAACATATTTTTCCTAGTTAAAGTGTGTGCTAGTGCGTGTTTTTAATTTGGTCATCATCACACTTCATGCTTATATCATCAACTCAACCTATGAGGTGAGAGTTAGCTGTGGGGCTTCTTGATCTTAGTGGGAGAGTGCCCTTAAAACAATTATTTATCATGATTAAGATGGTCAAATCATTGGCTTCATACTTCAAAATGAAATTTCAAATATATTTCTATATCTATACATTATCGGCATAATGGATGATATTGAGAATAATCATTACACGGAAGAGACGACGATAATGGTGCAAGGATTAAAACGAAAGCGTACCTAACGAACTCGTTTTCAAGAGCTCGACGACAAAAAATAACTATATGTTTAGATATATCAAGAATATGATTTGCTCCTAACAATTAGGCATTGTTCCAATAATAGAACGAACAATAATCCTTGTATTATAATAATCAAATGATGATAAAAAAAGAAAAAGTTACGACGCCTAACTTGATATTAGTTGAAACAAATAAAAGTTAAGCATCCACTTCACAATTATCTATTGATTACATTAAAAATTTAAGGGTTCTCGTCATTAATCCAATTGTTATAAAAAAAACAAGTTTTTTTTTTTCTATATCAGTTATAATTCAGCGTAATTAATATCCACTGTCTAGTGTGTATCGTTCCAAGTCCATACAGACTACGGTAATCAAGGAATCCAAGTGAAATCTAACCCATAATAAAAAAAATCTCATACATAAAAAAGGACGCGGAGCCTAATGTGGAAGAAAAAAATCCCGACAAATCTCCACGGGGATGATGATGTGGCAGGGATCGGGATTAGGCCCCCGCCCCCACTTGCCAAGCCATACTTATCCTCTTTGGGGACTACTACTTCATGAATGAATTAAATTAAATGAACTCAAACTTTTTTCTTTATGGTACTATGCAGAATTAAGAGAATCAATAGTGTAATGGAGAAGATTTTATGTATGAACTTATCCTAAATGCAAACGCATGCCAATCCTGAGCCGTAATCGAGTTGGAGGTGACTGTGTTAGAAATGTGAACGTCGCTTTACCTTCTCATAGTGGTAATTGACAATTTTTATCTTTCATCACTTTGACTAATAAATACTATTGTAATTTCAGCTCATCATCGCCTTTTCTGTCCAAACTTTCTCGAAATTAGAATCTTACACCATGAAATCCGTTACTGAAATTTAAATTAAAATCACAAACAACTAACAAGCACGCATGCAACAATAGAGCAACATAAGCTTCAAAGAAAGGCGAAAAAAAGAAAAAGCACACTCTTACCATAAAAAATCTCAACAACACGGCTTATCTTGTGCCGCGATCTGCTCATGAACTTGTCTGAATTTCTCTTTAAGCCTTTGTATCTGGAAATATTACAGAGGACAAAACATGAGAAAATAAGATGATTTACCGTTTAAAAAAAAAAAAAAGCGGGGCGGGAAATAAGTACCCTTTTAAGCTCGATTTCCGTCTCCCGCTTCCTCTGTCCCAACGAATGCCTCATCGCTGCAACATCGAAAACGTTATCCACGTCCTTGAACGAAGACTCCAAGTCCTCACGCAGAAGCTCGGGCAACTTGTCGACGACGGGCATCAGAAGAAAACAGTTATACTGCAAAAAAAAAAAAAAACAGAAAATAGAAAGTAAAGTATCATAAAAAGGGGTCGAAGATAAATAAATGAATCGATGAGCAATACCTTTAGTTCGGTGGAAGCTAGGAAATATTCTCGAATCCCGTGAAATATTTGCTGAACCAAAGCATAAACGATTCTTTCGGAGGACGGTGCGAGTCTCCTGTTCCACAGCGTACTGTCCAAAAGATCGGCGAGCCTCGTCTCTGTTGCTGTTGGAGAAGTGGCATTTGAATCGTTTGCTGAGGATAAGATGTTTAGTTTCACATCGGATCTTGTCTTAATCTCTTGCTTATCATTGGCTGTTGATGGATCCTGAGGAAGATTGGAGGAGGAATTGAGGCCCGCGATTGGCTGCTCGGGTCCTCCGAAAGAGTCCAAGAACTGGCGGAGCCCGGCCCGGTTCTGCAGATGAGACGAGGAAAGATTAGGACGTGAAATTAGATTTGATTTGCCTCGTTGTCTAAGGCTCGAGAACACGTAAGAAACCGTCGAGATGTGTAAGTGTAAGGAGGAGGGAAATAATCGTTTCCCGAATGAAAAACGACAACCTTATTGTGGAGTGACCACGAAACGTAGCGGGTTGTGCTCATCAAGTCTTCCATGCACCTGCAAGTATGTACACCGAAAAAAGTTTCTTGAGGTTACACCAGAATGTTGAAAATCTTTTTTTTTTTTTAATGTTAGAGAGCTTTTTAATAATTTTATAGCTATTTATATGGTTCTTTGGAGAAGGAGAGAGAGAGTTCGACTGACTTTTCATGGCACGATCTTTCAGTCGATTCGGCAAAGTTGTTGAAGGCAGAGGAGACACGATTCAGGAAAATTTCGTGCCCACTAAGATATTCACCATCTTTCTGTTGAAAATTTGTCAGTGTAAGAAGTTTGAAAATTGTATCTTTTCGAAGCATTGAGAAATCGATGTCGATATTAGAAACTCTATGAATCAAAGCGACCTACCTGGAGAAGATAAACAGAAATCGGAAGCAATCTCTTAAGGATATGCAGAAGCCTTCTACCTAACTGGTAACCCCCACAAAAAAAAATATATGAATTAAAGCAAAAACACGTCGGAATTCTACATGAATAATTATTCAAATGAGGCAAATGAAAGAATCACACTCAGTTATAGAGCAACATAGAAAGAGCAAAGTTGTCACCTGACGAAGGAAGGGCTCGAAAGTGTCACGAGCCTTGGCAACGGCTATTACACAAGCAGTCCTAGATTTCAGACACGAAAGAAACAAACAGCAAGTAATGACAATCAAATTTCACTAAGATAGAGAAACTTTCACTAATGACAATTTTTTTAGCCAACAGGACTCATCATGACACCTCGAATAGTTGGTCCCATCGTGAATGTCTTCAACTCCACAAGCATTCACAATTTCCTCGCGTGTGATTGGAGGACATTTGATTCCCCCGACGACAAAGCGGAACTCGGCCATAGCACGGTGGTATTGGGCTCCTCCATAGAGACGCATCCCTGCATTCTGTTGGAAAAAAAACACAGCATAATATGTGAAATGTTACACCAATTCAAGTATAGATAAAAAAATCAGCCACCAAGATCACTAATGATAAGGAGATAGTAGAAGTTCATCAATAAGCTTACGGGTATCAACTTCTGGGGATATTGAAGACCATCAGGACTACTGAAGATACCTCCATTGATCCTTTCATCTTGTAAAGTTTCACCTGAATCAGATGCATAAATCTTTCAAGATGGTAACTATTTTGACAAGCATAAACAGTTCTAAAGTTTGTCAAGATAAAAGCCAACAGGTTTATCATAAACTGAATCAGCGGCTGAAATTTATTGGCGCCATCTTACCGAACTTTTCTGGAGGTGCAACCACCGTTCCCTTCAACAGAAGTGACAGCTGGAAAACATTGATCACAATTGGCAAGACAAGTGAAAAATGGAACGTTAATGTGTTAAAATGACATTTCTCATGTTGGGAGCAAAAAGGATATGGAATTAATGTGGATATGAGTATGAGCATGTCTGTTTTTACCAACCTTAGTCAAGAAGAGATCTTGGAAAACCCTTCCCTTCTCCTTCAGCTTTACTTCATCAAAAGCACTGAGAAGACCAAAGATAGAGACAACATCAAAGGCAAGATACTTAGTAACAAAATCATTCTTTGCAACTGAATAGGAATCAAAGGGCCAAATTCAGAAACATAGATGGAAAAAATGTTCAATATGTGTTCCATCTTTTGAACTCATAAAGCGACATTATGCAAAATTCAAGAATTGGATTCTCAAACCTGAGTTCTTGATTTATCTCGTTCAGCTTCCTCGTTGAACTTCGATATTCTTTTTCAAGAAGTGGAATAATCATTGGCACGCTCTCCATGTACCTTGGTTTGAGAATAAGATACAATATACATCAGAAAACTAGCAACCAACCTCATAGGAGAAATATTAATCAAATGCTGTGGCACCTTTTGTTCAGCAACTCTTCAAGGAATAACTTAAGGCTGCTAACTCCTATTCTGCTCCTTTCCTGCTTTGACAGAGATCTACTCAACTTTTCCTCCAGGGCTTTTATATCTTCAATCTCTCGAAGAGCTACTGCCTAACAAAGCATTAACAAGCAGCCATTTCGTAAACTAATATCAAAAGCAAAAATTGTTTTACCAGCTTTACATCTCTCTAAATATGGCCGGTGAAAGATAAAGGAGCTCTAATGAAAAGAAAGAAGTTTCTTACCTGTTTGAACTCGTCATTAGATTTATAGACCGATTCGGGCACGGATCCAACTCTTCCGGAAGGAACAGACGTGAAAAAAGGCGAATCCCCTAGCATAAAGCCGTCGAGAGTGCTCGAAGGCGGCGAAAGAAAAACTTCCACGTCTGAAGCCCGAGCAAACTGAGGGATCTTGGTATCCAGTTTCGTTGACACCACTACAGTCCTCGAAAGTTCGGGGTCAATCTGCATAGAGTGAAAAATGCTCGACTAGATTAGCAATTTGCACGCGTGGGAATAACTAAAAGAGCAAAGGACAAGGAGTTATTTAGCAAACATAGGACAAAAAGGAAACGTACTTGCATCACTACCCTCCGAGTTGTGGCATTGCTCCAATCGCTGCAGTCTTCGAGGCACAATATGATGAACTCCTTGTGCTGCATTTTAGCACGCACCAACGACTCCACAGCACGAGCTTGAGCCTGTTTCGTACATAACACTCAACATGAGGATTTTAAGTAAGAATGAGGAGAAAAATAGGGAAATTTACCTGCAACGAGCGGTTTTTCCTAGCAGGAGCAGGAGCAATAAGTCCTGGGGTGTCAATGATGGTAAGATTCGGACAATACTTGTACTCGATACGGATTATTATTTCTTTCGAAGAAAACTGATAAGTTTCCTTCTCAAGCCTCATGTTCTCAGCTTCAATATATGCCTGCATCGACATTCATCTTTGAATTGTGTGATTATTTTATTTCTGCTCATTCTGTAATATGTTGAGAGACAATCGAAGGCTCTCCGTAAACAAATTGTGCAATTACAGTAAAATCGCTTAAAACTATCGACAAAATGAAGAAAACAAAACGACAACTCGCAAACCTGAATTTCTTCGAGAGTCTTCTCACGAGGAACCGAGGGGTTGTCGTCGGAATCATCCGACAACAGATGACACAGAGGCGCGTCGCATTCCGGGTTGAATCTCATGTGCAGGGTAATAGGCCGCCGCGTCTTAGTCCCGCCGCCGACGTGGTTGAACTGAAACCCCATCAGCGCTTCGACTAGCGCGCTCTTTCCCTCCGTCTGGTGGCCAACGACGAGCACCGCCGGCGCGTCGAACGGCGTCGAGAACTCCTGAGCTAGGGCGTGGAGGTCGTTGTAGGCCTCGTAGAGCTTCCACTGCTGCAGCGCAGCTCCGTCGTTTTCCATGGCGAGAGATGGGTTTTCTTTCAGTGGGGCAGTGAAGTGAAGGAGGAGTTTGTGTGGGAGTGGAGCAGATTTCGCTTTTGCAATCGGATTGCTTTGCGCTGTCGTTTGGACTATTCTCGCGCGCTTTAGATTTGGACTTTCGATTGCTGCCACCTATGTGCAATTTGATGTCTTTGTCTTGTCTCCTCTTTTGCAATTTTAAGACCTAAGCTAATATAGTACCACAATTAATGGCTCCACATATAGTAAATGGTTACAACATTAATTTGAATAAATTTCATTTAATGAATAAACATACACAATTTAAAGAACCGATATAAATGTGAAGAATAAACACACACAACCTTATCCCCACTCAATCAATTACGGACTTGTGCCACAGACTACGCAGATGAGACCAATTTTCGAGGCCAAATATTAATATTTTTGCTCCTTCTCAAGATGAAGATTAGTTTTACTTTTATGGTTGTGGCATTTTTATTGTTCTGGATTAGACCAGATAATATAAATAATATTTGATTTTTTTACAGCTCGAGATTAATAAAAAGCCGACAAAAATATTACTGGCTTGGTTATAAAGAAATCTGACTAAAATGAGTGAAATAAAAATATTACGGACTTGATCATAAATAATTTATCTCAACCCTAATTATGTCTTTTGAGCACTTGCATGTATTTTGAATCTGGCCACCATTTGCATTGAATCTACTTCTACTTCTTCTTCTTCTTAGACTTGGTGGCCTGAGATTGTGTGTACGCAGTTCCCTGGAGAAAAAATTCATCGGTGTGATGTTAAAACCAACAAAAGCAAAGCATTTCGTTTAATTCCAAAATACCGTAAAAAGAACGAATGCGATCAAGTTTTGAAATAGCTATGGTAAATTTGGAAAAGACTAACCTTTAACCATTCGTCCATGGAACCATTCGTCTATGGTAAATTATTTTTGTGGGCTCTTCTTCCATAGCTAATGAAAAAAGATATAACCGAATCAAGAATAGATAAATCATCACCTTGGAGAAATGCTGAATTTGGCTACGGTTACCCAAAACCCGAGGAGGCCAACGAGGGCTACTCCGAGGAAAAACAAGAAAACCGACTCGACAATGAGGGGGCCCACCGGCCTCGGCAACTTCTAGCGTCCCGTTGTAGAAGGTGCTCCTGATACGTGTTTTGATCGATCTCGTAAACAACAGTGCCAACAAGATCGTATGCACCAGACTGTGCACAGTTAATGTAATAAGATTACCGAATCAGAAACAAAAGAAAAGGAACAGCTTTGCATAGTTAAGTCCTCTGCGTCTTAAATTCTCAACTTTTACCTGCAAGAACTTGCTCACTCCGAATATATAAGGGAAAGTTGCTTGTGAAGATGCGGGAACCGACGTGTTGTTAAAAGCCTAGAGAAAACGTATTCAAATGAGTGCCTAATAACGAAGAAATCCCACCGGTAAAAAATATCTCAACTATTTTAGTCAGACTATTTAGAATCAAGCCCGTAATATTTTAGTGGGCTTTCTGTCAATCTCGTGCTGGAAAAAAAGAAACCGAAGAGAAGTAAATGGGTTATTATTTGTCTTATCTGGTCTAATCCAGGACAGAAAACGGGCCAACGGTAATGTCATAGTAAGAATTGAAGATTCAATAAATGAAACAACATAGTAGCCCCCAAACTTGAGCAAACATGCAATAAAGTGCTGATCATCGAATCGTTAGGTATTATTAGCTCGCATCAAAGTACCTGTGCAGAGAGATTCTGAATCAAGTAGCGATGATCGTATGGAAGATGCACACTAGCCTCAATAGCAATGATGTTAATGTTTAAGTCCCCTGTGAACACGAATGACGGGTTCAACAACGGTCGTTTTGAATACTTTAAACGTTTTTTCACAGAATGAAACAGCTGCAGAAAAATGACAAAATGGTAACTAAAAAGTTAAAAGCAAAATAATGTATTATCATAAAGTTACCTTCGTTTTTTTATTCCGACGAGAAGTTCACTTTCTTCCCCAGCAACTATAACTGCGAAGAAGGAGTTGAATACGACACGAAGCTTGAAGTATAAAGAAGTAAACAATGGAAACAAAACATTAAATCTTTTTAGAGTTCCAATTGTCTCAACAACGAGGAGAAAGAGGAACAGAGTCTAGTGAAAATAAACTAACGCTTTGAGGGATTCTTTGTGAAAATGCAAACCGTTTCGACACTCGGGGGCCGGTCCAAAATTCCCCCCACCAAAATCTTGGGCATCGTCCCCAACAATCCCGAGATCCCCTGCTTCCTCAGCTGCATCAGGATCAGGCTAACTTCTTGCAACTATGGCAGAAAAATGGTACAAAACAAATGGAAAGTTTTAACTGAATCGGCCCTACATTATAATCTTCCACTTTCAAAAGCTACTAACCGCAGTTCCAGCATTAGTCGCACAAAACAAAGATCTACAATTGAAGAGGAGTAATACAAGCTTTTACAACTCATGAAAAGGAAATCGTAGAGATGCTCATGGGATTATTACCTTGAGGAATTGATAAAGAAGAAAGCAGTAGAGAGAGGATCAAGAAAACCCCAATTGTCATTTCCCCCCTATTTGCTTTGCTTTTGTGCTAAAACTAGAAGTAAGACAGAGAGAGAGAGAGAGAGAGAGAGACGGAGAGAGAGATGTCTAACGCGTCACCCCAGCGTTACAATTGGAAAGATAGGGGGGAAGATATTAATACATGGGGAAAAATAGAAGTTTTAGATTCATCAGGGGTCAAAGTGAAATTATTTCTCGATGTAGTATCATACAAAGTTGCATTATTACCAATAATTTAATAAACAATACGGCCGGCCTACTACGTCCCCAGGGACTCTGTAATCCGTTTAATTTTTAGTATAGGACACATACGAGATTCTCATTAAACTTAATTGTGACATAAGGACCTAAGTTGTCCGAAATCAATAATATCAGGACTAAATTAGTTCAGGTGAAACATTGTGGATAAATGAGTCAGGCATGGTCAGGGACATTTTTAGTTTTTCTCGAGTAATATTCTAAAATAATCAATTTACGCGCCATTCCGCGCGTGAAACCTGTGAGGTAGGTGAATACGGAAAGCATTACCACATATTCAATCAATCGCCGGTGGTTCCAATCCAAGCCCTAGATTCCAGATAGAGAGAGCGATATAACGACAGCTACGCATATCCCCCAAAAGAATCGCTTCGGACTCAAGTACACTCGCGATAACATCTAATGGCTGCGGTCTCCACCTCACTCGCCGCGGTGTCGCAGTTCTCCGGCCTCCGGAAATGTGATCTCAAGCTCGACGGCTCGTGTTCGAACGCTACTCAGTCTTTTCTTGACAACGTCGGATCGCATATTCGCCTCGCATCGTTGAACAGAGGCTGCCGCGGCGTCGCCGCCATGGCTGGCTCTGGAAAGGTGATGTGGCGTTTCGTTTATCTCACTTCACTTCTTATGGTTGATGATTTACTGTTCTGTCTTTGGGAACGGTGTTTGTCGATTGGGTTTATTTCTTTTCCGGTAGTAATGAAGTAAATAAATGTTAGAGCTGGCAAAAGTGAAGAAATCAAGGAACAAGTTGTAAAAATTCTTGAGGCATATCTCGCAGTGATGTTGTGAAGTTCAATTTGTTTTGTGTTTTTCACAATCCAGTGCTTATCATTGCATCTACTTTTTGGTTGCAGTTCTTCGTTGGTGGAAATTGGAAATGTGTAAGTAAACTTTTTTATTCTTCTCAACTTTAATTCGATCTTGTTACTTCTTGCTATATGATGCTGACTTGGGCTAGTGATATTCTTCAGCGACTTAGAATATCTGATATTTTTCCAATATTCACCTTGAAGCAGATTTACTCGAATTGTTTCGACCAACATACCTTAGTGGTTGTAACAATGAGATGTTAATTTCTGGCAACAAATTATAATACTAGCTATCTGGTGAGGTTGCTTGGCATTACAATATCATTCATAAACGATAGAAATTAGAAAAACCCTCACAGGCAGGAAAGATTTTTCTGCGTAATGCTACTAGGCAGTCAAGAATTCTTATTTTATATGGTTCATTTAACATAATCTCTTGATTTTTTTCATTTTCACGTACTATTCGTTTTTTACAACATAATAAACATTAACTTCAATAAGAATATCTTACTTATACCTGGTTCTTTCTGGTTTCTGATTACTATCTCCGATTGCTCGTGTACGTCGAATCTATTTAGAACGGGACTAAGGATTCAATCAGCAAGCTTGTTTCTGACTTAAACAGTGCATCATTGGAGTCCGATGTTGGTGAGTTTCTCCAATTTCTGATTGTCTCTGTATCGTTATCTTCCCCGTGATAGCTAATCTTTTATGTTTTCCTCTATTATTACAGATGTGGTTGTAGCACCTCCATTTGTCTACATAGATCAAGTAAAGAATTCATTAACTGAGCGGATAGAGATAGCTGCTCAAAATTGTTGGATTGGTAAAGGGGGTGCATTTACCGGAGAAATCAGGTGCGTGGTTTCCACTCAAAAGACCGGTGAATACCATTTTGTCTAACTTCCGAATTACAAAACCTTGTGTAGCTTCTTCTGTGCATTGTTCCCGATTATTCGAGCTTCACAATTCAGATATTGATCCTAACCACAACATGATGCTAATTTTCAATGAAACAATTGTTTTGGTTGTATGAATAAATTTTATGCTGGATATACGTCTAGTCAATGAAATAGCTTAGTGAATTATGCAGATTCAGCTATTAATTCGTTAAATTCTATAGCCCGGAGAGGCTACGCATCAAGTAACATTTTTCTCGTTTATTATGTTTATTACATAGTGTTGAACAACTGAGTGACATTGGATGCAAGTGGGTTGTTCTGGGACATTCTGAGAGGAGGCACGTAATCGGAGAAGATGACCAGGTGAGTGGATCCTGAGAAAAGAGTTTATATATTCTCCCACTTTCAAAGCATGATAAAGTGCTTTCTTACGTAGTTCATAGGGAAAAAGGCTGCTTATGCATTGAGCCAAGGCTTAGGGGTCATAGCCTGCATTGGGGAGCTGTTGGAGGAAAGAGAAGCTGGAAAGACATTCGACGTGTGTTTCCAGCAGATGAAGGCTTATGCCGGTAAGTTTCACTTCTCCTGTTTATGACCATATTTTAAAAATCTGAATACTTTTGTCTCACATCGTTCTTTTATTTCATGATCAGATGCCGTCCCAAGTTTGGACAACATTGTTGTCGCGTACGAACCCGTTTGGGCTATTGGCACTGGTAAGGTGGCCACACCCGAGCAGGCTCAACAAGTGCATGCAGCCCTCAGGGATTGGCTGAGTAAGAATGTCTCAGCAGAAGTTGCTTCTAAGACACGTATTATCTATGGAGGTATGCAATTTTTCAGCACTATTCTCCGATGCATTTAATCCAACTATATTCACTCAGAAAACCAATTTCTACATTTAGTTGCCACCCATGAGCTCCTATAACCTGGGTTAAATTACCGTAAAATTTTCAACTAGCTTTAATCTTTGAACTCAGGCTCGGTGAATGGAGCCAACTCCGCTGATCTTGCTAAGAAAGAAGACATTGACGGGTTCCTTGTGGGCGGTGCTTCCCTGAAGGTAGGTATTAATTAATAGCTGCTATCGTAAATGATGTGTGTTATCTATCTCTGTTATTTGTTTTTTAAACCTTTTTCTCTTATTGAATGTCGCTTAGGGTCCTGAATTTGCCACAATTATCAATTCGGTGACGGCCAAGAAGGTTGCCACTTGATTTTTTTCACCGCAGCTGAACCGAAAGTTCCTAGCTGTTGCAATCTTGAGGTAAATCACGTTACGTATAGTGTGTGGTGATAAATTTTTCACATGTAATAGCATTATATGAGTCTAGTATCTTAATCGAACGTATTTCTGCAAGTTTTCCTTTCGTTGAGGATCGTGTTGAAATTTGCCATAATCTTCTTGTCTGTAAAATAAGCTTGTATGCCCCCTCAGCTTTGAATGATACAGATTTATGTTTTAACTGCTGGCACTTTCTACCAAATTTCAAGATTTATTCTACCATGTCCACGTGGAACACTAAAAATTGACTTCATTGGTGGTAATAGATTTTATCAACGGTTGCACGTGCCAATGCCATAGATCCAACTACCTCCTCAACACGAATGTGAATGAAGAGTCTTTTGAATTGAACATTGTGTTTGAAAAAATAAATAATTAGATACCCTTTTGGGAAAAAAAAAAGTCATCTATCATGAAAAGGGGCTAGCTACGGGAAAAGATGAAACAAGACTTCAAAAATCTTCTCAAGGAGGAATCTCCTCATCCACCTATATAAAAATGACAACATTATCAACCTTGGAAGAAACAATTATGCATTCTACGGAACAGTAATAACAACATTATCAAGCCTTGTCATACGCGCAGACAAGCACTTAGAAAAAGTCATTCTGCTTGTTTCTGGTAGCATCTCCCTAATGTATGTTGAAGTATTTTAGACGCATAATTTATATACGTTGATGTGTTTTACTTTTTGCAAATAACACGTATGTAATAAGGATATGTGTAATAATATTTTATAATATCAAGTGTTGAAAGACTTCTAACATTATGTTCTTCAATGTTCTAACGGGGAAATGTTTGGTGCAACTAACACTTTTTAGCATTTGTAATAAGGGAAATTCTATTGACACCCCATTACATTACTATTTCCACCCCCTCATTTATTATCATAATTTATTTATTACTTTTTTTCAACTTCATTTATTACTAATATATTATCCAACTCTTTACCATATATCAATTAAAAATTATACTCAATGACAATATTATCAGCTCGTTTCTTAACTTTTGCTCTTAGTTACGTATAGACTGAAAAAAATGAACCTCGATTGATATATATTTATTATATATACATTATCTAACTTTTTTAGGTTAGCTTCGTAGTATTGTTTTTTTTTTCTTTTTTTGTTTAGAACTTAAGATATGTGTGTGTATATATATATATGTTAACTTATTATTACAGGAAAAAAGCCAATACAAAAATAGTAATAAGTTACATCAATAAATAATAAGATATTTGTATATATATATATATGATATTATTATAGGAACTTTTAAATGAGATTTTCATTTCTATCTGTATAGATAATACGAAACATCTATATGATGTGAATTTTATACAAAATAAGTTAAATATTAATATAGTTAATTTAAAAATATTAATTCTAAGTTATTTATAAAAATGTAAATTACCCAATTAATTCTAAGTTATTTATAATTAAAAATTAAATAACTGATTTGAAATTAATCGAATGTATCAATCTGGAATAAATTACCCAATTAATATTTGTCAATAATTACATGAAATTTGTAAGACTCTACTGAAATTTAGACAAAATAATTAACATTTATAAATTTTAGGGGCTTTTCACCGTGCAAATAGTAGCACTGTAATAATTGTTGTACCTTGGGATTCTGTGTCGTTTGACTTTGGACTCGGGCGTAATAATGTTGTCGAAATTTAGGTTATAGTATTAGTATTTATTGCAATAGAGAAACGTATCCGACCTTAG
The DNA here is from genome assembly GCA_004919715.1 of Linderniella brevidens. NCBI lineage: Eukaryota > Viridiplantae > Streptophyta > Magnoliopsida > Lamiales > Linderniaceae > Linderniella > Linderniella brevidens. The sequence goes on along the minus strand of SWDC01000149.1, from coordinate 9,553,267 downwards.
CTCAGTTGGTAGAGCGGGAGGACTGTAGTAGTTTGAGCTGGCATCCTTAGGTCGCTGGTTCGAATTCGGCAGGTCGGATTATTTATTTTTAGTATTATTTTCTTTCTTTGAAAATTAAGATTCTTCCAAAATTGAAGAATCAACAATTTCTCAATTTTTATTTTTTTGAGTGGGGAAGGTAAAAGGTTCCGCACTAACTGATCACGCTTAAATCCCGTCTCATGTTCATACAAACATCTCGTACATGACTTTATAAAATACAATGAAATGACCCAACCACTCCTGCACTTGTCAAAAGCTAACAAGTAGTCCACTCTCTATAAATGATAATATATACGAAAGATTCTTATTCTCGCTTCCATCTTCAATGGACCTTAATTAATAATCTCATACAGAAAGCTAAACGCACGAGCCTTAAAAGTTAAAAAAAAAACGAAGATATGATGCATTAAGCATATCTATCCATCTCCTCCAACAATGGGAAAAAAAGATGCTCCGATGCATCAAAATTTCGACTTTACTATAAATCCACCCTCATTGGGCGCAACAAGCAATCGCAAGCAGAAACCAACGGAAAATGGCAACGTGGCCAATCCACTGCAGGCGGTGCGGGGCTGCAGGGTCGCACGTATTGCATGTCCAATGGCTCAACGACGGCTACAACGGTTTATACGGTGGTGACGTGGCAAATTTCAACCCGTACACGTGCGGGGCTGCAGGGTCGCAGACACCCCCGTATTGCATGTCCTGCCACCACGCGATGGCTCTTAACGACGGCTACAACGGTTTATACGGTGGTGACGTGGCAAATTTCAACCCGTACACGACGAGCCACGGCCGTGTGTATAATAAGCCGTATCATCTTCAACCTCCTCCTCGTGCTCACGGGCATAAACGGGCCGTCCTCTGCGGCATCAGCTACAAGGGCCACGAGCAGAGCCTCGACGGCAGCGTCAATGACGTGCTGTTCATGAAGAAGCACCTGATTGAGAGGTGCGGGTTCCCGAGCGGGTCCATCGTCGTGCTGACGGGTATTTTATTTCTTTCGTCTTTTTTAATGTACCGTCTTTTAATGATCACTTCACCTGAAAATATGACTGGGGATAGTAAAAATTTTATATTTTACAACGCGTGCAAGTTGATTTTTTCCTATCTAAGCGCTTGACGCACATTTTTTTTTTTTTTTTATGGGTGGCCGTAAAGATTCGAACCACTAATTTTCGGGCTAGTTTTTTACCGGAGTATTGAGAGCATGCACAAATACATTATTCGCACATTTCTCCATATAGTAAAATTAGTCGATGATGTCATGGCCTAGCGGTGAAGGCTGATGCCTCAGGAATTATGGGGGATTGGTTTCATGATCGATTCCTCCCTCCAACATTTCCTTGACTGAGCCTGCCACACATGGACATGAACTAGTGTGGTTGAACCGGTTGGCATAGTTTGCAGGGTATTGCGCTGACCCACGGGTTTTCCCTGGTCTCCTGGCCACGATTCTCCAAGTCACAAAAAAAAAGTATAATTACCGTGTCTCCGTGAAATAGAGGCAGCATTGGTCAAATAACGTAAAAATGATGCTAATTATTAATAGATTGTCGTGACGATTTGAATTCAAACGTAGGAAAGAAATTCGAACTAGTTCATATATCGAATGAGGCGCGTACGTATATACAGAGGAAGAACGGGATTACGACCGCATCCCGACGAGGAAAAACATCATCGGCGCGCTAAGGTGGCTCGTGCGGGATTGCCAGCCGGGAGACTCGTTGGTGTTCCACTACTCGGGCCACGGCTCGCAGGTCCATGACCGCGACGGGGACGAGCACGATGGCTACGACGAGGCCTTAGTGCCCCTCGACTACAAAGCCCACGGGAAGATACTCGACGACGAAATCAATGCCACCATCGTGAGGCCCCTCCCCAGAGGAGCCACCCTCCACGCCGTCGTAGACACTTGCTTCAGCGGAACCTTCCTAGACCTTCCCAACGTCTGCCGAATCAACAGGTTCGGATTTCCCGAGCCACCGATGCTTCTAATCAGTCAATTTTTTAGAACTTAACTCCAATCAGAACGTGACATGCGGCCAATTATATGTTATATTTATGGAAAATATATAAAATTAGGTCACTAAGTATACATGTTTTCGTTTTTGGGTCAATATGTTCGATAATTGCAAAATTAGGTCACTGGGTAGGTAAGACAAGATCCGGTTAATTATGCCACGCGGCAAGTATAGTTTTATTTTAATTTTTTTTTACCGGTTTAATAAAGGGACGGGTACTACAAATGGGAGGATCAACGGGTTAATTCCCGAGCCCCGTACCGGGGCACCAGCGGTGGATACGCCATCTCTATCAGCGCGTGCGACGATCATCAGAACTCCGGCGACACCACGGTTTTTACTTTTACGATTTTATTTATTTATTTATTTTTCAGTAGAATCAAAGAAGTCCATAATTTTTTCATTACAAAATGTTATTTTTTTTTTGTCTATGAAGGCTTTTACGGGAGTAGCCATCGGTGCCCTAACGTATAGCTTCTTGAAAACCCTAGAACAAGAGCCGAGGATAACTTACGGTCGGCTGCTTATATCCATGAAGAAGAGGATCGGTTATGGACGAAGAATCGCTGGCTTGAACAGCGACGAGCCGCATCTGTCGCAGGAGCCTCAGCTTTCGTCTTCGCACAAGTTCGACATTCACTCGAAGCCTTTTACCTTATAATTAATAAGGATACCCCTTACGTAATAAAATCGATCTATATATGCTTTTGGAACAATTTACTTTATATAAAGAACCTACTTTATACGGTTTGCAAAGTTGAATCGTATTTTTACTTACACTTTTTTTTGCGGCAACCTTTATCTTTTATATTTAATATATATATATATATATATATATATATATATATATATGAAATTGTGAATTCCCAACTAAGAAGAAATAAATGCTGAAAACAGTCTCACCTACCTACCCTGAAAAATTGTATATCCATGAGCATAAATGTTATTTTATATCGAAATATTCACGAAATCAACAAAAAACAACAAATAGATGTATAATGTAATTTACATTGTGGAGCTAAAGAAAGGTGAAGCTTAGGTTCACCTACCAATGTTGAGCATTGTCGATGGCCAATGCGTACTAGTCCAGTTTATTTGCAATATTAATCGAAAGAAATATGAACATCGTAGTAGTTATAAATGTTCATTATACTATTATAATTTTTTTCAAGTGATCCATTATATGAGTTATAAACGAGTATAGAAGCCAAAGTAGCGTGATTAGTGTGTCATTTCCAGAGATTATTTTATTTTTCTTTGACGAGCTCTCTCAATCTCCCTTCTAGAGGAGTATAATTCAAATTAATACTATGAGTAATTGAAAAAACAAATGTAATGTAATCGAGTAGATTTATTATTACATGTTCCAATAATAATATATTTTTCAACTTGCAATAGTAATATTATTTTCGGCGATGGTGTTCTCATATGTGTATGGTATAATAAATACTTGAAAAATAAATAAATAAATAAAAGCACGTGCATGACCATTAAATAAGCGCGTGTCCACATCCTACACGCTTTTAAATCCCCACATCCATCGCCAAGTTTTCTCTATGCAAAGGAAAACCAATGGAGTCTACACTCCTTTCACCTAACTCATCCACAATGTCCATTCTATCCCTGACAAGGTCCCTTAATTCCCATTCTACCCTTCTCAAAGCCCAAATATTACACCGCCGCTTGTCCAACGCGCCCCACCTCATCCAACTCGCCGCACGCGCCGAGCCGAGGCGATTGCTCGGTCCGGTTGGCCCGCGCCACAGCAGATTGCAGTTCAGAACACTTTGTTTTGTTTCTGGAGGCGGCGGAGGAGGGACCGGTGGTAGCGGCGGGGAGAGTGGGGGAGGTGGCGGCGGCGGTGCGGCGGGTGGCGGAGATGAGAAGGCCGCCGTGGTGGTCGACGATGGGTCCGGTGCTTTGGGCTCCGATGTCATCATCCTTGATGTTGGGGTGAGTTTTTTGGTTTTGCTTCGAGTTTACGCAGTTTATAATGTAGTGCTCATTGAGACAAACAACTCCCAATTGTTGCAGGGCATGACATGCGGGGGATGTGCTGCGAGCGTGAAGAGGATTTTAGAGAGCCAAGTAAGTGCTGTGCTTTAATTCACTGCGAAATTTATGCGGATCTTCTCATATTGGGTCCTCTCTGCTGTCTTATTACAGCCTCAGGTGTCTTCAGCTAGTGTGAATCTCACGACTGAGACAGCAATTGTGTGGCCTGTATCTGAAGCCAAGGCTTCGCCCAACTGGAGGAAGGATGTGGGAGAGGCTCTTGCGAAGCATTTGACTACGTGTGGTTTCAAATCTAATCTTAGAGGTGAGCAAGTTTATGATCTGTTAGCACTAGCGTTTATTTCGCATTCTGATTATGTTTGTTGTTTATGACCGTTCAAATTTTCATCTCCATGTCTTGTGATCGTTATTCATTGATTCAAAGTTTATTTCGTTGTTTGTTAGTTTTAGAAAATACGTGATTATTTGACTTGCTGCGCGTCAACTCCCGTCCCGTGAAAATATTGGTGTTGTTTCATTGTTTAGGGTTCAGAAATCTTGACAAGATGTTGGTCTTTGAAGAGGGTCTTTTTCATCAGTTCATAGTGTTAGATAGATAACGGAGTTGCATCTTTGATATCTGTCTATGAGAGAATGGTCATATGTTACAAGAATCCTTGCATATGATGCCCGTCCATCATTTCTCTAGCTCATCATCTCTGAGTTTGTAGAGCTCATAGATTATGTGGGAAAAGGGGGTGGAAGAAATATGTCTTATTTGGGGTGATGAAAATAAATTTGTGTTGACAAATATGCCAAAGCATCAAGCTCTTTTTTCCATGTAGAATTGGCTGAAGAGAATGTCATATTTCTCTCAACCTTTAGGGGATCTTCATAGATATAAAGTTTGGGATTGAAAGTGTTTTTTTTCTAAAAAAACTCACGGTTTTATTTTTGTCTTGTTCATGTCAATCACTTGAATTTGTTCCTGTGGGAAAGATTATAATAATTTTCCAATCGTATGATCAAACGCATTCTTTATGAAAAAAGCAAATACTGCACCTTTCATGTTTTTTGTCAATTGAATTATCTTCTAAATCACAATTTGACTAAACCTTATCACACTTCTCCCTTCACCCAACTTATATATGGCTTTCATGGAAAATTGGCAGATCAAGGAACAATTGATGGAATTATTCAGTCATAGGTTGCAATGGATTCTTGTAACAAAAAACCATTCTCGTTCATGGTACGTCCCGCCTCTTTTAGCATCTTCAATGATGTTCTTGTGGCTACTTCGACCCTACTTTTTATCAAACTAGAAATCCCATAGTATGTCTATTGACATAATTCCTTTATTATTAGGTTGATCATCGGCTACTAGTGGTCTGGTGCAACCAAGACAAGCTTTATATCAGCAGATTTTCAAATATATGTTCCCGAGAAGAAATCAATTTGACTTTTTATCTGAAAGTTCTGTTATTGTAGCTTCTGTTAGGACTAAGTAGTTCCTGCGGTAGATTGTAGTTTCTAGTAGATGAGCTTCCACTTATTTAATCCCGTTTCATTTCTGTTATCACATCTGTAGCAGAGTTGCACCTTTTGTAATCGTCTAAATGATGACAGTGTTTCACAGCAATCCATAATAAATGACCTTTGGTTGTTCTTTTATGTTGTCGATCAGCTCTTGCCTTCTTTTTTACATGCTTGTGATTCATTATTGCCAATGTATTTGCTCTACCATAGCATTGAATTACATATTTTTTTAATTCCTGACTTTTGGTTGCATCATATATGCAAATGCTGATTAGATGTATTTAAGTCTTCATCATGTTCCACCGAAATATATGGCGTAACATGTCCAATTTGGATAACCTTTTTGTTGAAATATTATCCAGCTCCTCTACCAACCATTTAATCAGAATACACATAATGTGATATTTTTAAGTCTTTTACAAGTTTCAAAACTCTCATGTTCTTTTTCTCACTATTGACATGAAAGTTACTACAACAATGTTGTCCCAATCACCCTCCTTTCATATTTTATGTTATTGAGATGCCCGGGTTTCTATGTGATATTTCTAAATTATATTGTTCGCCGAAGACTAACACAATCGTGCAAATTATTTGCTCTAAAGAACTTGATGTTCGGTGGAGTGGTTGCTAGTGAATATTCTGATCAGCAAGAACAAACAAAAATACATTGTGGTTGTAGGATTAAGTATTATTGCAAATCTTTTCTTCGTCCATCTTAATTTGTGCCATTACAGTTCTTTTATTTTGTATTTGAGAATGTCTCAAAATACGTACTATCTGAGCTGATCTACGTTATCTACTGGAAAGACAACACTCCGTTACTAGGTAGACTAACAATTATGTACACTCCTATATGCAATCACTTGAACATAATCACTTCGCTATTACATTGATTGTTTGCAGGGTTTACTTGCAATCTCTAACCACACCTATTTGTTTGCAGATTTGAGAAGGGTTAATGTCTATGAGAGGTTTGAGAAGAAGATTAGTGACAAACAGGCACAGCTGAAAGAAAGTGGTAATTCTCTCTTTACTATGTTATAACTATGGTTCACAATTGTGCACTTTGGTCAAGGATCTCAAAAACCTCTGCACTCAAAATGCAATCTTACTTTTTTGTGCTTGGAATTATATACTATCAGACATCATTATACTTTTCAGATTGACTTTTTACTTGGTGTATCTGTATTATTCACTTTGTCTGAATTCTTTATTTACTTCAAAAGATCAGCAAGAATGAGCTAATTAATCAATTGTACTTTAAGGTCTCTAATGTTAGAACGAGATGAATGAATATTTGTGGTGAACAGGTCGGGGACTTGTTGTATCTTGGGCTCTTTGTGCTGTGTGTGTCGTTGGCCACCTCTCCCATTTCTTAGGAGCTAAAGCTGCATGGCTCCATGCATTGCACTCCACAGGGTTTCACATGTCCTTGTCCCTTTTCACATTGCTTGGCCCTGGTCGTCGCCTTATTACAGATGGCCTAAAAAGCCTCCTCAAAGGAGCCCCCAATATGAATACTTTAGTTGGTCTAGGGGCATTATCGTCCTTTGCGGTCAGTTCTGTGGCAGCTCTTTTGCCCAAGCTGGTAAACATTGTTACTTAAACTCTTATCATGATTCCATTCATGATCAATCTTTGATTTTTCCTTATAACTATGATATGCAATGTATGGATAAATTATGAACATGTAAGCTGCATTCTATTGAATGAACTTTTCTTTTCACATAGGGGTGGAAAACGTTCTTTGAGGAACCGGTAATGCTGATAGCATTCGTCTTACTTGGGAGAAACCTTGAGCAAAGGGCCAAGATAAAAGCAACAAGTGACATGACTGGCCTTCTTAATATTTTGCCATCTAAAGCTCGGCTTATGATAAGTGGTGGTGATACTGAAGAATCGAGCTCAACTATTGAAGTACCTTCTAACAGTCTCTTAGTTGGGGATGAAATTCTTGTACTTCCTGGTGTAAGCATCGCATACATACCCCTCTCTCTGTCACCCTTTTGTTTCCATTGAAGTTAAGATATTCGTAATCATCTGGTTATGTACTGCTAACGACTGATGTAGCCCACTTAAATTCTGATATCCTTCAGCGTTTGTATTATGATGAATGTGTGCTGTGTTTGTAGGATCGTATTCCTGCTGATGGAGTCGTCAGATCTGGCAGAAGCAGTGTCGACGAGTCAAGCTTTACCGGGGAACCTCTTCCTGTGACTAAATTACCCGGGGTGATGATCCGTTCATACTTGTTCAATTTACTCAATGCTTGCAACATTTTCCTTCTTTTGCTTGGACTTGATTGCTGCATTAGGATGAGAACAAAAAGATGACTAGTATATAAAGAGCTGATGTAAATTGATTGAGTACTCCGTGTTTTGGTGAACAAAATGTGGTAGAAACATGGGTTCTAGGGAAAGAATAAATAATGTTTTCAATTGTGACAAATTTTCCTCAAGATTCAGCAAGACAAGTCATGTTTCTTTGTCATGTTGTTCTCTCAATGTCATGTTTGCTTCTTTTCAAATGACTTGGAAAATTCGAATTCTTATGTAGGGAAAACATTAGGTTTCACTAAAACCTCTTCATAAGGTTTAAGAATCTGCAGTAGTATCTTGTTGGCTTGCCATCCTTCATAATTTTGTTTTCGGGTTTTTTTTTCTTTCAGAATATTAGTTTGTGTTGACTTGCTTTCTTTGAAATATGCCTAAGTGGATTTTCTGGTAATAAAATAGGCTGACGTGGCAGCTGGAAGCATCAACTTAGACGGAAGAATGGTTGTGGAGGTGCGAAGACCAGGTGGCGAGACAGCAATTGGTGATATTGTTCGGTTAGTCGAAGAAGCACAAACTAGAGAGGCTCCCGTACAACGATTGGCTGACAAGGTCCGTTCTTGATTTTCTGTTAGCAAAGGCACCTTTGGTAGTCCTTTTCATGGCTTTAATTTTGCACTGAAACCTTATTATTTTGTTTTTTTTTCAACATACTCCTTCAGCTTGTACAACTTGACATTTGTGTCATTTGTTTGACTAATATATTTACAATGGCGCCAATATAGTTGGATAATTACCGTTATCCAATATCTCTGTTACTATATGATTTCCTTAGATAAGCCCCAACCTTTTGCGTTGCCAACAGAGTCGATCTTTTCATAGAATCTTTTTCGGTAATTAACAAAGATACTTTCTTGAAGGTCGCTGGAAACTTCACTTATGGGGTAATGGCACTCTCTGCTGCCACATTTATGTTCTGGAATTTCTTTGGCTCTCAAATTCTACCTGCAGCTCTTCGTCAAGGAAGTTCTATGTCATTGGCATTGCAACTCTCATGTAGTGTTTTGGTAACATCTGCTACTTTACTTGCTGATCACACCTTAATCAAATCTTAATTAGCAATATTTTCAGAGTCACCATCTTCTTCAAGCATTTATCAGGAAGATTTAAAAATGTTTACTCCTTGCATTAACATATTTCTAAGCTTATTTTAGTAACCTTCTCATTTTCTTACTTCAGGTCGTCGCATGTCCTTGTGCACTTGGTTTAGCTACTCCTACAGCTGTGCTGGTAAATTTCTTGGGTTTTTATTACTTGTGAAATATCTGCATGGTTTATGGTTAAATATACGCTCTTAAAACCTATTGGTTTTAGGTAGGGTAGCCTTTTTACCACATATGCCTTTTCCCGATGTGGGTTAACACTTTACAACACGCACCGTCACGTGTACTTGATTAAAGACAAACACGTGGATGCATCTAATTGGGTGACTTTGTGTTTCACACGAGTCATTGGTCACACTTTGTTATATTCTCCCTATACGAGACTGTTCTCAGTTCATTGACAATGAATCTTTATGTTTCTTTTTCCTCAAGCAAGCTAAATATGAACAAGTAACATTCAGGTTGGAACTTCACTTGGTGCCAGAAGAGGACTGCTTTTACGGGGTGGCAGTGTCTTGGAGAAATTTTCAACTGTGGATACCATTGTATTTGATAAGACGGGGACATTGACGATTGGTAAACCTACAGTGACTAGAGTTGTGACCCAAGCCCACCAAACCGATGCAAACCCACAGTTCAGTACATTATCTTGCACTTTGATAATTATATCCATGTTGCTTTGGGTTCTTACTACTTTATTGATGGTATTTTACATCCCATCTCACGATTTTCGGGCTTAAGCTCATAGATCGCGACTTCTAGTAATTTATTCACACGGGCTCTCGATATTTAATAAAAATGTTATGTGCAGTCCTCCATTCAAATATATCTGTTTTTTTGTGTATTCAAGTTAAATGTGACGTAGCGATGTGGTGCAGGTTGAACGAGACTGCTACACATAACTGGTCTGAAGCTGAAGTTCTCAAATTAGCTTCTGCAGTTGAATCAAGTACGATACATCCGATTGGAAAAGCAATAGTCGAGGCCGCAAAGGTTGCCAAGTGTCCAAATATAAAGGTAATTTATATCTATCATATAATTATTAATCCTTTTAGAGTTCTCATGTGCTGCAATTTTAGGTGGATGATGCAACATTTACCGAGGAACCCGGATCTGGTGCTGTGGCAACCATCGATAAGAGAAAAGTAGCCGTTGGTACATTGGAGTGGGTTCAAAGGTAATTTATGCCACTGGCTAAATTTCGGAGGAATTATGCTGTTTGTTTAGTCAAGTATCATTTTGACATGCAGAATATATCACTCTCAATTATCATTCTTATATTATCAAATATCAAGTTTTTAGAACTCGTTTCAGGCACGGCGTAGTAGGCAACAGCCCATTCCAAGAGGCCGAGGAATTCAAGAATCAATCGGTTGTTTACGTCGGCGTAGATGGCGTCCTCGCTGGCGTAATCTACGTCGAAGATCAAATCCGAGAAGATGCAAAGCTCGTGGTTGATTCGTTGACTCGTCAAGGGATTAAGTCTTATCTACTTTCTGGGGACAAAAGAGGTGCAGCTGAGTATGTAGCATCAGCTGTTGGGATCCCAAAAGAAAGGGTGAGCCAATGGCTCTCTAATTTGGTCCCATGCACATTGAGCTCCTTTTTCTGTCTTTGTCATTTTTATCTCCCCAACACCGAATCCTTTGATTAATTTTGATGCTCTGAAAATTTGGATTGAGAAAAGTTGGTGCTCCCTCGTGACGTTTCATTCATTACAAAAAGCTATGTTGGTGTAATATTTGCAGGTTCTATATGGGGTGAAACCGGACGAAAAGAAGAACTTTATCGGGAAGCTTATGGAGGATCAGAATACTGTAGCCATGGTTGGTGACGGCATAAACGATGCAGCTGCATTGGCTTCATCGCACGTGGGAGTTGCAATCGGTGGCGGTGTTGGGGCTGCTAGTGAGGTGTCTTCTATCGTGCTGATGCAGAACAGATTGTCCCAGGTATTAAATTACAGCACAATACACAACCATTCTTGGCTTAGAAAAGTATCTCATGCAATATGTTTGATCTCTCTCTCTGTGGATGACATGTGTCGTGCAGTTACTGGACGCACTGGAGCTGAGTAGGCTTACAATGAAGACAGTGAAGCAAAATCTTTGGTGGGCATTTGCATACAACATTGTACGTACTGTCTGTCCCCTTCCCATTCACTGTCGCAACCCTTTTTTTTACGGAACTTCTAGGGAAATAGCCTCTGAACGGACGCTTTTTTAAAAAAAAAAAAAAAAAAAAAACTTCCAGTGCATAAAGACCATTATACCCTTACTGACCGGGGCCCATAAAACAGGCTATGTGGTTATGTTAAACACAAAGCATTTAAGGGTTCTCAACGAGACTATTTTTAAAGATCTTTTTGATCCTAAGGCTAACCCCTTTTTTTATTCTGTATTTCTTTCAACTTAAAGAAGAATTTATTGGTACGTCTTTCCACAGGTGGGAATACCCGTAGCAGCCGGTTCGTTGCTGCCGGTGACGGGAACAATGCTATCGCCTTCTATTGCCGGTGCACTCATGGGCTTCAGTTCCATCGGTGTGATGTCCAACTCGTTGCTTCTGAGGTTTAAGTTTAAACCGATCGAAAAGATATTCTTAAAACAGCTAGCAGAAGACATAGCCCCTTCAGAAGACATGAGAAATCTGATGCTGAGAGGCTGCAGCAGCAGCAGCAGCAACACGGTGAGAGGCTGCAGCAGCAGCAGCAGCAACACGGTTATACTGCTGATAGATATGACTGAATCTATGCACTTGATGGTTTTGGTGGTATTTGAGATGAAAATGCTTTTTACACATAAAATGTTAAGCGCATTATAAAATCGCTAAATTAGTGCTCGATTATTTATTAAATTTTTAAGATAATATTTTTTGCATAGTCTTGACTCGACTTATTGAATATGGTTCAAAATTAATAATTCGCAAAAATTATGAAAGTAATACACTTTTTAAATTTCTATAGACTTCGTTAAAATATAGATTACTAATTTGTCTCCTTATAAATTGAATATTGTTATATGAATGATTTATGAACAACTCAATTGCCTTACGATTTGTTTATATTAATTTCACCTTGAATCTCACTTTGTTCACATGCATGTATACTACATGATTAAGTGAAACTTCAAAAAAAAAAAATCCAAATTGACTATTTTATCGTAATATATTAAAATATTAAGTCGTATATAAAAATTAAAACTAGCAATTTATCAATATAGCTACTCATGGTCCCATAGTATTTAATTTATAAAATTTCTATCGTAACAGCCAACAAGCAGCAGCAATTTACAGTGATTACAGTAACAAGATATCTCTCTCCTCCAAACACATAAAACAAAAATATCAAATACGCAAGTTTTGGTTTACCTTAAAGCAAGTGGTGATATATTTGATATTCATACCATGTAAGTCATGCCCACCTGTATGAGACGCGAGTGGGGCACACTCAAGTTCGCAGTCCCCCTCCTACAGTTCTTCCGCAAGAAAGCGTAGAAGTAGTTTATGACAAGCTTCTTGAAGAACCAAGAATCCTTCCTCGCCCGAATCTCCCCGTGCCCGAGTAGGTACACGACCCCCGACTCCTTCGCCTTGTGTAAGAACGCGAGCTCCTTTGCAGCATCGATAGCAACCGGGGCAGCAGCAGAAGGAGGAGGCTCGAGCCCTAATCCTCCTCCTCCTCCTCCTTCTTCGGGAACGAAATTGTTATTATTTATGAAACCCGAAAGCAGAGGGGCAATGAGTGGATTATTATTGTTGTTGTATAAGCTCCCGTTCGAATGTCCCGAGGAAGACACGTCTTCTTCGTCCGAGTACGAATCGTCGTCGTCTTCTCCGTCGCTCTCCAGTAATTTCTCCTGAGCTTCCCTGCGGATGAACTTCTCGAGGCTCTCGATCAGAAGCTGCTCGAATGTTTGGTAATGTTCTTTTCGGACATCCTTGTACCCGTACCTGTGTTTGTTTAAAATTCATTGCATTTTTAGAATCAAATCAAGAATCGAAGGAATCTCTTCTAATAAGTCAAGGCAACATGCTCCAATCCCCAGGCATACACCACCACAAGTATGGTGACTATATCAAACTGGTGAATGACCACTTCACCTAAAAGCTTAAGCTTGATGGGAGTCAGTGGCGGAGCCAAGTTATAATGACCCCACTAAATTTTTTTAATTAATAATCTATGTCAAAATTTTTAATGTTAGGACTAAATTTGAACAAAACTAAACTAAAAGGACACCAGTGAAATTTTGGAAAATATTAAACGTATGGGGTCCAATTAGACTGGACCCAATCACATGTTTTGCTGGCTCCGCCACTGAAGGGAGTGTATCATATTTTAAATTTCTATATTTTATTTCCAACACAAATCATGACCGAGTATAAACTACTTGATAATATTTCTTTATATTTTTTGCAACCAAACTAGTTAAGACGACACGTTTGGGATACTTGATAATATTTCTCTCGTCTGTCTCTCACAATTAAAGGACCGAGACGAGGTCTAACAGTACTCAAGAGCAAGTTGGAGGGAGAATATATAAAAACATCAGAGAAACGAAAGTGGAGAACGAGTGCAAAAGGAAAAATACCTTGCGACGCAACGGAATATGTGGTAGTCTTTGGGGCAGACTCTCCGAAACAGAAACCTTTCGCCTTGGGGCACGACGGGCACGGGAACGTACTTTATGCACACGAATATGATCATCGAATGCAGAGCCGGGAGAGTGGTGAGGAAATGACCGAATATAGCAGGCACTCCTTTAGCCAGCTCGTTGTAGAGCAAACCGATACCAGGAGCCCTAGTGGTCCCCAGCTCGGGACCGAGGTCCCTCAGTAGATCCATGGACATCTTTTGCTTCACCTCCGTTTCGTACTTGAGTTTGCTCCCGTAGTTCCAAATGTACATGATTAAGAATATGACCACCGCGAAGACTAGTATGATCCAACTCCCGTCCCCCACGCTCCACAAAACGGACGAAAAGAAAGTCAACTCCAATCCCAAGAAAAAAATAACGAAAGCCATTACGATAATGATGTTTGTTTGCCATATGAGGAGCATCACAAAAGTTACTAATATCGTGCCCATCATCATGACACCAAGTTCAGCAATACCTACGAAATTTTTAAATCAGAGTACTTGCATCAATTATTGTGAATTGAACAAATTGAATCAGATTATCCGTGATGGGAAGAAGTGAAACTTCAATGAAATGAATTTGGGAATTACCGTACGCATTTCCAATCTCGTAGATACTGGAGATACTGCATACCAATACCAGCGTTAGAGCCAGTAGGAACCAATTCATGACTGGTATGTAGATTTGCCCCATGAACTTTTTCGAGGTGTGTATTATTTTGAGACGAGGGAAGCAACCGAGTGCAGTGGATTGTTTGATGCAGGCGAAAGTTGCTGTCGTCATGGTCCTACTAGCAATCAGTGCAGCTATATTAGCTATGATGAAGACGGGCCAGAAAGCTCCACCTGCAGCAGATATAGACAACTGACATAAGCAATTTTTCATATCAGTCAATCAAATACAGAGGGGAAATAAGCTTAACTACCATGAGACAAGTTAAAGTGACCATTAATAAAATTTTATCAACTTGTTAATTCAATATTATGAATAAAACCATAAGAGGATAGATAAAATTTTACTTGGCACCGAAGAGAAGAACGCCTGTGTGGTATCTGCATGGTTCTCCATCAGATAAGCAGCTTGACCCAGGTAGCCCAATAGGAGGCAAGGCAACACAAGAAACACAAATGTAAACTGCCACAACCAATGGTAAGGGTTTGGTAAGAGAAGCCCACATTGCAGGAATATATCAACGTGATTATTGAAGAGAAAAGTGGAGTGTGCACTAACTTGCAACTTACCTGGACTGATCTAACAGAAAAATAGGAAAGATCTGCGAACATTGCTTCAGAACCTGAGTCATGTAACTGATCATCAGAAATAATCAGATGATATGTTTCCGGAAAATTATTATAACAGGAATTTTTCAGGAGTGGTCCCAGATGTTGCAGTTTAATTAGATCAGTCATGTAACAATTGATCTGCATCAACTTCGTAGACACTGTTGGCAATTCCTAGAGAGTCAAAAGTTTTTCAATTGTAAGACTTATAACTCCCTGTTCCTTCTTTAACTCTTCAAAGATCAATAGCATCGTCAGTATAAGCAATCTTCTGGTCCATCTATGACCTTTTTATATGGGTCTAACGATTCCATCTAATAGCTCTTGCATATATTCATACAGTTACGCATATAAAAAATACAGTCTGGAAAGGAATGAATAAGTGGTACAAGATTGTGGATCAGAATTACCTGTTGCACATAAAATGCAACCTCCCAGGGCTGACCAGGCCTTGGTTGAGTTGCGCTTGAAGAAATAATAGATATGAATTGGATTAAATGCCCGGAGAACAGTAGTGTCATACTTCATAAGGTTGTATATACCAATGGCCCCAAGAGAACAAAACCATATGAACAAGGCAGGACCAACCACAAGCCCCACTTTGCTTGTTCCATACTTCTGTAAGCTGAACAAAATTATGAGGCAAGCCACCGAAATCATAACTACGTGCTCTGCAGTTTAAAACAGTGAAACACTCAACAACCAGTATTACAGGATCATACGGATACATGGCTACAGGAAGAAACAATAGAGCATAAATTTTTTATCACCCAATCAAAAGACTATGCTATATCAGCATCTAAACTAACAAACTTGAAACTATGCCAGCCATTTGCAAATAACATGAACCCCCGAAGATATCAGGTATGCAAATCGTCGAAATTATATATATATATATATATATATATATATATATATATATATACTCAGCATCATAATTCATAATAACAGACACAGGTTTAGTTGCTATAGTCTTATAAGATGTTCATGATGAATTTCCAGCAGAAAGAAGTAAGTGATAATATAGCAGTAGGATAAAATCAATCACCTTGTTCTATACTAGCAACTCCAATTTTTAAGCCGTCAACAGCAGATATAACTGCATCAACATACTGAATTAGTTAAACTTGTGGAGTCGAATAAATATACAAAATTAATAAACCCTGTGATATATTAACCCTTCCCAGGCTACCAAAGCACCAAATTCCTTTCAGCAAAAAAGCACCTGACATTGCTGGAGTGACAACTCCGTCTGCTATCACCATAGAGGTACCAACCAGAACCAGCACTAGAAGTATCCTTTTCATAGTCAGAGATGTTTCGAGTCTTTCCTTTATTTTCAATGACCTTTCAAGTTCTGCAGAAGGCACCTTCAGTCTAAAACTGGATATACGGGAATCTGATGGGAGTTGATTGGGCAGAAGACTGACTTTTGCATGTCTGCAAATCAATGAATACAAAGCAAATGTACCACCTGCAGGAATTGGAAATCCAAAAGGTTTGCTTTGTCCACATAGGGCAATAATATACAAGAATCCAACACGAAAGCTAACAAGAAGAAAGACCTTCGCCATCATCATTTGCCCAAAACACGATGAGGGCATATTTGATCAGAGGAATAAATATTAAAGTGTACAAGACCAGGGACAGTGCACCAAGAACATCTTCATTGCTATGTGCAGGGGCTTTACTGAAGATAACGCTGAATGAATACAACGGACTAGTGCCAACATCACCAAAAACCACTCCTAATGTTTGAAAGGCTAGTATAATTCTCCTTCCACAACTTATATCCTGCAATAACACATAATATCTTATGAACACTGTTCTCTATCATGCGATCATCTTCAAAAGGTTAGTATTAGCTAAAGGGGTGTAACAAGATTGTGGAACATGCGATCATCTTCAAAAGGAACACCTTACGAGTTGCAAGGAACGAAACTCAAATATGATACCATTTCGATAAGCAAGCGACAGCTGAAATCGTACGATCAACCCTAATATAAAATTACACAAACCCAAATAAGGACCATACAATTAAACCTATAAATTCATACCTCAAAGTCGTTCCGCTGAACTCCAGGAACTTCAAGCGCTTCTACGTCGAACGAATCGACCCTCGGACCCGTGCGAATCAGTCTCTGTTCGGCATTTTCCTCTTCGTCGGAAAAATCTTCCCCTCCATGGCTTCGGCAGTCTTCCTCGATCTCTGAGGCAGCATCATCGCCTTGATACACCCAACGTGACTCTACAGAGTCCATCGATGGTAAACCCCCGCCGTTCGATCTCTCCGATCCATCCTCCGTCGTCATCGACCCGCGTGTCGTCGGTATATGCGAATTTACGATCGCTCACACATTTCTTGCACGATTTGACGCTGCACCGTACAAGTTATCCTCGTCGCGTAAGGATTCCGATTCCTTTGGCTTTCGCCTCTGCTGTTTAAGGTTTTAACTGTGCATCCGTTGTCTATGGATATCCGTCGCCAGTCTTGAATTTACATTTACGAAACATTTAATAATAAATAAAAATTATATATTATTATTGTGTGAAAAATTATTTTGCAATGAAACTGGTCGTCGTCGTCAGCGACAACTGGCGTCCGTCGCATCACCACTAAGAGTCCGTTTGGTTGTTTGGTTGGATGAATGGTATTAGTTTAAGTTAGATTTATTTAATGGGGGTATTAGTTTTTTTGGATGTTTGGTTGATTGGATTAAGTAATGATGTTCAATATGTTTGGTAGATGAATTTAGATGATATTAGGTTTAAATAAATAAAATTACAATTTTACCTCTTCATAAAAAAAATACAATATTAGGAGAGAGAAGAAAAAAAGAGAGAGGGAGAGAGAGAGGGAAGACGAGAGAGAGAGGGGGGAGAGGGAGAGAGAGAGGGAGAGGGAGAGAGAGAGACAAGGGAGAGACACGGGGAAGACGAGAGAAAGAGGGGGTAGGAGAAAATTTATAAAAAAGAATAAAATAAACAAATAAAATTTAAAGTAAAAGGATAATTTTGTCCAAAATGTGTGGGATTAGCTAAAGGGAGGGATGAAGGTTGCTTTAAATAATACCTTATAGGGGGTATTAAGAGGGTATTAATTAAACTTCTCCTTTAAATAAACCCTCTAACCAAACACCCTTTTAGCTAATACTAACCCTCCTAATCCCTTCTAATACCCCCAACCAAACACACCCTTAAAAAAATAAATTAACCCTTTGTGTGTAGTATAACTAAGGGTCCTAATTAACACTACTTTCCAACTTTATTTAAAATCTATTTAATCAATATACATATAAGGCCTAGAAAAAGGCCCCAATACATTTCAAAACTAAATTAAAAGACCCATTTTCTAGGGCCCAAATAATATTTGATATTATTTACTAACAAGATTTATGCATTATATATAAAATATATATATATATAAACTTTGCGTGAGAGAGAGCATCTCATTTGACTTGTTCCTCACTTTCCGTTACCAGCACAACACATCCCGCACAGTCTTCTGTGGAGCTATACTTCAAATAGCATCAACATGGACACTCCACATAAATGCATCTGAATTTTATTTTCTTTAGAAAAATATAACTTACCTTTGATGAAAGGGAAAAATATTTTTATTTTTCAGATTGTTGAGATCTTAACATAATATATATATATATATATATTAATTTTTTTTAATGCGTAACAAAGAGTATCAGTTTTGTACCGCGTCGCCAATGTACCATCACATACAGCACTACTAAATATGGAAAAAAAATATAAAAAGTAATAATTGGGGGGCTAGTGTTACCGTAGATACTGGAAATGTGCTAAGGTGACCACTAGAAAAAAATAAAATAATAATTAAAACGAAGATAGAAAGAGATATAACCGTATTATTAACATCCTCGTAGTCTCGTACTATTTACTAATTACTATATACATACTCTTAAGACTCCTCATAATATTAATTACATATGAAAATTATATGTTCCTGATTTGAATTTCAAATATATATATATATCTATATATTCCTTCAATTTTCTTAGTAGTCTATATATCTATAATTAAATCGGTGCTGAAATTTTTGGTTATTTTTCAAACCATGATCATGACATTGATACTAAAAGTATTGGTAATAAAAAAGGAGTTATACTAGTAGACAAAGACCCTACAAAGTAGCATGTTTTGAAGCCTTAGTAATAGAATAGGATGCTGTATTTTCATGGCAATCCTACTTTCTCGATTTCAACCACTACTGAAATCCTAAAATAGAAATAAAATAGACATATAATTATTTAAATAATTTTTATGTATACACGCGATCATAGGTATGATTTTTACACGTACAAAGCTCTCACTAGCACCAATCCATTTATGGGGCAATATATGATCTGTAAAACCCGTAATGCACTTAGATCGTGACCCGTTATGGTCCATGGATATTATAATTAGACCTAATCAACCTTATTTATCGGGTAACTTGTGAAATGGTCAAATATATATTGCTTAGTGGAGATTCAGTTTCCGATTTGCTGGTTTGAATTCACACTAAATAATTATATGCTATAATTAGGAAATAGCAAAAGTAACCATCAAAGCATTATATTATAAAAAAAAATCGATTTATTTTAATCATGATTTTAATAGCGAGAGTCTTTTGGTATAAGATTAAGATTTAATCTCATAGACTACTCCTTAAACACTGGAAGCGGGACATTATCCGATAGTTTGTTGAGATCTGTCCGAATTTTATATTACAAAAAAACAAATAAAGAAACGTGTCCTAAAATTTATAAAAGTATTTCTATAACATAGTTCGTTACATTACATCTCAAATTGGAAGACCGAGAATTACGCATGTTAAAAAATTTATACGACAAAACCAATAAAAGAAACGTGTACTAAAACTTATATCGTATTTCTGAAAACAAAGCTCATTTACATCTCAAAAGGACACAACGAAAAATTGATTTGGCGTTACGCTACGTGATTATCATCATCTAATTAAAACTAGGTCGTGTGATTATTATTTAATTAAAAAAAAGCATTTAATTTATCTTTTATTTAATTATTTATTTTCGTTACTAACGTACAAATGTCGGATGAAACTGTCTCCCTGCAACATCTGCTGCCACGGTATATCTTTCATCCTTTTTCGCCGGTGTACGGAGAGAGAAAGAGGTGAGAGAAAACATAGGGCCGTTGCTTTTCTCAAGCTTTAATGGCGGGAGACTGTACGACTTTGTTATTGTGTGCTAGCAATATATATACATATATATATATACAGAGACATACACATACACAGTACAGCTATTTCTAAAAACCTCTCTACATCTACACATCAATGCTCTTTCATCCCTTGCATGCTTCACCGAACTCTTTTTACTTAAAAAACCCAAAACCCAGATGAGCTAAAACAATCGAAACAATCGCGAAAAATAGAACCATTTCTCCGTTAAGATGACCAGTGATTTTCGTTTTCCCAAATCAGCGATGGTTGAAATCGGTAACCTGCGGCGGCGTGGTTTCGGTATCTTAGTTCATCGCCGGTGATCGTTTTCCCCTTTTTGTTGTATTTTCGTCTGTTTATTTGGTCGTTGGGTGCCTTCGATTTCGTTTCCTCTTCGCGATTTTTCGTCTTTTTTTTCTTTTTTTTTGGTCTGCGTGTTGTGCGTTGTTGTTTAATAAACGTTTAAGGAGTAGTAGAGATTTAGCCGAGATGAAGACCGACGACGAGTTCGAGAAGCTTCTTAGCGAGATCCCACAGGTGACGTCATCGCTGAATCTTCATTCCCCAGCGCTCGCCGATGCGATGCTCCACCGTTATCAGCAGCAGAAGATTCACGGTTACGGTCACGCACCGTCGCGTGCTTCTCACGGCATCAACGGTCTCCGTCGTCATGGTCATGGCTATGTCGATGGCATGTATGGCGGCGATAAGATGATGATGATGATGCCGAGGCATAGATACGCAGCGTACCCATCGTCTTCTTCCTCTCCTCTGAGTGGATTTTCATTTCCGTACGACGAATCTTTGCTCTCTGGTAATGGGCGGCTTTCTCTCTCCGCCATTGGGTCCCCAACGCCACCGCTCTGTGAGGAGCAGCTAAGAAACACTCCTTTGGGCTACGGAAACGGCGGTGGGGTAATGGATTTCTTCAATTTGGCTGGGGATTTCAGCAGAATCTCCACTAATGATGGACAAGAGGGCTTTATTCGATTCGATCCCTACACGAACGGGGCTGCTTTTCGAATGAATCTTGATAATCACGAGGCCTCTGATGGATACAGAAGCTTCTTTCAAGATCCCTGCAGAGGACCTCTGAGTTACGACGTGGAGACTGTTTCAGCATTTCCCGGGATGCAAGAAGACCGGAGAAATCTTGGCACGTACCGTTCAGAAAGATCGGTTCCTCAGCAAAAGCCTGCGAATCATGCTTTGAGCCCTCAATTTCCCGTGGGCGGCGACGGTTTCTTCTACGCCTCGCAAAACAGGATGAATCTGATCGAAACTAATCCCAATCACCGTTGGAGATCTTATTACGGCGACGAAAAGCTGCTTCATTACAAGCCACCGGTGCCCAACGGGAGGCTGAGAGTGCCTCGGTGCCTCAAAATGTCCCAGCAGAGCGGCGATGCATTCACCGGGGAAGAAAGCTTCATATTCCAAGGTGAAAATGGTGGACAAACGCGTTCAAGGGGGTATGACAAAGGACGTAATAAGCTGCGTTGCGGTAATGACGAAAGCTGCAGGAGCCCAAAGATGTGTAGCCCATCGTACTTCTCCTCGAAGAACCTCTCCCTCGAGGGGGCCCGCGAGCACATATGTCGGTGGGCCAAGGATCAAAACGGAGGAAGGTACCTGCAGGGGAAGCTAGACGAACGAAAGGAGGTGGATTTGATATTCAACGAGATAATCAAAGAAGCGGTGGAGCTAATGATGGACCCTTTCGGGAATTACCTCATGCAAAAGGTGTTGGATGTTTGCAATGAAGAGCAGAGGATGCTTATTACACTCAGAGCAACTGAGAAACCCGGGCAAATTGTTACCATATCTTTGGACACTCATGGGTATGCTTAATCTTTACTGGGTTTTTATCCTTTTTTTTGCTTTTTTGTATGAGCCCCTTTATGTTTTTTCTCCTCTTTGTATCAGTACCCGTGTGGTGCAGAAGCTTATCGACACCGTAACATCGAAGCAGCAAGTTAAGCTCATCGTTTCTGCTCTTGAGCCCGGGTTTCTCCTCCTCATCAAGGACTTGAATGGCAACCACGTGATTCAAAAGTGCTTATCGTGCTTCTCCGACGAAGACAGTAAGGTAAAGTACGAATCTTTTTGCGAACTAATGTCCTTTTTTCTTCAGATGCATTTGAAAAACACATCACAGCAAGCATTGCGCGTATTATTTCCATGCCATCTCCGTTAAGGTTTCAAAATTTCTGCATCAATGTGATCGCTTCGCCATCACATTACAGTTTTATTACACCCGAAATTGTACCTTTAAGTCCCAAGGTAGCATCATGTACAAAAGTAGCTTCAATAGCAGGACGAAAATGTTAATTTGCTTCATTTTGAGTCCCCTGTTTGCAATTTTGCAGTTCATCTTCGTCGGTGCTGCAAAGTACTGCGTAGACATCGCCACGCACCAACACGGCTGCTGCGTTCTTCAGCAGTGCATCGCTCACTCAACGGGAGACCTCAAGGAGCTGTTGGTGGCCAAGATCGCAGCGAACGCTCTACATCTCTCTCGCGATGCATTTGGGTAACAAACGTTTATTTTTTTTTAACTTTTTCCCCATTTCCCTTTGTCCTTACGTATCCAATCGAAATTCCCTCACCGGTGATAACAAAATCTTTCCCGGGGCCCAGAAACTACGCGGTTCAGTACGTATTCGACATCAAGATCCCGTCGGCGGCGGCCACCATGACCTCTCACCTTCGAGGCAGCTACGTGGACCTCTCCAGGGACAAATTCGGCAGCCACGTTGTGGAGAAGTGCCTCCGCGTATGCGACGATCGAGTGAAGTCTTCGATCGTCAACGAATTGCTCTCCGTCGGCTCCTTCGAGCACTTGCTTCAGGATCCGCTCGCGAATTACGTCATACAAACGGCCCTCAAAGTCTCCGAGGTACTTAATTTCGCGTCCTTTCATAGTTTTCGGTGATATGAATTCGAGTCGATTGGGAATTTGTGATTTGTTGAATCTCAGGGTGCACTGCACAATTCTCTGGTGGAGAAGATCGAATCTTGCAGGGAGAGGACGAGGAACAGTCCCTATTCGAAGGGGATCTTCTCGAAGAAGCTCCTGAGGAAGTAGGGATTCGTAAATGTACGATGAAAGTCCTTTGCTTAGTTTTTTTTTTTTTAACGAATAAAACGTTCGTGTGTGTTGTTGTTATTAGAGGACTCCGGCGTTTGTTACAGCAGCAATTGCCGGCGATGACGTCATAGTCTTTTTTGTGTCCGTTGGGCTCTCTCTCGAGAGAGAGAGAGGGAGAAGAGTGTTGTCGCCATCAGTGATTTTGCAATGAAGAAGGAGAGGATTTGTGTTAGATTGTGCTGGTTTTTAGTTGGTGTCTCTGTGTCCCTTTTTTGCTTCTCTGTGTGAAAACTCAGCTGCTCTCTCCTTCGACGTCGTTGCGTGCGCAATATATTTATTTTGTTATAATATCATTTTTCCCTTCTCTTGAATTCTTGATAGCCGCATGCCTTTCTTGCAGGGAAATTTGGAGAATATTAAAATAAAGTTACAACGTTGTATAAATGAGATGTATGTATTAATTGTTGATGTAACGTTTCCAACGAATCATGTGATAAAAAAGTTAAACCTTCACATGTCATTCTCCCTACTTGCATTGCAACTTGAAGTTGCAAGTTGCAAAACCTTATCCAGCTATACTTGTTTACTTCTTAATCTTCTTCTTTTACCTTATTTTTTTCACCTTTTTTTAATGAAATTTAACCATTGAAGTAAGATAACGAGGGGCAATAATAATATAGGACGCTATCTAATTAATAATCATAATACTTCTTGCTCGTTTTTTTATATTTATCAAATATAAAAGATTCTCAATGGTACTCCTTGAAAAATTATAGCACTCTGCATAAAAAAAACAAAACCCAACTTTTATTATTCTGTTGTTTTCCTTTCTAAATTAGTTCTTCAACAAGGCTGTAAGCTGTGACTATAACGCCCATTCCACTATGGATAGAAAGTCTATATCCACTATGGATTATACTCTATATTCTTTAGATAAAAAAAATATTATTGATTTCCTTTACATATTTGTATTGAAAAACTAAGTTAAATTACAAATAACTCAAAAAAAAAAGTAATATTATGTATTTTTATATATTAGAGTTACACGTATTGTTTAGATTATTTGTCCGACATTAGAAAAATAACTTCACCCTATTCAATATATAAATCAAAGATGCCCCTCCTCCTAAAATTAATTGGTTTTAGGAATGAACCTCAAGTTAACATGGTATCAGAGCGGGTTTGATCTGCGTATTATCACGCTTGTTTGACTCACCACCCATCCGATTTGATATGTTCACGTGTTAGGCTTTGAATTGTGCCACACGTGAGGGGTGCGTGTTGAGATTATTTGTCCCACATTGAGAAATTAACTTCATCCGACTCAATATATAAATCAGAGAGGCCCCTCCTCCTAACACCAATTGGTTTTAGGAAGGAACCATCAATTTAACACGAATCGATACGCACATGCTTATAGTGCTTTTAGCCACCTTCTTATGTTTATCAAATTATTAAGGATTCTCGACGGTACCTCTTGAAAAATTAGAGCAATATACGTAAAAAAACCGAAATCCAACTTTTATTATTCTTTTTTCATTTCCAAAATAATTTGCTACAAATGCTACTGTTAACTGTGACTACAACGACCATTTTAATACGAATATAAAGTCTATATCCATTTATATTCTTTTTATGGACCACTAGAATGAATTTGTGTATCAACTTTCTATGGTTTTATTTAGATGAAAAAAGAATATCATTGATTTCTTTTATACCTTTACGTATTTGTATTAGAGACCGAAAGATAAATTATAAAAAAAAAGGAATAAACAGCTAATTGTTGTTAAACTACAATGATCAACAAATAAGGCCCAAATTCCTTCGCAAAAAAATAAGGCCCAAATCAAAAGCCCAATTAATCGAGTGGCGTGTGATTGATCGAAACGTGGACCAATGAGATCGTAGAAAGTGATCTGTATATCGATCCTCGCTCTCGTCCACGAGTTGGGATCGCTTCGACCGCCTTGAAATCGATCTCATTTGCCACGTGGCGTCAGGAAGCCACACCTATTTATTTATTTTCTTGGAAATAATAAACTATTCATCATTCACACTGTGAAAAAATAACAAATTGACGAAATCTTTTTTACCTCTCTCTAGAAGCTCCGAGATTTCACTGTACGAACGATCAGCGTTAGGGTTTTGTGAGCTGGTTACTTTTGTTTTTAAGCTAGCAGGTTCGCTGCAAGTGAAGTTTGCGTGATTTATACCTGTTTTATTTGATTCATCTGGTGAGTTCTCCGCCGATGTTTAGTTTTTCTTCATGTTATTTTGCTGTTGAAATGATCGGGATGGAAAAATAAGGACTTGGTGGTTATAGATCTTGTGGTTCTATTTTTTTTGGTGCTGAAGCAGATTTCATGAGTTGAGCAGGTTGTCTTTATGTTTGGATTTTCTTCTTCATACCAGAATGAAATGAAATTATATGTTTAGCTTTATTTTAATGAACAAGCGGACGTTTCTTACTTGATTTATTCGGAAATTTGCTTGATTTACTCGTTAGCAAAAATATATATGATAGTATATGACCACTGGAATTCCATATTGATCGGTTGTTCATTTTTGCAGATTGATTAGTCTTTGCTTTGCCTTATGCTTTTTTTTTACTGGTTGATTTAACGTGTGATAGGTGAAGGAAGAATTTGCTTATGAAGCAAAGTTCATGGCTGAGAAGTTGAAAGTAATGTTAGACTTGTGCATGTATGAGGTAAGGTCCTTTCGTTTGTAGTGTTACCGCTCCTAAAATATTGGTGGTTTTCTTCGATCTGGGCACGTGACTTACTGAAAAGTTTTTAATATTTTCTTGCTCCTAATCTATGACAAGTGAGGTGAAGCTCAATCTTTTCCCCTAATTTTCCAACTAATTAGAGAATAGCTACAGAGTGCTTAAGTTTGATTATTGGCAATCAGATATCCAAAACCTGACCACTGACTAGACAAGCTTTTTATTCTCATCACTTAACTCGTATGATTATGATTTATGGCTCGGTTTTATGTAGTTTATTGATCTATTTGAACTTTACAGGGGCTATATTTTGAGTGCAACAAATAATTTCGTATTTGTCACATCGCTTTTAATGTTTTTCTTACAAATGCTCCAGTGCAATTCCTGTATGTTGGTCTCTCACTCTATTCATGGAAGCATCTTATGCAGTAATTACAGCTAAAATTGTGTAATTGCTACAGTTTGAAGACATAGCTTGGGAGGATCTTTGCCCAAGCCATGATCACACCGTTCCTCATCCCAGTACCGCAACACCCGGTGGTATTTCTGGTTTCCCTGATACGAAACCACGTCACGAAGTAGTGATGTCAACTAACAGTCAAGAAAATTCTGCTGATGGATACATTTACCATTATGGAGAATTCGAAGAATTTGCATCTTTGAGTGAAAGAAGTAAAATATCGAACAAGGATGTGTTCTCCTCTTCAATGGATAAGGACTCAACGCATGAAGCATCATCTGTCGCTTCAGAAGATATGTCACAGAGTGATGTCTTCAAAAGCAATGATACAAGCTCAAACGAGAATGGATTCTGCACGAATCTTGATGAAAAGACAGCTACGGCTGATAAGAACTCGTTTAGCTACCCTCTTGGTGATGCAACTCATGCAGAGAATAATCTTGACTTTGGGGCCAGAGACTCTGGTGACCTCTCCTATTATGAGTGGCCTGAAATTGGCAACTTTGAAGATGTTGATAGGATGTTTAGGTAATGAAGAACTAATGCGTCTTTTGTGTTAACTTTTTTTATTACATTACTTTTGCTTATGAGTTTAATTATTTTAGGAGTTGTGATTCGACATTTGGACTCGAGGGAAGCAAAGATGATGGATTTGGCTGGCTTTCATCAGCAGATGAGGTTGGGGAGTCCAAAGATGAAATGGAATCCGATGCTAGGTTTACATTGTCAGAGAACGAAGCCAAATGTTTGACCAACAATGATCCTGCTATGACCAGTGCACCCATTTTGTTTAATGACGATCTTCTGAGCTCTGATAAATCCCAGTCTTACTTATCTTTTGTTGATGGAGCTGCTCTGTCTAATGGAAAAAATGGTGTTCCTGCTAAAGCCCAAGTAAGAACTTCCATGCTACTTGATTTAAGTTGAAAAGCTTTCATTTATTACCAAAGAGTAGAATTATTTTGTTACTGGTCAACCTGATTATGTTACAGTGTCCTGTAATCCTACAGGTATAAGAATAAAAGTTAGGACAAAGACAAACAAAAGTCGAAAGTGCATGATAATCATAGTAATAAAAAGGTTTAAATTCATACCCTTTACGAAACCTGGAGAGGGTAAGTTGGGTTTTGTTTTGAGATTGAAGATTGTTTACCACGTTGATAGTGGTATGACGAAAACCTTTGTTTTGATATATTTTGGCAGATGATCAATAACAGAAACCAACCTAAGCTACAACAGCACTCAGGGGGGAAAAGAAAAGGAAACCACCCTGCGAATGGCAACTTCAGTTATTCGAGTAACTTATCCAACGAGACCACACAAGTCCCATCTAAAGCTACCTCTCATCTGGATTTCTCATCTGGGGTTATGCGACCTCATCAAGCCCTCAGCCTCAGTTCCTTTGGCTACACACCAAATCATTTCACTTACACTCATTCAGGCAGCAGTTGTCTACCTGGTCCAAAGTTAACAAACAAAGCTGGGGCCTCACTCTCTGACTCCGTGAAGCAGGGCCAATTGAAATTTGAGAATAATAGTGATGCAGAAGGTGGATCTCCGACTACTCCCGCAGAATTTGGTTCCTCAATTGTGAGTCAAGCAGAGAGTTTGAGGACGGGAGATAATTCAATGGAAGCTGCTAGTTTTCGGCAGCTTCAGCTAGTTATGGAGCAGGTATTGGTTCCTCATTATCATAAATCTTCCTTCCACAAATCGATACAGTGTGTTTAGTGCTCCTAGCTTTTGCTGAATCTGAAGATTCTTTCAACATAGCTGTAAAGATTAAAGCTTGTTTTAAGAATATCTATGTTTGTTTAGTTTTATAATGCACCGTTGAACACATTTCCTCTTCATTCACTGATGGGCTTCGAAATGTTCGAACTAATTAACATTTTTTTTGGGGTGGGGATTAGTTGGATCTGAAGACAAAGCTGTGCATTAGGGACAGCTTGTACCGTCTGGCTCGGAGCGCGGAGCAAAGGCACAACCAGGCAAACTTGTGTCACAACGGAGATGAAATGGAGGGAAACGGAGCATTCGTGGCAGAAGATGAAACCAAGTAAGCAGCCACTTAACTTCTTCTGCCTCTGAAAATCTCCTATAAACTATGCAAGAATTCAAGCATCTCACCATATTTTTCGTTTCTCTTTGGGACCAGTTTTATAGACATGGAGACACAAACAAATCCAATAGATCGTTCCGTCGCGCACTTGTTATTTCACAGGGCTCCGGGATCGTCAAGTGAACCTTCGAATTCGCCTTCTGCTGTAAGCATTTTACACTCAAAAGCACCCCCTTTTTTTTTTTAAAAAATAATTTTTAGTATTCAACAATTTATAACGCAAGTGTCCTACGTTGAGCAGGTTCACGGGAATACAAAGGCCGATAATGTGGTCATCTGCAAAGGAACGGCCTCTGGAAATGGAGAAATTGGATGAATCCCACATGAGAAACGTGTTGAAAAGGCAGTTCCTTTCATCAGAAAAAGAAGCCAAAACCGCGGCACGAGCTTCTCTGTACTAAGTTTGTTATAATCTCCTGTTGTATACCGAATGTCATAATACCCCCGAATGGAGGCCGATCCCGGCGGTTGAGTTACTGAGCCGTTTGAATCCTTAACTATATGTTTAATTACTACGTTTTCCTCCTGTAATGACACTCTTGGTTAACGTCTGTTCAATTTTAATGTTATACTAAGTATCTATTTCCCATCAATCCTCTTTAACATAACTGGTTAATGAGATAAACAGACACAGCACATGACAACAGAGTTTATAACCAAATCAAGAAGAGTACAATAAACCAAAAGGTATTAAAAAGCCTAGTGAAGCAACGATAGAGAAAGAAAGCATATTCTCTTACTATCTAATCGAATTGCTGGCGCAGCTGCATTTCAGTTTCGCTCTTCCACGTGGCGTGCGAGGATTGGCCCTTCATTCTCTTGCTCTTCTCCTTATCCTTCATAAGGGATCCTTTCTTCTTGGAAGGTTCTTTATCAGAGTCCAACGAAGGTCGATCGTTGCACACGGGACACACCATTCCTTTTACGTGTGAGAAAGTCTTCGGGACCCCGCATTTCAAGCACATCCTGGTACGTTACATACAATCTTATTACTTCTATCGGTATATCACTGTACACTGGAAAACATTCTCCGTGCCATATTATTACGTGGTGGTTGTCATTACATATAATTCATGAATCTTTATTGAGATTGATGAAGAATTAGAAGACAAACCTCAGAAGATCAGCTGCATCTTCTGCATTTGGATTTCCAGCGGTGGACACGCGTTTTCCGCCTTGTGCGGTGTTATTGTTCGTTCCTCCTTGAGAAGCAGTGCTTCCAATATCACTACGAACTCTCTCATGGATCCCGACTAGCAGAGCCTTGGACTCCACCACAGCACCTGCATATTCAACAACAACAGCATAGAAAGATAGAGAGAGAGCCACAAACCGAAAATATTTATCATCACGAAAGTTTCAAGGTACTGACTGATACAGAGTTATGTTGTCCCAAGACAGGAAAAATTGGATCCGTTGATTTAACAGTTGCATCAGTTCAAGAGAGGAAAGAAGGGCAATGAAGAGGTAAAACCTGCAGGCAAATCTTTCCTGTCTCTACGATTTCTCTTTCCGCCGTGCCTTTGCTCCTCCGCCTTCGCGTCCTCTTGAACAGTGTTGTTCAGAAACTTTGGCGGCCCTGAAATCTACATTTTTTGTCCCCGAAATAAAAGTCAGAAAATAGTTTAAAACATGAACTGCAGCAAAAAAGGCAGTAGCTTGCGAATTAGGCGGTGGTTGATTGACGAATATTGAGCTGAATTTTACTTCAGAGAACGCGTCGAACGCGGACGGCAACGACGAAGAGGACGGCGGATTGGGATCCGACAAGGGTTTGTACGATTTCGCCTTCTTTGAGACGACGCCGTTTCGCTCGTCCTCATCGGATGAGAATTGTCCTTGGGCGTTGGCTTCTTCTTCCTCTTCTTCGGCTGAGGAGTAACCTTCCAACAGTGCTAAGCTCATTTTCTTTCGATTCGATAATTCCCAGAGCTCTTAAGAATATGAGCTTAATAAGCTCGCCTTCAATCAGTGTTGTGGAGGGCTAGCGATGCGATTGAGAATCATTTGGCGTAATTACGTCTATACCCTCTATTAATATTAAATTATTAGATATTTTCTTACAACTCAATCTTTCTTTCTAACCTTATTAATTAATAAAAAAAATAGAATATAACACCGAGGTTAAATCAGGAACAAATCCATCTCTCCGTTGGAAGTCGGTCAACAAAAACCTTTCCTGTTTTCGTTTTTAGCTCGTGCTCAGACCCTCAATAAATCTTCGTTACCCGGGAAATAATTCGGGTGAAGGATTTCTAGGGCTTAGGCAGTGAACGTATTTGTTGTGTGAAGGGCTTGTGGGATCGATAATCGTACCAAGTATAAACGCATAAGAGGGGAAAAGGTTTTTGGGGATTGAGATATAATCACTGCCATGGATAAAATGTTTGGTAAATTGCGCAATTTGGACGCGTACCCTAAAGTTAATGAAGATTTCTACAGCCGTTCCCTTTCTGGTGGTGTTATCACGCTCGTGTCGTCCATCGCCATTGCTTTACTTTTCATCTCTGAGTTCAGTACGTATTGTTCGACCCTTTATATATGATTACTTAGTTTTATCTTTTTTCTTGAATTCGCTACTATTTGATCGCTTGTTTGGCTTGCTTTGTTTGTGATCTAGTGAGTCTGTTAATGTTACTTCTTTTGTCCCGGGTTTTGAATGTGTGAAATGAGAGAAGATTTTGTGTGATTTTTATCTTTAGGAGACGTTGAGAGGGTATGGATCTTAATGCTTCCAGAAGTTTTACGGCTTTGATCTATGGTTTGAAATGTATTGTAGGATTTCGAGCTTTCGCAACTCTAATTATATGTGGCGCATGTGTTATGTCGTTGATATTTCATCAAATTCTGAGAAATCGTACAGTTTCCAGCTGTTTTGTATATTGCAAGTTTTGGGTTTAAATTTTGTGTTGGTGATCTATCGTCCATATGAAGAATCAATTTAGATGAATACCTTTTGGTCGAGCTTAATTGTGTCTTTGATGCATATATCATATATACGTTTCAGCCAAAAGATAGACATAAATGCGTAAAGAATAACCATGTCAACGAACTGGTATATTTTTTAATCTTTATAAGATAATGATTATGGAGCTAACCAATTCTGAACATATATCGTAGACCAGTGTTTTCAGTGTGTTCTTAAGATTTGCGTTATGCTTGCAGGGCTATACCTTCACACCGTTACTGAAACGAAGCTTGTTGTAGACACTTCAAGGGGAGGAAAATTACATATCAATGTATGATGACTCATGATGCTCGCATGATGCTGATCAGTGTTCAAAAAATATCCATCTCGCTGTTATCTCTGTAGATGTTGTTATGTTTGTAGTTCTCTTACTTTGGGAGCAACTCTTACCTTTGGAAATTGTTGTATTCTGTCATATACCCATATTTTGTCTTCTGGATGAAGATTATCTAATCATTTAATTATTAAAGGCATGCTAAAAGTTTATTTTTACACTTCTCGGTCTTTTAATACCAGTAAATCTACCTTTGATTACAGTTTGATGTCACTTTTCCTGCCATTCCGTGTACACTGTTGAGCATCGATACCATGGATATCAGTGGGGAGAGACATCTTGACATAGTACGTGATGCATCTGATTTTGTTCAGATTATTTGTATCGTCTGAACAATCTACTTGAGTATATCATCATTTGTGTTTTGTTATGTTTGTTTTCTCATATTCTACAGTAAGACACTTTGATGGGTGTGTTTTATATATGTCACTAAACTTGCAGAGGCATGATATCTTTAAGAAGAGAATTGATTCTCATGGTAATGTGATAGAAACAAGACAAGATGGAATTGGTGCTCCCAAGGTTAGTAAATTATTTCTCTCTCTATCTCTCTCTCTCTCTCTCTCTCTCACACACACACACACACACTCTTAATATATACGCATTAAGTGAGACTGATTCGCATTTTTCATTACAGATTGAGAGGCCTTTGCAGAGGCATGGTGGCAGACTTGAGCACAACGAGACTTATTGTGGTTCATGTTATGGAGCCGAAACGGTATCTCTATCCATATTGTTATTCCGGTGTTCGAATTATTTGTGAACCAAGCTAGAAGTAGTGTCTATGTTGATGTGTTTTTCCTTGATCAAGAATTTAATCATTATCTGTGAATGTGACATCTCTTCTCTTCTTCATAGTTATTTTGTAGCCTTGAGCAAAAAGGTAGCATTAGTGGCAGTTGTTCGTATCCTGAGTTTGCATATTGTATAGACCTATTAATTTTTACTGATAATTTCTGGTTTCTGCTTGTTGTCTACTAATCAATATTTTAATTCTAATTTTCTCTTGCAGTCTGATGAGGAATGTTGCAACTCATGTGAAGAGGTTCGTGAAGCATATCGAAAGAAGGGCTGGGGTGTTACTAATCTAGATTTGATCGATCAGGTTTGTACGATTCTGTTTGATATTCAGCTTAACTTTATCGATTATATAGTCTTAGAATCAGTAAGCTATTGCTTGTGGAATTTTTCGATCTTACTAATTACTAACTACAAGTTTTTCTCAAATGGAAACGTTTCGTTCCGTATAATATTCTCTCAGTGCAAAAGAGAAGGTTTTGTGCAAAAAGTAAAAGAGGAAGAAGGTGAAGGATGCAACATACACGGGTCGGTGGAGGTTAATAAAGTGGCCGGGAATTTCCATTTCGCCCCGGGTAGAAGCTTCCATCAACAGGGTGCTAATCTTCTGGAGTTACTAGCTTTACAGACAGAAAGTTATAATGTAAGGATTCGACTGCTAATGCCAATGATTCTATGTTTTCACCTTTAACTTCAATCCCCATTTTTGTCGCGAATCATTCTCTTTTTCTGTTTTAACTTTTCGTTGCTTTATCATGCCATGCAGATAAGCCACAAGATTAACAAATTATCCTTTGGTGATCCCATTCCTGGCATTGTGAATCCATTAGATGGGTAAGTTGTCCTTAATTTAAGGCTCTGTTTGGAATCCCTTGTGATGGTTGATTGGTTAAGATTTTTCTGTTAACTTGCAATCTTGGTGAACCTTACTATGAAATTCAGGGTGCAGTGGGTGCAAAAGATGCCAAATGGAGTATATCAGTATTTTCTCAAGGTCAATACCAATTACTTCTTACCTACCAATTTCTTAATTTATGCATTTTTGAGAAGTCCTACCTTTCTAAAACACTTTCACACTTCCTCTTAGTGCCTTTATATTTTTTTCCCTAAAAAAGGTCTAAATATACTTTTGCAGGTTGTTCCAACTATATATACCAATGTTAGAGGCCATACGATTCAATCCAATCAGGTAATATAGGACGAGATTGGAATTTTCAATCAGCACTCCTTGGTCATGTTTCAAAACATTAAGGCTCTCATTGCTTGTGCAGTTCTCAGTGACGGAGCACTACAAAAATTCCGAAGAGGACCACTTCAGATCGCTCCCTGGAGTTTTCTTCTTCTACGACCTTTCTCCTATAAAGGTTGTTCTTTATTTGCCAGCCATTGTATACTTCTGAATTATATTATATATGGCATGAGTTTCATCTGCTGAAACACATAAGATTTTGACATCTTAATATATTCTTTAGTGTGTTAGAATTGGCTTTTATATGATGAGCTTCATATTATACGTGCATTTCATGATTTTGCAGGTAACATTCACAGAGCAGCACTCATCGTTCTTACACTTCCTGACTCATATCTGTGCCATTGTGGGAGGTATCTCTACTTATGTTTTTCAACATATAATTATGCAATTGCTTTGTTCCTTTTTGCTTTTGGGAATTTGTGTGTGGCTGACAGAAAAAAGAAAAAGAACTCAATAACTAGACAAACTACTTTCGAAACTTTCATGTTCATTATTTCTTGTAAATCTCTACGAAATCATCAACACATTTCACCTTTCAATGGCGCAGGCGTATTCACCGTGGCTGGTATAGTGGACTCCTTTGTATATCATGGACACAGAGCATTAAAAAAGAAAATGGAACTTGGCAAACTCAGGTGAAGCCTTCAATAACTTATCATCCAATCAAAGAAAAGAGAACACCAGCTATAAGGTACATCACCATCACTTTGAGTTGTATTTTACCACACAATCGTTGGGCTTTAAGCTTTCCGTACAAAGAGCACGGGTTTTTTCTTTATTCGACTAGTTGAGTACGTGGCAGTGCAGTTCAACATTGATTGATCCTAAGATCTTTGTTTCAATCATACTGCTTATGCTTCTTCTTATATTGAGCCATTGCTTTTGCTGGATACATATAAATATTTATCTCACAAGAGATGAATGAAGTGAAAAGCTGTCACTTTTTGGTACCTGAAAAGCAAATGAACAAAAGAAACCTGCTACTATACTACTCTCCTTCAACGATCGAAACCCGCGAAAGATTCGATCTGAAGATCTCAAAGTCGATGCTTTCCCGTTCTTCTTTCGAGAGGCACGAAGACAAACACTGTTCGATCAACTCCTTGCCACTTGGCACGTTAGTTTTCGAATGCTTTTGAAATTTCATGACACGTTGCAAGTTGGTGTCCGAAGGATCTTTCGCGTAGCTGTCGAGTATGTCCCGAATGGCCCCGCACCAGATGGGTCGGGCCACTTTGAGGAACTCGTTGACGATGGAAATGGGCATGCTTGTGGTCCCCACGTCCGCCTCGTGTTGCCCGCCTTTGCCGTGGTAATCCGAGCCCCCGAGCTTCAGAAGCTCGTACTTATCGGCCAAATCGCAGTATTCTGCGGACAAAAAATGCGAGAAAAGTTTGAAATTTTAAAAGGCTTGGACAAAATTGCTGGTATTGAATTTTAAGAGGATATGATAATTTTGGGGCAATCAGTTTAGAAATTGAAGCGAGTTTGAGGAAACGTAAATTAAATTTTGCGATTTTAGAACAATAAGTTTCAAAATCGAAGCCGTAAATTAAATGTTGCAATTTTAAGACAATAAGTTCCAAAACATAAGCAATTTCATGACACAATTAACGTCGGATATTGAAACTTTATGTCCTCAAATTGGAGCATTTTTAAGACACATAAATTAAGGGTTAGCAATTTCAGGATAATAAGTTTCAAAATCGAAGCAATTTGCGGACAAAGTTTCGAATTCTAGCGTTAATTGTGTCCTCAAATTCCTTCAATTTTGGAACTTACCGTCTTAAAATTGCCAACCATTAATTTACGCGTCCTCCAAATTAGGGGTGAAAACGAGTCGAGCTCGAGCCGAGCTCGGCTCATTTTGCTGGGCTCGAGCTTGAGCTCTCGACTCATTTTCCTGGGGCTCGAGCTCGATTACATATATATGTGCTCAAGCTCAAGCTCGAGCTTTTAGGCTCGTTTTCAATAAAAAAAATAAAAAAATATAATAAAAAAAGCTCGCGAGCCTGTTTGGAGCTTTCGAGCTTTCTCAAGTGAGCTCGACAAATATGAGCTCGAGCTCATTTTCTGCGAGCTCGAGCCGAGCTTTTTTCTAGCCGGCTCATCGAGCTTGAGCCGACTTGGCTCATCTTACACCCCCCTACTCCAAATGCTTCAATTCGAATCTTAATGTACGAAACCCTTTAATTTATCTGTCTATATAACGCCCTCACCCCTAATACACATGACCAAATAGGAAGGAGTAGGACACACAAAAATCCTTACCAGATAGTTTCCCATCGCTTCTATAAGCCTCTAAGCCATGCAAGCCTGCTTCTTTGAGCCTCCTTACAACAACAGCAGCAGGATTCTTCAAAGCCCACGGATGTGCCAAAACCGCAACTCCCCCCGTCGAACATATGAATTCCACCGCATCCTCAGCAACGGGCTCACTCCCCCTTTTTTTTAAAAAAAAAATAGATGAATTTTCCTTCACTATACATTAAATAATCACCAGACACGAATTTCTTTTATCTACGATTATTATTATTATTATTATTATTATTATTATTATTATTATTATTATTATTACGTTGAATAAGCGGGGCCCCCGTCGTAGAGATACCGAGAGAAAGCTTGCTTGAGGTTCTCGACATGGCCGGCCTCGAGCAGGGCCCGAGCTATGTGGAGCCTCCCCGGGGCAACGCCTTTTCCCGCAATCTTTGCAACTTTCTCCCATTTGATTGGAAGCTTGAGCTCGTTGAGCTTCGATACGATGTTCTTGGCACGGAGGAACCGGCCCTCTCTGATGCTGCCCAAGAACTCCTCCACTTCTGCGGGTTTCGATGGCCCGCAGCTGCTGTAGTACGCGAGGATGTGAACGGGTTCTTCAGCACCCGGGTTCCTTTTCGTAAGAAGTAGACACAACGAAATATGTGTCGGTTTTTGGAAGGGAAAAAAAAAACCTGATTAGGAATGTGATTTGAATCGAGAAAAAGGGGAGATTTTTATGACCTTGGGTGGAAGATTGTGCTAATTTCGACACCGGGGATGATTTTGATGCCGAATCTTCGAGCTGTTTCCATGGCTTCGGGTATGCCGAACATTGTATCATGATCTGTTAAAGCCAGAACTTTTACCTGTTATATGAGACATAAATATCTAAAAATCAAGCCTTTTTTCCAGATGTAATCAGCTTATTAACTCAGTGAAAAGAGAAGAAAATGAAGCAATAAAAGGGACAATCATGAAGATCCTTATTAAAACTGCCATTGTCAGCTTAGGCAGCAATGAAAGCACAGCAGAAATCTGGTAAAAATCGAATCTTTAACACACAACTGGTTCCAGATTACATCACCACCGTCCATTCTCAATCCAATGAAAATCAAATAGACACGACAAGCATGGGAAGAAAGGCAAAATAACGAGGACCCTTATCTCATCTCAGGAAAAGAAACGAAAGATTTCCAGCAAAAATAAGAGAATAAAATCGGTTAATTCTGAATCTCGTCACCCCGTTGTGATGTGCCCTTTCGACGAGCTTTGCAGGAGACAAGAACCCATCGCTGCACGTCGTGTGGCAGTGAAACTCGAACACGAGCTTCTCCTTTGGGTGATACCATTGAACCCCAAAACCATCGAGGAATGGGTCCACGAAATTATTACTGCCGCAGCAACTGTTCGATTGCTTCTCCAAGAAAACCCATTCGCTGACGGACTTGTACGCCGCCGTCTGCTCGAGGTTCATCTTCCTCTTGGCGCCGCCCCTCTTCTTCTTCTTCTTCTTCTTGCTCTTGTTATCACCGTTGGTAACGTCGCCGCCGATGTTCGAGGTTGACTTTTGGGGGATTTCTCTGTCGCTCATCGTGTTCTGAGGGTACGAAAAAGAAGATGACGAGCGCCTGAGTGTTTATGAAGGATATTTGGTAGGCTGTTTCAGGTCAAGAAACAGTAGCAGATGCGTAGGTTGTTTGTAGGGTGTATCTATCTAAGCTATTTTGTACATGAAAACTGAAGAGGTTCACTTTACAGGTTTTACTCTGCCGGGGTAATAACTCTTTGGGAAATATTCCTAATTTCTCTTCTCCTTTACTATTACAACATATTATTATCTTACAGTTCTAAAAAATATGCATCGATGCTCTCTCTCTATCTCTCTCTCTCTCATAATAAATAATAAAAAGGGTAACTTAGGTACAATAATGAGTGTTGCTCTTCGATGGGATAGTTGTAAAATGGGTAGAAATAAGTGTGACATATCATCGAGATATACCAAGATTATAATAATAGTGATAATACACCTGAAGTATATAATTCAATTTTTTGAAATGTTGAGTACCAAACTAGCATAACTATATAATCTTATCTAGTATATATATTAACCGAACGTTAAGTTTGAAGAGAGCAGAGGAAAGAACAGCAGAATATTGCACTAAAGTGGACAGGAAATATTGAAGTGTCTAAAAACTAAAAAGCAATCAACTTTTAGAACAAGAAAAATGAATGAAGAGATGCCCATACGATTTCTATGTTCAATCAATCAATCAATCAATCAATCATATCCTAAAATTTAATGAAATCGAAAAGTCAATATTATCAAGCTTCTGAGGTTTTTTGTCTCGGGCTCTTTTTCCCAACCGTTTAATTACGTCAGAAACAGCAGAAGACTGTATTGTCAAGATCTCCATTTAACCAGAGAAGTCTTGTCTCAAGAGTGGCTTCAAACAAACAAATCCTTGTCTTCTCTTATGTTTCTGAGCAGGGCAACGCAAATATTTACCGAAAAATAAAGAAAATGACGAGTGGTGTATGTAAATGCAGAAAAAAGGCCCATATGTCTGTCTTTAATTAGAGACTGTAAGAACTGCCAACTGAAGTGATGTGACGGAAGCAGACGGCATAGATATGCATGCATGGAATCAGATACTGAAGCAATCTTTCTTTACAATTTTAATGAACTGTTTTATCAAACAAATGAGGATCAAAAATCATATGCGGAGCTGATTAATAGTACTTGATGCTAATCCTTTTCATGATAGTCCTACATACCTTATTTTTAGAGGGCCTCATTTGCGATGATCATGTGGCGAATGCAACACAATCTTTGGTCATGGGGAGCTGATGAATGGCACAATGATGAATGAAAGTTATATCTTTTGATTCTCTATTACCTCCGTTACGATACATCGTAATCATATCGAACAATTTGAAACCTGAAACGGGCATGGAAAAAGGAGAGAACTTGTAAGATAACATAAGCTAACCACATGCTTCAGATTTGAATACACTTACTAGGAATATTCTGCACGAGATGGCAACATTCATCGATTTCAACTCTCCTGTGAAGGGTTTATCTCTATAGCTCTCTCGTGGAGCTTGCTTGCCAGTGACTAACTTTTCTTTCCTAAACCGGTCAAGGTGTTCTTGATATTCTTCTAGTTCGTTCTCCAACTTCTCAATGAACTGACTCGTATGATCTAAGGATTGTTCATATCGATACTTCTCCAGAGCCTGCATTTGAAATATACATTCAAAATTGACAATAACGAACAATAATAAAAAGCACACGGACCATCAAATGTCACCCCACATTCTAGTCACACAATACGATATATCCCGCGTATCATCTTTCCCCGTTAACTAACCAGAAAAATAAAATTACTATTTTTGCATAATCCCACGATGTATGATATAATGTATGAGTTGACATTAGCAGATTCAAAAATGAAGAAAAAAGCTGAACATTCAAACCGGCCATCTA
This sequence comes from Linderniella brevidens, assembly GCA_004919715.1. Taxonomy (NCBI): domain Eukaryota; kingdom Viridiplantae; phylum Streptophyta; class Magnoliopsida; order Lamiales; family Linderniaceae; genus Linderniella; species Linderniella brevidens. Next base: position 9,513,603 of record SWDC01000149.1, on the reverse strand, counting down.
TGCTCGAGAAATTTCTGCTAAGGCCCACCAAGAAAGAGGCTGACTATTACCTTTGCTTTGGATAAAGTTTCAGGAGGCGACATGACATGTGGTTGAACATAATTCTTGCCACGATAGAAAATAATTACAGTATTTGGATTTACGTCGATGATAATGCCTTTACTCAACCTAGTGAGCTCCTCAGCATATACGCGAATTTGTCAAAGTCTGCAAGGTTTACAGACAACTTTAACGGTCTCGTGCTTCTTCCAATGGAGATGCATATTAAGCACAACCCCACCAAATACTCCTCTTCCCCACAATGGAACATAATGCTTCTTCTTCTCACCGTACGCTTTAGATAAAACCTTTCCTCTTCTGTCAAAATCTCGGGATCATACGTTTCCTGTTTAGGCATCTCGTATTTCACTCAGCTTTTCGATCAACCAAGCTCCTTTTCTTTTTGCCTGTGATGAGAAATGTGCAAAAATAGTAGGAAACGGTGATCAATTAAAGGGAATAGCAGGATTGAAGTTCAAATTTCTACTAAGGCACTTCAACCTTTTCAAGCTTATACCTCATTCGAACTTCGGGATTTGGAGATTTCATTTTCCTCTTTGCTTTTAACCGATAGAATCTAAGTTCGTTTAGCTTTGTTTTTCTAGAGATTCTTGCCAGTCTTTTGGCTTCGTCTTTCTTCGAAGATTTCTTCTCACCACCACATTCATCGCCAATTCTAAACCTTATAACATCTGAACCCGTCCTCAGCTCACCAGATGCAATAGTTGCTGCTTTAGAATACCCTCTATGAACTGTAAGGTGATGCACGGATGTACATATTCCCTCAACAAACATAGCCGAGGCAGATGCATTGCATATGGAAAGTGACGAAAAGGGTGCGATCTACTGTGATTCCCATCTCGAAAATAATATGAAGGAAGCTTAGCTTCTACTGAATAAGCATCGGGACAACTGCTTCTTCTGAGGCGTACAAAGCTTCGAAGATAACCCCTAAATATGAAATAACAAAGGCCCCATGAACTAAATTCTTCCAATCAAACATACATAAGAATATTCGGTTATTTTGGCGCAAAAGAACTAGGAGCAATCTATTAAAGAGCAGAAAATATCAGTAACTACACACATGAAACATCTATATTTTCACAGGAGCAGGCTGAAAATAATCATAAGACAACAAAAGAGAGCTGAATTGAAACATGCTAGCTTCCCATTGCCTGAAAAAACAGTATAATTGCTATCTAGCCGCCTGAAAAAACAGTATAATTACCATCTAGCCACAAAATCAGATAAATCTCGGCTATAACAGACATCGAACACACAGTGGATAGGGAGAACCAAGTTATTAGAAAGTACAAATTCTTCGTCTAATTTAGTAGTGTACATTGCAAACCGGTCAAAGACGCAACAATACACGCACAGAAAGAACTTACCGATGGATTAAGGCCGAGATCCGAGCTTTGGCGAAGAAGACCATGCTTGAGAAAAGACAGAAAATCGAAGCTTTTGGCAATTGGCATCACCCTGTGGCACTGCACCACCTGTGGAAGCAGGTGACATGCTACCATCACTTTTGGGTGTTTAATGGGCCTATCAAACCCAACAGTATATGGGCTTAGGCCCGAATCTGACATGAGTAAACCCACTCGACCGGTTATGGGCTTAGGCCCGAATCTTGCACTGAGCCGGCCATGAATTTGTGCACCATACAACAGTTTCGTTGTTTCTTCTCTTTATTTATTCTTCGGTACAATTAATCAAAAAGGAAATATTTAATAAAGTTTTGAAAACAAATTCCCGTTGCCCACGTCAACAAAATAACAAAATTATAATATTACATTCGCCTATATTTGTATTTAATATTATATAGCCTGCATTTCGTTTTTTATCCACTACCATAATGTCATAGCCAAAGGGGACAAATTAAGAAGCCGACTACAAAACATCTGACCGAAACCCAACTTACTACTAATTGGTAGGACTGAGCAAAAATATTCGGAATCCGGAATCCGATCCGGTATCTGGTTTATAAAATCCGGAAAACTGGATATTCGATTTTTAAAACCGGATCGGATATCTGAATTCGAATATTTTAACATAAACCGGATCGGATACGGATACGCTCGGTACTAAAATCCGAATATCCTGTATCCGGTTTATTATTTAAAATAAATTAATTAATTAAATAATAGCCCAAAAATAAAGAATAATTAGGCCCAAAAAGAGAAAAAAGAAAGAAAAATAGCTCAATATTCTAATTTGACCCAAATAAAATATATCGGATTGAATTTATATCATTCGTGAAAATAAATTGAGAGTTGAAAACTAAATCGAATACGTTACAATCAATATTTTTCAAAAAAAATAATCGAAATAAAAAACCGGATTTCGGATATCCGATTAAAATCGGATCGGATACGGTTCTAGGTTTTCGATATCCGAAAATCCGGATATCCGGATTTCGGATGTAAAAAAATCCGGATATCCGGATTTGCTCACCCCTACTAATTGGATCTCATTTTTTGCGTGAAGAACCAAAATACATCAAAAATTTCAAGAAATTTTGCCCTTTTCCTTCCTCGCTTTTATTCATTTTATTCCATTACATTGTCCTTGCAGTATATCTTAAAAGGGATAATTATTTCGTTGAAGGACTTGATAGTGACGATAGTGACGATATTGAAAGAAAAAGATTTGGTGGACACGTTTCGAGCAACCATTGATTTGGTTACAAACTTATTATACGATGCAGCCTCCGACCCATTATATAATTACCTCGTATGCTTTCCTTCGTAATCTCCCAACTAACGCACACACTCTCCGATTTTGTCACCAACACACACACACACACTATATATATTTATCATTTGAAAAAGTCCCACATATCCAAGTGCCTCACTTTCAGGCAGCAACATCCGTTATGCTCAAATAGCTTGGTGTTAATTAATTGAAAGGCTATGCGTAACAAAATCGTGGAGGTTAAGTGAGAAATCTTGATATATATAGAGGGAGACATTTTATTTATAGAATGAGGATACTGTGTGATGCGTGTGAGAGTGCTGCTGCGGTCTTATTCTGTGCAGCGGATGGGGCAGCTCTTTGCCATGCTTGTGATGAAAAGGTTGTTGCTTCCCTTTTTTTTTTTATATCTTTGATCTTATGGGATAATTCAAAATTATTACTTTGTGCGGCAATGAGCAATTGCTAATCAATGTTAACTATGGGTTGCTTCAGGTCCATACGTGCAACAAACTAGCGAGTAGACACGTAAGAGTGGGACTAGGAGAGCCCAACGAAGTCGCCCGCTGCGACATATGCGAGAATTCGCCCGGTAAATAAAAATAAAATAAAAAATGCCACCTTTTTATTTCCTCGAAAAACATTTTCTTTCTTTCGAATACCATTATTCCCGAGAAAAAAAATTATGTCGCGTGCAGCGTTCTTTTACTGCGAGGTCGACGGGAGTTCCCTCTGCCTCCAGTGCGATGTGATCGTGCACATCGGCGGTAAAAGAAGGCACCGAAGGTATCTTTTGCTGAGGCAACGAGTAGAGGTTTGTTTGTTCTCAGTTGATTTTACACACACGAACTTGTCCTCGTTCATTTTTTTTTTATTTTTTTTTTGAGTAATTAACTTTATCAGTTTTTGCTTTTGAATCACTATGTTTGATAATTGCAAAAATACGTCACTAAATTTATATATCTTAACAAAACTGGATCACCGGTGAATTTCCAGCAAAAGTCGCCGGAAATTTGATGTGCTGATGGCGTACCTACTGACATGTCATCGGTCGCGTTGTATTTCCGGAAAATATTTTCCGAAAAATTAAAGCCTTTATTGATGTCCTTTGTCTAGCTCCCGAGGGTCGAGCCGGGATCGCAAAGAACAGCAAATCTCAGGGAAGAATCTAAGAGGGAACAAGCTCACATGTCAGCTTTTAATGTCTGCAGCGAGGATAAAATGGAGAACAATTCGATCGATCTCAATTCGAGACCTCAAAGGATGCAGAGGCAAGCTTCAAATTACAACCAGGTATTTAGTCTTTTCAATATAATCAGCTGCTGTTATTTTATAATCCTCCCAATTTCATCGTACTTTTGTGTAAAATCGTAATAAGGAACGAGAGAATGTTTTGATGGATACTTCAAACCAGATTCAGACGAGTAAGTGATGGATACTTCAAACGAGATTGTTACAACTATGGAGGATTACTAGTTTTTTTTTGTCTTCTTCCTTCTTTTTGCTACAGCTGATGAGGCTTTTCATGCTTTGTAAGGTTGATGGTGTTGTAAATTCCTGGGTTTTACTCATCAATGAAGAAAGCTTTTAGCTTTTTTTATCCGTCAATTACAGGCCACTAAGTAACGTATTTGATTTCTTTTGGGTCACTTGTGAATTTTCCGACAAAAATCGCCGGAAATCTCACCTGGACGATGACGTGGCTGCTGACATGTCATTGCCTTGGCTCTGACGAGCAAAGCCTCCTGAGCCGCCTTGACCTTCTCGGGGAGACCGCCCCACGTCTTAAGGCACATGTCCTGCAGAGCCCGAGCGTAGGAGAAGGACACGTGCCACGGGTTCGGCGATTGGTTCATCGCGTTCAGGTTCAAGGTGGCGTCCACCTCCGATTGCCCACCGGACAAGAACTGTTGTCCAATAGGTTTTTTTTTCTTTTAAGAAAATTGCGAATGAAATTTAATCGAATATATAGCGAAAACTATAAGATTGGTGTCACTAACTATATCAGTTCTTTTGGTTCATTATGTTTGATAATTGTAAAAATATATCACTAACTTTGTATATCTTAACAAAATTGAGTCACTGGTCAATTTTCCAGCAAAACCATCCGAAATTCTAGACCAGTGACATGGTTGCTGATATGTTGTCGAAATTTTTGATGAAAAATTCACCAGTGACGCAATTATATCAAAGACATACAATACAAGTTAGTCACTTATTTTTTTTTCAATCATCTGACCTAGAAAAGAAAACGTGATCAAATCTTATGATTTTATATATATATATATATATATATATATATATAATATTTTTATACCATGATTCTAGGGACGGCGGGTGGAATTCTCCGACGGAGGAGCTTGAGTGTGTAGTCGGTGACTTGCTCGGGCGTGGCCCTTTCTTTGCACTCGGCGCCGGGCGTCACCATGCTCGGCTTGAGGAGGATGCCTTCGAACGTGACGTTGTTCTCCGCCAGGTAGAAGAAGACCTCCGCCCACACCTTTTGGGCGACCTCGAAAGTCATGTCGATCCCGTGGTTGCCGTCCAACAGGATCTCCGGCTCGACGATTGGGACCAACCCGTTGTCCTGAATTTTTACCGCCCGACATAAGTGACCCGACCCGTTTTTGCCAGGTAAAAATTAAAATATGTGGTGAGAGGATTCGAATATATGTATATAATATACCTGAGAGATGGCTGCGTATCGAGCCAAGCCCCAAGCGGCTTCCTTCACGGCCAAGGCGGATGGGCCATTGGGAATGCTCACAACGGTACGCCTAAATTCGATGAAAAAAATTAAAATATGATAATCCTTCTTAGGTAAAGTGATCATACCCACGCAAGAAGAGAATCACGGATACAAATCCTTACAACTATCATACCAACTACCATTTAAGAAAAAAATTACACTTTCTCAGGCTAGATAAGAAAGACATCAGCATAGACGTGAGAAACATATATGAAGTAACGTATATAAATAAAAAATACGATACACTCCCTTCAGTCTTAAGCTTTTAGGTGAAGTACACCCTGGCACCATGACTCCCCGTTCGAGCCAGCCAGAGGAACCAAGCCCTAGTGGGGCCCATCAAAGGTCGATCATAACGTTAGCTTCTTGGCTGGCGCACACACACACACACACACACTCGAGAAGTCGGTGGATATACATGTCAACATTCGTTCGTTACCTTGTCGACTTTGATGCCGGGCACAATGTTCTGCTCGTTGAGGACGTCCACCATCTTCTTGCGTCGGTGGTTGATTGGTAGAGAGTCTCCTCGAACAGGATGGCTCCCGAGACGTACTGGCCGAGCCCGGGGGTGGTCACCAGTAGGGTTCGGTAAGCCTGGCAGTTGGCCTCCGTGTTCTCGAGCCCGATCGAGTCCAGACGCTTCCCGCACGTGGCGTTCGATTCGTCCATGGCGAGGATCCCGCGCCCCGGGGACGCGATGGTTTTCTGTTAGCGGTAAATAATTACCATCAGTTTTCAGTTCTTTCATAATAGTCACTTCACCTAGAAGCTTTAAGCTTGAAGGAAGTGTATCGTATTCTTTAATTTATATATTTTATATTCCAAACACGTCCCCTAAGTTTAGGCCGATTTCTTTCTTATCTAGCATTAGACGTGAAATTTTCATGATTTCTTTCTTGGTCCGAGTTCAGATACCATGTTAAATCCAATGTTCCATCCTAAAACCAACTGGTGGTAGGAGGCGAGACCTCTTTGATTTATTTATTGATTTGTGGAAGTCAGTTTCTTAAAATCTTAACTGTGATTTACGAAGCACGTACCGCCGTTTTGACGAGCTCGTCAGCGTAGGACGATGCATGGACGGAGAGGAGCCGGGGCGGCGGACGAGTTGGATCTTACGGTGGCCAAAGGTTGTCTGAGAAGGGCCTGACCGCCCTTGACGAACTCGGACTTGTCGAGCACGGGGCACGATTTGAGGAACGATGCTGAGGCCATTTTTGCTCCTGATGTGTTGTGTGTGTGTGTGATCGTCACCATGCTGCAAAACAGTTGTATATATATACACTCCGCATGCCTCATTCGAGTGTCTGCTGATAAAGAGATGTACAATTAGAGGCTGTCGTGCCTGAGCCAGTGAAGAGCCGCCACGTGTTCCTTGGTGATTTTGTCCATCTTTGCGGTGTTTTTTTCTTTTTTTTTTTTTTGTGTTGATGTAAATACAAATAGTTTTCATCTCCAGAAAATAAACTAATAACGTGAGGTTGCAGTTTTGTTGTGTAATGATTTTGATTCGAAGTTAACGGTCTTTATTCAATCCCGGGAATTTGACACACTGTCGTTATGTTCCTGAATCAACTTAGTGGGACCAAAGCTCACATTGCAGAATGAATACATGTTGAGAGAGAGAGAGAGAGAGAGAGAGAGAGAGATGGAGAGAGAAAGAGAGGGATTTCTCCTATTTAGATCTCAAATCATCAGAGAAAACCGACATTATCTTCAGTTAACATTTCATCTCTGTTCCCATCATCTAAGGATAGTCATAAAAGGACCTAATCTAAGAAAGAAACGAGATTGTTGGACGTTAATTAAACATCTGGCGAAAAACAAGACTTAACTTGGACGCAGTGAGAGGTCAGCAATTCCAGAAACGAGATCATCCACCGAAAAATCCTTCAGCTCCTTCATCGCTCCACCGTTATCAGAAACCGAACCCTCTGCAGCTGCTTTATCCATCTGCTTGAACAGATCGTCCTCTTCGATCGGTGGCAAGTTCAAATCCCAAGTCTTGAATATATCTGAAGCCGTTTGCTCCGTTTCGGGAGCTTGAAAGGCAAAGTCCATCTCGGGATCGGATAACCCGAGGTCTTTCGAATCCTCGTTGTACGTGGGGAGAAAGACGTCGCTGGCTTTATGCCTCGACCAGAAATCATCGGGGTTTTCGTTGTTCGATTCGTTGTTACCTTCTGTTTCGTCTCTTTCGCTAGTATTCGTGCTGGTTTCATCTGCTTGAAGAACTGTTTCTTCACTAGAGGAAGAAGAAAACTTCATGGTGATGTCTTCGTAAGAGTTGTTTTTCTCGGGAAAAGAGGGGACGGGTTGAGCACTGAGAGCTTCTAACAATGCATCTTGAAGCGAATCCCATCCGTTTTCTAGTGAGTCGCCTGCCAAACACGAATCTGCCCAGGCAATATCTTCGGGTGAAAGCATTCTTTATACTCACTAAATTGATGGAGTAAGGACCTAATGCACAACAAAAAAAACAGACTTCAATGGACAAACATTGAGTTGATGCCTCAAATAAGGAATTCATAAATGATTCAAACTTCTAACTGGGACAGCCTGTGAAGTGAACACAGGCTATATTCATGAATGTGCCTGAAGCTAAAACAGATGAATTTCAATCAAACCGAGGTAACGAGTAATATCTTTGCAAACATATGCAGTAGGTAGTAGTATTATCATTCGAACTCGTTATGAATTATCATCAACTACCTCTCTCTTGCTATGAATTCGAACTCGTTAGCCAAGAATCACAAGGTCGATACTTACATTCATATAACTGAAAATTTTCCAGCTACGAACAACGGAACCGAAAGAGAAAAATTAAAAGCAATTCGACTTTTAATTGACTTACAATAACGAGGATGGATCTCAAATAAGCAGGGAAAATTAATTTGGGACAACAAACAGGTAAAGGGAAGAAGACGAAAATAGCTTACCTCTCCGGTGAAATCGATGATTAGGTTTCTGACGAAAATACTATCCTAGAAGAAGAGGTAACCTATCGATATTTCAGAGTTTTGACGAACGATCCTATCCAAGAAGAGGGAACCAAAAAGTAAAGGAGAGTAAATTTTGTCGTCTCTCTTATTTATGATAAAAACTAATAATAATAAAAAGGATTTTTAATCAAGAAAATAATTTTCTGATGCCGGGGTACATCGGTTGACTCGGACCATCCTGCAAAGAATATTATTGGAATTTCAAATAGTTTTGTAAGTAGAAAATAATTAATATTTATTTTTTTACATAAAATACTGAATAATAAGTGCGTTTCAGACTTCCACTAAATCATTGTTATTAGATACACATGTTAAAAGAATAAAGTCGAAATAATCATTCGATTCTCACACCTTATTAAGCAACATTTAAGGTGGAACTGATTAAAAAATCAACTGAAACATTTTTTTAGAACTTTCATGAATGTAATTCATGTAATAATATCCGATATCTAAGGAATCATAAAAAATATCTTATAATTTCATCGAAACATTAATTTAGAACACTGTCTTCGAAGAACGATCAAAAAAGTTTTTCCGTTGTATTATCCCCGCAAATTCATACGTTCCGTGGTGCATTAAACATTTATTTTCTAGAAAGAGAATTAGTGAGGTCGTTTAATTTAAGGGTACTACTATTTGCACCCCTTTGAGGGGTGTAAAAAATATTGGGGTACGTAAAATAAAAAAACACATTTTTTTTACATTGGATTCAACAAAGACCATAAATTTTATTACTTTTTGAGTTACTATTAATTTATTTTCTTTTATCAAAATTATTTTTATATTCTATTGTTATTATATTTAAGATGAATTGTCACTTTACTCTTAAAAATATCAATACTATTAAATTACCAAAATAATATAAACTTATTGTAATAACACAGTATTTAATATACTATACTCCAATTGCAACGCATTTTTTTCATAATTATTGATATTGAATGATTTAGCTACAGTGAAATGCTTTAACATTAAATTGGAATATGACCTATGAAAGGAATAATTCGTACAATATTTGAAAAATTTATTAAAAGAATCATTCTAATATTGCGATTATTTAATAGTAAATTTACATCCTTTATATAACAAACGTACTTAATTTTTTTTTTTTTACAAAAACGTCTGTGATCTAAAAGTGAATAATCCCTCATTTTCTTTGCTAAATCCATCATTCGTAAAATTAATCTAAGAAAATTATATTTACTTAGTCAAAGATAATAACTCATTATTGGAATATAATATAAGAATTAAATTATTTAAAGAGTTTCAACGTTAAAAGCATTAAAGTTATAGAATAATTTATGAGATAATTAATGGGGGTGCAAATAGAATCTAGAGTTTCAACGTTAAAAGCATTAAAGCTCGGATGAGGTTGCCTCGTGTCGTCTGCGAAGAATGACATTCTTGGACCTCTCCCCTACTAACCGAGATTCCAGTAATATCATTACGATCCACAACTCCCTGTAAAAGATTGCTAAAAGCATCTACGCAAAACAAAAACTAAAAGGGCGATAAGTGACGGGACTCCTCTCGGGGGTGATATTACCAACACATTGGCCGTTAAGAAGGAAAGAATAGCGAACGAGCGACACACAACTCATAAACTGACTGACTATAGTTGGGTGGAAGCCAAACTTACAAAGTACATGCTCAAGAAAAGACCACTCCACCCTTTATTAATAACCTAGAATACATATATATATATATATATATATATATATATATAAGGCTAGTAACGCCAACGGAAAAGAACGCCAACTTTATAATAACCATAATATATATATATATATATATATATATATATATATATAAGGCTAGTAACGCCAACGGAAAAGTAACGCCGTTCATCTTTAGTTATCTTAACTATATCTTAAACTTATTTTAATATACTATATTATATGACATAAAAATAAATTTTATCAATAATAATATTTAATTTATCATAAAAATATATGAAAAAACAGATGTTGCAATAGAAATCTTTACAAAATTAATATATAAAATTAAATATTAAAGTTAATAAATAATTATTGGTAATATTAATGAAATTGTTTGATCAATACAAAATAATATATAAATATTATTCAACGTTATCATATTTGTTATTTTTTATTTTCTAATTTTTTAAAGTTAAATATAATAAATTATTATTTAGAGTTACTAAAGACGTTAGATATATTTTTGGAGACAATAATTAATAAATGCTTGTTCAACCTTAAAAAATGAAGTATTTATTACCCTAATTATTAGGGGGTGCAAATAGAATTAAAAAGGGTGCCAATACAATTTCCCTTAATATAATTACAAAGTTGGGTGATTAGCTTGGCACATTCATTCAGCGACAATATGGCCCATGCTTATTATGATTTCTTGTCAAGTGGGCTAAGAATCTTCTAGCTAGCAGTAACAACCCGCCCATAATTTTCAGTTACTGTCAGAAGATAGAAAAGAAAGCATTTGCTGATAAAAAAACAATAATAAAAGCCATTTATATCTCGTCCAACCAAACTTTGGCTTTTTTAACAAAATAATTCGAAAATAAATATTAAATTTTCAAAATAGGGCATTTTTTGAACCTATTACTAAAATAGAGCCATTTGCGGGTATTAGACGCGACGTCACGGCCATTAGGCGCGACGTCGCACCCAATGGACGCGATTTTTGTTTTGGCCCGTTTAAACGGGCCCTTAAACGGGCCGATTACGTATATGGGCCCGTCGTCGCGTTTAATAGATGCTCGGGATGAGCATGGCAGACGGAGTCGGTGGCGACGGGCGGCCGAGGGAGGGAGGAGGGCGGGCGGGCGAGCTGCGGACGGAGGCACGGCGGACAGAGTCGGCGGCTGGTGAGGGAGAGAGAGAGAGAGAGAGAGAGAGGGAGAGAGAGGAGAGAGAGAGTGGGAGGGAGAGAGAGAGAGTGGGAGAGAGAGAGAGAGAGAGAGGAGAGAGAGAGAGAGAGAGGAGAGAGTGGGAGAGAGGGAGGGAGGGAGGGAGGGAGAGGGAGAGAGAGAGAGAGAGAGAGCGCGGCGGCCGGCGGGCTTTCGGGCGGCGCGGGATGAAGACGGCAGCGGAGCGGCGGACAGTGGCGGCGGAGAGGTTAGGGTTTTAGAGAGAGAGAGTGAGGGAGAGAGGAAACGGATATGAGATCTATATTTTCCCGACGTCGCGCCCATTAGGAGCGACGTCGCGCCTATTACCCGCGACGTTCCGTACTGGGCCAAAAAATTATTGGCCCAGTACACCAGCCCCGTACCATGGCCCACATTTTCGCGAAAATAGAAAATCGCTGTTATTGGGTGCGACGTCGCGCCTAATGGCCGCGAATGGCTCTATTTTAGTAATAGGTTCAAAAAACGCCCTATTTTGAAAATTAATATTTATTTTCGAATTATTTTGTTAAAAAAGCCCCAAACTTTATACCAAGAAATAAATCAAGAATATGTGTTCACCTACGACCATGGATACAAATAATAACAATAAGCATCGAAACGAGTTTAAGACAGAATTGTTAGAGCAGAGCAGTTCAAAGACACAGACACAAGTGGTAAACCGAGAAAAGGGAACCAAAGTTCAAAGATACACACACAAAGTAGCAGTCAAACAACACACATAACCACAAGGCAAAGCAACAGCTAAATACCAACACCCATAATCTTCAAGAAAGAAACCAACTTCAAAGACACAATAAATATAAAAACACCACACAACAACCCGAAAACAGATCCATGAAAGAAACACGTCATCACATTTTCTCTCAAGTTGGTTAATACCTCCTCGGGTAACGATCCCCGATTCGAGCAGACGGGCACTCATAAGCCATGTGTCCCCTTCCCCCACAGTTATGGCAAATCAAAACGGCAACACAATCCCTACTCACATGCCCAACTTGCTGGCAATTACGACACACAACGTCCCTGTGGAACCCACCACCACCACCACCACCGCCGCGGCTGCCGCCGCCGCCGCCGCCCCTCTCTTCTATGGCACCGGCCTTGGGGCACTCCCTAGCGAGGTGGCCGGATATGTTGCACAAGTTGCAGACGGGATCGCTCTGGCAGTCGCGGGCGAGGTGCCCCGTTTTCCGGCAGTTCTTGCAGGCCCTGTCGTTGGTGCAGTCGGCGGCGATGTGGCCCTGCTTGAAGCAGTTGTTGCACAGCCTCAGGTCCCCGGGGGGGAGCTGAGGTGTCGTGCAGTCGCGGGCTCGGTGGCCCGCTTTGCCGCAGGAGTGGCAGATGCCCTCGTTGGGGCAGTTTCCCGCCATGTGGCCTGGTTCCCTGCAGTTCCAGCAGAGGGATTTCGTGGTGCACTCCGATGCGATGTGCCTGATTAGAAATTTCGAAAATGGAAGAAAAAAACTGTGAGGCTGTGTTTGGAATGAAGAAAGTAGTGTGGAAAATAAAATCAGAAAGAAAATGATTTTAATAAGTTTTTTGTTCGTTTTTCTCACCATTTGGTGAAGAAATGAGTTTTTCCTAAGTTTTAAGTACAAACTTAACTAGATTTTCTTTTCTTTTCTTTTCCTTATCTGTTTCTTAAACCAACCAACATAAAAACTAGTTTTCCTTTTACATTTCATTTTCCTTTCCCTCCACGAACCAAACACAGCCTTAAGGAAAATTCCAGGTTGCTAATGGAAAGTTTGAGGTAGCCTTGGTTAAGTTGCGAAAAGAACATTAGACATTCATAACAATCACATGATGGCTTAATTAATTTTTTGGTCCGGTGTATTAATGGTGGTGACGTTATAACGACACCTAAATTAATGGGTTGCAATTTAGGACAATAAGTTTCAAAGATTGCAATTTTACGACAGTAAGTTTCAGAATTGAAGCAATTTGAGGACAGTTAATGCAAGAATTTCGAAACTAATTGTTCTCAAATTGCTTCAATTTTGAAACTTGATGTTCTAAAATTGTCGCTCACAATTTAGGTGTCCTTAAAACACTACTCTCCTAAATATACATGATTCAAAAAATAATTAAGCAACCACATAATTATAAATATACAATCAAGTCGCCATCAATGCTGTAAGATGCTTACCCTGGAAGACCACAATTGTGACAGATGGCCACATTGGGGCATTCTCTAGCGAAATGGCCAGGCCTCTTGCAGTTTTTGCACAAGCTGTTCTGGCTGCTAAATGAGGGCATTGACAACAGTTAATAAGCTCGAAAGTCCAAAAAGAAAAAAATCCAAAGCACAATGCTTGACATTCTCAAGAGAGGGAGGGAGCATAGCAGCACGCAAAAGTACAATGCAAGAAAAAACTCAAAAGGTATTTCTCATCAATTATTTTCTATTTATTTGGTGACATGCCCACTCGATAGAAGGAAATCTAAGAAAACTTGCACTCATATTAAACATCGATAGAATTAAAAAATAAGACCATGTTGATATACAACACAATCAAGAAGTCAAAGGCAGCTTGAGAAAGTATTTAGAACACAATACGTAGCAGCCAATCCCATTCTGCATCAGCTCCTTCCTTCCACACAAACCCATAGATTTATGCGGCGAAGAAAATTCACAAACAAATCAACGAGAAATCACCAGGTCACCTGAAACCCCTTCGCGAATCGCGCCTATAAGGAGCGTCGCGATAAGAATAGCGTTCAGTACGCATTTTACGGTCAACTGGGCTCCTGCTCCTGCTACGGCTCCTTCCCCTTAAGCTCATTTTACAGTAATCTCAACAACCAACAGACACCTAATGCGCCAAATTTCACCACCACCACCACAGCTGCTGCTGCCTCCTCCCTGTCCACCACAACCACACATCCACACCAGTAAATCCCACACATTCACACTCCATCATCTCAACACGATATCCCTCACTACTACAAATTTGCCCGATAAACAAGTACCACCATACATAGATCATGTCCAACTCCCATTAAATTCTCATCAAATAACACATTCCAGAAAGGCAACCAATTGAGAGCATCACCCACAATCCACACCACGTAAAGCACATGCAGAAAACAGTGGCCAACCTCCCTCCAATACAACTACAACGTGTGCAACTGAAGCTAATTTAAAAATACAACAATTTAGACACAAACTATTTCTCCTCTTCCATTCTTTCAGGAATACAATAGTTAATAAAATATTTTCCTACATTGGCCAGTCTTACCACACATATAATAAAGTTGCAAATCCAAAAACATAAGATTTTTGTTGTCACCTATGACGAACAGCTACCGAAATAGCAATTTGACAACATAGTAAATTAATTCTATTGGAAGGTAATTGTTCCCTACACAGTAGATGTTTTCAGGCACGTTGGCAACAACATCAAACTCTATCCCGAAATCCCGCTACGCGATGATGCAACCACACACACATGCAAAGGCACAGTAAAAAGCAGAACTAAACGCAAGGGCAAGATTTAACTGATATGCCTCATTTGAAACCTTCAATTGAGGAAACCATAAACATAACCATACAAAAAGCAATTGCCCATAAATGTAGGCGTAGAGCACAATCAATAATCTAGACCACGCCGAAACGAATCGGAAACCCTAACTGGCAGCTCGGAAGCCTGATTAAGCATAAAATCCTGAGCAAACACGAATCCCTACAGTACATCGCCAATTCCACCCTTAACAATGCTTCGACAAACAAATTTTTCTTAACTACTAACCACGTCAAGAAAAAGAAAAACACAAAACCACATGCGCACTATAACACAAGATTCAAATGTATACAAGACCAGATAAGAAGAAGTAAAGGAACGAGACAACTCACCCGCTGTGATGCAAAATTAAGCAGGAGTCTCGGGGGTATTTAGCTAAGAATGGAGGTCCCTATATGAGGATACTAAACGAAGAACAAAAGGCTCCGCTTCGGTGAAAATAGTAAACGATGATTTTATATTCCGGAAAATTAATCTTACGGCCTACCCCGCAGAGTATGGATATGGATCGAATTTTTTTATTATATATTTACAATTACATATTTCACTCCTAAAATGCTTTCAAAAACTATCTGATTCTATCAAAAAAGTTTATTTTCAAATTCATATGTTTAATCCAGATTTTGTACGAAGGTATAAAATTGCAAATCTATACCAAAACGTTTTAGTTTTTAAATTTTAGCATTTTACATTTTGAAAATTAGTAAAATTGCCCTTTTTATTTAAGGAAAGTACATGATTAATAGGTGGAGTAGGTTGGGCCTCAAATAATTAATGGACACTGCGATAGGCCCAAATACTCTGGGCTTCAATATTTACTCTCCATTACCCATTTTCTTCTTCTTTTTTCTTTTTTTTTTTTGGGAAAAATAATTCGAGAATTTTACAAAAAAAAATTCCTGTAATAAAATAACTAATATGGTCTTCTTCACTTAGTGGCCAAGGCCTTGAGCTCATGGGAAGCTCACATGCTCTATTTGAAATAATCATCATTATCTTAAGCGAGCCTAACACACATGAACCTGTCATATAAGCATGATTTACCTCTCAAAATTTACTTAATCACCATGATTCCTCAAGTTACCCAAAAACAACAATAATACAAAAATATTTTTTCCTTGGAAAGAAGGAAAGACATGGCAAACGATCTGTGATCTAAGTTGGCATAGTGAAATCTTATGTCAATGAAATGAATTATTGAACATAAATGTAATAATGCCTAACCGTTCTCACATGGCATGCTTTAGTGCAACTTCACTCAACCCCAACAACTCAATGGGCATGCCCACTTAATCTTACATTGAAAGATACACTCGCTATTTTATATAAATAGCTTTCATTTCATTATTACAAGCACTTAAAGAAATGTTACTCATAGTCACTAACCAAACATATTATGTGTTTTCCACGTGTCTAATTCACATTAGCCTATCGTTAACGAGCAATCATGTGAAAATATATGATGACCACAAGGTTTCAGCCACTCCAAGTCTTTCATTGGTTCCTATATGTAGCTTGGCTTGCCAAAGTAGGGTTATAAAGGAAATGTTATCGCATTAGGTAATTTATATCCCTTTGCAATGAATTCCGTACAGTTTAAGCAATGCCATCCAAACAAATTTGTTAATTGGGAATA
The DNA here is from genome assembly GCA_004919715.1 of Linderniella brevidens. NCBI lineage: Eukaryota > Viridiplantae > Streptophyta > Magnoliopsida > Lamiales > Linderniaceae > Linderniella > Linderniella brevidens. The sequence goes on along the minus strand of SWDC01000149.1, from coordinate 9,497,063 downwards.
TATATTTTGATATTTCGAAAGGTAGAGTAAGAACCACACCCCCACTTGTCTAACATAGAGATTTTGGTGGATCTCCTCTTGATCACAAGTTCGAATCGGGGATGATTAGTCCCCCGAAAGTCAGGGTTGGTCACAACTGACACTAAATTTAAGATTCAATTAAGATTGAACTTAGTCGAATGTAGAAATTACGTCGACATTGTATAAGATTACTTCTTGAAAAAAAAAAAACACACAAGGGATCCGGGCCCGAAACCCACCTAAATGATGTAATTGGCCATTTTGAATTTATTAAGGGTAAAATGGGAATACGACAAGGAGAGCATGCAAGCATGAAGAAAAGAGATATGTCTTTCTTTCTTTTCATCGGCAGTTTTGTCTTAAAATCAAAAACTGTTTTTAGCCGTTTCATCTTCAACTCACTCATGACTTCTTCGTCAAAAAAGCACCATGACTTTCGTAAAGCCATGGGAGGCACAATTATTCATTGAGTGAAGTGAACATTACTACTACATCCTATTTAGGGGCGACTTAAATAATTAAATAGCATATACTTATCGAGTCTCTCAATCCTTGTTAAATTAATAATATTTTGTCGTAAGTCCAAGAAAATCAAATGATTGCATGAACCACATCCTTAAGTAACCCTATTATCACTGACTAAGAAGCACTCACTAAAACCCTAATGATATACTAGCAAAGCTACAAAATCAAGTAAACCATCGGATCCTAAACTCTAAACGGTTAACAACTCAGAAACCACCGGAGCCAAAGCGGGTTCGCCCGACCCGACCACCTCCTTCTTCCTACGCAGCTCCAAAACCTTCCTATGACTATTCGAATGAACTTCTTGAGAAAACAAAGGGCTACAAGCCGGCAAGTACTCGGGAAACAGGCGACCCGATTTGTACCGGACCCCACAGGCGTTGCACAGGGTTTTAGGACCCAACGGGCCGGTTCGCCACTGCGGAGTCTTCTGAACTTGGCAGTGGGTGCACCTGCGGCCCACGGACGAAACGGATCCGGACTCGGATTTTATTCTCTTGTATTTCTTGGCGGGCGGCGGGCGATGGAACTCCGAAGACCCGTTTGCAGGTGGGTAAGTGCTCGAACCGTTGGATGAGAGAGATGAAGATGAGACGACGGTGGTGATCGACGGTTGAGATGAAAATGACCAGCACTGTCCCGGTGATCTCGACCGTTTGTTGCGTGGTTTGCGAGGGACCTTCTTCAAGTCGGGAAGAACCGGCGGGTTGGGTTTTTTGGACCGGTTCGATGAATTTGAGCCGGGTTTTTTTGCGAAGCTTTCGATGGGGTAGAGTAACGTTGATAGGTTGTTCGATGTGGAGTCGTCGCCGACGAATTGTGATAGCCACTCTAAGTTCTCCAAATCGTCATACTGTGGATAAGAACGTAAATTTAAAATATAAATAAATTAGAATAATAAAAATTAATTATATGCTTAAATATAGAAAAAGGTTCACAATCTTGGCCTCTATAGATTTCCAAAAAGAAAAACAAAAATAGTATATGATATCATCGTAATTGTCGTAGGAAAATATATGAGAATAAATTTTATGAAAAAAAAAAGAAAATTAACAATAACTTTCTTCGAAAAATTATTATTATTATATAAATCATTACCGGAACGGCCAATTCTCCGACGGACAAAGCATCCTCAACGGCGGATGAAAAAGTCGAACACGACGACGAAGAAGGGATTTTTTCTCTCTTCTCCGCCACGTCACCACCGCCTTCCTCGGCTAAAAAGCAACCGCCCTCGAATTCCTTTTCGTTGAAGTCGAGGTTAAGCAAGTCCTCGACCGGAAAATCATCACTACTGCTATTACCACCGCCGCCGCCGCCGCCAAAAGTACACCAAACGTCGTCGTACAGAGCCTGCTGAGGGGACGAATAACACGTCGTCTTCGGCACAACCACTTGCGACGACAGGAAACTCGGCTTCAACGCTCTCGCCTCGATACGCTCCATGAAAAAATTCAAGAAAGCTGATAAACCAAAAAAACGACGAAAATATATCTAAGCAAAAAGAAGACGAAAGTAGATTAAAAATGGGTTTTGTGCTAATATTAGAAAAACTGTAATGAAGGGGGAGAGTCTCTTGGTGGGAGAGTACAAGTAGGCGTTATAACGTAATAATGGTGGTGGGCAGTAACGTTTGGAATAATCAACGCACAGCAAAAAAAAAAACGATATTTTTTACGAGTGGATAGAAATTAAAAAGAAACGATCAAATGTACATATGTAATATTACGCTGACTATTCGTTTTTATTACATGGAAGGAATACGACGAGAGAAAGCCGTGGGATTTTTCGTTGACGGCGTCGTATTGCGTAGAGAAAGAAAGTCAACATTCATATTACGGGTATTTTCCTAAACAGTGAATAATCGAGAATGATGACAGCTGTAATTGAGCTTTTTGGCTTAACCGCATTTGTAGTAAAAGACTATGTATGTATTTGGCTTGTGTCATTAGGTTAAGTTTCATATTGTAATACGCGTAGAGCTAGAGAAAATGGGGAAGAATCAAAGTTAAGCTTAAATACGAATCTGTATGCAAACGTATTGTTATTTAGGTAATAAGAGTAATTTACGTTTAAAATAGTGTAAAATCATCATCTATACTATTTCTTAGTGGTGTGGAGTTAGACTCCCTCCAATGACAGGCAATAATTACCAAATTTTCCCTATTTTTTCTTTTTGCCATATATCCTATAATTTTCTTTTTCATTTTACATACTTAAAAATAATACACAATTAAAAAATAATGTTATAGTTTAGAGTTATTCTATCTATTCTACTCATGTGATAAAACCTATCAAATTCCGCTGGATTATCCCGGCGAAAATATCCAAATTTTTGACATGTTGAATTTTGCTTCCCAAATTGGTAGGAAAAGAATAAACCATAAATTTTTAATCTATTAAGGGTGTGTTTGGTTTGGGGTATTAGGAGGGATTAGGAGGGTTAGTATTAGCTAAATGGGTGTTTGGTTAGAGAGTTTATTTAAAGGGGAGGTTTAATTAATACCCTCTTAATACCCCCTATAAGGTATTATTTAAAGCAACACTCACCTCTCCCTTTAGCTAATCTCACACATTTTGGACAAAATTATCCTTTTACTTTAAATTTTATTTGTTTATTTTATTATTTTTTATAAATTTTCTCCCTCCCCCCTCTCTCTCGTCTTCCCCGTGTCTCTCCCTTCTCTCTCTCTCCTCTCTCCCCTCTCTCTCTCCCTCTCTCTCTCTCTCTCTCTCTCTCTCTCCCCTCTCCCTCTCCCCCCTCTCTCTCTCTCCCTCTCCCCCCCCTCTCTCTCTCTCGTCTTCCCTCTCTGGGGTAAAATTGTAATTTTGTTTATTTAAACCTAATACTATCTAAATCCATCTACCAAACATATTGGACATCATTACTTAATCCCATCAACCAAACATCCAAAAAAACTAATACCCCATATTAAATAAACACAACTTAAACTAATACCATCTAAACTCATCCCTTCAACCAAACGGACTCTAAACATTTTGAATTACATATAACATAAAATAGAAAGTAAAATTGTATAGATTTATGTACAAAACACACGCATAGAGTGTATAAAAAATACTAGTGTAGTGAATCTGAGTCTTTGTAGTATTCACCTTTAATTTTTATTTTGATGGGTTGTCCCACGAAATTAATGTTTTTTTTTCGACAAGCAATTCCAATGCTCATATTAAGTTTATTTCGAATTGAATGTGAACATATATTATATCATCTATGAGAAGACCCCGACATCCTAATCCGGAGAACTAAATCTAGAATCATGTGTTCGACCACAGCTTATATTTCGGACCACAAAATTACTGTTGACTCTGTGAAATACGACAATGGGTCGGCAACTATAACTAAGCATCCAAAAACCAAAGAGATCTATCAAGAATATCATTATTTTATTCGATCTTTACTTGCATAGTTACAAATTTAAAAATCAAATCGCCCTTGCCCGCAATTAGGTAGAGTTGGTGAGAGTCCTGCGTAGAAACTTATGAAGAAAGCGACATCCAATAAAAAACTAATAGAAGCTATTATTAAGGTATGGTGATGGGTATTTAACTGCACCCGAGTAATGTATATATTTTCTAGTATAATAAAAAAAAATAAGTCCTCATCATACATTGTGTCGCAGCATATTAATGTGCGTGTCCTAACATGGAACGTGCCATGTTATTGAATTTCATCATACGTATTGTCATATAGTAAAACTTAGGATAATGCTTTTTAATACATTGTACTGTGTTTTCGGAATTTAATCGTTTAGCTAATATTTGTAATCTGCCTGTCCGATATTATTACTGGTGGGTTCGGACAAGTGGTTGGGTTGGTGCCATTGGGATCCACCAAGTAATCGTATTATTGAATGTTAACAAAAGATTAATTATAAAACGGGATCAGATTTACTATATAAGGTATAAATCTTGATACTATTAGTACACAAATCCCATTATGTTGCTTTGCTTTGGTAAAGAAATTATTGTTGCGTGCATTAGCTGTAGCTTCCAATGCTTTACATTCAAGGAACCTTTTGCAGCTCTACTCTATATTACATCCTGCGACGATAAAAAAGAGCAATATGAAAGATGGTTAAATATCACATGATTCACAACCGAAGAAATGTAAGGAAAAAAAAAGCTTTATTATTATTTGTCCTGTATATTAGGAAGGTTGTGTTATAAGGACACGTAAGTTAAAAGGGTTACAATTTTAAAACAAAGGGTTACAATTTTAAAACAATAAGTTTCAAAATTGAAGCAACTTGATGACACGTATTAACGAGTTGCAATTTTAGGACAATAAGTTTGAAAAACAGAACAATTTGAAGACAATTAACGTCAGAATTTGGAAACTTACGGTCCTTAAATTGTTTCAGTGTTGAAACTTACTGCCTAAATTTGCAACCTTTAATTTATATGTTTGCTCAAATTGATTCAATTTTGAAACTTATTATCCTAAAATTGCAACCCAAATTTAATAGTCCTCGTAATGCCACCACCCCTAATAATATACAAGACCAAAATAATAACTAAGCCAAAAAAGTATATAAACTTACATGTTTGTGTGGGTCGACTTGCAGACATGTAAGATAGAAGAATAGCGAGAATCACGAAGATGAGAATGACCTGGAGCCAAGGGGAACCACATAAGTAGTACATTATTCAGTGTCTACAAGTGAGGATGGAAAAAAATAGAGAGAGATAGTTAAGATACTAACCATGGTTGGGTTGTATTGAGACTTGCTTGGGATGATGTAAGATTTCCTGCTGGAAGAAAAAAACGAAACGGTTACAACTGTTGCGTTTTATGAACTGTGGAAAATGATAACTGAGACAGAGAAGTAGAGATAGAGATTGCATAGATTGCCATAATTAACTTGTGGCTTAAGGTTCCAGATTCCCTGCAGGCTTTCAAGATTGATTCTATGCGTTCCTTTGTCTTGTTAGCGTTGGGATCACTGTCGTCAACCTGGGGAGGAAATATGCTTCAGCCATTAAAAAATCACCAGCACTAACATTCGGTGACATTTCTTTGCATTCTGAGCCCAATTATTTCTAACAGAAAAAATCAAGAATTAAGTTTCTGTGTTGTAGTTAATCACATGTAGTAATAATTAAGTTAATAAATGGAGATTGTTCTAACATTAGCATCATACCTTGGATTTCAACATGCGAGAAAAGTCATAAAAAGCTCCATAGACATCGGCCATTGTATTAGTTCGGTCGATAACTTTAGCAGTGAGACCTATAGGTATAAGAAAATGAGAAAACACAAGTAATTAAAGACACCCTCCTGATGATGAAATTGCAAGCACGAATTACATATGAAGCTGAGAAGGATAGCAGCGATAAAAGAGAAAAAGGGAACAAAAACAGTGAAATTTCCATGTCATGCATGAACAGAGGAGTAAACAAATCAGTCTACCTTCATCAAGCAATGGTGAAGGTTAGCATTATTGCAAGAAGAACATGACCAGAATATTTCATCTTACCCCGTCTCATTTTCACAACACCTCTAAAGACTTCAATGTTGTTGTAACACAAAGCTAATGTCCCAATGGCCATTATCTGGTAACAAACAACAAGAAATTCAGTTAACCTTCTGATGAAGCACAATTTATCAGAAATACTGAACAGCATTTTTATATATGGATTATGGAACATTGCAGATCCCTTCACCTGCGGGATTGCACAGAAGCGAAAGATTGCTTGATCCCGCAAATCAGATATGTATATTAGACAATCTTCTACATGGGATAAAGCATTTGTGACCATGTCATTCAGGCACTGCACTGCCTTGGCTGAGTTTTCTTCGTATTTTAAGTCCTGAGAAGATTAAATAACAAAAAAGGGATGATTTTCCCGCGCATCACATCATATTCATACAAGTAATTGATACTTTAAAAATACCTCAAGTTTGTCAACATATTTACACCATATCTCACGAGGCCAGAACATACGTGATTTTGGTATCTCATTGATATCCTCCAGATAATCTCTGATAATATTTGTTTTCTGCATTTACGAAAAATTAAAAAAGACAGTTGTGGAGTCAAATTGTGGAGATCTCTTCACAATGAGGTAAACCAATGCTGCAGAGAGGATTCATTACCTGAAGGAATAAACCCATTGAGTTCGAGAGAGTATCAGAAGCCAAATCTTCCTTTCCAGAAGCATGGAAAAGCTTCGACAACCCTAATCCGACAAGTCCAGCAACATAGTGGCAATATTCATCATAATTTGCAATTGTTTCTACCTGATGATGCAAAGAAGTTATTGAACACAGTTGTAAGAATTTCCTGGTGAGCCCTAGGTACTACTGCCAAATATTGTCAGGTCATATTTTGTATTTATGAAGATATAAACGAAATTCGATGTGTGGCCGAGGTAACATTGTTGGTTAATGGTTACAAAAAAGCTAAATGTTTGTTAATTAATTAGATTTCATGCAAAAACAACGAAAAAATAAGTTGTACAATCTTTTGTCTTCATATTGTCTCTGACATGCACATATATCCTCATTACCTCTTTGCAAATAAATTTTGCCATTCCTGCACCCATTCTCATGGTAATATCCTCAATTGCCTCCTGATAACTGCAAAAGAAAGTAAAAGCTGTCAACACATCAAAGAATAATGACTGTGTTTTGAATCAGCAGAGGACTCGTGTACTGTAGCACAAGCATGCACATCTCATAGTTAAGTACTTCGAGTTCAGATAAGAATGAAACTGGGCGTACTAAACATCCCTTTACCAGCCAACAAAATTATGATTCATTTCCATTCCGTGTATTCTCTTAAATAAGTGGCAGGTATTCAAAGTTAGTCATGATTTCACGCTTTCATTCTAGACAGACAAGGAGCAAGATGATCAACCATTTTACTGATAAGTAGAAAAGAAACAGAAATTATTGCTATTCAAAAGAATACCCCAGCCCAAGCTCCAGGAAAGCAGTGGAAACATGACGTAATTCATCCATGAGAACTTTGTATTCCTTTGTTCCACCTGTGAGGTTTAAATACTATAAGTTATAACCGGGACTGATCTAGGTCCTAAATTTATGCATCTTAGATGACTTTCCGAGAACCTTATCAGTTAAAAATCAAGTATGGATGTATATAGATGAAGTACCATCAAGCAGAAGTGGAAGCTATTGAAATATATAATCCAAAATGAATGAGGCCCACAGCAATATGCATGTAACTAATTGCAAGAGTGACAGTGATAAAAATAGGTAGATAATCAGTAGAAACTCACACGAAAAATGCCATTCAAGATCATATATGTGGCGGTGGAATGCCATCAGAATGGGTACTTTAACCTCTGTTGCTATACTCGTGTCATCCTCTGCCAACATAAGGAGCTAAAACATTTAACTAGAGTGCAAAGGGGAATAAAATTGGGTATATTGATTGTACAAGCTAGACTAAATGAAAAATGATATCCTTGAGCTCCCGTAATGTCTTAAATGATAGAATCTTTCTAGGGATGAGCAACAATGAGTCAAAACCTTTCCCCACAACGATGTTGAGGATTGAATAGCATCATCATATAGCTTAGAAACCCCTTAAGACGCACGTTGCTAGTTCATTCAAGCTGGGGAAACTATCTCTTTTGCAATATTCTTGACATAGGAGATACCAAACTGATGCATTTATCTTATTCAGCTGTAGCTCATAAGTTACAGAAGACTCGGTTTCTGATACCCCAGTCTCTGAAAGTACTCAATGCTTTTTTTGGGGAGGGAATGAAACGGATGAGAAAAGAATTCAGTTGTACACGCTTACCAACTGTGTCCAGTGCTCGAAGAACCAGATAGAAAATGCACACCTGCATTCAAGACCAATTGTAGACCGGGCATATAGTTAGATGCGAAGATGTGTGATACACAGTTCAATATTGTACCAAAAGATTGAAAAAATGTCATAGAACCACGTCGACTCCACAAAATCATGCCGAAACTTTCAAAAATTCCGCAACCTAACAATAACGCAAATAACGTCATAAAAAAAACATCATCAAGAAAAACTCACAGCATCCCGAAGATCGGTATCGAGCTGCTGAATAACGAGGCCAAAGCTTCTAGAAACCTTGTGCAGCATCGTGTAACAGAATCCCCAGTGCGGCTCCGCAGGGATCTGCTTCTCAGCACTCCTCGCCGCTAACTTCAGCTTCACCATCGGATACAAATCGTCAGGATGCTTCAGTATCGCACGCAATGCTCCCATACCTGCTCTTGGTAAAATCGACAAATCACAAAATCAACCCATTGGTGATTAAAACCCGCACACCTATCCGCATCACAGAGATGACGCGATTCCGCACCTTTGATTCTGCAATAATGAACCTCGTTGCCTCGGTTGGTTACAAAGTGGACGATGAAATCTATGCGCCGTGAGTGCGTTCAGGAAAATGAAGGCGTGAAATGTCACAGACCCTATTTAATTATTAAAAAAATATTCGTTTATTTGTGTCTTTGCAATGAGTGAGAGTCAGTTTTGAGCGTTCGCCATGTAAAGAGAGGGAGTATTATTTGGAGCAACGTGAATTGTGTGGCTTTGCTGGTTTAATACGGAAATTTTGGCAATGAAAGCGCCAGCTAGATAAGACCGTGTTTGGATACATCGCTTGGATCCGATTTTCTCCTAGCTATATGATTTTCTTTTTTTTATTCTTCATGCCAATATTTTTGTGGTGAAGATTATATAATATTTCATTTCTTGCTGCTATTTCACTGTTATTACATGTTCCAGCTGGCACTTTTCATGTCTTCAAATCTTCATCACCCGTTAGCCACACACGTATATATAAACGTTTAAGCTATTTGGCGCCTCTAAGTTCTCTCCCTCACACATTCGCGAAAAAGCGAAGCGTAAGAACTGAAATCAACCATGGCGCTCAATCTCAAGGCTCTGTGTAAGCACGCTTTTCGCTGTAATCTTCAAACGCTAGGCACCAAATACTATGGCAATTTGGGTTTAATCGCTCCTAAAACCAACCTTCCGATATTGAATTGGAAGACGAGTCGAGTATTCCTCTCCAACTGCCTTTCTTCAAGCGATGAAAATGTCAATGCCGTCGCGGAAAATTTGTCGATTGCTGAGGAAAAACGTAGTCGCAACGAGGAAAAGTTATCGGACGATGAGAATTTGTGGGCTCAAATGGTTGAGATTGCGAAGTTTTCTGGCCCAGCTGTTGGGCTTTGGATTTGCGGTCCTTTAATGAGTTTGATTGATACTGCTGTTGTTGGGCAAGGCAGTTCAATCGAGCTTGCTGCTTTAGGTTTCTTTTTTTTTTTATTCATTTCCATCTTCGTTTTTTTTTCTTTTTGCGTTGGTAATTAGCATGTTATGTTGTTTTTTGTTCTGCTTGTTGATTCTCCTCGATTTGTCTTCTGTGAGATTTTTGGCAGGTCCAGGTACAGTGTTTTGCGATAACACGAGCTACGTGTTTATGTTTCTTTCCATCGCAACCTCGAATTTGGTTGCCACTGCTCTTGCTAGACAGGTCTGATGATTGTCTCTGGAAGTTTATGTTTATTGATTCCTGAATGTAGTTTGGTAAGTTATTACAAATATGGGTGTGAACAATGTGAGTTAGAATTGGGATTGGGCCTATGCTTTTATGACCTACAAAGGACAATGTTCATGTCTAGTTGTTAGTTTTCATTCAGATTTTGTTGCTCATGGCTTTGGAAATGTTGCTATGAGATTTAACGGTGAAATTTCCAATTTAAGTGGTGCAGGACAAAGATGAGGTACAACATCAGATATCTATATTGTTGTTTATTGGGTTGGCTTGTGGTTTCCTGATGCTTTTCTTCACGAGATGTTATGGTCCTTGGGCATTGAAGGGTAATAACTAGAATTGATTAATCTTTTTTATGGATTTATGTAGAACTGATGAAGTTTCTTTCACTGATGTTCAGGTTTTACGGGGGCAAGTAATCCTGAAATTATAACTGCGGCGAATACATATGTTCAGGTTCATTGCCCATGAAGCTCTTGTACCTTGGTTGCTTGAGGTTTCAACAGTTTGCAATAATGTTTCTACTGAACTGTGCCTCTAAATGATAGATTAATATTAATGCATGATCAATAATGGACTTTTGGTTGCTATTGTGGAGGACAGTTATAATATTACTGCCGCTAAAAACAAGCTATCGTTGTTTAACACATATTGAAAAGTGTTGCTATGATTCGCTCCTGTTGAACTTTATGCAAGCTATGTACTCTTGAAATATTCTTCAGGGTTTCATCTTCATTTCTCCCTTTTGCTTAGTTAACAGTATCTTATTTCCAGATTCGAGGCTTGGCATGGCCGGCAGTGCTTATTGGATGGGTTGCTCAGAGTGCAAGGTTTTTCTTTTTGTTGTTTTTTGTAACTTTCAACTTATTCTTGTCCCAGTATTCTTCTATTTAATCAACTTGTGATCAGAAATTATTTATCTACACTAATGTTTGGTAATGGCAAATGCGTATGATTTTGTTCCTAAGTTTATGGAGTTGTTGGCCAATTTGCACTTTCTGGCTTTATACTGCGTGCACTCGAATTTATTTGGCAGCTTTAAGTTACACTACTACAGAGTTATTTCCCCCTATGTAGCTCATAAAAGGGCAAATGATGATTGTTAATTGAATCCAGGAAAAATATAGGTCGATGCATTTGGTAGACTCCGCCATTAGAATTTTTGTCTCCTTTCACTTGTGAATTTTGCAAAGTTGCAAAGCTTGATTAAAAAGTCCTATTTTTTAAGTATTGCCTATGTTTGGTTTACTCTGTGCAGCTTAGGAATGAAAGATTCATGGGGACCTTTGAAGGCTTTGGCAGCTGCAAGTCTTGTTAATGGCGTTGGTGACATAGTGTTATGCAGATTCTTGGGGTATGGTATTGCTGGTGCAGCATGGGCAACCATGGTATCTCAGGTATGGTGTGAAGATGCTTCGGGATTTTGTGAAATCAAATATTTGATTATACCACTACACTTATATTCCTTAACTGATGATAGTTATTCTTTTTCGATAAGCCATATATTCGTTTCTCCATCTGATCTCTAATGGGTTTGTGTCCTAGGTTGTTGCAGCATATATGATGGTTGGAGCTTTGAATAACAAGGGGTATAATGGTTTTACCATCTCTATCCCGTCCCCTGACGAACTTCTTCAGATATTTATACTTGCAGCTCCAGTTTTTGTGACAATGATGTCCAAGGTTGAAGCACAATACCATGAACTCACTTACTGTCATAATCATACATCTGATATCGCATTCTTTTGGCAACTTTTTTTAATGATGCATATTTTATAGGTTGCGTTTTACTCTCTACTCGTGTACTTTGCTACATCTATGGGCACGAGTTCTGTTGCTGCGCATCAGGTTTGGATTCTTACACGGCGCCGATATCTGCTATTTTGTGTCATAACTTTTCCATCTTAACAACCGTTTTTGCAGGTCATGATACAAATTTATTGCATGTGTACCGTATGGGGTGAACCCCTTTCACAAACAGCACAATCTTTTCTCCCTGAGCTTCTATATGGAGCTAACCGGAACTTACAGAAGGTAACAAGCAAAATGTTTCCACAACCTTTTAGAAGACCCCAGTAAATCATTTGCCAAATATGGTGTTTCAGTATGAATAATTTGGACACTTTTTTCAGAGTTCTTCTCCACGAAACATGATTCGGTACCTAATATTATTTCGTGTTTTCTTTTCAAAAAATTACAGGCTCGGTCCTTATTGAAATCACTGGTCATCATTGGTGCAATCAGTGGATTGACTTTGGGAGTTATTGGAACATCGGTACCTTGGCTATTCCCCAAAATATTCTCCCCGGATCCAGAGGTTATACAAGGGGTGAGTTTATTTCTGTTTAGATAATAATAATATTGATGCTGTGGATATAATAGTAGCAGTTAAAGACAATGAAAATGAAATACCGTTTTCTCCTGTGTAATTTGTCTGTCCAAAAGGATATATATTTAGATATCAACACTTCATGCATAATGCAGATGCACCGAGTGCTGATTCCTTACTTCCTTGCACTGTGTATCACACCCAGCACTCATAGCCTTGAGGGTACATTATTGGTATGTTGACTCTATTTCATGCTTTTTTATTATTTATTTAGTTGCATTATATGAAAGTTCATGAGCAGATGCAACATGTTAAGTACCAACGTTAGTTAAGTGTACACCGATCATAAAATTGGAAACATAGAAGAGAACTGTTTATGGCATGCCATCTATGTTTTCTTTGAACTTTTCGAACATGATTAGTTACTACTTCATATGCTGGAAGGGGATTCAATTATATGTCAGAAGTTTCTAACATGAACATTATTATGAAACTCAAGCTCTGATATATCTGCCAATGAAATTGCAGGCTGGGAGAGATTTGAAGTTCATTAGTATGTCGATGAGTGGCATCTTTTCCTTGGGCAGCCTCGTTCTGCTGGTGTGTTTTTAGTTCTCTTACTTCAACTGACCAAAACAAGTTGTTCTTACCGAAAATGGACCCTAAATATTATTGTCCTTTGTTCCTCCTGAAGCTGTTGAGCAGCAATGGCTACGGTTTACCCGGGTGTTGGTTTACGCTCGTCGCGTTCCAATGGGTAAAGATGTTTATTTTCCAGCAATCGCCACTGAATTAATGTTAATGTTATGTTTGTAATAATTTTTTATTTATTTATCGTCCATTTTCTTCGGCTAGTCCCGTTTCTTGGTGGCTCTAAGGAGGCTCACATTACCGGACGGGATTCTTTACTCCGACGACGTGTCCGTTCACCAGCCGGGGAAGCTCAAAACCGTGTAAGACTATATAATTCTTGGGACATCACCTAAATTATTTACCAGAAAAAATGGAATTACATCACAATTACATCGGCGTTTGCTGCTGTTGTAACTTATGGGGTTAAAAGTGTATTCTTTTTCTGAGGTTAAAAGTGTGTTCTTGTAACATATGTGGAGTTATGTGATTTTTCTAGGTTTTTATGTATTTCTTTTTCTGCATGTGATTTTATTGCTTATCTTTTTCTTAAACATTTATCTCTATGTTTCGAACTAAATGGCAAATTATATATACATGTCATTAGGGGTGAGCTTGGGGCAGTTAGGGCGGTTTTTATTCAAATTTTAACCCGACCCGATGTATTGCGGTTTCTAATAATGTACCTCAAACCCAATCATAAAACTTTCAACCCGATGCTCCGCGGTTTTCTTGGGTGCGGTTGGGTTGGGGCGGTTTTTGCGGGTTTTTTAATCATAACAAAAATATAATATTCTTCAGTATAAGTGTAAAAATAACAATCAAAAATAAAAAGTTAATAAACTTTTACGAGCACTAAAAAGTAACATGTAAAAAAGAAAAAATTTACAAAATTAGTGAACACTAGTTTATTAAAATTTTTAAAGAAAAAAGTTAATAAATAATAGGGTGCACTAATTTTGTAAACAATGATATGAACTTATAATAAAATTTGTTATCACGTAATATATAGTCGTTAAAAGTAACAAGTAATACTTCGGAAACAAAAGTTAACACGAATATGAACTCACATTCTCTATTCAAGAATAAAAAATAAAAAATATTTAAGAATCAAATTAACACAAGAAAAAAACCATTAATTTATAATTTAGTGCATACTTGTATTTTCATCTAACTGATCCTTCTCAATTCGTATTATTACATTGATACTTATGGTTTTCCAACTTACTTACTATTAGAAGTTACGACTCTCTATCTTATTTTCATCTATTGACTTATGAACGATTAAATAAAACATAATAAAAGTATAATATGATTAAATGCGGTTGGGTGCGGTTTTTTGTGGTTTTAAAAATAAAAAACCAAACCCGATTGCAAAATATGCAATTTTATTATTTAAAGTCCAAACTAACCCATCAAGTCGTCAACCCGAACTTGCGGTTTGGGTTGAGTTGGGTCGATTGGGTATGGCGGTCCGACGGGTTAAATGATCGCCCCTACATGTCATCATGGGCGAATGCATATGTATACTATCATTAGATATCTATGCGTGTGTGCATATAAATATATAATGATGAGATGCAGGTGACAATCGTCATCATTTTCTTTATATTTCCAAGCAATATAGGTGTCAAATTATCTTGTTTTACACTCCTTTGCCGTTCCGGCTTAAATGGGTCCAAATTATAGAGAGAGATTATTCTGAGAAGGATAGGTAATATAGTGCACTATAAAGCAATTTAAATCTCACTGAATGTAATGTTATAGATAGAGATTTTGTTCCATTTAACTCTATTTACAAATTAAAGCGGGATTAACATCAAGAGAAATGCAACATAAATGATTTCGATCGGTGGCATCATGAAGTAGTTGCTTGCTCATGAAAAATAAATAAATTCACAGTAGTTGTCGGCATCATTTTCATAATATAAATATGACATAACAATCTTGTCATCGTTTAAGACAAATCCGTTTATTAATTATAGTTGTCGGCATATTTGATTTATGCCATATTTCGGGTTTAGAAAAAAATAAATTAAACTTAGAAAAATATGCATCTTTTAGGTATAAGGTGGTTGAGGAGAGCTTTTCGTGCAAACAATTATTTAATACAGTAGACATTGTAAAAGCCCTATTTAAACTTTATAACAAAGGAGTAGGACGATTTTATAACAATTACCAAATCGAAAAATAAATAATAAATAAATAAATACGTACAACTATAACGGGGCCCACTATATAGATTGATCTGCTGGGGGCGATTCTGTAGTTTCCGTTAGCAGCGTCCGCCACAACCTCAGCCTCAAGCATCAGCAATAGTCGGAATGTGTCGGGGAATGTCGGCGCGTGGATTACACGATCCTCAAAAGCGAATGATATTGGCTGTAATTGAAGCCCCCACATCTTTTGTTCGTTCCTAATTTTATTCCCGCTCAATTTTCATTTTCCGCTCCCCAAATTATTTCGAATATAAAATAAAATATCACTATTTAATTAAGAGCGCAATGCTGTTGTACTATTCCGCTGCCGTGTTAGTACCATGCACTGGAGCTAAAGCTAGAATTTTAATTTTCTACAGTAATTTGATAAAAAAATGAAAAAAACAATTACCAAACAAGGAAACAAAAAACATTACTTATGCAACTTTCCATCTTCTCCTTCTTCTACCCCCACCCACTCTCACACCCACAACCACGTGTATGTGTGTGTGACTGTGAGCTAAGACCTCACTCAGCTCCACTGAATCTTCTCTAACAAAACAATTAGGGATAAAAAGTCAAAATAAATCCTCGCTTTTTTGCTTTCACACCATGTGATTTCTGACACAACGATTATTTCTGGAAGCTGAAATACGAAGCAATCGGAGCTGCATATAGTCTAGTTCTTGTTTTATTTTTGTTTCCGTAAATGGCTTCGTCTTCTAGAGGAAGGAGTAGTTCGCCATTCAACCACCGGAGACCGTCGAGTCCGTACTCGTCCACGTCATCGACGTCGTCGTCGTTCGCGAGCGCTCGATTGATGCCGCGTTCGAGCTCGTCCTCCACTGCGGGGTCATTCTACGGCTCTCGATCGATGACGCCGAGCCGAGGACGAGCCGCCGATTACGGTCAAAGCCGAACGCCTGTGAGCTATCCTTCGATGGAGGAGCAGATGAATTCCGATCCAATGGATAGCGAGTCTAGATCAGGCGATAGCATTTCGGTTACTATTAGGTTTAGGCCATTAAGGTAAGTGACATTAGGTGTTGAACTTTAGATCTGAGTTGAGTTTTGCGATGAATTTGTTTCGACTGCTGAAGCTAGGGTTAGTTTTATCGGCAAGCAAAATGAGATGATACTCTTATTTTGTTGCGCTGGCAGTGAGAGAGAGCAGCAGAGAGGTGACGAGATCGCCTGGTATCCAGACGAGGATAAGATCGTGCGAAATGTTTACAATCCATTGACTGCCTATGCATTTGGTGAACATTTTTTGCTATTCTATTTTTTTCTGCGTTTTTTGTTATTGTGATGATGACGGACAGCCTTATCTTGCTGATAGTAACCTTTGGACTGAATTTGAAATGTTGATTGAGTGAATATGAATGAAGGTTAATTCAGAAGAAGTTGGATCATTTAGTGTTAACTGGAGGCTCTTTGCATTTTTAGTGTTGTTTTTATATTTCAATTTAATTACTGTCTAATATGATTGTTCGCCAAGTGACACCTTTATCTTTGACCTTATTCCTTTGACAGATAGAGTGTTTGGCCCTAATACTGGTACTACAGAGGTGTATGAAGTGGCTGCTCGGCCTGTAGTTAAGGCGGCAATGGAAGGCATTAATGGTATGCCTGACATTATCTTGAAACAGCTGTCAGCATTCGTCAATGCTCTTGTGATGATACAAAATATTTATTATGCAATGTCGACAATATCTTTGATGAGATTTACGGATTTTGCATAGACTCATAATTGCAATTATTCATGTGTGAAGAACTGTTCAATTTAATCGTTATTTCTGGGTTTTACAACTAGCTGTTTATTGATTTGATATGCAGGTACTGTGTTTGCCTATGGTGTCACCAGCAGTGGAAAGACGCACACTATGCATGTAAGTCACTGTTGTCATATTCTTTGTGCCTGCTGCTGTAGTTGCGTGGTCTAGTTTAGATATTGAAGGGCTACTAAGAACCTCAGGTCTGATTTCAGTAGCCATGTTGCCGATAGATGTACCCCCTATTTTTGCCTTATCACACTTGTAATATGTTGTGATGCCTTAAAAGTATTGCTTGAAGATGGTAATTAGATGTTTAATAAGTACGGACGTTGTTTTGAGGTCATGATTTTATCTGATTTTACTTGTATTTCCAATTTTCACTACTTGTCACGAGTTCTAAGTGTTGATGGCAATAAATCGGCCGATGCATGGTTATAAATGATTAAAGTCTCACTGTTTCTAAATTTGTTCTTATCAGGGAGATCATAATTCTCCTGGCATCATACCTTTGGCAATAAAGGATGTCTTCAGCATAATTCAAGATGTAAGTATGGTTTGCATTTAGATATTCTTATATTCTTGCAGTGTGCCGTCATCTATTCCTGCATAGCACGCTTCTGTGTTGTGGAGTAAGTTACTATCAGTGCATGATTATTGAAATTTTTCTTTCTCCAGACTCCTGGCCGCGAATTTTTACTTCGGGTGTCATATCTTGAGATCTATAATGAGGTGGGGTTTTGATCTGAGTTTTAGTTTCCTTCAAAGTTTATCTGTTGATGCTTCAGTTTGCTTGGCATTTTTTTATGGCACATCTGAAACTCCTACGATGCTTCTCAAATTTCTTATCCCCTATTCACCAGGTCATTAACGACTTGCTGGATCCTACTGGACAAAATTTGCGTATTAGAGAAGATGCACAGGTCTTTCATTTTCCAGATTTATTCCCTCTCTGCTGCTATGATTCGTGCAGTTTCAGCTAGACTTTTACTCGTTGCTGTTTTGCTGCACTTGGAATATTTCTATGACTTCACTGTTTTTATATGTCTTTATATGCCACTTCTTTCTTCTGAAAGGGAACATATGTTGAGGGTATAAAGGAAGAAGTTGTGCTGTCCCCTGGACACGCTCTTTCATTTATTGCTTCTGGGGAAGGTGCCACTCTTTTAAATGCAATTTTTATTGTATTCTTACGCTTTCACCTTATTATTGAACTATGTTCAACTCTTAAGTTTCTATTGCTTGATAAAATCTTGTGATTTTCTTTCACTATGTTTTGTATCTACATCTCATGATGTCAGTTAAAATATTTACTGGTATAGTGTGTCATATTTTTTGACTTGTTTTGGATGTAATGCAGAGCATCGCCATGTTGGATCAAATAATTTTAATTTATTCAGCAGCCGCAGTCATACAATCTTTACGTTGGTAAGTTCTTTTTATGTTGGTCTTTTTTTTAGCATTCATATTTTAATAGTTATCTTCACTTGAATCCACAATTTTCAATAAATCTTTTCTGTCCATAGATGATAGAAAGCAGTGCTCATGGAGACGATTACGACGGTGTTATTTTCTCACAGTTGGTAAGTTATACTTTTTACGTGGAAATTAATTGCTCTTTGTTTTAACATCTAATACCGCTGCATACCTTTTTTTTCACCTCTTCGATTTAGAACTTGATTGACTTGGCTGGATCTGAAAGCTCAAAAACCGAAACAACCGGGTTAAGGAGAAAGGAAGGATCATACATCAATAAAAGTTTACTTACACTTGGAACTGTAAGTGTAAATTTTTTTTCTGTTGTCATAAATTGATTGCTTATTTTTTTGGTCATCTCTAATTTTCACTGGTAAGATACATCTAGCTTCCCTCTTGCAGTAACTTGTCTACACATACCTATTAGCTGATTTATTTTGAATTGTTAACAATAAATATATGCAACATAATTTCTCATGTGGATATGAGATTAGAACTTCTACACATCCATCTGCCTATCTAATGATTTCTGCATTAATATTTTCAATGGCGTGAAGGTGATTGGAAAACTTAGTGAAGGAAAGGCATCTCATGTTCCATATCGTGATTCAAAGCTCACCCGACTTCTGCAGTCTTCGCTAAGTGGGCATGGTCATGTTTCGGTCAGCACGATTGCAGTTTTTGATTAAAAAATAAATAGATACCTATGCTTTTCTAAATTTTTCATCTGGAGATGGAGTAGGTTTCAGTAAAATTAATGTATTAATAACCTCGACGCAGTTTTAATGTGCTGCCTATATCTCCTCAGCTTATATGTACGGTGACTCCTGCATCAAGTAACTCTGAAGAGACTCACAATACCTTAAAGTTTGCCAGCAGGGCGAAGCGTGTAGAAATATATGCCTCACGGAACAAGGTGAATTCAATTGTTGAACGTTTACTTGCAATTAACTCGTTTTGTGATTTTGCGGATACAATTTAATTATCTTTTTTCTTTTCAGATTATTGATGAAAAATCATTGATCAAGAAGTACCAACGTGAGATTTCCTGTCTTAAAGAGGAACTCGATCAACTAAGGAGGGGGATGCTTGCTGGTGTCAGCCATGAAGAAATTATTGTGTTAAGGCAACAGGTATTCCTCGGCTTATTTTGATGTTAGCATGATTTACATGGATGACTCACTGCTGTCCTCTGTGTTTGCTTGCGGTACAGTTGGAACAAGGACAAGTTAAGATGCAATCGAGATTGGAGGAAGAGGAAGAAGCTAAGGCAGCTCTAATGAGCAGAATTCAAAGACTAACAAAGCTCATACTGGTTTCTTCAAAAAATAACATGCCTGGCTATTTGCCTTCACGTCAAAAGAGCCTGTCTCCTTCAGTAGACGATGTAAGCTGATTGCACATATTGACTGATTTTCCATGTTGATTTCAAAAGTTCAATTCTGTTTTCATATTGCTCTATCGCTTCTAATCTAAATTTGACAATCCTAGGTTAAGTGGGGCCAGAGTTTTATTCCATGATACATTTGATGAAAAAGATTAATTTTCAGTTCATATCTATCTGCGATGTCTCTTATTACAATTGCTATGTCAGCTTTCTTCATTGTTTGCATTGATCACATTTTAAATTATTCTGGCTTTGATTTCCTTCAAGTAGGTGTATGTTGCCTTCATATGTTTTTATTTGGACTAAAATTGATGTGTCCTGTCTGTTTACAAGTTTACTGTTATATTCTCTGGCAGAAGTTGGATGGCGAGAACGCGAAAAAATCATCTTCCTCTGCCTTAAATATTCCGTCAGATGCGTATGATTTTATACAGAGATCATCCAGCAACTGCAACGATGATATATCACAAGCTGGCAGTACTATAACTGAAACGACTCATGTGGGTGAACTTATAAGTGGTTCTTCCAATGCACCAAAAGAGCCTATGGTAACACACTGACTCTTTCTTTTTAAATTTCAACTTGATTTCACCTCTCAGTCTTGATATAAGTAGTTTTTGACATTTCTGGAATGCTATCTCCACAGAGGAATGCCCATTCATGCTCTCTAACTTTAGGTTTCTTTCTTCCTTAGGTCCATATGTGCATATTTTATTTGATTTCATGAATTATTGTTGCCCAATATACCAATGGGATAGAATTAATGTTCTTGAATCGGATTCTGGTCCTTTTTATGTACTCAGAAATTTGTGCTGGATATGATTTGAGCTTGATTGCTCTTTGAAATTCGTGTTGCTATTTCAGTTCTTTGTGTGAATCTACTGTGTTTTTCTTTGAACTTTTTCTCATAGCCTCCTCTGTTCTCAACCTCTTCTGGTAGGATGAGGTAACGATGTCCGACCACATGGACCTACTTGTTGAGCAAGTGAAGATGCTTGCAGGAGAGATTGCATTTGCCACCAGTACCTTAAAGCGACTGGTAGAGCAGTCTGAAAACGATCCTGAAAGCTCAAGGAATCAGGTATTTGATAAACATACATTCTCTTGTCATGTTATTGACAACTGGTTTGTGATAATTTTGTAATAATAGTTTCCATCCACTACGCAGATAGAGAACTTGGAGCGTGAGATCTTAGAAAAAAGAAAACAAATGAGATCTTTAGAACGGCAGATAGTTGATAGTGCCGAAGCTTCTGTTGCTAATGCATCTCTGGTTGAAATGCAGCAGGTTGTTTTCTTACTCATTCACTAAAGTAGGACGTGGTTGCAGATATGCAATTCCCCTTATTCCTAACATAGTTGCGTAATGAGTTCTTTTGTTTTTTTAACAGACAATCATGAAATTGACAGCTCAATGTAGTGAGAAGGCATTTGAGCTTGAGGTCTTTCTTTCCTCTTCTTACAGTTTCGCTTTTTTTTTGCAATATTGTCATCAGTTAGTCATACAAGATTATGTTGTCTCAATGTTTGGTGTAACATTGAATGCTCTACAAATGCTTAGTTTATTTTATTTGACAATGCAGATTAAAACAGCTGACAACCGTGTTCTTCAAGAACAGCTGCAAAACAAGGTTGTCCCTCTACATACTGCTTGCAGTGTGACTTGTTTTCATTCTATTTTTTCAAATCTTACATTTTAAACAATCGCTTCTCTCTTGGTTTTTTTCTCTATCTCACCACCAGTGTGCTGAGAACACGGGATTGGAAGAAAAAGTCAGCAACCTCGAGAAGCAACTAGTTTCAGTATCTGGAGAAAAGATGTCATCTTCTTCCGAACATTATGCATCAGATGAAAAGACAGATGAGTTGAGAGCGAAAATCCAGTCACTGGTAAAACTTTTATACATATCTCTTGTAGCATTGTGGCATTCATAACTTTGATATCTCAAACATGCAAACTTGGCATCGTTATTTTGATGGAAGCTCATCTTAAGGTTTATCGTGACTGTGTTTCTAAAACTTTGTGTTCCATTTTTCGCCCATATGCCTCTTCTGTCTTCTTCATTCTCCCGAGGCTACACACCTCCAAAATTTGAGTCACCCAGAATGAACTTTTGATTTTTTGCTGAAAGATGGTATACGATAAAATCTGTGTTTATTTCTGCTTAATCTTTGTTACCTTCTTTTTTTAAATCCATTGACCACATATAAGGTTGTGATTCTCACTTCTTTAGTTGAGCGAAACTGCTGCTTCTCCTTTGCACAGGAAACTGAGAACGAGGAACTAAAGATACAACGCGTCCAAATCCTAGAGGAAAACAGCGGTCTCCACGTACAGAACCAGAAACTATCCGAGGAAGCCTCATACGCCAAAGAACTCGCATCCGCCGCCGCCGTCGAGCTAAAGAACTTAGCAGGAGAAGTTACCAAGCTCTCATTACACAACGCCAAGCTGGAAAAGGATTTGCAATCCGCCCACGAATCGAGCTCGAGAAACGTCAACAGAAAGCACGGCGATGCTCAGAGGTCCATTAGAGGCAGAAACCGGTTATCCGCAAGAACGAGCGACATTTCCGCAACCAAAAGCGAGGACTTCACCTCGTGGGATTTGGATCCCGAGGACCTGAAAATCGAACTGCAGGCGAGGAAGCAGCGCGAGGCTGTTCTCGAGTCTGCGTTGGCCGAGAAGGAAATCTTGGAGGACGAATACAGGAAGAAGTTCGAAGAGGTGAAGAAGAGAGAGGCTGCTCTTGAGAACGACCTGGCGAATATGTGGGTGCTTGTTGCACGGCTGAAGAAAGAGGCTGCTGCCAACGGTGTGCGGGATTCGAAATGTAACGGTAGGAATGATGATGACATGGCACAAATGATTACTCAGCAGAAAGGCAGCGATGGAGATTCGAAGGTGGATGTTGTTATTCGTGAGAAAGATGCTCAAGAGGATTTGAGCCTGGGTTCTACCGTTCCCAAAGAAGAATCTCTTGTGGTCCGTTTAAAGGTTGGTAACATTTGTCTCCCTCATTATACATAAATAAAAATATGTCAATAATTTACGAATCATTTAGGTTGTGTTTGTTTTAAGGAAGTTAGTTGGGAAGATAATTTAAACTAAGGAAAATCAATTTCTTCACTAAATGGTGAGGAAAACAAAAGAAAAACTTATTAAAACTATTCTCTCCAATTTTCTTTTCAACAGTGCTTTCTTCAATTCAAACATAGGCTTAGTGACATTGTAGGTCCGACTTACACAAATTATTCATTGACCGAAAAAAAAAAATCAAGGATCTGGTTTCTCCCATTACATAGTCCGTATATTTACCTTGCTTGGTAGTCTTCTAGGAGAGTGAGTGCGAAGCTATTCAATTTGCTTCCGCATAATCGTCATATTTTATTTCTTTTAATCTTTACATGGAGCTTTTTTATCTAAATCTTTATTCAATGGGATTTTGATTGAGTTTCTAATCTCGGAAGGATTCAGCCTTGCCAGGGGACTGTAACTGTTGAATACTAATACTGTTTGTTGCCTGGATTTTTTGTTGTCAGGCTCGGATGCAAGAGATGAAGGAGAAAGAACTGAAGCACACGGGGAATGGAGATGCAAATTCGCACGTATGCAAAGTATGTTTCGAGTCACCTACAGCTGCAATGCTTCTTCCTTGTCGTCATTTTTGCTGTAAGTTGTTAATTTATTCTGATTGATTATTATTTTTCGTTATTCTTCGATTTTATTTTATATCCGCGTTGCTATTGCAGTATGTAAATCGTGTTCGCTGGCGTGCACCGAGTGTCCAATGTGCCGCTCGAAGATTGTAGACCGGATTTTTGCATTTACTTGAACGAGCAATGTACATCCTCCGTTAAAACTAAAGGTAATAATAAGCACAGTTATTATTTCATGTTGCTAGGTTCTTACATCTTGTCTATGCAAGTTATTTACCATATTTCATCTGTTTATTGCAGGGAAAGGTGTCCCATTCTTCAATCACTTTACCTGCTCGGCTATTTTCCGAAATGGCAGGCTACATTTCTTTTTCGAAAGAAAAAAGCTGTATGTAATCAACAGTAAAACACAATACATGAACACATATCGTTATGCTTCGCATCAGTAATAGTGTGATTGTAATATAAATTTTTGAACATGATCTCATCTCATCTGGAAATTGTTTGACTAAGTACTAAGAAGTCATCTATTATAATGAGAGAACTATTCTTCTCTAAAACATAATAAAAAAAAAAGATTCCGATGCCAGGAATCGAACCCGGGTCTCTTGGGTGAAAGCCAGATATCCTAACCGCTGGACGACGACGGCTGAATTGCTAATGGTGAAATTAGTCTAAATATAATTCTATTAACATTTATTCTCCAATAAATGGTCTAGGCCCACAACAGTAAATTTTGCGCGCCCAGGCCCAAACGGCTCGAGAGAGAGAGAGAATTTCCCTCGCTTTACCGTCCTCGTTTCGCACGAAACATGTTCGATTACAGCCACTAAAACACAAACACGGGCATCGTCGTGCTTATCTCTGATCAGGTGTCAATTCGATTTTCTTTTTCTTCTTGATTTAATGATTTCTAAACATGAATACCGATGTCAATACTGCAGACTATGCCGCAATTTCCCTATTGAATTTTAGATCTGCATCGCCGTCATTTCTAAGTTTTGTCGGAGTTATCACGTGATTCGTCGTTTAGATGACCTGTTACGGATTTTGATGACATGTTTCAACGTTTTATGATTTTTCTTGTTTTTTTTAAATGTTGAATCGTGTGTTGTTGATTTGATAGGTAAGGCTGTTTTAGAACACTGATTGGCTTATCGTCGCATAAACTGAACCGCAGTGGATGAAATTTCCAGCTAGCTTCATAAACGGATGACAAGACGAAGAGAAAGTTATGAAAACAGTCTGTTTTGATTGTTTGTTCAACAAAACCGCCCTCTCGATGAGTTAACAAGTGGAGGTGAATCACAGAAATTACTCATACATTTGGGTATTGTACATTGTTGAGGAAAGGAATTATTATAAATGCTTCCTTCTTCGCTTGTACATGGTGTGTGATCATCTATCTGCAAAAAAATCTCAAAATCTGAGCATATAATGATTATAATATTATATATAAATGCACTTGTTCAACATGGGCATCTTGTTATGACTGCAGCAAACCTTACAGAGGCTATAGTTGGAGGAAGGATCCAGAAATTCATCGACATGCCACCCTGGCAAAGTCTCCATCAAGTACTCCGATATGCTACTTGCAGTATCAGAGCCCAGTTGGCTTAATGAGTTATCTTTAATTGGATTCGAGGATGATTCCGAGCAATTTGTGCTCTGGGTGTTAGCTGCTAAATCACTCTTCATCTCTGCGGGTGCGAGCTTCACCCCTGTTAGGAAAAACCTGCTGTGCTTCTTGGTGTGTTCGTTGGCTTTATGTATCGGGGCATCGCAGTCTCTGCAGAGCAATGCCCTGTCTTCTTGGCAAAACAATAATGCTCGTCTCTCCTGCAAAGACAAGAAAAAGAGGTAAATAACTTACGTCTTTTATTGTCTTAATCTTATAGACAAGTGTTAACTGACCTGGCAAATGTCGCAGAGGGGACATTCGTTGAGCTGAGGATAAAGAAGGGAGAAACGAGGGTGTTTGCTCGCGAGCTTATTGGCGCTGTGGACTCTGCCGTCGCAGTTCTTGCACAGTGCAGCTTCATCCGCGGTGCAGAAGATGGTAGCTTCTTCTTTCCCACATACATCACATTGAATCTTCATTCTTGTTTGCTTGTTTGTGCGTGTGCAATGTACAGTGTGTTAGCTCTACCTTGATGACTTAATGGTCAGAAATGAAACGGGTTATGTAGGTAAACTCTGGCTTTAGATTGAATGAGGAAAGAGAGCAACTGTTTTATAGGCATTTTCTTGGTTGAGGGGTTTTAGGAGAGGAAGAAAAGTGCATCTTGGGTCTTTATTTTTCTCAACCCTCTTGAAAACGAAATCCCCCAGTAGTAAAAATAATACCAGTTGCCTTAGTATTTATTTATTTATCATCATTCTTGTTTCAGTACTTTGACTAATTAACCTTTCTCCAAAACAGTTGTATTGTAGCCTTATAGAGCTCTAGTGAAAGAAATATATCCAGGCAGTTTAATTCATTTAGGTTAAATCTTTATTGTGTGCCTACAAAGACAGGTCGATGCTTTGCTTGCTAGGTAAGATAATTAGCTATAGCTAGTTGGCTCTGCCGTTATTTCTTGATATCCTTGAGCTTTCCATCTTTGCTTTTGTCTGCCTATAACTGTGATAGGGGCATATCTGTATGGGACATGAAAGAGTTTTAATCCCTTCATTTAATGTTCCCAGCACTTTTCTTATATAACTAAATATCATTTGCAGCTAGCCCAGCAATTAAATTTTTCTTGGGTTCTTTTGAATTATGTGTCTCTACTTCTAGCGGGGCTGTGTGTACTAGCAGTAATATTGCACGGTAGGGTGGGGACTGTGATCACGTGGCAAAGGCTAGGAGAAAAATTTATAGCTAATTAAATTTGAAGATTTGACCCTAATTATAATTAACTTTGTTTTTTTGATCAATATCTTTGTTTTACATATCGATGGCATTAAGCACCACGAGTGATGATGAACCTTAACATCAAATGTTAAGGATTTTTCATGCTAGAACTATATTTATCTTTTGTTCTTTTCTGTCTTAGATATGATGATATAGATAGATATATAGATGGTTATGGGCAAAGGAGAAAGGCGGTTGCTTTCAGCATTGCTTGTCTTCTGATGATATTAGTAAGCAGCACATTGAATTCTCCACTTCAATAGGCCAGCTAATGTAATTACTGCTGCTACTCCTCCTCCAAGTGGGGGAATATATAAAATAATAGTTGTGTTCAAATATGTTTTTATCGATCTTGCTAAACTAAACTAGTGATAGAAAGATTTTGTTATTTAATAAAGCCTGGGAACTTGTTAGAGGATAGATTGCAATTTAGATAAGGCTTTGCCGACTTAAAAAAACTGATGTGGAGACAAATTTCAACTTTTGAGTTGGCTGTGTAAAGTCCTCATCGATTGGACTAAAGCTTTCATTGGTATTCGAATCTCTCGTAACCACGGTTGGTACTTAGATAAATTTGAGATGAATTTTATCAGTTTGTATTCCCTGTCCCCGTTTGGTGTTCCAATCTGGTGTTAAATTCACCAGATTGTGACATGTGTAAAAAAAATCAATTGAATTTAATACTTGTCACAATCTGGTGTATAGAACACCAAATGGGCACAGATGATCCCATACCGAATTTTACATGACCACAAGTGTGTGACGTAAATCGTTAAACGTTTAGGTGGAGATACATCGAGTCACACACAAAAAATGGTTGTGTAATAATTCCAAAGTGAGGCATCATTAGTTCGATTTCAATTTCTTATCATTGTCGGCTGCATGGACTTGAAATGAGAAACACTGGCAGTGAATTAGTTCTGCTGGGAGTCAGTGTTGTATCATATTCGATAATAAGGTTTATAAGATTTGGTTCTTATCGTAGTGGGAGGAATATGATAGTGTTGTGGGGATAGTTAGATCCGAATTCATATTTAATGTTTAATTTACGAGGTAAACTAAAGACAACTACACAAGTAAAAGCTGGTTACACGTTGTGTGTCCGAAAATATATTTGAGAAGTTGCTGTCAATGGGTACTAATTAATTAGTACCAATTTGTAATTTTTCTTTTTTTTTTTTTTGCAAATGAAAAGGGTCCTAAATCCTGCTGATTGAGTCGGATATACTTTGCATTCATATATAATATGAAACAAACAATTAGTTGAACTTTAAATATGCCAAAAGGAAGGATATTTTAAATGATCATTACAACTCGAAGGCCCCCCTCGCCGATAGAGTATGAAGGTCAGCAGAGTGCAACTGTAAGGTACAGAGAGAGGGATAGATATCTATAGCT
Source organism: Linderniella brevidens (assembly GCA_004919715.1). Lineage (NCBI taxonomy): Eukaryota > Viridiplantae > Streptophyta > Magnoliopsida > Lamiales > Linderniaceae > Linderniella > Linderniella brevidens. Next base: position 9,469,234 of record SWDC01000149.1, on the reverse strand, counting down.
ATAAATGAATATTTTCTGTCCAATTTTGTTTTTCGTTTTTCCTACGAATGATAATCTCTTAGCGGATCTGTGAAAAAAAATTAATTTTTCCATATTATATATAATATATACGTCGAAGCCATAAAGTGCAATACAGTATGGAAAATTCAATTTTGTGGGGCACGGAAAGAATGAAATGAATGTACTACTAAATGACAAAAGTTTCTTTTTCAAACCCACATAACGAGATATGGATGAAATCTTCTCATACCTTCTATGAGAAAACGATATATTAAGGGACTGTGCAATTTGTCTGGAAATCGATTGCCATTGGTAGAAAAGATAAGGTTATTATTATTATAATATATTTTCACAGTATTGTGTGCATGGAAGATGATTTTTGGACCAGAATAGGTTATGCGCGTCTTATGTCTTCTTTGGCGACCACAGGCATGTATAAGAAAGTTATGGCCATGTATTTTTATCCTCCAATCTTCTTCATCTTCGTTACAATTAACTATATACCCACTTAATATTACCACAGATCAACATCATTGCCATTCTCAGAAAATAAAGCAAACCCTTATATGCAAGAAAAAGGGTTTCCCCATTTTTTGTTGATATTTTGGCACATGTTAATATTTGGTCGAAAATTTTTCAAATTACTTAGGGTTTCTGAATTACAAAATTTGTTTAGTCTCCAAATTATACGTTAACTGACCTCGTGATATCTTCAGATGGAGGTCAAGGACCGATAAATGCTTGAACTCCTTGACTGTCGTATTTTGCAAACACTGGAAGCGACTTTATCACATATCTCACGATGAGATTCAAATTTAAATTATATATCAAGTTGAGTGTGATAACTACGACATCAGTGCAAGAGATGCCTCCTCACAAAAAAAAAATTGTTTTTTTTTTAATTATTTTGGTTTTGCAGTGATTGCCTCTGCCATTATGACACCAAAATTGAAATTGGGTTTTATAGTACAAAGCCATTATGACACCAAAATTAAAATTTGGTTCGAAACATAAGAATATTAGCCCGATTAAGGCCCAACGTTCATAAAATTTGGTGAAGGCCTTGTGACACAAGCTTGGGCCAATAGCCGCCCAACTCGTGCAGAGCAATACTTTTATCGCAACGCTTTTTGTTTGACGTTTCATCGCACACCACGCCACATAACTGAAATCGCTAAATAAAAGGCAAGCGAGTATAATTACGAGTTTTATCTAATTATAGATATTTTCAATTTCATAAGATAATAAACGGTTCACAGTTGGTGGGCATCGGGTATCGGGGTATCGGGTACCCGAAAAATTATCGAGTATCGGGTAGTAACCGATACCCGATATTAAAAAATAGGGTCGGGTATCGGGTAGCAAAATGCTACCCGAATTACCCGATCGGGTACCCGACAATGAATTAAAAATTAAAAAAATTATGAAAAAAATAGTATAATTAATTTCTAGTATTCATAAAATAATTAAGAATGATATAAAATTAATAATTTCTCCTCATATTACAAAATTTCAAAGAGAAAAAACATATAAAAATATCATAAATATTATAAATCGTATTAAAATATTAATAAAAAATAATTAAATTTTAAATCGGGTATCCGATACCCGATCCGACGTGTACCCGACAAAATTGGGTACCTGATTGTCGGGTACCCGACGACATACATCGGGTCGGGATCGGGTAGAAAAATTACTACCCGCCCGAGTTGTGTACCCGACCCGAATTACCCGAACCCGTCAAATACCCGACCCGCGCCCACCCCTAGTTCACACCACCAATCATCTTATCGGATTGATTTTCGAAAATAAAAAAAAATTGTAATTATATTTTTTTTTTCAATTTCTGAAATCCTGGCATGCAATGCGGTAACTTGAAAGCCATAGTAACCGCCACGTGTCCATCATATCATTTTATTTATGCATCCCCTTCCCCATTTCTTGGATAAGATCTCTGCTTAAAAAGTAAAACCCGAAAAAGATGGAAAGCAACTCACCGCCACCATCTCCGCCGTCGCTCAACGACGACTGGGTACTCGTCGCCCGCGACTGCGGCTTCGCAACCCTAGACGACGAATTCATCTACGTCGCCGACATCGACGACCACGAACAACAACAACAAGAGCACTCCGAGGCGGACAATGGAGCATCAGCAGCGGAGGATCACGCCGTCGCCGCCGTCGCATCGCCTCTCTCCGGTAATCTGACTCTTTTCCCTCTCATTCCCCACCAAGGCGATTCGAAAGAAGCCGGCGACGAGCTTTACGAAGACGAGGACGCCGATGATGACGTGGATTCCGAATCAGTCGGCGTCGACGACGTCGACGACGAGTTGGTGCCTTGGGGATGGAAGGGGAGGCTCGCGAGGGATCGGATGAGGAAGGTGGGGAAGAGAGGTGGGCCCAGGGCGACTAAGAAAGTGCCTTATCTCCAGAAAAGGCCCGGCTGCCTCCGGGGAAAGCATGGCTTCGGTGTGCAGCAGACCTCCTTCTTCATCTGACGGCGGCGGCGGCGGCTGATGGAAGAAATTGACGGCCTCCGCTTTCTTGATTCCACGGCTTATAGATTTGGGTCAAGAATTTTCAAGATTTACGAACTACCAGCAATAATGAAGTGTGTTGCCTTTGATATTTGAACTCATGTTAATGCATTTTCCGCACTCGTGCCTAATCCTTGGAAGTATTATCTTTATAGCTACGTGTGTCCTTTCTCCTGCTAAAAAGATATATCATTTTTTTGTATCCAATTTCAAGATAGCGTTAATTAAGTTTTCTTGATGGGGTGGGTAAATAGTATTATCGATTTCGTGAAACATTTTGGTAGAATTACTTGCACTTTTTGTCGATTTCGTGACTGGGTTTCAATTGTCTTGGGATGGATTATATCGCACCATTTTAAATATTTTCTCTTTTGAGCAATTAAGACGTTACATATTAATCCTTTGCAATGATCCGAATCAATAGTTGTGATCTCATTGTTTCTCTTTTTCCTACCCTTTTTCTTGTGGGCAAAGTAAATCTAGCTAAGATATATCTCAATAATATACACACAAAAGCCATGTAACATTGTCATATAGTTAAGTAGTTGAAATTGAAGATTTTAATTATGGGATTTCCAAATGTACCAAACTGTGTTCACATTGATACCTAATCTAGAATACATCACAACACTAGAGCAGATATGATTTATCTAGCATTCATGATATCTCCACAAGTCATGGTTCCCATCTTACATTGGCTCTTAATTTCATTGTCTGTGTGGATTGGAAACGGTAAAATAAAATTTCTATTGAAAGTGTCGGTCGTCCCTAACTTAATTTAGTAGTGAGTAGTGGATTTTCTCGCAAGAAAAAAATAAATAAATAAAATATTTGTCTATCAAATCTAACATTTTGTGTTAAAGATAAGTCTAGTCCATTATAGTCCACCAGCCATAGGCCCAACTAAAGTCAAAAGCCCAATAGGCCCAATTAAACAAACTCCCAAGTCCCAATTCAAATGGTAGTGGGGACCACTACCTCGCGAACGCGAAAGTGAATATTTTTTCTTTTTATCTGCTTTGATCTATCTACAGCTCCCTCTCGCTCTATTTCTGTATTATTTGGTTATCACAAAAGATTCCTAACATTCAAACTCAGCTGGTTCTACTACTGCGAGAAAACCTAATCCGATTGGGCGGTGGAGATATGGATGAGCGTGGGAGAGGAGGATGCTGTGTGCCGATGGATCTGATGAGGTCGGAGCCGATGCAGCTCGTTCAGCTCATCATCCCCATCGAATCCGCTCATCTCGCTGTTTCCTACCTCGGCGACTTAGGCCTCATACAATTCAAAGACGTTCGTGACAACTTGAACTGTCGCTTGATCTCCGTGTCGCTTTTGTTTTCTTTTTTCGTTTTGTTATTTGCGTTTATGTGGAAATTTTCATCGGGATGGTGTGGCTTAGGGTTTTCAATCTGTTTAGTTGACTTGCCGTTTCGTGCGGTGGATGTCGTGAACCTGCGGGTCAAAATGAGGAAAATACATGAATAGTAGTTGTATTGTAGAGACATGGAGATTCTTTTTATTATTATTTGAATGCGTTTCCTTTTTTTTCTATCCAAATACGGTGACGGTAGATTTGGCTTCGATCTCTCAATGTGTTTTGGGTTGATGTTTTGGTCTCACTTTTTTCTGCCTTAATTTTTAGCTGGCTTCGCTAATGTAGTTATTAGCTCAGTAGAAGAAGGAAATATGTGAGTACTCAGATTGGTTTTGATTTTGTTGTAAGAGAGATTTGACTAGGCTTTGTGTTGCTCGCTCTGTCTTGTAGTCATCTAGTATTTTTTAAATCTTGATGTTGCTGTTTTTTTATTAGTTTGCTGTGTAATTTATGGTGCGTGGAATCTGCTTTTTCCTTTCTGTTTTTGATTGATTTTTTCTTGCATCTTTCTTGTCTCAGCTAAATGCAGAGAAGAGTCCGTTTCAGCGAACATATGCCACTCAAGTAAGTTTATTGCTACAAACTCTCATACTGCGAAGTTTTTGACGCATCAAAACCATCAATTTTTCGGAAACTTTTAGCATGACTTGCAGTGTGGAAGGGTTTGGTTGTCTTTTTTTTAGTTCACAAACTGAGGAAACTAATGTTCTATGGTGCATTTTATATAGTTCATTTATCTGCTTGAATGCAGCTATTTGGCTTTATATTTGACCAGTTTCATTCACATCAACTACAAAATTTCGTCTTTAGATGATCAATACATGCCTTTGGAAAGTACGAAAAAATCTGTGCCATTTCGTTGTAATTGTTTCTATCTTATATTGATTGGTTGTGTATCTTCTGAAGATCAAAAGATGTGGAGAAATGGCACGTAAATTAAGATTCTTCCGTGACCAAATGTCGAAGGCAGGATTGTCATCTGCTGCCAAATTTGGTACACAAACCGGCATCACGTTGGATGATCTCGAGGTATGTTACCCAAGATTAAAAACTTCAGTTCATAAACCTTTTCGAAGGGTTTATTCAGTGTCATCTTGTGTTAGGTTAAACTTGGAGACCTTGAGGCAGAGCTTGTTGAAATTAATGCAAACGGTGAAAAGTTACAGCGCTCATACAATGAACTAGCGGAATACAGGATTGTTCTACAAAAGGTACCTTTCTTTTTATTTCATTGCTTTTCTTCCCATCGGCTGCCTTATACCTTGACTTAAGGGAAACTACTTTAGCACTAGAAAACAGTATCAAGTGTTGACATTATTGAATATATCAATATGCAAATAAATAACATCAATTTTAACCCTACATGGAACATTTTTTTTAATTTCCTTAGGCTGGTGAATTTTTTCACTCTGCTCGGAGCAGCGCTGAGGCGCAGCAACAGGAATATGAATCAAGCCAAAGTGGTTCGGAGTCCTTGGGAACTCCATTATTATCACAGCAGGTACTAAATTTTTTGTTTCACTTCAATTTTGACCCATTTGTCAAATTATAACTGTGGTTTTATGGTGTTGTTCCCCAGGAAACAGCAACTGACTCATCCAAGCAAGTTAAGCTAGGATTTTTGGCAGGACTTGTTCCAAGGGAGAAGTCTATGGCCTTCGAGAGGATATTGTTCCGAGCTACCAGGGGTAATGTGTTTCTGAGGCATGCTGTTCTTGACGAGCCTGTTACAGATCCGGCATCTGGAGAGAAGGTTTGTATAATGACATATATTCTTGTGCATGTTAATATCAGATCAGATAGTTTCCTAAGAAAATATGATTAATTTGTTCCGTCACTAGTTGATGATGGTATGCTTTATTGGAAAAGCTTTTCTGTCAGGATGTCCAAGTCCTTATTTTTTCCCTTGGCACTTCCATTCCTTTGTCTCTATCCTATTTAGAGTGGTTACACAATGACCATTTTTTAATTTCATTTATTACCCCTCTTGTGTAATGCTAAATGTTACTTCAAAGGCACTATTGTTGCTTTGGGGTTTTGGATTTTCCAGTAGCCGAAAATTATATTCTTTACAAAATGAGCAGCAATTCTTTCGACCCTGGTGCCATGAGTTAATGAATCTTCTAAATGGTGACACGCAATCTCTGCATTTATTCTCGAACTTATACTCTTAACCTTTGGTTGACCTCATAAACAAGCAGAGGAGTGATACATAGAGATCTCACTTGATTTACTTATATTACAGGTTGAGAAAAATGTCTTCGTGGTCTTCTTTTCTGGAGAAAGAGCGAAAATCAAGATTCTCAAAATATGTGAAGCATTTGGAGCAAATCGATATTCTTTTCCTGAGGAATTTGGCAAGCAAACTCAGATGATCAATGAGGTATCTATATTGTTTTATTTCATGGATTTTCTACATTCTTCATTCGTGATTCGTTCTTCAGACATATTTTCTTATTTTATTCAACATTCTTTTGTTTTTTTACTCTTCTTACTGTCAAATATTATGATGTTTCGAGTTCCTATTATTTTTCTTCACTTGATTATTTTGAATTAGTAATACCATATGCGTTTTATGCAGTACCAATGTCACATAGATGATTCAAAAAGCTTTACCTTTATTTTATGTCAATAATTTTTTTATATAACAGTTATGATATTCGTCTATTTACTTTATCGTTCTAGCGTTCTTTCCTTGTTCTCCTTTCTTCCTCTGAATTGTCTGGGAAGATTACGTTCCCGATTCTTCTTTCCATTCTCTCTATGCCTCTATGATCCCAGTTGAGACTAAATTATTTTATGGGTAACAAAAATTGATGTAATTGCTTTATGTTTTTCCTTCAGGTCTCTGGGAGACTTTCTGAGTTGAAGAGTACCGTAGATGCAGGACCGATCCACCGTGGAAACTTACTGCAAACTATTGGGGACGAATTTGAGCAGTGGAACTTCATGGTTTGCACTTTCTATTAAGCTTACTCGTGTTATTTTGTTGTTACTAATTTTGTATATTTGCAGTCAGAGCCAGACCGATACTCTGGCTGGGCTACTTCTTCTGGAATTCATGACTCTTTCGTGCTTGTTTATTTTAGTTCTGGGGGTAATGAAGTTTATTTTTGTGTTTATCGGTAAAGGTGAGGAAGGAGAAAGCTATTTACCACACTCTGAATATGCTAAGCATTGACGTCACCAAGAAATGTCTAGTGGCAGAAGGGTGGAGTCCTATCTTTGCGACAAAAGAGGTAATTAATCTGAACATGCTGTATTATGTCTTAGGTTGTTGTTCTTTTTTAATATCATGTGTTTGACTGATATTTGTTTGCTTTGGCTTTGAACATGGACATTTAAACCTTATTTTGGTCGAAAGGTTTCGTACAGTTACGGAAATTTTTTCATTTTGCAGATTCATGATGTATTGCATCGTGCAACACTTGACTCCAATTCAGAGGTCAATGCAATTTTCCAAGTCTTGCATACACGTGAGATGCCACCGACCTTTTTCCGCACAAACAAATTCACCTCGGCTTTCCAAGAAATTGTCGATGCATATGGGTGAGCAATTTGTGCATATGAACGAAAAATCTCTTTGAAAGACTTACATAAGATGATGAGCAAGTCAGAACCTCATGAACTTTTCCATGCAGCAATGCAAACTCTTGAAACCCAAGTTTCGTCATATTTAATGAAGGTGGATGACCAGAATTTTTATATTCATGTTTCAAATATCAATTCTGAGAATCAGTTATATCATATGTGAAATTGCAGTCATCCACCTTACGCTTCCAACCTTGGGCTTCATGAGGTTTCCTGATCTCAAACACTTGTTGTAGTGAATGTGGATTCAAAACCTTTCCATGTGTATATAATGCCATTCATCATAGAAGTCTTCTAGAACCTGATTTCCTGTTGATTAATATACGCTATAGATAATTTAGTGAATTCATAGACGCTTCAAATTTAGAAAATTTTGTAGTATAGTTGGTTTTAGGACAGAGCTGCTAATGTACTTAAAACTATTTTATGTCATTGCAGAATTGCTAAATATCAAGAAGCCAACCCTGGTGTGTATACTATAGTCACGTTCCCATTTCTTTTTGCTGTCATGTTTGGGGATTGGGGACACGGCATATGTCTTCTACTTGCCACTTTATACTTTATAATCCGGGAAAAGAAGCTCTTGAGTCAGGTAATTTCATATATTCCTGATGTTAGCAACTGTTGACATGTTTGCCATTTCTTGCACTTCGCTGATCAGTTACCACATTTATGCTATTCTCCTTAAAAAAGGGTCATTTAATCCATTACACAATTACAATATATCGCTTTATTTTTATTCTAGGTATAGCATTCAGCCTTATCCCCTGTACAAGCCCAGGGTATGTTGCCATGTAATTCACCTGATTATTTTACTCCAACAAATGCAGAAACTTGGTGACATAATGGAGATGACTTTTGGAGGCCGTTATGTTATCCTGCTGATGTCAATATTCTCAATATACACCGGCCTGATATACAATGAGTTTTTCTCTGTGCCGTTTGAATTATTTGCTAAATCAGCATACGCATGCCGTGATCCATCTTGCAGGTCTATATATAATACATCTACATATATGCGTGTGTGTGTTATATAGATATTATCTTCAATTGAAAACTTTTGTATGCTGAACTTCTCTGCAGTGAAGCTACAACCGTGGGATTGATCAAGGTGAGAGACACTTACCCATTTGGAGTGGACCCTGCTTGGCACGGTTCTCGTAGTGAGCTGCCGTTCCTAAACTCTTTGAAGATGAAAATGTCAATACTACTCGGGGTTGCCCAGATGAACCTTGGAATCATATTGAGCTTCTGCAATGCACTCTTCTTCAGAAGTAGCCTTAATGTTTGGTTAGTTGGTATTTTAATTATATTTTTTCTGATTGGAAATAAATTAATTCGAGATTTTCTTACCATCTTATCCGTGTGCTCTGCATACGACTGCAGGTTCCAGTTCATCCCTCAGATGATATTTTTGAACAGTTTATTTGGATATCTTTCTGTTCTCATCATAATCAAATGGTGCACTGGATCAAAAGCTGACTTGTATCACGTGATGATCTATATGTTCCTTGGTCCAACCGATGAACTTGGTGAAAACCAGCTCTTCCCTGGTCAGAAGATGACCCAGGTCAAAAACTTTGTATTTTAAATATGAAACTTTTGATCTTTTATGCTTCCATAAAATGTTTGAAATCTCATTTCGTTTATGTGCTCCACCAGATTGTGTTATTGTTGTTGGCACTCGTATCTGTCCCATGGATGCTGCTTCCAAAGCCATTAATCCTTAAGAGGCAGCATGATGTATGCAATTTTTTTTTTCGTATCAATATATATACATTATAGTAGTATATATATATATATATATGTTAACATTCAATGCTTTCACATTACCTTTTTCATTTCCATATATTTTACCTCAGAGGCACCATGGAGAGTCCTATGCTCCTCTTCCAGATACAGATGAGTCTTTACAGTCAGATGCAAACCACGACGATCATGGTCACGAGGAATTTGAGTTCAGTGAAGTACTAGTGCATCAACTTATCCACACGATAGAATTTGTACTCGGAGCAGTTTCAAATACAGCTTCTTATCTCCGTTTATGGGCTCTCAGGTACATTTTCTTAACACCATTTAATCAGTTAATACCTCCTTCACTTCCGAAAGTAGTAGTTCATTCGCCAATCATTCTCGTGGAAAAATTTAACAGTACTAAGTTCTTTTGCTTGACAGTTTTTTTTATTTTCCTCTTAATTCGTGGTACTCAGCCTTGCCCACTCCGAGCTATCCACTGTATTCTATGAGAAAGTTTTGCTACTGGCTTGGGGGTAAGTGTATGCTTGTGGAATGATTGATAATGAGAGGATAATCATCCCATAAAAAGGAAAAGAAAAATATCATAATTGATTATTGATAATGCAGGTACAATTTCTTCATAAAGATCATAGGAATCATCATCTTCATCTGTGCCACCGTCGGCGTACTGCTGGTGATGGAGACGCTCAGTGCTTTCCTGCACGCGTTGAGGCTTCACTGGGTCGAATTCCAAAACAAGTTCTACGAGGGAGATGGGTACAAGTTCAACCCTTTCTCATCTTCTTTGCTCGACTACGAAGAAGAATGAAGGAATGAAAACCAATTTACGAGCATTCTTTGTGCGTGGAAAATGGTATCTGTTTTTTTGCATGGATAATGAAAGATGTTGTTAGTTACTTGCATCATGTCATTATGTGTGTTAAAGTTAATCTCTTGTTTGGCGCTTCCTTCTGCTGTAATAATAACAATGTCTACGAGATGTGTAATAAGCCGACCCTATTCGACGAGGTCCGCATTTGCGACGTTTGTTGCAAACAAGTAACCCTGTTAGGGGTGTGATGTAATTTATCTCTAATCCCTTTATTCAAGTTTGGAATGGATATATTTATGCCAAGGAAAAGTTTAGTTTGTGAGGTGATGCTCTTATTATGCAAATTTTATTATTATTATTATTATTATTATTCAATTTTTTCCCTTTTATATGGAGAATAGGATCTAGGGTTGTTAATGCGAGGCATTGCCCTGTTTTTTTTTTAGCCAAGTTCTTGTAATAAAGTGAGATAGACTCATAAATGCCGATCATAAATTGACGGATGTACGTGATAATAAGTCCTAAAAATTCCTAGTCCTATGTAATAGAGCATGATGCACAGTCTGGCCCAGTTGAGGTCAAATCCTCATCTCCGATTCTGCCCAACAAACGGGGATGAAATCACTCTCGTCCTTCATCCCTGCGAGCACCGTGGTGCATGGCCATATCATATTCTTCAAATGAACTGGATTCAAATTTTTTTTTAATACATGAAATGAAATTCGACAATTATTCAATGCATGCATGATATTATAAGTCACATTATGGAAAGTGAAAAGGCGTGACATATAGGATATTATCGGTCGGTTTCCCTTGAACGGTCCTTGGCATTATCATTTGTTTGGCAAACTTCAAACTTTTCTTTGGGCTAAATAAATCATTTCCGGGGCGTTCTTTCTACATGGCACCACTTATTGAGGACTACTTCAATGATTTATTTCTTAAAGAAGTTGTAAAAGATAATATCTACTAGTGTCAGGTACCTACAGCCTTTCTGTCTTGTGGAGTTGCAAATTAGTTATATAATTATATTATTAACTAGACAACGGGGATTTAGCAACCATTTGACATAGTTCTGAGTCCGGATCCGGGTCGGACCTGGTCATGGGCCGCTTTTGTGATCCCGTGATTTAAGTTCCTTTGAACTATGAATAGTTGAAGTCTACTTAGTAATCGCATGCAAGTATCTGAACCGTCATATTCAGTCGCGCTCTCATTTTGCATTTTTACCTCTCTCCCCTACCTATGACCGCCGAAGAACAGTTATCGAAAATTAAGGTGCTCGATGTCGTTTTTCCTCTTTGCTGCTCCCTGTGGTTATTGTTGTTTAAGTTTTATGTGGTAATCGTTGTTATTTGATGTGGTTAGGGCACGAAAGTGCTTATGGTTGGCGCTGGCGGCATTGGATGTGAGCTCCTTAAAACCCTCGCGCTTTCAGGTTTCAGAGATATACACATCGTGAGTTTGTTTTAATGTTATTATTTATTTGCTTTCTGGAGTGTGTTATGTGTCGGTTTTGTCCCTGTTTTGTTGAGTTTACCGCTGATTGTGCTTGAGTATCGTTGCTTTTGAAGTAGATGATATGTGTTATTATGGCTGGTGTATTCTCACAACTAGGGATTGGATTGTTTACTTGGAATGTGGTGTTAATGGCTTCATAAGGGAAATCTGTTTGGTGCAATTTTCTATGCACCGGATCGTAAAATCTATTGTTCGTGTCAAGGAAAATGCTGAGACTTAAAAAATTTGTCGGGATAAGCATCAGAGTTGGGTTATCGGATGAGGATCTACCATCCATGTGCATAATTTGAAAACTTGCCTGTTTTATTCTATCTATCAAATGGAGATCCTTTAATTTCGTAAATCTATTCAATATCTTAGGCTGATTTTCAGTAGGGTGATAAAGGATTGCGCAATTCCTCGTGAGTTGTTTTTCAGTATTCATTGGTTTCTTTTCGCAGATAGACATGGATACAATCGAAGTCAGCAACCTAAATCGGCAGTTTTTGTTTCGGCAATCACATGTTGGACAGTCCAAGGCCAAAGTAAGAGTGATTTTTTGCTAGTTTGGTCTACAATTCCATCACTGAAAATCCCATTTCTTAACGTTGGATTCTTTATTTTTTATTGTTTTCGTTGAGACCAGGTTGCTCGAGATGCAGTTTTGAAATTCAGGCCTAACATCGGCATTACTCCTTACCATGCTAACGTAAAAAGTACCGACTTCAATGTTGATTTTTACAAGCAATTCACTGTTATCTTAAATGGTCTCGACAATTTAGAGGCCAGACGACATGTGAATCGCCTTTGTTTGGCAGCTGAGGTCCCGTTGGTTGAAAGTGGAACGTCTGGTTTTCTGGGACAGGTGGTCTTTTCCTGTAATAGTCCATTTACTTTGCTACTTATGTGGGACAACATTCTGTAGTAGGTGATCATGTGCTTCATTTTTATCTTCATTAGATGCATTCCACATCCACCAAAAGTGGATTAAACAGATGAGAAATCAGTGGTTATTTTGTTCACGTGTTTCTCTTGAAAAACCTATCAAGGAGCCTACTGCATGCATATAAATTTGGATTTCATATGTAAGTCTTTTATCACTTTATTTTTATAATCATAACCTTATCTCGGAATAATTGGTGCAGGTCACTGTTCATATAAAGGGTTTAACAGAATGCTATGAATGCCAGCCTAAGCCAGCACCAAAATCTTATCCTGTTTGTACTATCACGAGTACTCCCGCAAAGGTACTAAATTCCATATATTCTGCATTTTTATTAGTTTTCTCTTCCAAATGATTGGGTTAGGGTTGTGCGTCCATTGGTATTAATACTTGTTAGTGTATCTCAAGAACCATTCGATTTACATCATATACTCATATTTGTTAACTGTAAGACCTACGATCCCTGTTGTAGTTGTTGATGAGGTTATAACAGGATTTTTAATTGATTAAGGAGTACATATTATCGAGTTTTCAAGGGGTCTGATGCATGGTGGAAAGTATTACCACATTTCCTTGTTGGATAAATGTTATAACTGTGAAACTATGAATTGATATTATTTGCAAAATGGTAAACAGATGTATGCCCTGTCATGTCACAGTTTGTCCACTGCATCGTCTGGGCTAAGGACCTACTTTTTGCAAAGCTGTTCGGGGACAAAAACCTGGAGAACGATTTAAATGTGCGTTCGACTAATTCGTCAAGTTCATGTTCGTCACAACAGATGGAAGATGTTTTCGAACGCAAAGATGACGAAGGCATTGATCAATACGTAAGGAGGATATATGATCATGTTTTTGGATACAGCATTGAGTTAGCTTTATCAAATGAAGACACGTGGAAGAATCGCAACAAACCAAGGCCAATATATGTCAAAGATGTATTTCCCACCGATCGAGTACATCAGAACGGGAATCAAGCAAATAACAGTTCAGCCCCCGGAGATGCTTCAACTGTATCTGCTATGTTATCTTTAGGCCTAAAAAACCCACAAGATCTCTGGAGCTTTAAGGAGAACTCCCTGATATTTCTCGAGTCTCTGAAATTATTTCTTACGGAACGAATAAAGGTTCGAGATCAGCCGTGAACTATCATTTATCATTTTTGTTTTGTTTTCCTCATTGATAGCAACATCTGATTTCTTGCTTTTTCAGGAGGTTGGTAACTTGGCTTTTGACAAAGATGACCAGTTAGCTGTAGAATTCGTTACCGCTGCAGCTAATATCAGAGCTTCCTCATTTGGTATACCGTTGCAGAGCCTTTTCGAGGCCAAAGGTGTTGCTGGCAATATAGTACACGCGGTTGCAACAACAAATGCTATTATTGCAGGGTTGATCGTGAACGAGGCAATTAAAGTGCTGCAAAATGATAGAAAAAACTACAGGTCTGTTTCCTGGCTATGCTTTTTGTACATTAAAAGTGATCTTTTCTTAATAAAAATTACCCGACGGTAAGTCGGTAATATTTTCTTGGGGATTCCGTTCATTGAAACTGTCCCTCAGAAAACTTCACAAATGCAATGAGACTGATACATTGGCATATATCCATTATTTATTACGAAGCACGATACTGATTTTATTCTGTTTTTACCGTTAATTGGTGAATATCGATCCTCGTGTGTAATTGGTATTTTATATTTCTTTTGTTCAGAATGACATTTTGTCTCGAACATCCTTCGAGAAATATGCTTCTTATGCCCGTGGAACCATTCGAACCGAACAAATCCTGCTACGTATGCTCCAAGGTTTGATGGATCTATCTTCTTAAGTCTTTCCAGATTCCGATTTTAGCTTTGAAACGCCGTTACAAACATTTTTGTTTTCTATTTATGTTACTTGTGTTTGTAATGTAGAAGCCATTGACCGTTGAGGTTAACACACATCGTTCGAAGTTGAAGGATTTCGTTGAGAAGATTGTGAAGGCTAAGCTCGGTATGAATTCGCCTCTGATCATGCACGGTTCTTCCCTTCTCTATGAAGTCGGCGACGATCTCGACGAAGATGAGGCCGCCAACTACGCAGCTAATCTCGAAAAGGTACGTTGACGAAGCCCTTCTCATTTTTATACTTCCTTTAGTGTGCCTTACGAATATTCTGTTATATTCTTTTAGGTACTGTGTGATCTTCCTTCCCCTGTCATGGGTGGAACGATCCTAACCGTTGAGGATCTCCTGCAAGAGCTAAATTGTAGCATCAACATTAAGCACAGGTTTGTTGGACGCGTCACTGTTGGAGGTTTCTTTCTGTTTAAATTTTCGGCGATGCTGTTCAATGAACACCTCGCCCAAAAGCTTAAGCTTATAGGGAGTCTATCATATTATAATTTTATATGTTTTATTTCCAATATGCTCGCTCGAGTTTAAGCTGCTTTCGTTCTTATCTAGCATTAAACGTGTAATTATCTCAAATGAGTGGTCGTGAACATTCGCATCCATGACCTTTTTGCCTGAGTTACGCGATAACATGTTGAATGAGTACGAGTGTATCCTATTATAATTATATACTTTTTTTTATTTCCAACAGATGCAAAATTGGAGAAACTTTGTTTCTGACTTAAATTCTTTCAAATTTCTGTAGGGATGAGTTTGATGAGGAGGAGGAGGAGGAAGAAGAGCATGATGGTATGATTCTCTCGGGGTGGTCACGGGAGGGTATTAAAATGGGTGAAGCAATCACTTCTTTTACGAATGATCATTTTGTGAAGAAACAACCGAAATTATTAGAAATATTTGGCTCACCGTCGCTTATTAAAACCTGCTGCGAGGCAAATGTTAAAAGGAAGGCGGAAGATGATGATGTTGTCGTCGTGGTTGAGGACGGGTATTTTGTGATCGATAAGAAAAGGCAAAGAGAGGAGCACAAAGGAGGATGAGATTCCTTTTTTTTTTTTTTTTTTTTTTTTACTTTTGGATTATTTTGTTTTTGTGAATAGGGAATATATGTGGGTGCGTCTTTTTTACCTTGGGTTGGGAATTGTTTTAACCTTTGTTGGTGAGACCTCTCTAGATTACTTCCCCTCCTTTCTAGAGTTATATTAAAAAAAAAAAAATGGTTTATTTCCCCCTCCATTAAAGGAGGTTTTCTTTGCTTTTAGGGCTCTGGTATCGTTGATTGTTGATTGATGGATTTTTCATTCTCGTTTTGGGTTGGAAAATTTTAATTTCGTGGATAATTTTACTTTTGACCAAAAGAGGCGTCCCCATTAAAATTGGAGACATGCCTCTTCTTGGGTCGATGCTCAACATTCATCGGCGAAAAGCTTATCCTCTTCGATAGAGCTGATTTTAATAGTCACCATTATAGTGAATTTTTAAGATTAGTTCGGCGTAAATGTTCATTGTTTTCAGATTTAGATGTTTGAATAGCTCATAACTTCTGTTTTTTATGTAGGCTGGGTTAGATTCGCGTGATCGTTATCAAAACGTTTTTCTCTACTGTTATCATCTGTTTGCCGGAGAGAACCGTTGTACTTGTTCTAGTTTGGAAATAAAACTCCGTCTTTTCGGGAAAAATATAAGTAAATTATTTTTATTTTGTTTTCCACACGCAGCTGGATTCTGAAATGTTTCTATTACAAAAACATTAAGAGCTGTGTATATGGGACGGGACCTTACCTTTTTCACCGTTGCATGTAAATTAATTTTGAGTTGTGGTCCAATTGATATCGCACGTACCCATAGGGTGTAAATGATTAACAATTAAAACATAATTAGCAAAAAATTATGATATTGTTTC
The DNA here is from genome assembly GCA_004919715.1 of Linderniella brevidens. Lineage (NCBI taxonomy): Eukaryota > Viridiplantae > Streptophyta > Magnoliopsida > Lamiales > Linderniaceae > Linderniella > Linderniella brevidens. The sequence goes on along the minus strand of SWDC01000149.1, from coordinate 9,452,919 downwards.
ACGATGTGCATATAAAAGTAGAACAAACATATATCTTACACGTGTCTTATACATATGATATACTACTAATATCATACAAAACTCACCTTACTCGATCTTCATCATACGAGTGCATGCATATATTTACGTATGTTACAGACAGAGATGGATATAACTGCATTTTTCGACTTTTAATTTCTAGATATATATATATATATATATATATATATATATATATTAATTCGGAATGAGTTTGAAAGGAGGCTTCACAAGAGCTGGCGTGGGATCATATCTTCCATAGTCGTTTGTTTTCACTTTGAGAATCCTTTCGTGTATCACTAATAATTCATCATCACCACCGCCATGGTACACGTCAGCCCAGGGCTCTAATTCCTAACCCCATTTAGAAGAAGATAAAGAATAATAACAAGAAGAATAAGGTAAACCCTATTTATTGTAAGTAAATATATATATATATATATATATATATAAATATATTCTTAAATTGCAGCAAGTTGACAGTGGTTTCGTATTTAATTACCTCAGCAGATGCACTCACTTTCTTTAACACCAAGGCTTTAGATGCTCGACCTGCATTAAATTTCATAACATGATGAGCCAATGATATTTATTCTTCTTTTTTCGAACCATGCACTATATATATATATATATATATATATATAGAGAGAGAGAGAGAGAGAGAGAGAGGCAATGAGAATCTGTGCGACTAAAAGGAAACCCTAATAACTTAATTCATCTCCGTGAAGAAAATTGAATTAAAACTAACCTGCAGATGAAGTTGCAAGAAGGGATGCAGAAACGAAGAGATAAAGAAGGAAGATGCTCCTCATCATTAGCATTGATGATAATAATTAGGGTTCTTTAAACGCTTTAGTGTGATGTGGGTGTGTAGAAAGAAAACAAACAAATAGTTGCATTGGCACTCTCTATATTGTATGCTCAAGGCCAATGAAGTCACATCTCTTTATCATTTTAAAAATATATCCCAAGGGATAAAACCATTAAGTGATATTGTATATTGTATTTTTCTAAAGTAAAGCCATCTTTAAACTTTTTGGTTTAAAATTCAAAAGTTGAGAGGCAGCGTTTTATTGTTGTTGGGGCATTAAATCATAGGCCACTTAGTGGATTAAACTAACATATATTTGCATTGATTAGTGCAAATATACTTTTAACTATAGCGAGATGGGACTTTAAATTGATCCCTACCAAGTCATATCATATACAAAAGATGATAGGATTTGGCGTTACTGAAATACAATGGCGAAAAAAAAATTTCTTATCAGGGGGATATCAAGTAAAATAGTGAAGAGTGACTAACTATTTTACTTGATATATCCCTATAATATGCACACATAAATATCGTGCATTTTGTAGTCACTAAATTCAAACATATATTTTTTTTTTATCTCTATGCTGTTTAGACTCATAAGTTGGGGACTTGAAATAGCTTTTATGGAAGTGTAGTGCTTTCAATCATCCAAAACGACAAAGACAATGCACCAAATCCCACTTAAAAGACAATTGTGGAGAATAAAGATTACATGCACTATCATTCCTTTCCTATTAATTAATATCAGATGTTGCTTCTCTTTTGTTTTCATTCTATCCTTTTTTATTTAAAAAAATGACAATAATATTCGAAAAAAAGACCTGCCTGTAAGGTTGCCTACTCTTAGACCAAGTGAGCTGAGCCATAGATGATCTACTGATATTCTATCGTTTCTAATGAAGAGCTACAAAGCAATAGCACCATTAATCTACTTCTAAAATTGCGTAATTATTGATTTATAGCTAGTGAGTAGTGACACATCTTTCTGCTGTACACGCCTTTTCTTTTTCCTGTCGAGTGGGTCATAATGAATTAATTAAACTAATAAAGGTGCAATTTATAAATGACGTTATCGATTCAAGAGTAATTATGGGCCTACATTTCGGCCCATAAATGGTAGTGTTGATTGGGCTGCCATGTAATGAACTAGAGAATCGAGTCCACATTCTTTCCTAAGAATTGGACATTTTCCCTGTTTTTTTCTTATTTTCTACACGTAGGTAGAAAATTTTCCAAGTCTAGAAATTGGTGCTACCGGCGAAATCTTAACTATTATTTCACAATAGGAAAAAAAAAAACAAAAACGATATTAAAAGTGAATTGGCGTGTAACGATTTACTAATGGAACATATAAAGGTACTAGAATTAATCCCATCTAATTTAAAACCATATTATATTAGTCTATTATTAAAAAAAATCACATGTAGCTAAGTACTAACTAACGACTATTCAACCACCGAACCCATACCACATATATACCAAACACCAACCAGAAAAACGTACTACCTAACGCGCGCATCGTTCTAATTGCACGAAACCGTACCAATATTCACGGCACCATCGCCGCATGACTCGTCAAATCAATCGGTGACTATACCTGAAGTACCCCTATGAAAATAGCTCTTTATACCCAATTAGTTATATAAATGGTAAAAATAGTCCTCGAGACCCAATATCATATCTAAATTGGCCATAAGGTTGATGTTAGAACTAATTATTTATTTTAGTCTTATATATTTGAGAAGTAATATTTCAAGGATATAAATTAAGGAATGATAATTTTAGGACAATAACATTATCGATGTCAAGTAGGAACCTAACTCAAAATAATTATCATGTGCATGTACCTCACGTGTGTTAATTCCTTCTAAAATTAGATTTTCAGTGCCAATTATCCTGAAATTGCTTTGGTTGGTCGAAGATGCTGACTTGGATTGCCCGCTATATAGGGACTTTTCTAAATTAATTGTCACGTCACGTGCGTGTCACATGTTTTCATTTCGCGCTGAAAATAGAATTGTTCATTTATAATTATCTTCAAATTGCTTCAATTTCGAAACTTAATGTTTAAAAGTCACTCTTATTTTATATCTCCTTGAAATGCCACCATCCAAAAATACAGGTCTTAAAAAATAATTAAGCGACATACCATATCATTGAAAAAGTGGAGGAGAATTTTGAGATTAGTGAGATAGAGGACTGAAATGTCAATTACCCAATCTTTGAGCCGGCACATTCCTGTTCTTGTCTCCGCTCCTACTGCCACCACGCGGGAGGGGCCCACACATAATACCCACCGCAGTTAATATTTCCCCCCACACAATTCGCTCTCTCTCTCTCTCCAAACAATCGCCGTCTCTCTACTTATCCGGCGATTAATACCATCATTTATTTATTTTTCCCTTTTTCCTATATCAGTAATATTTCGTTAAATATAATTAATAAAAAAGCTATTAAGGGCTTTTTTTAAACGCACGCCTCTTCGTTATCGTACGTTACGATACTGGGACGATTTTGTTGGATGTGAATTTTGACCGTTGGATCGGCTTCTCATCTTGCCAAGAACGTCGCCTCAGAGGTTTATTACTCACATTTTTTGTTTAATTATAAGAGAAGCTCATCCGTGTTGAAGCTGAGTTCTGGATCTGGACAGAGAGAGAGAGAGAGAGCTTCGATACTTTTTACTTATTTTGTTTGTTTTTCTACATTTCTTTCAGTGGATCGAGATTGTGTTGCTTGATTGACTGAATCGATTGATCTATCATCAAAGAATTGGTTGTCGGTGATCGAGTTGTTGAGATGTCCGGACCCTTGGACCGATTCGCTAGGCCTTGTGAGTGAATGTTTTTTGCTTGAATCTTTTTCGTCTGTGTTAGGGTTTAGGTTCACCGATTGAGTCTTTGTTTGACCATCTAATTATGTGGATTTGAAGCAAATATTAACCAGTCGAAGATGATTATTGTGCTATTTAGGTTATTTCTTTCTTAATTTCTTTCATTTGTCCTGATGTTTGACCGAATAATTATGTGGGATTTAAACAAAGATGAGCCATTCAAAGCTGACTTTGCTTTCTTTACTTGGGCATTTTAGCCCAACTGTTGTAGCAATATGTAGTTGAATAGAGATTTAAGTTAGTATTTGCTTAAACCATGCTTCAGTTGTTTTTGCTGTCCAGAAAACCCATGATACTGCTTTAGGAAAGAGCATGAGGGTAACTATAAATATAATATATAGTTATATATTTCTCACGTACGTTTCTTTTTGGTGGAGAAGGCTTTGAGGGTTCATCTGGTAATGACGAGAAACGGGAAAGAAAGTCCGACTTTGAGAATTCAGAGGATGAAAGAAGGACTAGAATAGGTACTTTGAAAAAGAAAGCACTTAATGCATCTTCAAAATTCAAACACTCTCTAAAGAAGAAGAGCAATAGAAGAAAGAGTGATGGCAGAGTCAGTTCGGTTTCAATCGAAGATATCCGCGATGCTGAGGAACTCCAAGCCGTTGAATCTTTTCGGCAAACTCTGATCCTGGATGAGTTACTCCCTGAAAAATTTGATGATTACCATATGATGCTGAGGTCAGAATCTTAACTAGCCATTCAAATGATCTTACTGATTAAACATTAAGCTGCTTGAAAGCAAGGAAATACTGTTATAATCTATTTCATTGGGATGAAATGCATAATTCTAGCATTCGACCCTCTCTCAATCATAAAAAACCATAAATTGATCAAAAGCATATTTCCTATATCTTTTTTGTTTTCTTGGAATTTGATGTCCGTGGTAATCTTAACATGCATGCAGGTTCTTGAAAGCAAGAAAATTTGATGTTGAAAAATCAAAACAAATGTGGGCTGATATGATCCAGTGGAGGAAAGATTTTGGTACCGACACTATTGGTGAGGTAAGTGGAGCGGACCTAAATACATGATCATTCGTACATCTTAATGTGGTATGTCATGGTTGGGATTTATCAACTTCTTTGGTAAGACTTGACTTACTCTCCCTTTTCTCTTGTCCAATCAGGATTTTGAATTCGAAGAACTGAATGAAGTTCTGAAATACTATCCCCATGGGTATCACGGAGTTGATAAAGAGGGAAGGCCAGTGTACATAGAGAGATTAGGGAAAGTCGACCCGAACAAACTAATGCAAGTGACTACTATGGATCGATATGTAAAGTACCACGTCAAAGAATTTGAGAGAACCTTTCAAATCAAGTTTCCAGCTTGTACCATTGCTGCAAAGCGGCACATAGACTCGAGCACGACTATTTTAGATGTTCACGGTGTGGTATGTGTCCCTCGTTGCCTTGTATGGTGTGATAATACTGTTTGTAGATTTGAAATTCCTATTATTTGTTATTTTTGTCATACTTGATAATCCTCGTTAATGCTTTCTCAGGGTTACAAAAACTTCACTAAAAGTGCAAGAGATCTTATTACACGGCTCCAAAAGATTGATGGAGACAACTATCCTGAGGTTAGCGGAATCTCTCTCTCTTTGTTGCTGGCATTTGTTCTTCACGATTCTGACAATCAATATCTCTTACATTGCAGACGCTCCATCAAATGTTCATTATCAATGCTGGTGCTGGTTTTAGGCTGCTGTGGAATACTGTGAAGAACTTTATCGATCCCAAGACTGCCTCTAAAATTCATGTCTGCGCTTGCATCCAACTATTCCTAGTTTCATTTTCTTTGAGCTTTTATCTCAGACTCATTTGTCTTAAAATTTCTAATATGTTTCCAGGTTCTGGGAAACAAATACCAGCACAAATTGCTTGAAATTATAGATGCCAGGTAACGGTACCTTGGAGGTTGCCCAAATAAAATCTATGCCATTTTTGTGTTGGGTCTTAAACAAATGACATTTTTGTGCAGCCAATTGCCAGATTTCTTTGGAGGATCATGTAACTGTGCAGATCAGGGAGGCTGCCTCCGCTCTGATAAAGGACCCTGGAAGAATCCTGATATACTGAAGGTCTTGCTGCTGTTGATTTTTCTTCTTCCTGTTGGCTTATTATGATACTTTATTACATTTTTTCTGTCGAATACTTTGTTGGCTTATTATGGTACCTTATGGTGCAGATGGTGCTTAATGGAGAAGCACGGCGTGCTAGACAGGTTGTTAAAATTATCAACAGCGAGGGGAAGGTCGTATATGCAAAACCTCATTATTCCATGGTATGATTGCTTTGTCTTCTTCTAATGTGGAAAGCATGGTGTGCTCTTATTCTCCTAGTGGAGGTATCTTATGTTTTCTGTTTCCTTTGCAGTTAAAAGGCAGTGATACTTCAACAGCAGAGTCTGGATCTGAAGCAGAAGATATCGCTTCACCAAAGGCAACTAGGAGTTACTCGCATCTTCGTTTGACACCAGTCCGTGAAGAGGTATAACCAATCTTGAAGAATTGCTAGTATTTCAAATGTTAAATGATGACCCTTTATTTAGTAACATAACTTGTTGGTAGTTCTCTTAAATGTTTTACCAATTATTCTCTATTTATTACTCTTCCGAGTTACTGGAGTTTTGGGCTTCAACATCTTTTTAATAATTATAATTTCTAAGGGAAGTTTTGGGTGATTTTACAATTTACAGACTAGGGGCATTGGAACTGTTGCACACGTTGGCCACTTCTCTGGATACGACGAGTATGTTCCTATGGTCGACAAGGCCGTTGATTCAGGATGGAAGAAGCAGTCATCTCTTCAGATGGTTCATGTTCCTAAAGGTTGAGCCCTATGTTTGCTCTTTATTTTTAGTGTTAAACCACATGGCACCCCTTACATATCAAATATTATATTGCTTTTTTTTACTGGACAACGAATAAGATATAAAATATTTACTTCATAAGTAATTACAGAATTTGATATGCTATGAATTGTATGTGACAATAGCATGCGGGTTTACTATAAATATCCCTAAAACAAACATATAATGTCTGTACAACTTGTCTCCAGAGTTGCTACCACCACCGGAAACTCCAAAGGCAGCTGAAGGACTCCGTGCAAGATATTTAGCAGCTCTCATGACCTTCTTCATGGCATTTGTCTTGTTTTTCCGATCTTTGCTTTCTCATGTTGCCAAGAAACTCCCTGATAACGCATCGGTGCCTCAGCAAGAGACGGGTGTTCAGGAGTTTGCCTTTGAGACACCCAAGGAAGAGTTCAGGCCTCCATCTCCAACACCATCGTTCACAGAGGCAGAGCTCATGTCTCTGGTCATGAAGAGGCTCGGCGAGCTCGAAGAGAAGGTCAGTGCCCTTCAGGAGAAGCCATCTAAGATGCCGAATGACAAGGAAGAGCTGTTGAATGCTGCTGTTTACCGCGTAGATGCCCTTGAAGCAGAGCTAATTGCAACCAAAAAGGTATGTTGTGCTGCTGCTTTGTTCTATAACACGAATATGTGTTTGCTCTGTTTTTTTTTTCTTTTTTCTACTCTGCATAACTAATAATTGTTTGTTGGCATAGCTTGAAAATTGTTTGCTTTAGTGATTTGATAGAGATATATTAAAAGCTTGTTTTCATTTTCAAATTTGCTGGAAATTAGTGGTCCATTTTTTCGCAATGAGCAGGCTCTGTATGAGGCTCTGATGAAGCAGGAAGAATTACTGGCTTATATTGATAGTCAAGAAGAAGCCAGATACAGGGTACGTTCTTGCTTGGGTTTTTTTCCTTTTTTTTTTCCTCAACACGAATGAATAATTATGCTCTTTGTCAATAAAATAATCAACTTTTTGTGAAATAAATCTTCCCGTCTTTGTTTTATATACTCCAGAAGAAGAAGTTCTGCTGGTAAATGAGGCGTTTGGAGATCGTTCAACGGTTGAGTTTCATTATCTTCGGCTGCATTTGAGGCTCGCTTCTCCAACTATCATTTTCTCCATCTTTTATCTTACGACCTTATTTCGTGTGAAAATTTATGTTTGCTTGTGCTTGTTTGTTAAACCTAATGAGAGCTGTTCAAAATTGCTGAGACCAAAAATTGCGTGTGAATGTTCGAAAACAAGTAATATTCAACTAAACCCTTCAACATTTCTGATGCCCCCTTTTTTTTTTGTAAATTGGTTTCCTTTCTTTCATGCATATGTTTGAGAGATCTTTGGGAAGTTATGAACGTTCCATTAAAATATATAGGCCAAATTATTAAATTAGATCACTAACTATATATCTCGTATTTTTTGGATCAATAAGTTTTATAATTGCAAATATAGGTCACTAAGTAACGTATCAGATTTTTTTGGGTCACTTGTGAATTTTTCGGCAAAAATCGCCGGAAATTCGACGTGGAGGATGACGTGGCTGCTGACATGTCATCGGCCACGTCAGATTTCCGACGATTTTTGCCGGAAAATTCACAAGTGACCCAAAAAAAATCAGATACGTTACTTAATGAACTATATTTGCAATTATAAAACTTAATGATAAAAAAAAATAGATATAGTTAGTGACCTAATTTAATAATTTGGTATACGAGAGATCATTGGAATTTCAGACAAAAATGATTATTATTCTTATTAGTACAAATTTGTCCGTATTTACTTGGCTCGCATATGTGAACCCGAAAATAAAATAACAGTTGGAGTAAAGGTTTCAAGCTTGCATATTTACTTTGCCACTCCAATGGCGGCTTCAAGTCTCATGCTCCAAACCCTACCGACGAAAACCCTAAAACTCCCATCGTCGAATTCTCATTCCGCAAACTTCTTCACGTCCTTCAAGCTCAGACCCATTTCCAGAACCTCATTTCCCCTCAGAGCCCCATCGATTAGGGCAGTTTTGTCCGCCGAGCAATCGACCAAAACCCAGAAATTCCAACACTGTTTCACCAAGAAAGAAGATGGGTTCTTGTACTGCGAGGATGTTAAGGTTGAAGATGTCATGGAGGTCGTTGAAAAGAGGCCCTTTTATCTTTACAGCAAGGCTCAGATAACGAGGAACGTTGAGGCCTACAAGGATGCCTTAAATGGGTTGAATTCGATTATTGGCTACGCGATTAAGGCCAATAACAACCTCAAGATCTTGCAGCACTTGCGTGCGTTGGGTTGTGGGGCTGTTTTGGTTAGTGGCAATGAGCTCAAATTGGCCTTAAACGCTGGTTTTGATCCTACGAGGTATCAAATCTCTTGTTATTACTTTTAAAAATGGGCCCTTTTTCTGTGTTAATATGCCTTCTTCATTCCATTCCTTTTGTTATCGTTTTTTGGTGCCAATTTGTGTTCATATAATTGCACTCTGCCTCCTGAATTTTTTTTGTTTTTGGTTCTTTGTGACATTATTTTTGCTCTTTTAGGTGCGTCTTCAATGGAAATGGGAAGACTTTGGATGATTTAGTAATAGCTGCTCAAGAAGGTGTTTTCGTCAACATAGACAGCGAATTCGATCTGGAAAACATCGTCTCTGCTGCAAGAATCTCAGGGAAAAGGGTGAATGTGCTTCTGCGTATAAATCCCGATGTTGATCCTCAGGTATTCGACTCAATACATCATCAGAAGATTTACATTTTTTAACTCTATTTTAATGATGCAAGAATCTATTTTATCAAGACAGCAAGTATTAAATCTTTGCATAAAACCAGGTTCATCCTTATGTTGCCACTGGAAACAAGAACTCCAAGTTCGGGATAAGAAATGAGAAGCTGCAGTGGTTTTTGGATGCTGTTAAGGCACATCCCAAAGAACTGAAGCTTGTTGGGGCCCACTGTCATTTAGGATCAACTATCACTAAGGTATTTTTTACTTTCTTGTTGTTATATTAGCTGACATTAGTGTACAATAAATGTAATAGTTATTTATTATCTTTATTTATGAACGAGACAATTTTCGGTCACTGAACGTTATTTGAGATTAACGTTGACGGCCTCTTTTTTCTGATGTGTCTCCGCTCCAGGTGGATATTTTCAGAGATGCAGCTGTGTTAATGGTGAACTACATCGATGAGATACGTTCTCAGGGATTTGAAATTGATCACTTGAACATTGGGGGCGGGCTTGGAATCGATTATTACCATACGGGAGCTGTCCTTCCGAGCCCGAGAAACCTCATCGATACTGTAAGTTCCTTTAAATAACACATTTGGTCTCAATTTTCCAATGTCAAACATTTTTGGTCCTGAAATCAATTACCGAAATTCCATATGAAATGATGGAAGGATAATGAAAGGGCAAAAAAAAGTTCGAAACTTTTTACAAATAGACCGACGAAGGGCCTGTTGAATTGAGAGGTTCATCTTAAAACCAATTGGTGGCAGAAGGAGATGCCTATTTGATATATATATATATATATATATATATATATATATTGAGATGGATGAAGTCAACTTCCCGATATGGGACAAATAATCTCAACAGGACCCAATATGAACGAACCGTAAACATGAGGGGACCAAAAAAAATCTAACTCCCCACGATTTCTTACACTATTATTTAGGTACGGGAGCTTGTCCTTTCGAGAAACCTGAACCTCATCATCGAACCCGGGAGATCGGTGATCGCAAACACGTGCTGTTTGGTCAACCGAGTCACGGGAGTCAAGACCAACGGGACCAAGAATTTCGTGGTGATCGACGGTAGCATGGCCGAGCTTATTCGCCCGAGTTTGTACGATGCTTACCAGGTTCAGACACGAACTGTGCCTTAAAAATTTCCCATCATATAATTTTGCATTATGTGTTACTAACTTTTTATTACAGCACATCGAGCTTGTTTCTCCTCCTCCACCGGAGGCGGAGATCTCCACCTTCGACGTGGTGGGCCCAGTTTGCGAATCTGCTGATTTCTTGGGGAAAGAAAGGGAATTACCGACGCCGACTCAGGTAATTGTTTGAGACGGTCATAAAAATCGTTGCTTTGGGGACAATTTTTCGAGCGATCGAATTTGAGGGACCGAAAATGTGATTTTCCTCATTCTTTTAGGGCACGGGGTTGGTAGTTCACGATGCTGGTGCTTACTGCATGAGTATGGCTTCGACTTACAATCTGAAGATGCGCCCACCTGAGTATTGGGTTCGTTTTTTGGTGATTTCTTAATTTTAATAAAGTATTAACGAAAAAATCATTTTTTTTTATATATGTCTATTGTGAGAAAGAGCATTTGTTCTTCAGGTGGAAGACGATGGATCGGTGTCGAAAATCCGGCACGCGGAGACTCTTCAAGACCACCTTAAATTTTTCGAGGGTCTCTGAGTTTGTGTATTTGTTTCGTTGTTGAGGGCATTATTCGGTTTCAGACATTGCCCTGCAGTAAGCTATTGTTTGCCTGTTGATGAATAATTCTGAAAAGGTTTTCATGTGTTGGAAGTGGAACATGTTTGGTCTCCCTCTAAATTTTCCTAGATTAAAAATTATGATAACATAAAATATATTAAATTAACAAATGGATTAATTATTTTTAGTTGGAGTGGCGTTTTAAGGATAGTTAAATGAAAGGGTGATAATTTTAGGACAATAAGTTGTCAAACTAAAGCAATTGCATGGTGATTAACGCTGAAATTTATCGAAGTGAGCCATGTGTTACAATTACTTTGGCAAAAATTTTACGTGGCGTTGGAAAAAAATCGACCAAATCAACATTTCTGACAAATTGATGTCAAAAATTTAATTTCGATCCGAAATTAATTTAGGGAAAAATAAATTGATGAATTTAGTAGATCGTTTGGCATTCGAAAGAATCTTTGCTCAAATCAGCATTTTGGATGTCAGAGTTTTTTCCAATTAAATTGTTAAATACTCAAATTGATTAAATTGAAAATTGTTATCCAAAAATTTCACCCTTAATTTAAGCATCTTTAAAATGCTTACTCCTTCAAAATATAAAAATAATTAAGCATAAATTGTGTATTATTGAATTAACAATTTATACTTCATTTGGCTATCGGAGTAGTAAATGGCACGACCTTCTTGGTGGTGCCTACTTTGTGAAGATTGGGGAATGACGTAATTACCCACATCGGGTAGGCATATTCCCGTCCCAAGAGTTTCCTCCGTGTATTTGATTTTAGATATCTGATCTGAATCTTCATTGCCGTCGATCCATATCCATCCGGTTACCTCCAAGAGAAAATCCCCAATTTGCTGAACTAATCATTGCCCACTCGTTCGCGCGGAAGGTAAAACCTTATTTTGCAGCTGATTTTCTTTTTTTTTTTTCTTTCGAGAAATGTTTTGTTTTTATACATATAGTGCTTGATTCCATGTAGCGAACGATTTTGCTACCTGAGATTACGTTTAACATTGTTTCTGTTTTCGGTAGCCGATGCTTTGTTTTTTGACCAGATCTGCTGTTGTTTGACTTTTAGCCTACGTTGCCGGCGCTTTCTATTTCATCACCGTCGTGTTTGTTGAAGTCGAATTTTCATGGAGGGAGCTGGAGGCGACGGTCCCTCCACGGCGGCGGCAGCTGCTGCTTTAAATCAACGAAGGCATGAATTCTCGCAGCTTTTTCAGCATTATTTGGATAAATCAACTCCGCATTCCCTGTATCGTTGGATTGGGACTCTTTTGTTGGTGTTTGTTTATGCCCTCCGAGTTTACTATGCCCAAGGTTTCTACATAGTGTCTTATGGTTTGGGGATTTACATTCTGAATCTGCTGATTGGATTCCTGTCACCTCTTGTCGACCCGGAGCTCGAACGATCGGGTGAATCTCTTCTTCCCACGAAGGGTTCCGATGAATTCAAGCCTTTCATTCGCCGTCTCCCCGAGTTCAAATTCTGGTGACTAATCTTTGACTGTTTTGCTTTTTTTGCTTACATTTTGCCCTCGGCGTCTTCATTTCCAATTACTACACGATGCATTTCGTTAAATTTTGGAGTTTTGATGCCTTTTTTTTCGCATGAATTATATATGAGTTACTTCTGATTCTCATTTGATCTTATGGGGACCAGTCTTTCATGATAGTTGAATCATGTTCTTCTTGTTCAAAAGTGCTCTGCCTCATCTAAGATATTTTTTCCCTTTTTTATCTCATCACTTATGGGATTATTCTTCACACCTTAGGAGCGATTGTCAATCATGATGTTGAGATTATTTGTCCAAATGGGGAAACTGACTCCACCTGACTCAATATATAAATCAAATAGGTCTTTCCTCCTATCGGCAATTGGTTTTTAGTACGGAACCCTCAATTTAACACCTGATTATTGTAAGATTTAAGTGCGTTTGGGTTTTTGCTTATTGTTGTATTGTAACAGTAGGTAAGATTTTTAGCCACAAATCATGAACACACTGTATCATTTCAACTGGTTGCATCCACAAATGCTGATGGTTTCTCTAACGTAGCTGCTATTCGCCTCGGTTTCTTGCCTTTGCAATGTTACCAATTTACCCTCAACTCTTTCTGAGTTAAGATTTTAGTGCAGTAAGTTTCAACTTGTTTGTTGGTGGTGGTTTCAGGTATGCCATCACAAAGGCTTTCTCCATAGCATTCGTGATGACCTTCTTCTCCATGTTCGATGTGCCCGTGTTTTGGCCAATCTTACTATTCTACTGGTTTGTTCTTTTCACCCTCACAATGAAGCGGCAAATCATGCACATGATCAAGTACAAATATATCCCCTTCAGCATCGGAAAGCAGGTATATATGCTCGTGTGATGTGATATCAATGCACAACATCAACACATTATTACTCTTGAGAAAAAGAAATTCAAAAGCTCGAGTTTTTTTCTGCGGGTACTTCCCGTGCGAGTAGTTCTATTTATTTATTTTTATTTTTTTTTATGACAGAAATACAAAGGGAAGAAACCTGCTACGAGCAGCCCGCGATTCAAATGAACTTCTGTTACGTTACGTTTCGATCACGGGAAAAGATGATGTGATGAGAAGCGGAAATTGGGATATTGAGATTGTGACAACATGTAGTTTTATTTGTGGACAATCAGTTCTTGCATTTAGAATATTAGCAGTTGGAAAATACAGGAATTTATTAGCATGCTGATGCTGTTATTTGATTTATGTACCTTCTTCAACTGTGTTTTGTTTTTGTATTGATGAGTTGATTGTTTTACCATTTCTGGAATGATTCAATACGGTCTTGAAAACCGACCCATCCGTAATTTACGAATCAATTAAACCGACCCGAATCAACATTTTATCAATGAATTGGAGAAAGGAGAAGGGCCCATCCAATCCACTGATCCACTTCCACCCCGTAATTTACGAATCCGAAACCCGACCCGGAAAACCCTAAACCACAGAAACCCTAATAATAAAGAAGCCTCCTCCCAAAATCCTCCCTAAACCCTTTTGTTCACCTGCACAAGCACAATGGGCAAAACGAAAGGGAAGCATCGTTTGGATAAATTCTACCACCTCGCCAAGGAACACGGCTACCGTTCTCGAGCCGCATGGAAGCTCATCCAGCTCGATTCCAAGCACCCGTTCCTCCGGTCGGCCAACTCGGTGCTCGACCTCTGCGCGGCTCCCGGAGGTTGGATGCAGGTAGCCGTGGAGAGAGTTCCCGTGGGCTCGCTCGTAGTCGGCGTCGATCTCGATCCGATCCGGCCCGTGAGGGGCGCGATAGCGCTGCAGGAGGATATCACGCAGCCCAAGTGCAGGGCGAGCGTCAGGAGAGTTATGGCGGAGAACGGGTGCGGGGCGTTCGATGTAGTGCTCCACGATGGGTCGCCGAACGTTGGCGGCGCGTGGGCGAAGGAGGCGACTAGCCAGAACGCGCTTGTTATTGACTCGGTGAAGTTGGCTACGGAGTTGCTTGCCCCAAAAGGGACCTTTGTTACGAAGGTACTTGTGTTGATAAACATGTTCTTTTTGTTAAATTGTAAATAAATCGTAGCCTTTCTTGGGAACTGACTCACCAGTATCTGTGAAGTGTAAGCTGGTTTCCAAAAATTGATGTTGGGAATTTGAATTGGTGGTAATTGTCTGTTATTATTCTACAATAGACTCCGGTTGCTGAAAGATTATTCAAGAATTATAGGTTTTGAATGTTAAATTGTTTTGTTTAAATTACCAGGTCTTCAGGTCTCAAGATTATACAGCGGTTTTATATTGTCTGAGACAGGTAACTTTTGCCACTCCTTAGTCCTTACATATAAATTTTTGTTTGCATGTGTGGATTTTACTTAGATGATGTGTACTCTGCAGCTATTTGAGAAGGTTGAAGTCGATAAGCCACAAGCTAGTAGGTCAACATCTGCAGAGATTTACATTCTTGGTTTCAAGTACAAGGCACCAGCAAAGATCGATCCTCGCCTTCTTGATGTAAAACATCTATTTTCTGGAGGAAAAGAACCCCCAAAGGTAGCTTCCACCTCCTTTGATTAGGCTTAACTGTTCATTCTTCCGTTAGCTGTATTATATTTTCTCACTTTTATCGAATATAACTGATGTCAGGTCATAGATGTACTTAGGGGGACGAAACAGAAGAGACACCGTGACGGGTAAAGTTTTACAAACTTACAAGTGTATTTATCTCTGAATAAAACTAACAAGTGACCTTTTTCAGGTACGAAGATGGCGAGACAATCTTGAGGAAGCTGTGCTCTGCATCTGAGTTTATTTGGTCTGAAACTCCACTTGACGTTCTTGGTTCAGCAACTTCAATCACCTTCAGTGATCCTGAGAGCTTGGCCATAAAAGATCATACACTGACAACAGAAGAGGTTCATTTTTAGCATCGACGATGTATTTTTCATTTAATACTCCATAATATCCGTGTAACTTCACAAATATATTCCATTAAACGATATAGGTAAAAGCTCTGTGCGATGATCTGCGTGTTTTGGGGAAGCAAGACTTCAAGCATCTCCTAAAGTAAGCCCCTCCTTAGTTATCTACTGACGGAAACATATGGGATTATTTTTTTACCTGTGAAACTGAATTGATTACTTTTGAACTACTAGATGGCGCGTGCATATAAGGAAGGCTCTTTCTCCAACAGAGAAGAGTGCACCCGCTGCTTCTGCTGCAGATAACGTGCCCGAAAAAGATGAAGAAGAGAGAATTCTCGATGAAATGGAAGAGCTCACGAATGCCATGGAGCGGAAGAAGAAGCGAACAAAGAGAATTTTGGCAAAAAGGCAGGCAAAGGTGTGCCAAAGCATGAACATCATTTCCTTACTTGCCATTTATATATCTAATATGTGCCAACTTTTACGTGCATTGATATTTTGTTTTTTACCGTAAATTTTAGCTGTTTATGTTTCAACTGATTTATTTTGGTTTCATTCTCGTTAACCAGGAAAAAGCTCGGAAAGCACTGGGCCAGCAAATGGATGTTGACGATAGTTACGTGGATCAAGAATTGTTCTCCTTATCTGCCATCAAGGTACTGATGTCAGCATTTTGCTTGTTACTTGTTCGGAGGATTTTTTTTTTGCATTTATCGTATTTCTTGTTATCTATTCTTTGTATTGAGCTTTTAATTTTTCCCATTCCATGTCTTATGCATGTTTTGCTAAATGTATTGAGCTTTCTTTGTCGATCTCCCAGGGGAAGAAGGATCTTGTTGCTGTCAACAACAATGAATACGATGATGATGCCAACGACATTAAAGATAGTGAAAGCGATGAAAGCCACGATGAAACCGAAGACTCCAAGTACAGTGACATGGACTCCGAAGAAGAACGCAGCAGGTATTATCTTAACGCAGCAGGTATTATCTTCACATGCCTGGAAATACGAATGTAAAATGTAGAAGTTTTCATGAATGATGAATCTTTCAGGTACGGTGAAGAGATACGGAAGTTCAAAGCAGAGAAAAGATCAAAGCAGATGCACTCAAACGAGGATCAAGTCCTGGAGGTACACGCATTACTTTGCCCCTCCAATTTCATGTTCTGTTCATTTTGACCCCTTAAGTTTTGCACTTTGCAGTTTCAAGACTAAATTTCACTACATTTTGCTTCTCCTCCTCTGAATCATTAATTTTGCTTCTCCTGCAGGAGGATGATGTTGATAACAATATTCTTCCTTCCGATCAAGACTCAGACAACGAAGTGGCACCCGAGGAAGCAAACCCCCTCGTGCTGTCGTTCTCTGACAAACCGCCCACACAAGAGGAGATTGCAGCACAATGGTTCAGCCAAGATGTCTTCGACGAAGCCGACGAACACGAGAAATCAGACGGAGAAGAAGAAACCGACGATGAGATGCAGGTGGATAAACGCGTTGGGAATCCTAAATTATCATCGGGGAAGAAGAAAATGGACCAAGAACCTGTTTTCGAGAACATAAAGACATCGAAGCCCGTAAAAAAATCTCCCAAGGTCGATGATGACGTCATCGAAATCGTACCCGCCCCGGGATCCGATTCCTCCTCATCCTCCTCCGACGAAGAAGACGTAGAAACCAAAGCAGAAATCTTGGCCTGTGCGAAGAAGATGCTCTCCAAGAAGCAGAGGGAGCAAATCCTCGACGATGCTTACAACAAGCACATGTTCCACGACGACATGGCGCTTCCCAATTGGTTCTTGGAAGAGGAGAAGAGGCACCGGCAGATTATCAAGCCCGTGACTAAGGAGGAAGTTAATGCCATGAAAGCACAGTTCAGAGCCATCGATGCGAGGCCCGCGAAGAAGGTGGCTGAAGCGAAAGCCCGCAAGAAGAGGGTTGCGTTCAGAAAGCTGGAGAAAGTTCGTAAGAAGGCCAACACGATATCGGATCAAACGGAGATATCGGATCGTTCTAAGACGAAAATGATCGATCAGCTTTACAGGAAAGCTGCATCGAAGAAGCCTGAGAAGGAGTACGTGGTTGCGAAGAAGGGAGTGCAGGTGAGGCCCGGGAAAGGGAAGGTGTTGGTTGATCGGAGGATGAAGAAGGATAATAGGGGGATGATGGGGAAGAAAGGTAAAGGTGGCGGTAGTGGTGGTGGTAAGGGGAAGCAGAGAGGTGGTAAAGGGTCGGCGAAGGGAGGAAAGGGTGGTGGTAACAGAGGAGGAGGAAGCAAGGGGAAGAAGTCGAAGCAGTGAATTGGATTTTTTAGGGTAAGAATTGAGTGAATGATTTTGCTCATTTGGCTGTTGTTTCTATTTATTTAATGTAATAGAATGTTTTTATTGCATGTCAAGACTTTTTGCTAGATATTTATCTATTTATATTTTTTTGGCTTGGTTATTTCTTTAGTCTTCTATATTTGGGGAGTTGGCATTTTAAGACATAAAGGTAAAAGTGGCAATTATATGTCAATTTGATCGTGCTAGAACTTAATTAATTTAGAAAAAAAATTAGGTAATGTTAGAAAAAATTCTATTCTCCGCGTGATAGTTAATTTGGGAAAAGTTATGTATGATACTAATTGGAGGAAAATATAAAATGTATTACAATGGCCCTCTCTCCAACATAAATAAATACAACGGCTAGTTATAAAGACGACGCGACGGCTCTTTTCTTCTCTCATTTAAATTTGAAAATCAACGCAACGGTACACTATAATTGAATTATATGCCTTTACATCTCTTTCCGTCACAACTCACTACGTCTCCCTCGGCATAAAATCCATCTTTGATTCTGTGAAAGGGCACTTCGCATTTCTTCAAGGTTGTTTTTTTCGTTTTCTTTTTGGTTTATTTTTCTTATTTTCTACTGCCAAATATCTCGAAGCAAAACATCCAAGAACGAACACACTCACTCTGCGTTTCAAGAAATTCTGTCGTTTGCTTCATCTGAGTTTTTTTTTCCTGTTGCAGACTGTTTCTTGAAGAACTGAGAATCAAGAAACCGGAGATTAGATTTTATCCAAATCAGTCGCTTTGTTGCCGTTGCTGGTATGAATCTTGCTTTGACACAGTTGTTGTTTTTTTCAATTAATTCCACAGTTTCCATGGGACGTTGTGTTGTTTCGATTGAGATGAAGCTCGCTTTATAAATTACAATTCATCTTCTCGGAATCTGGCGAGTATTCCTCTGAATAGAAGTCCATAATTTGGGTTTTTGCTTTTTAGGGTTCATCAGATTTGGGGGAAAAAAAGATGAACGACCTAATGACGAAATCGTTCCTAAGCTACGTCGATCTGAAGAAACAAGCAGCAAAGGACCACCTCGAATCATCATCCTCTCCAGATCTCGAGATGGGCCAACTCGGTCCGTCGGATTCAAAAAACCTATCCACCTTCTTCGAAGAAGTCAACACAGTGAAGAACGACATAGACGAAATCCACAACTTGCTCCTCGATCTCCACGACCTCAACCGCAAGCTCTCCGCCTCTCAGAGCTCCAACATCCTCCGAGGCTTCAGAGACAGGATTAATTCAGACATAATCACCGTCTTAAGAAAGGCTAAGCTCATCAAGACAAGATTAGAAACCCTCGACAAGTCCAACATCGCAAACCGTAACTTGTCCCCCGAGTTTAAAGAAGGAAGCACCGTTGACCGTACCCGAATTTCAGTAACTCACGGTTTACGAGTTAAGCTGAAGGAGACAATGAAAGACTTCCAATCTCTGAGGGGGGAAGTATTAGCAGAGCAAAGAGAAGGGCTCAAGAGGCAATATTTAAGCACAACCGGTGAGAACCCTAGTGAGGAAACGATCGAGAAGATGATTTCTGAAGGCGGGCTAGTGGAGATTTTTAACGGGAGAGAAGATGTAATAGTGGAGAATAAAGAAAGGCATGAGGCTCTGAAGGAGATACAGAAGAGTCTTGTTGAGTTGCATCAGGTGTTTCTTGATATGGCTGTGATGGTTGAGACTCAAGGGGAGCAGATGAATAACATCGAGGTGAACGTGGTGAACGCGGGCTCGTATGTGAGTACCGGGACTAAGGAGCTCGATAGGGCTAAGAGGTTGAAGAAAGCAAATACGTGGGCTTTTTGGATTGGTGTGGTGGTTCTTGTGTTCATCTTGGTGTGCCTTATTGCAATCATGTTCTGATTTTGTGTGGTTTTTGGATGTAATGATTTTTCTGAGGATGTTGTGAGGTTGTTTTTGGGGTCTATAGTGAGTTTTGATGTGATTTGTACGATGATTGAAGCATAATATTACATATCAATGAAGAATACTTTCATTGTTATGGATTCATGTAATGATTTTTCTGAGGAATATTGAGCTTGTTTTTGGGGTCTATAGTGAGATCTTATGTGATTTGTACGATGATTGGAGCATGATTTACATATTAATAAACAATACTTTTAGAAAAAATGAATTCAAATCAATACAGAATATATAACATTATTACACTTTTTTTTCCAATCGTAGTGCTCTTTGTCATCGACACCTTGCATTCTTCTGCTGCAATGATTCTTGATTAATTGTTTCCTCTCAAATTATTTGATAATTATTTATTTGATAAACTTCAACACCGTCCTCCACCACAAACGCCGTCTTCAGTCCCCAGCCAGTGTGAAGCTCCAGGTGGCAATGCATAAACCACACTCCTATAAAATATAATTAGGTAGTAATAAATATATATATATATATATATATATTCAATTTTAAAACACAATCAAATTCTTCAGACATTTCTTCATACCAGGATTGTCAGCTCTGAACCTTATCGCCGTCCACCCACCGGTAGGGACGCCGACGGTATTCCTCTCCGGCGGATCTATCAGATTAAACTTCTTCGGATCATTCACGGGATCGAAGTTCCCAATCCCCGTCCCAACGACGAAGAAATTGTACCCGTGAAGATGAAACGGATGAGATTCAACCGATAGAAGATTCGTGTCCTGCAGCACCAATTCCACCGTCGAATTAAACCTAATCTTACTCAGCCTTGGCAAATCGGCCAAATTCGTCCGGAGGTTCGCCGTCAGAGGCACGCCGGTGTAATTGAAAGGTTTCGGCGGTCGATCGGGGAAATCCGTCTTGAAAACGCCCGTAAGATTCAGGTAACGAGCCTGCAACAACGCCGTCTTCGGCATCACGAAGGTGATGTTGTTCAGAGAAGCCGCTAACCTCGTCCCGTTGAGGCAAGTAGGGCAGGGGTTGACTCCGAGGCCGATGGTGTAGAAGAGACGGCGGTCGACCTTCAGGGGGACGTTCGCCGGAAAACTCGGGGAGTTCAGGCTTAGGATCTTCGAATTGTAGCCGAGGGCAAATTCGGTGTCGTTTTGCTCGGGCAATTTAGGGAGCGTGGGAATTATAGTGTTGGGGACGCCTCTGTACTGTAATATTGCTGTGGCGGTTTTATTGTCCACTGTGAGCGGCGCGTCCATGAAAGGGCGCGTGGCCATGAAGTACCTGCCCGGGATTTGATTGGCTCTGACCAGCACGTTTGTTGTCTGCCCGGGAGCGATTAGGATTGCCCGAGTGGAGAAGGGCTTCGTGTAGACAGCGTCGACTTCGACGACGGTGAAGTTGTGCCCCGCGAGGGCGAAGAAGAGCTCGTCGTTGAGGGCGGCGTTGATGATGCGGAGTAGGTACGTTTTTCCTTGCTCGACTTCTATTGCGTAAGTATCTGCACGAATACGGCGATAAATTAAAAATTACACATAATGTAAGAAATTTAAGGGCATAACGGGTCTCCGACATTTTCGGAGGCAATCCGAGCTTGTTCCCTTGGTTCTCGACCTCTTCCACGTCATCGTTCCACCATTCGCCTATTTGATAGAGGAAATAACATAAGATTTTTACGAACCAAAATAATACTGCTCATCGTGGGAGCCTTTGTTTCTACTAGTTACGGTGACTAGGGATGACAATGGGTCCTAATTGGGTTCTTAATGGGCTTCGATTTAAGCCTTAAACTCAATGGATCTGTATGGGTCCAGCTCAAATCTACGTCCATTAAGGACCCAATTAGGATCCGTTGTCATCCTTGTACGGTCTTTGTAAACCAGAAGGACCTCCCCAGTTGTTTTAACCCTTGTATTTTAACTTTGTTTAATGAGATTTCATGTTATGTTGGAGAAAATATGTATAGTGCAATAAATTTTGAAACAAGCTTTATATATATTAGCATCATTTTACCTAAGATTAGATTGAACTCGGAATCGGGTTGAGGAAAAGGATAAGGCGTCCCTTGCGTCGGCATGATCACGATGGCGCCGTACACGGTGGCCCTAAGCCAAAAGATGTGAGCGTGCCACCATAACGTCCCCCTTTGGCCCGTCACGTTAAAGTCGTACGTGTAACTATGCCCCGATTGAACTGGACACTGCGTTATATACGCGGGCCCATCGGCCCAACCGTTGCGATATTGCTTCAATCCATGCCTGCACGGACATGAAAATAGTACTGCATAACGTTCATATATGAAAAGAAAATATATTTATTGGCAAGGTAAAGTACCAGTGAATAGACATGTTGTACTGCGCATAGTTGGTGACGTTTATGAGGAGTCGGTCTCCTTCCCGGACATAAACGGTGGGCCCCGGAAACATCCCGTTTACCGTGACGATCGGTTTTGCGTGGCACAACCTACTTACATTCGCCACTTGAATCTGCAAAACATAGCAAAGAAAAAAAAAAAAGATTGAACGAAATACGAGAACGGTTACGCATGGAATAATGCAGATATGCTAAAAATACGTCGAATTGGTATTTTTTCACGGCAGCGTTCGCCGGGTTGCAGAGAAATCCCGCGGCACAGACGAAGAGGAAGCATAGCGTCCATCGAAAAATGTTGGCCGTCGACATTATTACCAGAGAAGATGTTATAGATAAGAGAGATGATTGGGCCGATGACATGTAATAATTGTACGTAATATCTACAGCATTATATATAAGGTATGAGGTTTATGTTTGGTAGGTAAGTGATAAGCCACATTCAGTTTGTTAAAAGGATAGAAGCTGTCCTTCCTTCTTAGGTGGAGAATGTGTAGCTAAAGCTTACAAGCAATATGCTGAGAGTGACGCTTAATAATGTAAAATGTGTACGATGACTGAAGCAAAAGGGACCGAACAATGGAGAGAGGTTAAAGGCTGAGAATGAAAACTTGTTTATATGTAGAAAGTAATATTGCAAAGGAATGTGCAATAGCTTTGAAAACTACGTAGAGCCAACCATTATTACCACCTTTACCGTCAAGGAAAAGGTAAGAGTATATAAATGATAAAACTCTTTTCTCCTCCTGTTTATATTATATGCTCTTTCGTTGTTGGGCCTGGACCAAATAACCGGGCCCATTTAACGGCCCGTCACACCGTTAAAGCCCAAACTTGTATCTATAAAAGGCGAGGTAGCTTCGCAACCCTAATACTCGTTCACTTACGGCGGATTCGCCTCCCTCAATGTCGAAGTCGAAATCAGTCATTTTGACGCAGCTCACTCACACACACATACACACACTCTAATCAAGTCGAGGATGAGCTCTGATCAAGGATAGGGTGTGGGAAGAGAAGGTGCGGTGATGATTTTATGAATTATAATCTCGTTAATCTGATGATTTTGTGAGGAAGAAACTCTCAATCCATTCTAAATCATATCTGAGCGCCTTCTCTCGCCCAATTTCACTTAATCGTCGTTTGATTGCTCTCGTAGAGATCTGTAAGATCTGCACGACGAGACTACCTGGGTGGTCTCATCGGTGGAAATTTAATTTGATCCGAGTATTCTTCTCCGATGGAAATAAGATTTCTACCGATGAGATCTTCGGCTTTGTTTTGTTTTGTTTTGTTTTTTTTTCGTGCTATTAATCGATTTCTTGATACGATTCTGCCTGCCACAATTGAGAAGATCCGATTTGGTTTCTGTTTTGGAACGACTCTTTACACACACAAATTAAGTTCTGAGTCAAATATACGAAGTTGAAGATTTATATTTTATATTCGGAATTTGTTTGTTTGCAATGTGTTTTCAGCACTGCTATGTTTTTCGAGATGCTTTTCCAATTGTTAGATGTATTCTTTTCCCTTTGGTCAAGTGGACAACATCCTCTTTTGTGTTTAAACTATTCAAACACGAAATTGTATCGGTTCAGCTAATTGACCTATATTATACCCATAATTACTTTAGTAATATAAAATGCATTGTTATAATATTCAAAGACGAAAATTGCTTAGTATCAATCCAATTTAAACGAAGGTCAGCTAGTCTTTTCTAGCTGATGAAATTAGGTTCTCTATTTTGAGACAATGTCCATTTGATCTCTGGAAGTTGTAAGGTTAAAAAGAAGTAAGGATGTTTTGAAGGAAGACTGAGAGTTCTTCCCTAGCTGATACCAATCTTCCCCGGAGGAGCTCGAATTGGACACAGAAACCGGAGATATTAGGTGACGACGACACGTACGACCGTATCAGTCGGTAGTGTAACTATTTAATATTTTAAAGATGATGTAACATGTATTTTTGTGTACTATCTTACATCATTATATATGTGTCAAGGTTATTATTATTTTTTCAGAACTCTATCAGTCCTCTTTGATACAGTGGAACATACGGATGAAATCCCTAGCGAAAGTGTAACAATCAAGCAAGAGAACGAAATCCCACAAAAAAAACATGGATTGAATCTCTAGCAAGAGTGAAACAGTCAAACAAGAACTAAAAAGAAAGAAATCCCAGAAAAAGAAAAAGAAAAAGAATTAAAGCTCAAATAAGAAAAACTAAAGAAGGAACCTAGAGTCTAAAACTTAACAACTATGGCTATTGATCGATATTTATAATGATTTTTTTCTCTTTTTACGTTTTCAACTTCAAAATCTAATTTTCTTAGGAAAAAATTTTCATAACGGAAACGACACCCTCTCACGTGCAGAAAAAACTCCTACAAGAAGACGCAAAAGAATGAGCTTTCCCCAACAGAGCAATGGAGCGAAAACCTTTTGGCTCTGTTTTCCGTGTTCGAGAGAGAAATTCAAGTGAGATTGTTACGTAGTCATTATTCATGCAGGGAGGCACAAAACATGCATCATGTAACGCGTGCCCACATGCACGTATATATATAGTAACAAGCCGCATTAAGATGTAATTGTAAATAATGACTTCACTTATTACTAGTCATTGCTTTATAAATGTGGTAAAGATGCAGTAAACATCATAAATAAAATCAGAAACTTTATTTAAAATGCTGACTATGTATTACATCAGGATGATATTCATCCAATTTTTTAAGTCGTATTTTTGTTTAATTCGTAACGTTTGTTTCTGTTTATGGTATTCCCTAGTCTTTCGAAGTAATGTTTGATTAGGACATCAATTTTTCATATTCTTGTAGAGGAAAAATAAATAAAAAGAAATCCAATTGTGCTTACTCCAAGAGGATGTATTATTAAAGAAAAAGCATACACCACTGTCAAACATTAAATTATCAAAGTGTCATTCCAAATTAATTACTGCTGGAACATAGATATAGGAACTTAATAAGTTATATATAGATGCGTCGTCGTTAATATTTCTTGATAGCCCGAGAGGCACCACATATCATAATCATCACTTCAGACATATCCTTCCTGCATGGAAACAAATAATCCATTTATTTGATTAATGATGAATAGAAAAATCAAATATTAACGATTAAAGCATGCGAGACTTTACTCGTAAACTCATTTCATGCAAATATAATGGTAGACTCTGATGACTCCACTAGCAGTCTTTATAGGTTTATATTCTTTTTAGTTATGTTGAGGGTTCCTTCCTAAAAACAATTCGAGATTGGAAGAGATGTCTCTTTGATTTATATATTGAGTCGAGTGAAGTAAATTTTCCAATTTGAGACAAATAATCTCAACAAGTTCGAAATAAATAAAATATAAAGAGATTAGAAACTAAATTCATAATAGACGAACCTGTTGGAGTTACGAGCACCTCGGGTGGGGCATAATTGGGGTAAGGCACGTGGCCACTCTCAATGCTTCCCACATCATCGACAAGGACTTGGTAGTGCCTCTTGACCTCTTCGGGTGTCCGTGAGCCTCCCACGGCTCGAGCCACATTGGCCCAACGGTCAGGTGTGTCCCTGTCGTAGACCGCGAGTGCCCTCTCAAAGGCCTTGTTTTCTTGAGCCGACCAATTGCTACTGAACCCACGGCTCATCGAGGAGGAAGCCATATTTTTATATTAATCAGAAGAGAGGGTAAGATAAAATAGTGCTATTTTTTCAAGAAACAGTTGTTGAGGTATAAGAAGAGATACACAATATAACGACATTGCTGCGGTTATTTATAAGCTCCATGAGTTGAGGGCTGCTGATTCGTGACGTCATTATACCGTTGGGTCATTACAAAATTCTGAGGAATATTAGTGATTTGTCTGCTTGAGAACCACACACCTAGCTATTCGTGAAGGAAAATGAATATTGAATATTATAAAACCCTAATAATGAAAAATATATATATATAATAAAACCCTAATGTATCTCTTTCTTTATTTAAAAATAATAAGTACTTATGGGCTTTGGTTCTTTTTTTATATTATTAGATGAATATATAGATTTACTTATTACATACAACCTAGAGAAATAAATGTTTTTTTGTAATAAAGGATATTTGAAGTCAGAAAGCTTTTACAGAGGGTGTTTGGAGCTGTACAAACTCAATCTCTTTATTCTGGTACATGTAGTACTTCCATCTTTAGTATATAAATCTTATCTTATCAACAATTATCATTTACATGATTGGGTTATCAAGATAGCCTCTCCTTATGTATTTGTTTATTGCTGTGTTAGTAATTATTACTACAACATGCGAAGGCCTTTGGTATGAAGATTCCCAAATCCAACATGTCCATTGCAGAAGTCAGAAGTTGTCAACAGTCAGATATTCTATTAAGTTGACCAAATTTAATATATTTCGAAACCAATAAAAAGAGGTAGAAGAATCCCTCGTACGTATAAAATATCACTAGGGCCAAAAAAATGCATTATTATGCATATGCTATTTTTTTTATCACAAGGGATGAATTAAAAATAATCTTGCAAACTTTCTTTGATATTTTCTTGCTATGGTCCTATATAGATAACGCATAGTATATTTATTGCTATGATCCTATGAACAAAGTAAGGTTATAGTAATATTCTTTACATTCTAACCTCAGACCATATATTTATTTCATAAACAAAAAGAACAACATTTGAGTTCTAACGATCAAGAAAAACATCCCGCAATGATGATAATGACGATGATGTAGCAAAGATATTCTCGCTGATATAATGCAGATCAATATGCAATCGAATCAGTTATACACTACCACAGAATTTAATATATATTCTTCCTTTATTGAATTCTTTTGGGCTTATTATTGTTGGAAAATTAATTAAATAGAAATTAATTTTTATTTAGTTAAATGGTTATAACCTTTATAAAAGAATGTACATTTTCACAAAATACACTTTAAGCTAAAAGATGCATCTCATAGGTTGAAAAGTCATGACCAACCACGATTAGATGCAACACTCCAGCATGATCCAGCCCCATCTATAAATAGATGGCTCATTTGCTCATTTCCTACCACTCGAATCATTCGATGGAATGAAAGTCTTAGTAGTCCCGTAGGTTTTTCTGTTCTCTCGTCGTGAAATATATTTAGTATATTTCGTATTAAAAAACGTCTGAGAGTTTGAAAAGCATCGATTAAGTTCGTTGGTCTCGGAATTTGGAGTGCTCATATTCCGAGACGTTTCTCGTTGTATCTTGGGAAACGTTGCCGTATTCCGTAAGCACCGTGGGCGGGGCAATATCGTTTCAAGGACATAGCGTCAACGTTAGCCTCGACAATAAAATCAGTTTCACATCCCGCGTACGAGAAATAATTATATTTATTTATATATAAATATATATAGACGTACATACGGAAATTATACCCAGCAATTATTACATGTAGTCTAATTGTAGTTGGAATCTTGGATAAAAGATTTGTGCAAGATAAGATTTCTTCTCGTCTTATATTTCTTGATTTTGTCTTCGATGGTATTCATTTTAACCACTCCACATTTGCTTACCAGAATCATTATCTATATTGCCCCAAATGAAGAATAAGAATATCAACGACTCATGTCGAGACTACTTTATCGCATTTTATTCAGAAAAAAAAAAAGATCTCTCTTTTTTATCATATATAAGTTCGAAGTAAGATGGTGATTTTTTTTAAAAGTATTTTGCTAATGTATTTGTCTCGCTTGTAAGGAACAACACCTCGTTGTAATTAGATAAATGAGATTACTAAATATTATATTTTCTTATACAAAAAGCTTCAAACTCGAGCTCCAACGAGACATCAATCATTGGCTAATTCACAATGATTAGATGAAAGCTACACATACCGTCTCTTGTCAATGAATCCGTAGATGAAAACAAAAAAAGATTGAAATTCCTTACTTTTTAAGAATCTAAGATGAAAAGATGATCCTTGAGAATATTTAAAAAGAAAATGGTCACGTTCGGAATTATTAAGATGGTCCTCTTCACAAGTTGAGCTTTATTTATTATTTTTATTTTATCTATATATATGTTATCAAAAGAGGCATTCTATTGAAAAAATGAATGTTAAAAAGTTCATTTGTGGCGTCGATAAGATAATATTCGATTCTTGAGATGCTACTACTATGGAAAGAAGATTAAAAAAGCGAGTAAATAATATGCTGAGGAGGGATAAGAAATGAATGAATAGCATTGTGTTTCGTATGTGCTATTGTTCTCATGTATACATGCAAATTCTTTGGACCAACTTGTTGAAATATCCTCGATGGCGATAATTAATAAAATTTCAATATTATTTTAGTTACCAGAACATAGAATTGCATGAAATATTTTTTCGAAAAATACGTTCTGATTAAATATAACCATTGAAACACTAAAGTAATTTGAACCATGCAACAGAACTAGCCTAATTTATTTTTGTTCCAGTCCTTGTCTCGTTTAAAAAATATAAATCTTGAATCTATAGTGTTAATTTATTATTTTTATTTTTAAAACTGACTCACGTTGCTCGCTTTAGTCTTTAGTACTTCAGCCCAGCAATTAATTAGGTAGAGAGATGAGACAATTCTTCGGTTCAAATTTTATTCTAGAAATTTTTGTTGGGTCGTATTGGAGTTCGGTGCAAGCCCAGATCCGACCCACTTCTATTTTAGTTATTTTGTTAGTTCAGAAATACAAACAGTATTCCCCACAGCGTATATTTTGTTATTATTCATTGGTTAATATCATTATTCGGTGCGTTCATTTGATATAATCCAACATTAGGGTGTCACACCGTGATTGTTTTGGGAATGATGATCCATTTTGCAAATCATGAATATTGTGTTTGTTAACTAGTAATTAAATCTATTTTAAAGTCTTTATATAATTAATTAGTATGGTAAGCCCTATTTGTTTTAAGTATCAAATATATTTTTTTAGGAGTTTAAATATTTAACAGATAAGTTACGTAATTAAAAGTGTACAAGGAACCTGTTCTTATTAGTATTATATATATAGTTTTTAGATTTTAATCAATTGGTTATGTAATTGATCGATATTATTTTATATTAGTGTCAGCTTTAAGTCAAGAAAAATAAAAAGAGAGCTTAGTAGTAAAACTCAGAATTTACTTCTTCCATCGGAAATCAGTAATTCATACATCAGAGACATCACAGAAAACAAAAACCAGACACTAACAACCGCGAAACGACGAGCTTGAATAAGCAGAAACACACGATCGATACCTAAACAGAGTAAAATTAGATAAAACATTAAAAGCCTAACTAATCCCTCCAGTTTCCATCGGATCCACCCCTGGATCCACCGTAGCCTCCACCGTAACCACCGCCGCCGCCACCACGTCCACCATAACCTCCATCACGACGTCCGTAGCCACCACCACCACCACCGTAGCCTCCACCACCCTCACGACGACCATAGCCTCCGCCGCCGCCGCCTCCGTAGCCGCCGCCACCTCCCTCACGACGAGGTCCACCACGGAAACCACCTCCACCTCCGCCGCTTCCGCGGGACTGAGCTTCGTTCACGGTTATGTTGCGACCTTCGAGCTCTATGCCGTTCATGCCTTCGATAGCCTCCTTCATCGATTGCTCCTCCTTGAAAGTCACAAATCCAAAGCCACGCGACCTACCGGTCTCACGATCGTTGATGATCTGAAAGAAGAAAACACAAAACCGAAAAAAAAAAATCACCTTTGCGAAAAGGAGAAGAAGAACGTACCGTTCCAGGTAAAATAGTAACAGTAACACAGTAACAGTAACGCAAGTAACAGAGATTCAAGTGATTTAGTAACAGAGCAGATCGCGTCGGATCAGATCGAATCGATCGGAAATCTCTCCGACGACAAACGGACCTTCGATTCGATAACCTCGCCGTACTGAGAGAAAGCCTGCTCGAGAGATTCATCGGTGGTGGACCAAGCCAATCCACCGACGAAGCATCGGAACTCAACATCAGCAGACGCCATTAAACTAAGAATTAACTTAGAGAAAGAAAATGAAATTGTAGATGAGATATGAAATGAAACGAACGCGTGAGGGATTTTATAGGACGACGACCGAGGGGGGGTTCTTGAAGGATCCTGGGTTAACTGTTAACCGCGGTTAAAGCGCGTGGGACAAGTGGTTCCAGTGACAGCGAAACCTATACCGTGCCACGCCTCTAGGTCAATTTTAACCCAATAGTGACTCAGGTTAGAAAGATATTTTCCTCTACGTGGGGCCCGCGGATACTTGTGATATTTTGCACTTTTGAAAAAGCGGCAAATTCGTTGATTGATGGCATCTCTTTCGGAATATTCTCACAATACTTAGCCCTAGCTGCGAGATTAAATAGAATGTTGGCCCAATCGGTATAATTATGAAGGTGGGCTAGCGGGCCCAAATTATATGGGCTAAACAGCCCAATATTCTCGAAATGGCCCGTCTATCCTTGTATTTGAGTTTGTTTCTTTCACTGTATATCCTTCTATTCTCTACGGGGAAGAGATGCGTGGGGTTTGTTTTGCTTGTGGAATTCGTTGAGAGCCGATTCTTGTTTTTTACAGGTTTTGAGAGAACCCTTTTCTTTTTCTTGGTTGTTCCTCGGAAAGATGAAGAAAGGGGCCTTAGCTTAGATAGAGTATAGTGGTGGGATTTGTGCGGCAATTTGACTTATAAATTTCTGGAATTATGTTGGTTCTTAAAAAATGTACACACGTTGCTAATGATGTGATGAACGGTATTGACTGGCAGTTGTTTTTCTTGAGAAAGATCTATTCTCACATATCAGAAGACACCATGTAAGAATCAGATCACATTTTGGACAAGCATTGTAATATTATTACACCGAAAACAAACTAATAAATAACTCGGGTGATATTATACCCACAATAAACTTTTAAAATTAAGTAATTTTCGTATTACCAAAATTGCTTAATTTTGAAAGGTTCCCGGTATAATGTCATCTCTAATTGCGCAGAATTTCTAGATTATACGCGAAATCCGAAAATCTGGAACAAAATTTAAGATTTCGATATATAATATCCTAATATTATTTAATTTTAAAAGTTATTATTTGTATAACATAATCGCTAAGTTATTTGTCCCTATAAGTCACGTTCCCTGGGTTACAGGATATTTTATCAAAAGATTATTTATTTATGATTTAATGATACCTTTACTCCAAAACTCATTTCAACCCGTAAAGCTTGAGCCCATGTCGCTCGGCCTCTAAAGGCTATCCACTCCTCAAAAAATGCTAGCTTTGCAGCCTCAGCCTCACCACATCTCCACCAAAGTCCACCGCGCGTATCCGCCACTTTCCGCCGCCGCCTCGTCCTCGCACCGCCACCAGAACAACGCCGTTCCACCGCCCCTCAGAACCCACAACGGAAACCCCTCTCTCCTGCTCGCGCAGAACAAAGAAACGCTCCATAAACAGCACAAGCTCGAATTTCTCGAAACCTCGCTGCAAAGCAAGAGAACACCGCAGTACCCAGGCTCAATTTTGTCCGCCCCATCGATTCTCGAAAACCTCAAGAGAAACGCCGATGCCGCCGCCGACGACGAAATGCTGCTGAAGGCGCTCGAGCTGAGGAGAAAGGTGACCGGTGAAATTATGAAGGAGGCCATGAGAAAGGCCAAATTCGCGATTACATACACCGACAACCTCGTCGGCGATGTCGGGGAGTTTCTCGATTACGTAATGGTTAAGGCCGTGCACATGAAGAAATCGGGCGAATTCTCGCGGTGTTCGTACAACGATCGGGTCAGATTCTTCCTCGATGACTGCGGCGTTGTCCCGCTAATAAGGTACCGAATTTTGCAATTTCTTCTCTTTCGTCTGTAAATCTGCAACGAATGTGCGATCAATTGCTGTTCTTACAGGTGGCTGAAGCACAATTCGCTGTCTTATCCCCAAATAGCAAAGCTAATACGAGCATCGAAAGGAAACCTCGACTCCATCAGAAAAATGGCCCAGTGGCTGAAGAAGAATCACGTGAAGGGGAGGTTCATAGGGGTAGCTCTCACGCGGGCCGGCGACAAAGTATTAGAAAGAAGCATCGAGGAGCTAAATGAGATCGTCTATTACATGGAGGACAACGGTGTAAGAAAAGATTGGATGGGGTTTTTCGTCAGCAGATGCCCCGAGGTGTTATCCTTCAGCATCAAGGAAGTGAGGGCCCGTGCTGAGTTTTATCTGAGCATGGGCATGAGCAAGAATGATTTTGGGACGATGCTCTTCGATTGTCCCAAGGTTTTCGGGTACTTATCCATGGAAGATATGAACCAAAAGGTTGTTAAGCTACAATGTCCTAAGAGTTATTGTCCATTTGTAGACAAGAACTAAGACTATTTCTGCTTGATTTAGGTTGCTTATCTCAAGGAATTTGGGCTTAACACGGAGGACGTGGGGAGATTATTAGCACATAAGCCTCAATTGATGGCTTGTAGCATTGAAGAGAGATGGAAACCTCTCGTCAAGTATTTTTATTACCTCGGGATTTCGAAAGATGGGATGAGAAGAATCCTCACCATGAAGCCTATGATCTTCTGTGTTGATTTAGAGGAGACAATTGTGCCAAAGGTATGTGTGTATTGCATAAAACTGTAATAGATTTCTTGCTTTTGATGTAATGGGCACACCGTTTTGTTTTCGCTTCAAGGTCCAATTTTTACGGGACATTGGCGTCGATGATGATTCCATAGGAACCATGATTGCGAGGTTTCCTTCGTTGTTGACGTACAGTCTTTACAAGAAAATACGACCCGTGGTACGTATTATTATTACCTCCTCTCCTGTTGATGTAATTTTCTTCGTATTTTTATCTTCTGTCCAATGACCACCTCATCTAAAAGCTTAAGCTTGAAGGCAATGTTTCTTTAATTTAATGTATATTTATTTCCAACACGCCCCCTTACGTCTGTTGATTTGCTTTCTTATCTAGCACTATAAGTATGTGTTATTTCTTAAATGGGTGGTGCTGAGGATTCTTCCTGATACCATGTTGAATGATCACTTCACCTAAAAGCTTAAGCTTGAAGGCAGTGTATCATAGTTTTATGTTTATATATTTTATTGCCAACATCTTCGATTCTTTTTCTTTTGTTCGGACAGGTCGTATTTCTGCTGACGAGGGCGGGAATATCGCAGAGGAATATCGGGAAGGTGGTGGCTTTAGGACCGGAGCTCTTAGGATGCAGCATTGCAAACAAATTGGACCAAAACGTGAAGTATTTTCTTTCTCTGGGCATTACGATAAAAAATTTGGGGGAGATGGTTACTTCGTTTCCCATGCTGCTACGTTACAATGTAGACGTTCTTAGACCAAAATACCGTTACTTGAGAAGAACGATGATTCGGCCTCTGAAGGAAGTCATTGAGTTTCCTAGGTATGATTTATGTCAATCTTTGGCCCCCCATTTTTTTTTTTATTAGAGGCATTAGAGGTAAATACAAGGCTTGTTATGTATACTTAGCAGGTTTTTCAGCTATTCTCTTGAAGAAAGGATAATCCCGAGGCACGAGAAAATGGTGGAAAACCGAATTAATTTCAAGCTGAGGTATATGTTGGCAAGCACGGACGAAGAGTTCGAGGCGAGGGTGAAGGAGGCTGTTGAGAGACGGAGGAGATTTGAAGCTGGTGGTACTCTAGCATTGGATGAGTCATCTGATTCTTAAGATCAAAATGAGGAGAGGCCTTCAATCGAATGATGTCTAAGGTAGAGAAGTTGTTGTTGCCTGGTAAATAATTGGAGGGAGTAGATGGAAAGATTCACACTGTACATTGTTAGTATATCACACAAGTATTTATACTTGGATGTCACTAAACAATAGGGTCTTAACTATTTTTTTTTTTTTTTGCAATTTCATAACACTGAACTTATGGAGTTGCTGTCAATGAGGAGGCATTGGTCTAGTGATCAAGGAGGAGGCCTTAAGGACTTGTGGTTAAAGGAGGTCGTGGGATCGAATCTCTCCTCCTACAATTTTCTTGAGTAGTTCCCACGGACTTTATGACCCAAGATTATCGTTGTCAGATGAGTTTGAGACGTATTCATCTGGCCCCGGGGATTAGTTCCACCCCTGAAGTGTGTGACACAATTAAGTTTCTGCCAATGTCTGTAGCACGAGCTCACGCCGGTACTTAGGGACTAGCCCATATCCAAGTCGAGTGGGGATACATCAGGACCGTTAAATAAAAAAACTTATTTTTGTTTTTAAGGACACTGATTTTTAAAATTCAAGCAATTTAAGAACACAATAGCATTTTGTTTTTAAATTGTATAAATTTTGAAAGTTAATGACAATATGTTGGGTGTCCTTAAATTACCAAGAATGATTTATCCCCAAATAAGCAAACTGCTAGCCTTGCACGTTATCTCCAAATTATTTGGTACCTGCAATCCATTTGTCGAAGTTCTGTTTCCGACACATCGTGGCCTTAAATTACTTCAATTTAAAAGTTAGTGTCCTTAAACTGCAACGCTCTAATCTAAGTTTATTGTACCGAAAGCATCATACTAGATTAAAAAAACTAGTTAACCCCTAATGGGATCATCTTAAAACACACTTGCTCTTTGTTCATCGACCGGTGTTGTTCATCTATTGATTCGACTGAGCAAGTATATATCAATGCTTCAAACAACTGCCAAGACACCTAATTCTCCACAGCAAAAGGCTTAAGAATCAACGGTAAGCAACCGACCAACCACGGACGGCCCCGGTTTCCTCGGGACAATAAGATCATATGAAAAAAGATGAAAGAGTGCACAAATGCAAACTAAGTGACCAAAA
Organism: Linderniella brevidens; assembly: GCA_004919715.1. Lineage (NCBI taxonomy): Eukaryota > Viridiplantae > Streptophyta > Magnoliopsida > Lamiales > Linderniaceae > Linderniella > Linderniella brevidens. Next base: position 9,418,055 of record SWDC01000149.1, on the reverse strand, counting down.
GCCATCTACGAGTTTTATAACAGCATCACGAGTGATTATTAAACAGATGTCTCCATCTTAGGAGAAGCAGCAGCAGCAGCAGCATCAACGCTGGCATAAACGGGATGAATTTCATGACCATCCTTAGGCTCCACGTGGACCCACTTGCGACCCGTAAGCTTGTTGCGTTCGAACTTAACGCAGCCTTCCTTGAGGGCATACAGGGTGTGATCTTTCCCTATCCCAACGTAATTCCCGGGATGAAAACGAGTGCCCCGCTGGCGAACGATGATGTTTCCGGGTATCACTCTCTGCATAAGAATCACCAAACACAAATAATGGCAACATTTAGAGACAGAAGATTGAATTTGATATTAGAAACCAATTGGCAATAGATTGAATTTGACACCCCAACATCAACATTGTTCGATGTATATATTAAATTTATGAGCTCACCTCTCCACCGAATTTTTTGACTCCGAGATTCTTGGGGAGCGAATCGCGGCCGTTCTTTGTGGATCCGGCTGTCTTCTTAGTGGCCCATCTTCTGAAAACCAAGCTCAAGCCTTCCCCGGATACATCTGCAGTGTTGCAAATTTGTTAACGGTGTTTGGAATTGGGAAACAGAGTAGTGAGATATAGATAAAACCCTTACCACTAGCTGAATCGTAAACGGGTCTACTAGCTATGAGATCCCTGATACTCGATCTTCTCAGTATTGATGCTGCAGCGCTCATCATCTTTGGTTAAGATGCAACAATCAAGAAACCCAACCCTGAAAGAGTGAGTAAGCATATGTTGAATGGTACTACTTTAGCAAGAAGAACCTAATTCCAAAAGAAAGGTATCACCGCAATCAACTATATGTTTCCCTAAATTTTACAAAGCATTGCACTTTGCAGCACATTATAGGTATAGCCCAAAATCACTGGAATTCCGAACCATTTGACATGAATTCAAAGTAACGCTACGAAAATTATTATAACATAAGCTGGAAACTGAAATCTAATACCGTCCGAGGAAAGCAAAACGTTAGGTAACGACAGAATAATCTGAGATCGGTCTGTGAGAAAACGAAAAAAGATCTTGCAGGCATTTCATCAAACAGTGACCACACAATAACAAAAGAAACCTCTGGGAAGCACGATGCCTTATATAATATGGCTCAACCCTTGGCAAAGCGACGGACGAGAGAGCGAGAGAGAGAGAGAGAGAGACTCACCAGAATAATGTTGAACAACAACCAAGCTACCTGTGATCTCGGTTAATCGTGGACACTGATTTAGAGGAGAGTTCATACAAGTTAGCGGGGCGACTATTGGGCTTATTGTGGTATCTGGGCCTTAATATGATAATTGGCCCAATTTTAAGTTATACCTATAAGGCCCATAAAAGATCCTCAACTACACGCGATTCGGCTTTGCATGATAAAACGGGACGTAGACATCTTTCGCTTGTTGGCAGTGGCTAACGTTGTTGCATTACACATTCAAAGGCTAAGTTGCTCGTTCGTTTTAAGAAAAATCAATGGTGGTACAGAGATCGATCGACGGTGTTGAAGTGGTGAACTTGATGGTGAGGATGATGATGGGCTTTATCTTACTGGGCCTTGTAGTTGGGCTTCTTTTCTCTGAATGAGATCCTTCAAGCATTATGGCCTTGTAATAGTAGATTTCTAAAAGTGGTTTTTGTTGTGGAGTGATCTTAAAAAAAAAGAAAAACACATCACGGAGATAACTTCGTTTGTTTAGCTTAGGTGATAGAGTTATCATTGAAATGAACGATCACGTATGTGATGAAAATGGGATAAGATATCAAGTTTTGGATCATCTCAGGAGATTAGATTTAAGTGATCCTCCATTGTGGTGATGATCATGAGGTGATTTTAAAAAATATCTTCGAATATAATTACCCTTTGTATTATAAGATTCTCCCGTATATATACCTTAGTTACATAGTATAGCTAACATATTTATAAACTATTTATTTTTAATGCTTAAAGAAATAAAAAGTTTATGTTATCACGTAGTTCAAATATCGCTCCAAATAAACATATTAGTAGACATCACGTAGGTGATATTCATATGGTTAAGAAAATATGACATTTAATCGACGTTGCACAATTATAGACAAGCATAATATTTCAATGTGAAATTGACATACAAAATGATATCATTCCAAATAAAATTTATATTATCACATAGTTCAAACATCGCCCAAAATAAACATATTAGTAGACATAGCGTAAGTGATACTTATATAGTTAAAAAAATATGACATTTAATCCACGTCGCACAATTACAGACAAATACAATATTTCAATGTAACATTGGCATACAAAATGAAATATCACTCCAAAATAAATAAAAATGACGGTGGTATATTGTAAGTATCATAGTGGCATTGGACTAATTAAAATGAACACCCCTCTCACTATATTTTATTAAAAAATTTAATCTATAAAATCGAGAAAAAAAAACATAAATTTAAATTAAAAAAAAGGGACGAGGAATAATGTATGTACGTTGCTCGAGTATATCATCGTCCACGCGTAAGAGAATTCACGTGATATGTGCGCGAACAAGCTCAAGTGTCGTCCCTGTTTCTCATGTTTGTTTCACCTTTAAATTCTTGATTTTTTCCTAATTTTAGATACTTCCATTTTTATTTCTGCTTTCATCACAAAAAAGAAAAAAGAAAAGAAATACACATTCGCTCTTACTATATTTCTATCGATATTGTGTGTCCTTTGTCTGAAAATGGGCAGTAATAATGAACCTCGGCTGTTGGACCGAGGGAGCGAGCCTGCTCCACCCACCTATGCACAATTTTCATCGGAGAATTTTTGTCGTGTCTATGAAATAATTGAAATAATTGAGGCTTCATCGGCATTTTTAAATCTAAGAGTCATCTCTACGTTATTATTCACGCCGTAATAATTAGTATCGATATTTTGTTTCTAAATATAGTATATGCCATCATGCTGCTTAATTTTTAAATAACATAGCCAAAAGAACTTGTGTTCCAAATCGTATATAATCAGTTGGTGTTCGATTTCGTTTCTCGCATTTTGAAATATTAAGAAATTGAACGATCAAGAATACACCATATTTCATTATTTCCCCGCACACACACATGATACATTGTATAAATCAAAATTGGGCAATGCTTCTTTGCCTGCTGAGTCATGCATGAGGAGGTGAAAATGTCGCCTAGTACTTGAATTACTGTTTCATTTATATTTTGCTAAAAAATAATTTTTTTATGCCTTTTCTCAATAAATACATCTTCTCATAAACTCTTTGCTTCTTCTCTCATCAGATCATTTTCTATTTTTCTAATTCCAACACCCTTTTCTTTTCCCTCAAAGCACTGAAATTAAATGGACGACTACGAAGAGGGAGTCCTATTCCCCTTAAGGCACATGGAAATCAACTCACAACCCTCAGAAGACGAAGACAAATCCACCGAAAACGCCGACCACAACGACGACGACGACATAGTCACCAGACACAAACAACACACGACTCCCAAAAAGCCCTCACTACCGTGGCTAAACCTAAGAGTCTTCTACGTCCGCATAACCAAATGCGCCATCACAGGCCGCGGCTCCACGCCCGAGTACCTCACCCTCAACCACGTCCCACTAAACCCCGACACCCTCCTAGAAGTCAACGGCGTGAGGCCGGCTTGTACGACGGAGCCACGACCCTTCGTGGGCACCGACAGCATCAAGATGAGCGGCAACGTTCGATTCGAGGTGTTAGATGAAGGGCTCGTCTTAACCGGGACGTTAGAGTTGCTGTGCCCTCGTGGGCCCATTTGGGTTATGAAGTGCGAATCAGAGGCATATGTGAAGGGAAGTTGTAGTCCTCCATCGCCGCCGCGTGTAGAGGTCTACGTGGCGGGGAGCTGTTTGAGGGCTCCGATTGTGCTTTCCAAGTCTTTGGAGCTTAGGAAAAGAAGGAAGCAGACGAGGAAATGCTTTCTTGATTCCATACCGGAATGTGAAGAAGAGGAGGAAGAAGATGGAGGCGGAGGCGGTGATGTAATTTTCTTCTCCGACATGATACTTTTATTGCATTACCTTAAAAGCTGATTCTTGATTGCAGAAAAAGGGCTAACTTTGTCGCGTTAATGCAACAACTTATGGGCATGTCTTAATCTGTAATTTATATATCGCAGACGAGGGAATACTCTATGCCTTCATCATATAAGCAAGGAGAGGAGGGACACGTCAGCACGTACCCGGGCATCGAATATCTCGGAGGCGGCGACGACGGAGAGCTCTCATGGTTCAACTCCGGCGTACGAGTCGGTGTTGGGTTGGGCCTCAGCCTGTGTCTTGGCGTTGGGCTCGGTGTTGGGTTACTGGTTCGGACCTATCAAGGAGCCACGCGACCCTCTAGAAGCCGCCTGCTGTAATAACAAAAAATGTAAATCGTTGTTTTTAGAAGCGTTTTTTGTAGGGGTAGAAATGTCTTTTAATAAGACCAGCAATTTTCTCTTAAATTCGATGAAGATGAGTTTCGTAAGTTCGATCTAGGGCTCAAATCCACACGATTTTGTGACCAAAACGAGAATCCGCAGCTGAAATTAAACCTCAAAAGTCGACAATCGATCAATGGTTTACCTGGAAATGCGCAAGGCGGCGCTCAGAGCTTACGCGGAGGTGCTGAGGCTGGTCCGTCGCCTTCCACAGGACACGAGAGGCTACTACGCGAAGTACGCGCGTGAGAACTTCGTCAACTACAGAGATGTTGATCCCAAGGACGCCGGCGCCATTAATGAACTCCTCGGACGCACTTATACGCATTCTCTTTGGGTCTTGAACAAGGTGGTTCTTTTTACTTCACATCCTCATGTAATACGAATTATGATATGGCCTTAGCATTAAAAAAACAACTCCCCAAGCATTTCTAATAAAATATAGCCTTATGATTTCCATTCAGTACTCGGTGGATGAATCTTCTGCGAGTAAGCTGAAGGAGATATGCTGTTCTTGATCGGCATAGGTGTCCGCACGCAAACTGTTCGATTATATTCCGCAGTGGAGTGAGTTCTTCCCTTCGTTTTTCAGTATTCTACTTTTGGGCCTTGATTTTAAAGGGATTTTCTTGTTGGGCTTCTTCGGCTGATTAAGTCCGATTGCCTTTTAATAATTATACCCACCTAGCATAAACAACAGCAGTTTATATTATGACATTATATGATAATAATAATTATCGATTCTCGTAGCAATTGCACGTTGACCAAGGCTGTTAAACCGGCGAAATAAAACCGATATAAAATTGGAGTAACACCGGTACGTCTAAAAATAATTAAATATATTAAAATTAATGTTTTACAATTATAAAAGTCTTACAAAATGATAAAATTAAAGATAATGCTAAAAATAATAATATTTTTTTTGTTAAAATATTTATTTAAGATAATAAATTAAAAATAATGTGCTTTGGGCTGAAATTCTGAGGCCTATAAGCCCACCTTCCAAGCAAGCCCACAAATTTCCAGGGCTGAAAATATTTATTTCCGATATTTTTTTTTATTTAATATAAACCAAACCGGGACCGGACCGGACCGGATTTTGGCCCGGTTCGCGGCTTTCCGGCCCGAACGGACCGGTCCGGTTTTAAAAACCCTGATGTTGACCACATGGGTGCGATATGTTTCTGCTAGGACGTAATTTACGAAGTTCATGTATGTCATCATCATCAGTGCCGATGATTACGTAGCCCCTTCTTGTATCGAGCGTCCCTTCCCAAAGGCAAAAAAATAATCGTACTTAAAGCTTCCAAGCAAGCTCTTCCAAACATATCCCTAGTCGTCTATATAAATAGACAAGCAGAAATTAACCTAAACATACACACAGTTAAAAATGGCTAAGTTATGTATGATTTACGCGTGGTGTTCGGTGGTAGTTTTATCATCAATCATAGGAAAAGCCTCGGGAGATCTTGTGTATACATTCAACAACACGGCCGAGGAAACCTCGGGCGGGGCCCGCTACGATGCTGACATAGGCAGAGACTACAGCATGCAAATCCTCGAAACCGCCTCAGATCCATGTCTGCTCCGGGTATGTCCAAAGCTACCCGGAGGACGTAAGAACGGAGATTACTGGAATTTTGTGCCATGAAGTTACACGCGTTTGGCAGTTGAACAGTAACGGGCAGCCAGTGCCGAGTGGCCTCATATAAGGCATTGCTGACTTTGTGAGGCTGAAGTCGGGTTTCGCACCGACCCATTGGGTCGGGCCGGGTCAGGGGGACCGTTGGGACCAAGGGTACGATGTGACGGCTAGGTTTTTGGATTACTGTAATGATCTCGGATGGAAACTTCGTGGCTCAGTTCAACGGAAAGATGTTTGAGGAGCTTCTTGTAGAGAATGTTTGACGCTTTGTGGGCTGATTACAAAGCTAAATATGGTAGTTAGGTTAAGCTGAGTAAACGTCGCGAGAAATAAAGTATATAGCATTTCTTCTTTTTTTTCTCTGTGAAATATTTTTCTTGGAACTTCTTAGGACTACTGTTACGTAACATTACGTATGTCTGTCTTGAGAAATAATTGTTAAGCAATATTCATATTATTATAAGGACATAGCATTTAATCTTAGCCAGTTTACATCCTATTATATATACTATTTTTATATGTAAATGTATATAGAAAAAAATACCCAACCCAACCCAATATATTCTTTTATTCCTCGTTCACTACTACACTTTACATATATTATGACCGGGTCAAGCTCAAGCCTTTATCTGAACACCTTCCTCGAAACTACGTACGAAAACTATTGCAATAAAGATTCTTTTCCATGACCCGTAGAGTCAACGATAACACCATGCGTTGACTCATATCCTTAACCCCTAAATTACGCACGACCCAGTCGTCACGTACCTTGACCGTTGCAGCAAATATAGTCTTGGTCGAGTTGAATAGTCAATTTTCCACAATCCTATATCTATTTTTTTTTCACGAGGTATCCCCACCCGACCTGTAAACCTGGTGAAGGCTTAATTGCGACACACATTGTAGAGGTGAGGCTAATCCCCAGGGCAAGATGAATACGTCCCCCACTCGACCTGCAGACCTGGTAGATGCTTAATTACGCCACACGCTCCAGTGGTGTGGCTAATCCCAAGGCCAGATGAATACGTCCCAAACACATCTGACAACGATAATCATGGGTCATAAAGCCCATGTGAACTACTCAAGAGAAAGTTGTGTGGGGGGATTCGATCCAACGACATAATACACAAAGTCTTTAAAGTCTCCTCCTTTACCACAATACCTCATTGACACAATCCTATGTGTATACATGTATATATATATATATATAGATATATATATGTGTGAGCAATATACATAAGAAAATCAAGCACAAGCCAATATCTACAAATGTCAGATACAAAAATGGTTGAGTTAAAGTTTATCCTCTCCATTTCAGTGGCTGTTCTCCTTATATCATCGTCGGTCTCAGCCGTGGAGTACACATTCACCAACACGGCAGAGAACACCCCGGGCGGGATCCGCTACAACAACGAGATAGGCCGAGATTACAGCCTCCAAATCCTCGAGACCGCGTCGGCCTTCACGTGGAACATTTTCCAGCAACATCCTCCCGACAGGAAAAACAGCGTCGAGAGGGTGAGCCTCTTCGTCGAGGACATCGACGGGATTGCATACACCAGCGGCGATCAAATCCACGTCAGCGCCAGGTACGCATTATGTATGTCTATAGAGCAACTAGGCTTTTGCCATGGCGCGTGGACTCAATCTCCAATGCGATTCAAATCACGTGTCATATATATACTTTCATGTCCCACTTGCTCTCATACTCCATCATGGTTAGATTTTAAATCTTATGGGGATCATAAATTTTATTTTTAATTTTTATTATTTTTTTATTTTTTAAATACATATTCGACCTAAATCATTAAATCATTCGTATTTCGTATATAATTTATAAGATAAGAACATTATATAAACACATCTGATTTATTCCTTATTTCGTGACAATCAAATAGATATTCATGTCATATATATTTTTAAATTCATAAGAAATTAAAAAAAAAAAATCGATACATAAGTAGGACAGGAATGTTGAGACAGAGGATTTCATCGCCCCGAACGGGCAGAGATTCCGTGTCTATCACTCTAATGGGGCGAAGAAAGGGAAAATTTTCTTTCCACAGGGATCATACTTTCCTGTTGATAAGTGTTTAGATTTCTCTACCACATTGAACAATTCAACTCAATCGACTATAATTCATATATCAAAGAGTCAATTTCATCTGTCACAAATTGATTTTAGGATGAAGCCCCAAAATTCTAATATGGTATCAGGGCGGATTCGATCTTCTGTTATCGCGACACAATCACCCGATTCATATGTCTATGTGTTTAAATTCATTGTCTCGATCTGATTTGTTAGAGCCGTTCAAGACGACACGGGCGATGTAAGGACGGGGATTACGGGCGTTTTGTACCACGAAGTGGCCCACGTATGGCAGTGGGACGGCAATCGCCAAGCACCGGGCGGTCTCATCGAAGGGGTGGCGGACTTCGTGAGGCTCAAGTCGGGCTTCGCAGCGAGCCACTGGGTCGGGCCGGGCCAAGGGGACCGTTGGGACCAAGGGTACGATGTAACGGCTAGGTTTCTTGATTACTGCAATGATCTCGGGAATGGGAACTTTGTTGCTCAGCTCAACGAGAAGATGAGAGATGGCTACAATAACGGCTTCTTCGAGGAGTTGCTCGGAAAGAACGTCGACGCTCTGTGGGCCGATTATAAAGCTGCGTACGGTAATTAAGGGTCGAATAATATGAGTGATTAATGGCTGATTACGTTTCTCTACGTACTATGAAATAAATTGAAGGTGTGATGTAATAAAAGAAGAAACTCGCGGTGATGATTATTCAATAAAATGAAATCCAATCCAAGAAGATTTCACTTAAAGAAGAAGCATGCATGCATGCATGCAAACTTTTCTCAGTGTCGAGCACAAAATATATGTAAAATCTATGACGAATTTGAGACGGGAATTTATCAAATCTTGATATCAGTCTCTGCTGCAATGAAGCATTGATCAAGTGGTCAAAAAGGAAACCTTAATTACTTTGTGAGTTAGGTCGTGAGATCGAATTCCCCCACCTACATCGGATGAGATCATCTATCCCAATGTTTGTATCAATTAACATGTCAAACAATGATTGGATGATAAACAAGAAAGAGATATTTGTGGGCCACACGTAGACACACACATATTAATTGGTACACACATTGGGTTCATCCTTCGCCTTCTGATAATATTATATACAGTTATTCTTTTACTATTAAAAATTAACTTGTCAAGAAAATTAGAAAAGAAATTTAAATAAATATAAAATAAAGACATAAAATAACATTGTTTTAGTAAATATATATATATATATATATATAGAAAATGGGTCGTCTAATATCTGTTGTCAGTGCTCTAAGATGTCTTGAGCATCTCCAATATATATATATATATATTGTTTATTATTAAAAATCAATTTAATAATATAATTTATACTATTGCAACCAAATGTATAAGAAAGAATGCTAGATCATTACTAGTTTACGTGCCCAGCTTACTAAAAAGAATTAAAAATTATGGGAGAGTAAAATGGAAATGTAATGCCGTTTACTAACCACCAAGCTTTTATTTATATATATATATATTATATAATAATAAAAATTTCGGAAATTTTTGCAGGTCGTGGCCATTATGTTCTATGTCGCCGGGCACTCCAGTCATCACCATTTTCCTATGATTGATATGAATATTTACATATTGTTCAATATGACTCAACTTGAGGTAAGTGTCGACAGGATTGCTTGTGCAATTTTTGCACTTGTGGTTGCTTTCGCATTACTAGTAGTCAGGGACTTTATTCGACGCATGACTCGTTGGACTCCTTCAGATGCTATAGAGCGGCTTCCAGAAGCCGACTACGAAGGTGGAGAGGGCACAAACAAGACTGATACATGCATTATCTGCCTCTATGAGTTCGTCCCGGGGGACCTCTATCGAACGTTGCCCTCGTGTGGACATACATTTCACGAGGGGTAAATTTTATAAAGCGTATTTTGTTTTTATTTTTTGCTTTAATTTGGGTTTCGGTGGCGTATATGTGCCGATGCTTACCGTATTTGCTCACAATAGTTAGGCTCCATATCAAATCTCTAAATATATATATATATGTATATATTGTGCGCGGATATTTTTTGTACTATAATTATACATATATTGTTTTAGTATATATATATATTATATTTTAAATACTAAAAATATTTTACATGCGTGCATAACTTTTATATTTGTGCATAATTTATATATATATATATAATACAATATATAAAGAGAAATTCTATGTAGTACATCACAGCAGAGCAGTAATGTTAAGACAACATAAAAGGGGGATGGATTGAGATTTTTCAGTGTTAAAACCAATGTTTTTAATAACGTTGTTTTAATAACGTTCTATAGCGCACGCAAGCCTCAACATTTAATCACTTGGCCTATCCATTACATATTACTCACTCTGATTTTTTTACATGTTGTTTTAAATTTTTTATTTGTTTTTTAATACATGTCGTTTTCCAAATTCCAATACAAATATTAGAAATTTTTCCATTTTTACCCATCTTAAATAAAAGCATAATTAATTAGATAAAACAATTAATTACGGGTATATGTGAGATTTTATATTTATTAAAATATATGCATTTACCTTGAAAAAAGACGAGCAACTATTGGTCTTAGCTAGCATTGCTGTGATTTGTCGGTACGGTATTCCCAAAGCATCAACATATTAAAAAAGGAGCAAGTAAATGATCCATGTATGGTGTATTTTATTTCATATAAACAATTACTTCTACTGCAAACAAGCAAATAAATTGAATAATATGCTTATTTCAATTAATTAAATATACCATAGCAATTTTCTATATATGTTTTTATGCTCTTTGGATTGGAATTTATAATATGAATTAACACCATTACTACATGTTTTTTTATCTTCTTTGGAAATATTAACATATTTAAAATATATAATCAAAATTAGATTTTACCGTTATTTCCTTTTCTCTAAAGGTGTTTTTAGCATTATAACTGTGTGTCCGAAAAGCGCCATGCGATATTTTTATGGTATTTACGCTACGCAATATCGGAACTTTGCGCCTCCAACGTTTTAAAACATGGTTAAAACTAATTTTCCATTGATCAACTCTTTTCATTGATTTTCTCCTACGAAAAAATAAAGATTAAACTCCAGTTAATAAAAACAAGAAAGCAGCAATATTTACAAAAATGGCTTTAAGCATCCCTTGAAGAATAACTTACACAAAGCATGTAGAAAACCTCAGTCAACCCTGTAAAAACGATATCCAAATAAATCCACACGTGCACTAATTCAAGAAACCCTAATACTCCGACCACCACCACCGCTGAGACCCGACCCGTTCGAAATAGCCCCCACACGCCTCAACGCCTTCACGCCCACGGGATTATCCTTACTCTGTCGCAACCAAATCACAAACAACAACGTCATTATAAAATTGAATTCTTGCAAAGAAAAAAAACAAAACCAAACGACGGTAAGAAAAATGTCAAATTGCTAAATTAACTCACTAACTATGCGCTCGTGTTTTTTGGGTCATTAAGTTTTATAATTGCAAACTTAGGTCACTAAGTAACATATCTGATTTCTTTTGGGTCACTGGTGAATTTTTCCGGCGAAAATTGCCGAAAATCCAACGTGGCCAATGACATGTCAACAGCCACGTCATCGGCCCCGTCGGATTTTCGGCGATTTTCGCCGGAAAATTCACCAGTGCCAAAAAAAAAATCAGACATGTTACTTAGTGACCTAAGTTTACAATTATGAAACTTGGTGACCCAAAAAACACGAGAGACATAGTTAGTTACCTAATTTAATAATTTGGCCTAAGAAAAAAAACAATAAACATTATTACCATCAAACACTTGCCAGCCACAACATCGCACACGGGATAATCACTCGGGCAGCAACTGGAGTGATCCTCGCAGCAAGTGGCCGACTCCATGGGGCAACACCCCCATGCGAAGCAGTATTCACCGTACGGATAAATGCAGCAGCAAGTGGTGCCATCGGGGCACGAGTAGTACTCATCGCACCTCGAGGGGGGCTTCACCGGGCTCGGTGGAGACGGGCCCGGGTTCGGCGGGTTCGGTCCCGTCTTCACCGGGTAAGAAGCTTCCATGGCTATGCCGCACTTGCCAGTGGTTGTTGCGTTGGCCACGTTTCGTTCGAGGAGGATGTAGCCATTTTGGCCCCAGTATTCCCCCCACGAGTTCCTCACGATCCAATAGTCTTTCCCGTCCTCTGTGGTACCGTAGCCGACGGCGACGACTCCGTGGTCCAAATCGGTGCCACAGGCTCCGGTGAAGACGCCCTAAAGTTTGAAGTTTGTTGTAAGAAAAAAAGCTTGCAGTGGTAGCTGCCAAATTACTAAATTAGGTCACTAATAATGTGTCTCGTGTTTTTTTGTTACTGAGTTTCGTAATTGAAAAATTGGGTCAGTAACTAACGTATCTGATTACTTTTGGGGCACTTTTTTTAATTTTCCGACAAAAACGGTCGAATTTCGTACGTGTCACGTCGGATTTCATACCAGGCATAGTCGGCGTGAAGTGCCACGCATGAAATCCGACCGTTTTTGTCGGAATATTCAAAAAGTTTCCCAAAATAAATTAGCTGCGTTAGTTAGTGATCTAATTTTGCAATTATGAACCAATCTTTATAACCCCTAATTTAGTAATTTGCCCCAATGTGGCCTCAAATCATAGATGATTCCGATTATTTATATGAAATAAATGAGAAGTGGGAGAAGGTTTACAGAGTTATAGAGCTGGAAATCTCTGCCACCGGCTTCAATGGCGACGCTAACGGGTTGATTTGCAACGGCTTTCTTCAAAGCCTTTTCATCGTTCTCTGGGACATCTTCGTAGTCATCAATAGAGACCACCTTTGCGTTTTTCTAACACAACATTAAAAAATAGAAACCCAATTAGTTTGAGAAATAGAGACGACGTTGACATTGTTGGGTCTTTTAGAAATCATACACGATAAGAATCGCAGGCGCCGTCGTGAGCGGTGTAGGGGTAATCTTCTTCTGTATCTACGCCGCCGTTGTCGACGATGAACTCAAAGGCATAATCCATGAGGCCGCCGTTGCAGCCTTGGTTGTAGGTTTTATCGCAGTCGACGAGCTCTTGCTCGGACAAGACGATCATGTCGCCGGTCTTAATCTGATTTATGCCTTCGACGGCGCCGATTGTTGAGAAAGCCCAGCAACTCCCTATTCGTTGGAAGAACAACCGCGAGAAGCATTAATACATTTTGCTACCATTGTTATAGTTAATTACTTTTTTAGTCCTGTAATTTAAGGGACGTGGCGTCATAAGGACAAATAATTTACGGTGCATTATACGAACATTAACGGTCAGAAGTAATCAATTTAAGGACATTTTACGCTCGAACCCTAGATTTTGTCCCAAAATTACTAAATTTTGAAAGTTATTGTCCGTATAGTGTTACCCCTGCCGAAATCCTAGATTATACCCGGACCCTAGAATTTTGGGTAAAATTAGGGTTCTGATGAAAATATCCCCAAGTTACTTATTTTTTAGATCGAATCCTCTTACTTTTGTGTCACTTTACAAAAATATCATTACACATTGCCTCGATTAGTGTTAAAACACCCTTAAATAGCATTACACTATAAATATTATTATGTCGAGTGCTTAAACACACAAAAAATCAATATTATGTACATTTCTCTATCATACTTAGCAATATTATATATATATATATTTCTCTATTCTACTTGTTATATATATTTTTTTATATGTTTAAGGACTCAATATAATAGAATTTATGATGAAATGTTATTTACGAGTGTTTTAATACTAGTTGGAACAAAATATAATAATATTTTTGTAAAGTAATACACAAAAAGTGGGAGGATTTGAACCCCTTTTTTTTTTAATCTATTATCATCCCCAAAATTATTTGTCGTTACAATGGCACACTCCATAAGTTTTTTAAAAAAAATTACCCTTACTGATAAAAAAAAATGAAAAACAGAAAGGGGAAATAAATATATACCGCATGGCCCCTGATCCTTAACTGGCGCCACAGCCCCTTTCTCCCTCCAATCGACGTTTTCCGGCAACTCCTCGTCTCCCCTCGCCGGCGCATACCTGTCGCCCACCTTCCTCTTAAGCGACCTGTTCCTCCGGTCAAGCCTCCCGCCGACGTACAATCTCCGGTACTCCTCGTTGGTGAGATCGGCGAACCGGTTCAGGCCCAACCGGAAAGTCCGGTCCGGCACCGAGTTTCGCTCGTCGACGAACCTCGCGTTGTCCTTGAAGATCTCGAACCGCTTTTCCTTCTCGCCGATCGCGTTGTAGCTCTTTCCGTGCTTGACGATCCACGACTCGTATAGCGACGCGAGCTCGTGCTCGGCGCGTGGCGGGACGACGCCGTGGGTTCGGTCGTAGGATATGATTGACATGTCGAGGGCTGCGGCGAGTGCGGCGAAGGTGAAAATCAGGCAGAGAAAGGGGGAATAAGGAAGAGGAAACGGCGCCATTGTTGTTTGTGAGGGATTGCGTTGAATGTGACTTGGGAATATATTTATTGTAGGTAGAGAATAATAGCTGATGTTACTGAGAAAACTTTCCTTATTTGTTTTTGTTTTTTTGTAGTAATTTAAGTTTTTTAAACAAAGAATTGGCCACTGGGATATGAAAATTGACGTGGCGGTCCGTAGCTATCGGAATGATCGTATGTGGGAAACACATTATTCATCATTAATCAAAATTATTAATAAAATCATTCGAAGATTGATTTTTGAATATTACCGACTTAAAAGTAGGATGGAGTAATTAATTAAATTAATTTGGATATTTTTCCAATCCCAACATGGCGGATAATCATATTTAATGCCTTTAATGACGCTCAAAATGGCAGCTAATATTGCTCTTTCAGTAATTATTTCAGTTTTTTTTATCTGTTTTTTTTTTCGTTATGTAGTTGTTAGTCAAATGGGCTTTATTTAACATGCTGGATATAAGACAATATATTTTTGTACGCTAAAATATAGAAATATCCATTTGTGCATGCTAGTAGTAAGTTTAAAATGATGGGCTGTTTGCTTGGGCCAATTTCAAAACTCAATATTTCAGCCCATTTTCCAAATCCCGTTTAAAATTCTGTTTTTTTTTATTAGGACTCATTTTCATGCCACGTCATCGCAATTTTCACATTACGAACCTCGATTCAAGCGATACTAATCCTTGTGACCTATACATATAATTTCATGTCCACACTGACAACGAGAGGCAATGAGTCCAAGTGAAATCATATCAGTAACCTCCCCCTAACTTGTGTATACTGTCTCAAATTCCACACAGACAAAGAAAGTCATGAAAACCAAGCTAAATCAAAATCATTATAAAGGTTTCGAAATCAGATTTCGGAACTGACCCGAAGAATTTAGTAGGTCAAGGTTAAGAATCATATGCATCTTTAATTTTAAGGGAAATTTCGCTTGATACTCATGTCTTTATAGATTTTTCAATTAGTGCCGAATTTTTTTTCACCTCCGGTAGATACCTTGTGTTCAAGCCTTTTTCAGTTGGTGTGTAAAGTAAGTATTTTTAATTACGATAGATACCCCTGCATCTAAGGCTTTTTCAGTTGGTATCCAAAATATTTTCAATTCTTTATGATACCTCTAACTTACCATAAACATGGCCTTGTGATTTTAAAATACAAAAAATGAGTTTTTCACAAACAAACTGATAATATTAAATTAGTGGGTGGGCACGTATTTTGTGATCGTCCTGCATCCGTGCGCATAAAATAGAATAATCTAAATCATTATTGCATTTTTATATTATATCATACATTGAAGTGAATAATGAAATTGTCCTGCTACCTACTATCGTGGTTGGTCTCATTTATCATGTCCCCTCGCCGACAATAAATCAATATATCGTTTTAATTGGAGAAAATTCATATAAGAAAGAAAGGCACACGTCGTTTATTACTTTTTTACATAAAGTCAATATGTTCGAAGTGTTAACGTCAGGTAAGAAAACAGGCTTTATATCACATGTGCACGTGACTCTATGTAATAAAAGGCAAAGCTTGGATGATATTTTTGGAGAGATATTATACTAATCGAAGAAAACAAGTTGGCAAAAAATAACTTACGATATAATTATCGCGCATTTATAATTCAGATATCCTATAAATTATCACACAAAACTTAATTATATTGTGATGACGTCGACTTTGTGCTTCAACTCCAAAATCACTTAATGCAGCAAGACGATTTTTAATTTAATGCACACGAACAAAGTCTCGATCGACTATAATTTACCCCACCGACCAACCTCCGCCGCCGTCGCTCAGCTCGACTCCGGCGAAAACTCCGTTCCACCGCCACCGGAGCAGAACTCGGCGATCCTCCCACCGTTGCGTACTCTCTCCTCAAACCTCGGCACAAGGTAATGCCCTAATTCTCCGACAGTTTCCACCAAGTTCTCACCGCACAAGAACTCTTCTCCACACACTCTCTCCACTTCTCTCCCCATTTCGTGGACGAACACGTGCGTCCCCTCGCGGGACCCACCTTTCTTGCTCCTCGCGAGAACCGCCGCCGTGTATATGGTGGCGCTCCTCCCCGGCGAATCCATGGAGTAACCCTTGGGCCCATCGATTACTATCACATCCCACGACACTTCGTAGACGTAGTTGGGCAAATCGTTGATGGCTAATTTGCACTCGGAGAAGAGAAGGTTCTGCACTGGTTTGCAATCGTCGTTGGCCTGTAAAAAAATAATTAAAACCAGGCAGAATTACAATTCTGTATTTTACCTACCCTATATTTTTGTAAATTACAATTTTTGTCATCATATTTTACTATCTGTCCAATTTTCGTCCTTATATTTTTACATATAACAATTTTCGTTCTCATATTTTACCGCATTCGCAATTTCGTCCCTATATTATTTGAGTTAACAATTTTCGTCCTTATATATAATGTCAAAATAAACTAAATATTAATTGTTGATTATAATAATAAAAAGATAAAAATTGTTATCTCAAATAATATATGGATAAAAATTGTGGGTACCATAAAATATCATGACGAAAATTATTACCTACAAAATATAGGGACTAAACTTGTAAAGCACCTAAAATATAGGGACAAAAATTGTAATTATGCTTAAAACCCACATTAATAACATTTTGTCGAGCTTATACAGCAAGGTGCGTGAAACACACGCTCCGCGCACCTGGGCTCTGTAGTGCTCGATTAGATCGTAGAGATCGGAGACCTTGGTGGCGAAGTGAACGTCGTAAGCTTCGATGAAAGGGTGTTTCTCTTCCAGCTTGGAGACCGCATAGGCGTCTTCGTCGACGAAGACCGTGTCGCCCTTGTGGTTCATCGCTTGCCACAGCATTGTCTCGTGGGTGAGCCCGAACACGAGGAGGTTGCAGGGAGCCACGCACCGTCGGATCACGGCGGCGATGGATCCGACCTCTTCGGCGGACATTCGGTTGAGGACGCCGGTGGTGTTTAGGGCGGCGTAGTGGACGAGCGCGTCGAGGAGGAGGTGATGATGGTGTGATGGGGTTGTGGTGGCGGTGCTGGGTGTGGAGGTCGTGTGGGGGTGGCGCGTGGTGAGGAGGGTGAAGGTGAAGGTGGAGAGGAATATAAGGGAGAGGAGTGCGAGCCACGCGCGCTGTTGCGATGCGGTGGTGGAGCTGCTGTGTACGGCGGACGGATGGAGGACGATGAACTTCGCACTGGTTTTCATATTTTTTTCCTCCCTTTTCTTAATTCGAAAGCTACGAATATGAAGGTGTAATGGAGAGAAATAGATAATAAATGATTTTTATCATTTTCTTTGAAATCTTGTGTGATTTAATTTCTAAATGTTTGTTGCATGTGAAGGTATTTAAGAGGGAGGACACGGGTCACGAGGCATTTGTAAAGATGGGATTTTTAAACATTTGAGCTTTGTGTATTTAATTTGTTCTTTCGGATTTATTTTTTTTAAAAATAGAGTATTTGCTTTGGGTTAATTTGGGTTCACACAGTTAAATAATTTCAAAATAAGTTTCAGACCCAATTCCACTAAATTGTTCTAAATACTCAATTTCCGTAAAAATTAAAAATAAGGTTCTGAACTTATAAAAGTGTTAGTTACACGGACAAGTATTATATGCCATTTTGTGTTACAAATTTACATTATATTATCATTACATAAGGTGTTATAAAAATCAATTACTCAAAATATAAAATTTTTAAAATTTACTCAGAATACAAATTTACAAAAAAATTTCTGATATGATTTGAATAATATATTAAAATTCTGAGAGGAAACAAGCTATGAGACTAGATTCACCGAGGTGAAAATGAGCATATCATAAATACACCTAACAAGTTAGTCAAAATGCTACTGGGATTCGAACAATTGAGCTCGTTGTTGATTGATAGTCCACTGTAGATGACATATACAAACAAAATTTAATCAAAATGAACTCTTTGTGGCCAATAATTGAGAAATGATTTTAACTTTGGTAACTGGGCCCACATTTAGATGTATAATGATGTAAAACTTTGCCCGAAATCTCAATCTTGGTAGTAACTATGTTGCTAATTATTTATGATTCATATATTTCTCTAGAATTGCATTTGGAGTTCACTTTCCAAAGATAATATTTCGTCTCGAAATAAGACTGGAGAACAATTCTTGTGATGCGTTTGTAAATTCAGTGTGTTTGAGTTGGATGTCTCTACACTTATTTATAATCCAAGATTCGATCAGTTGTATCAATTCGTCAGTGGACACAACACCTTTAAGGTTGGTGTCTGTTCACCAACAGATACCACCTTTTCGAACATACATACCCTTTAGGATTTCTGCACACCCTTTCGGGTGCATGCGGTTTCGGGTGGGTGCATGTAAATCCTTTCTGGTGCATGTTGTACCCCGCAAGGGGACGCGACCCCCTTGACACCCACTTGGTTTTGAGTTTCGGAGTAAACGTTTTCCGAGCGTGCACTCCGCACCTCCTAACTCGTATACGCTTTATTCCCTATCACACTAAAATATATAACAAACTATTTCCGTACGAACTAAGCTCTTCCACAAGAGAATCATTCCCAAACGAGGCGCCGATCCCCAAAACCTCCGTCACGAGAGCTTCTCGTTGAAGAACTGCTCCGCAAAAACCGGCCACGTGATCAGAATCACGCCGGCGCATATCCCCTCCATCAGCGTCGAGTTCCACCCGCAGTGCTTCACGAACGCCGCCGTTGACCGGCGGTTGAGTGACGTCACCTGCGAAGCCCATCCCCTAATAATCCTTCCCTTCATCAGCCGCTCGTAGTCTCCGGGTAGTAGCCACCGCTCTTCCTCTTCGCTCCCTCTCCTCACGACCCATACGAAGCTCTTCGCCCGACGATTCGAGGCCCACCGCCGTTTCGTACAGCTGCGAAGGCGTGAAAGTGGCCATGCTTCCGAAGCAAACGTAGACCACCGAATTAGGGTTTTTTCGCGTCAAGCCATGTAATAATTTGTCGCTCGTCCAAGCCGGAGCTCGATTTTGGAAGCACCCGATTCTTGGGCTTTTCTGATTGGTTATGGGTGAATGAGGGAGCGGAGATTATGGTTGTCTTCAAGCCTCTTTGAGGTGAAGAGCTTTGCCATGTCCAACATGGGGATCATGTGGCCGTAAACCATGAATGGGAAGAGGGCTATGTGAAGCTGTTGGTTCTTTTTTTTTTTTTTTTTTTAAATTATATTGTAGATTATATAGGGTGACACCCACTTTAAGCAGGATTAATTCCATCTGATCGTTCCAAATCTAAACACTTGTCTTCAAGGAATTCAAGTATAATCAAACTATTGACAAGATATCGACCATTTATTTATCCCTCGTAAATTTCGATTAGTCCTAAAACAGACAATGCGCTAAATTAATTACAACTCACATTTCATTAGTTAACAATAGACGTGCAAGAAAAAAAGATCAATACCGCCGTTGATCTCTCCAACCCATTAATTAATGCCCGATTACAAAAGAAAAATAATAATGATAATAATAACAAACATTGTTCTGTAATCATCCTCGTCAATAAGTTCTACATCCAAATATTAATTGTGACTTTTGCTTCAATGATCACTTACATCGATGAAGAATCCAACACAGCTCAAAGCATTCACATTCATTCGGATTCCTGCTTTATCTGAAGAGCAGCTCTTACCACATTGCCCCTTGTAATAATCCCAACCTATATCATATGTGTGGCAAGGCAAGCAAGCAATAGCAATAAATATGCTGGTAAATTATAGGATAAAGTGATAAATACATAATAAAACTGAAATATAATAAAACCGTTACCAGCTTCCCATGAACATCTACAACGGGTAGGCGACGGTATTTAGTACTGAGGAGTAGCCTATATAAACATCCGATAAGAATGTGAATCAATATTCTATTTCGTAAAATAAAAATTCGTCAAGTCTCAAGATAATAACTTAAAATTACCTTGCAGCATCTTCCAGATTCGTATTTTCACGCACAACAAGGGGAACGGAGGTCATGAGGTCGCCAACGACCTTCCCGTTTGTTTTGCTGAGTAGCTTCTGAATTTCATTGAAGGTCTGCAAATCAATAAATGCAACCAATTGAGTTAATCAACTTTTTTTTTCATCCAATCGGCTCCTCGAGTTGACTATAACACAATAATCTACAGCAGTGTCGATTAAATTAGTACGTAATAATACGATTAAACATACTTTCCAGGTGCTATCGACGACAGGGAACAGATCTGTCTCTTGCTGCCCACCTCCTGCATAAGAATGGAATAATAAAACATGATAGTTACTAATTATACATCACAAATTTTACCACCCTTGTGAAAGCTGTAAGAAACCAATTCATTACTAGGCAAAAACTAAAACTGCGTAATCAGCAAAATGCATTCCTAATAGGACTGAAACAATGCCTAAGTAAACCTCCTTAACGGTAATAATGGAGTCACAAACTCAATAGTACCTGATATGGAATCAAGTGCCAAGAGATCATAATCAGAAACAACACCAACCTGCAGCAAATACCATGATATAACTTTACATTTATTAATAAAAGCTATCATATTGCGATCCAAATCAATACAAAGTACAGAATAGCATGAGTATGGTCATCGCAATAGTTTTCTAGATTTTTTGTGTAGATGATTGATTTATCTCCACTAGCCATTTTTTAGCTAAAAAAATATGCAAAGTATTTTCTGAACGAAGAATAACCATAGAGGACATGTGCATTACCAACTTCCAGTCATCGTCAATCACGGGAAATCCTGTGATCCTCTTCTCCACGAGAAGCTCGAGGGCTGTGGATGCAATCATAGTTTATAGACATCAGTGGGATACAAATCAAGATAAAATCAGACCAGTCAAACAAAGCTTCACCGTACCTTCATCAACAGTAGTTGTTGGCTTCACAACATGCAGTTCCTCTTTCCTTGTCATAAAATCACCTACAGTATATGTTCCCTCGCGTGTCTATAAAAGGGACAAGTTGAAGAAAAAAACCACTTAAAGTTTACAAATTTAGGGCCAATAGGAAGTAATCTGAGCTTCAGCTGTAAAATTGGGAAGTGCCTATATCCAAATCAAGACATGTCTACATTTGTTGAGTCCGAATCTTCGGGAAAATAAGATATTACCGCAGGGAATGTGTCTTCCAGTAATTTCAGCACAGGTCAATGCATAGTACTACTTTAGACCAAAAAATCAAGTTGACACTGCGGACTTATCTTCACTTGAAGCTACAACTCGGTCTCCGATATGTTAACTAAGCAAATATTCACCTCGCCTTGTTTCTTTGGCGAAAATTCGCGCTATTGTTTTCACATACTAAGAAAACAAACGGATAAACAGGTACCTTAACCTTTATTGCCAAAGCAATTCGCCAAATATCATACTAAAAACGGGAATTTTCGACATTTTTTAGACCACATTAGGCAATTAATACTCACCGGAGCTGAATTTCCGGTGCCGATAGCATCCAGCCGCCGAATTCCATCGAAACGACGACGTCTCCGCCGGATCGAACTGCAACCGACACTGCTCACAGTGCTTGCCCCGCGTCCACGGTACGAGAGGATGCAAGGTAGGCCATGAGAAGCAACGCCGGAAACTAATCCACAGCGAGGAACAATGGATTGAAATTCCGCGTCGAGGATCCTCGAGTCCATGAGAGTGCCAAACTGAAAAGCGTGTAATCTTAACTGTAACGTCTTTGTAGTCGCAGCTGTGACGTGGTATTTGGGCCCCAACTATTATTTGGGCTTCCATTGGGCCTTAACCCATTATGATTACGTTGACCGTTTCGATTTCTGACCAGACCCATACATAAATATAGGATACGTCACTGACCATGCACCGCGCGTGCGCGCGTGGGTAGGACAGAATAACTGCAATTCAATCCTTGTACGGTACTCTATATATATACACAAACCCTTATCGCTTTCACAGCACGCAGTTCTCAACTGCAGGCGATTTTTTTCTCTATCTCGTTTTCTCTCTCTATCTCTCTCCGCCAGTCATCGGCGCGGTCGCCGTCGCTTCGGCGAGGCTGTTTTATCCATCCCTCTTCTCATCTACTGATAAACCTTGAAAAAAAGAATTAAAAAAAACTATTTTTGACCCAAAAAAGCCCAAAAATATCCCCAATTCGTAAAAGGAAACCCTACCTTAAAGAAATCCCAGATTTTCCCATTATTATTTTTCCAATCTCGTCTTCATACCCGCATTGATTTCGTTAATAGAAAGAGGAGAGGGAATCAAAGCGAAAAAAATATAAAAAAAAGAAAATCCAAAATAAAAATCAATTTTTTTGTTTGAATGGAGATGCCAATGCAGGTGCCGATTCAGCCACAATTGCAGTTGATGAACCCGGCGGCCAACGGTCAAACTTCAGCACTTGTGACGTCACTCTACGTTGGTGATCTCGATGTGAACGTCACGGACGCGCAGCTGTTTGAATTGTTTGGTCAGATTGGGGACGTTGTGTCCGTTAGGGTTTGCAGGGATACTGCGACTTCCCGATCTCTCGGATATGCATATGCGAACTTTGGAAATCCCCAGGCTGGTTCGAATTATTGTATTTTGGGTTGTTGGATGGCTGATGATTTAATGTTTTTTTTTCTTTTTCTTTTTCTTTCTTATTTTTTTTCTGTTGATGATTGATTTTATGATTCTTTTTGTTTGATGGCCGCTATGAGTCTCTACGATATGTGAATTATTTCGTCTTGGTTCTGTTTAGTTGATAATGATTGCACGGGTTTCTTGTTTACTTGATTGCTAGATTTTCTTGTATATCTGTATAATTCTGCACACATCTGTTATCCTTTAGGAGAACTAGTTTGCTTATCTGAGTTGTGAAAATTTAGATAATTTTGACTTATTTGATGCCTTTTATCATATTGGTTTCAATTTTCGATTGGACTGCTCCATCTGTTTTCTGTTTGAAAATCTTACTAAATTGTTACTTTATCTTCCTTGCGTGCTCTGAAACCTTACAGTAAAAGTTTTTACCTTACGTTGATGGCAGCTGCGAGAGCTTTGGAGGAACTGAACTTCACTCCTCTGAATGGAAAGGACATTAGGATCATGTATTCTAATAGAGACCCTGCTGCACGTAAAAATGGCAATGGAAATATATTTATCAAGGTTATGTTACCACTTCGTACAACTACAAAACAAATCGACATAAAAATTAACTTTGGCTTGCTTTTAAGTATGTTTTGTAAGATTTCTGCATTAGGAAATTCTTTTTTTGGTACTTTATTTGACTGGGTGAGTATATAAATTGTTGAATGCAGAATTTGGACAAGGACATCGACCACAAAGCTCTCCATGATACATTTTCATCCTTTGGAAACATTCTCTCCTGCAAAGTAGCAACCGATCCCGCGGGCCAATCAATGGGGTTTGGTTTTGTGCAGTATACTAGCGAAGAATCAGCCAAGAACGCGATTGAGAAGCTCAACGGCATGCTTTTGAATGGAAAGCAAGTCTACGTGGGCCCTTTTGTCCGAAAACAAGAAAGAGAGATGTCAGTGGATAGGACAAAATTCACTAATGTGTTTGTGAAGAATTTATCTGAGTCAGCAACTGAAGAAGACCTCAAGAAAATATTCGGTGAGTTTGGTTCTATTACCAGTACGGTGGTGATGAGAAATGCAGATGGAACCTCAAAGTGTTTCGGATTCGTCAACTTTGAAAATGCTGAGGATGCTGCTAAAGCTGTAGAATCCCTTAACGGGAAGACATTCGATGATAAAGAATGGTACGTGGGAAGAGCCCAGAAGAAATCTGAGAGAGAACAAGAATTAAAATATCAGCATGAGCAGGCTACACGAGATGCAGCAGAAAGGTCTCAGAAGTCAAATCTGTATATAAAAAATCTTGATGACAGTGTTGATGATGATAAGCTTAAGGAATTGTTCTCTCCATTTGGAGCTATAACATCATGCAAGGTTAGTGGATGAATTCTTACCTTCTGTTGGAAATTATGTCATCCCTTTTTCAGTTAGTAGGTTGTTTTAAAAACGTGCTTTTGTATGTAAAGGTAATGCGAGATCCGAAAGGGATAAGCAGAGGATCGGGCTTTGTGGCATTTTCTTCACCAGAAGAGGCTTCTAAGGCAGTTGAGTCTTGTTTTCTTGTATTTGCTTATTGCTCCTTCACTTTTATCTCAGCTAAAATTCCAAACATTTCTTGACCCTTTTCCCTTTTTTTTTTTTCGAAGCTTCCTGAAATGAATGGGAAGATCATAGTCAGCAAACCTCTTTATGTTGCATTTGCTGAAAGGAAGGAAGATAGAAGACAAAGGTTGCAGGTACACATTGTTTTCCACCATTCAGTAGGGATGACAACGGGTCCTATTTGGGTCCTTAACGAACTTCGATTTAAGCCTTAGATCCAATGGGTCCGAATCGGCCTAGCTCAAACTTACGCCCATTAAGGACCCAATTAGGACCCGTTGCCATCCATACCATTCAGTATATGTTTTTTCGAGATGATAAAGATTATCTTACAATGGTAAAGATTGTGTGACAATAGTGATGGCCCAATTCATCTTATTCAGGCCCAGTATGCTCAAATGCGGCCAATTGCAATGATGCCTACCGTGAGCCCTCGTATGCCAATGTTTGCTCCCGGGGCCCACGGTCTTGGGCAGCAAATATTCTATGGACAACCTCCACCCGCGATGGTTCATCACCAGGTAATTATTACATTCTTTAATTTGAACCTCTGTATTTATGACAAGGATTTGTTGAAGAGGAAACTTGTGTCGTTTGATTCTTTAACAACAGCACTCGTACCCATTTTAAGTGTTTGTGACGATTTTCACGTCCTTAATTTTTGTCTCAACAGAACGGATTCGGGTATCAGCAGCAGCTTGTTCCCGGTATAAGGCAGGCCGGTCCCATGATGCCTAACATGTTCATGCCCATGATGCAACAGGGCCCACCGCGTCCCGGTGGCAGACGCAGCAACCCCGGGCCCGCACAGCAAGGCCCCCCTTCGATTCAAGGAATGCAGCAGCAGCAGGTAATAAAATACATTGTCAAATATTAACTTTTCTCTCTCTCTCTCTCTCTCTCTCTATCATCTTCATTGTTCCTTACTTATTTTGTTGTCTCCTGATGTAGATGCTTCCGAGAGGACGTGGGTACCACCGTAACCCTCGCATGCCTAATTTCTCAATGCAGGGCGTTGCCGGGGGATTGCCACCGCGTGAGGTGGCAATCTCTCAGCCCGTTGTTCCTATTGGAGCTTTGGCCTCTGCACTCGCCAATGCTTCTCCCACCGAACAGAGGACGGTGAGTGTTTGTGAATTGCATGTTAGAATTCAGCAGCTAATCATCCTATCTTGTAAGAAACATTATATATATATATATATACATATGTATAGGGTTAATTACTTTTTTAGTCCTGTAACTTAGGGGATGTGGCTTCATAGGGACAACTAATTTAAAAGGTGGCATTATACGGACAAAAATTAAGCAATTTTATTACATTATACGCCGGAACCCTAGATTTTGTCCCTAACCACCTCTAACTTCCGATGTAACATGTCCCAAAATTGCATAATTTTGAAAGTTACTGCTTGTATGTATATATTCCACCCTCTAAATTATTTGTCCCTATAACGCCACACCCTCGATTACAGTACTAAAAAATAATTAACCCATTAGTCTACATATATATATATATATATACATGTAATGTAATGTACGATTGATGACTCTTTTTAAATGTGAATGTAGATGTTGGGTGAAAATTTGTATCCGTTGGTGGAGCAATTGGAGCCTCAAATGGCTGCAAAGGTGACGGGGATGCTCCTCGAAATGGATCAGACGGAAGTTCTTCACCTGCTGGAGTCGCCCGAGGCTCTGAAATCTAAGGTGAAAGAGGCTATGGAGGTGCTGAGGAGCGCTTCTTCTTCTTCTCAGGAACCGACTGCTGCTGCTGTGGATCATCAGTTGGCATCCTTTTCTTTGAACTGAGTGATTATCGGCTTCTCATCATCTCGTAAGTGGTAATATTTAATAATTAATAATAATAATAAAGCTGCGGAATGGTTTTTTTTGTTTTGGACTACAAAATAACTACTATGCTGCAGTACAGTTTTATGGGATTTTTTTTTTATTATTTATGAGTTGTTTTTCGAACTATTTATTTGGGGAGAAGACAAACAAGCTGGTGCTTTTTGAGGATATGGAGTTTCATTTGATGGCATTTTTTTCTTTCAAGTGTTCTCTTGTTTCTTGTTTCTTGTTTTTCAATATTTATAAGAATAGCATTTCGTATAGTATATCTCTCTAGAATATCTTTAATCACAAAAAGTAGTCAAGATTTACACACTATATTTGCATTATTAAAACACAGTATGCCAAAAGCTTATATAGCAGAAAATAAATGTTAAAACATCATTCCGTTACATCATTATCAGATAGGTAGATGATAATATTTGATGGAGGCACGATTCTCTAGTGGACGAGTACAATGAAATGGGGGAACTAATGATATTGCTAGATATTATAGATAATTGTTTCTAGTTGATTCCCGTCTAAGTTAATATATATTTTAATACTTAATCATCATCGTGTTTTTTCAATACATAAGTAGCAATCGTACTGAAAGCAATGAGCGATGGGAATTGTCTTTTATCATAATAGTAACAAACTGCATGAATGAATAATTTAATGTCAATGCGCGTTTCCATTTTAGGTTAAGCTATATAATATTAGAGCTTGGCTAAATTTGTAAATTTCTATGCTAGTATATAAATATATGTATATATATATATATCACGCAAGGCATGCGTAGGCAGGCTGTGCTATATTTCATCATCAAATGCAAGAAATATTTTTCTCAAATACTAATTACAACTCCGGATAAAATCGATGATCTCTTGAAGAAAGAATCCATCTAAATCTTAACCTCTATGACTATAGTTACTTTTATATCATACATAAAAGTAGGGCATACACGTAACTCACACAACGATAATTATCACCCTTTTGTCACATATCTATATCAGTTAATATATAAAACATAGATGATATTTATTTTTTTAAAAATTCAAAAAATATTGATTTTCTCTTTGGAAGTTACAAGTTCAGTCTTAATACAGATAATTATTATAAATCTCGGCGACCATTAATACAAGTTGAATCTTCTAAAGTACATTCAAAAGCTTTGCAGAATATTATTTTATATTTGTTTCCAAGAATATAGTCGTGTTCAAATCTTTTTTAAGTAGTACTTCACTGGAATGAAATATGCCTATTCCATTTTCCAAAATAACTATATTTTCCCTTTATGATATATTAATTTACTCTATAATAGCCTTGGATATGGATTTACAAATAGAAT
This sequence comes from Linderniella brevidens, assembly GCA_004919715.1. NCBI lineage: Eukaryota > Viridiplantae > Streptophyta > Magnoliopsida > Lamiales > Linderniaceae > Linderniella > Linderniella brevidens. The sequence goes on along the minus strand of SWDC01000149.1, from coordinate 9,390,020 downwards.
AGTGATTCTAGATTGTTGTATAGTACTGCACGTTTGGATCAACGATTTCATGATTTACCCATGATAATGACCATGACGTGATTAGATAATTCCGTAGTAACCCCTTTTGTCCAAAAATATTTTTAAATGAAATCAATAGTCTTCATCTATACTCTTATGTAAATGCTCAAGGCTTCCTACAAACTGCCACATTTCCAATCGATTTGCAATTGGTTTGGTATGTGAATTAACCAATCATATTTTATATCTACAATTAATAATTAGTAAAAAAATATATAAAACCACCTTAAACACTTCTCGATATGATAACTGCATGGGTGTTAGTGCGTCTCTTACTAGTATATATTACGGTACCCGTGATGTCCCAATTTTACATATATTTTAACCTATCTTTTCTTTCTTTTTTTCCCAATTACAAGAATATTAAGTAAATTTATTTCGCAGGATCAATAAATCATCGAAATATGACATCAGAATATTTCATAAGATTCGCACTGAGTTTGATACTTTAAAAAGACCAGGCAACATGAAATATATGGAGTAGCTAGAGCTCGCTTATGTCTTCGATACATGCAAAATGGGAAAGAAAAAAATCAGATCACAATGGGAACACGTAAATGCATTAGCATGTAGTATTAGGGTTACGTTCGAAAATTTTCATTCATTTTGTGTTGGAACTTCTATTTCTGTCCCTCAATAATTTTGCCATTGTAATCTCTCGCAAAAATTATATATCTATCTATATATATTGAATCTTGAAGGGACGTGCAAGCTATATTAGCATTACTTCTTCACTATAAATTTGCAGTAAGGCTCAAGAAGGCGAAACTCGGTTCACAAGGTTACTGCGTTTGCCACAGTGAGTTTCTTCCTCTTTCGTATTTGTTTATATCAGTTATGAAAAAGACTTTTCATGTAATTATTAATTAATTCCGATTTAGGTCTTCGTATACCCTCTGACGGATAAAGAATCTCTGGTATCCGCAGGAGTCTACCATGATTTAGGTTTAGGTTAATAACAGTTGTATATATAAATTAATATAATTATAATTTGTGATTTTATTTTATATTTTCTAAATTTTATCTACAATAATTTCCCCTTTTATATTAATTTTGAACTATTAATTAATTTGTTTAATGTTTCCGTTAATTGTTTTCCTCTGATTAATTTCCGAATTTAAAATTTGCTTCAAACGTTGATTAAAGTTTTTCTTTTTTAAATTATTGAATCGATTTCTGTTGTCTCTCCTTTTAATGATATTTTTCTTCATGCAATAGCTGGTTTTCCATCTTAAATAGGCAAAGCTCAACCATCAACATGAATAATAAGTTGGTGCATATCCATATTATCATAAGCCTATATAACATTTAGTGATGCCTCGTATATTAATAAATTTAGTTTGCCTCGTCATCATATGGAGCCATTAGTTATTTGAATCAATCGTCAATCTTAGGAAACGTAGAGATATTGAGACTAATATGGAATGGCGATGGTTAAGTTATGAAAAAGAAAAAGACAATTTTTTTCATAACCCAAGTTATATAAATATTCATTTTCCACGCATGTGCGTGTTAGGTGAACACACATAGATAGATAGACTTTCCATACAACGATGTAAAATGTAAATGGCGATAGTTTTTATTTTATTTTATTTCTATGAAACCTAAAAAAGATTTAACTTAACCGAAACCCGAGTCAAATTTTTTCTAAGGTATGCGGTTTCTCATTTTTTACAATCTAAAATTTTCGATTCGATTCGATTATATCAATAGACCGATCCGAACCAAATAAACTTAAAATTTTCTTATTACTTTTTCTCACGCAGTTAAGTCACGTGACAGTGCATAACCCATTTATTTATTAGATGGCTACCAGCCATGCAGCGGCCTAAAATCACACGCAACTGAGCAATTATTTTTGCACGATCAAATATGGCATAAATACATTTCTTACCGATATTAGTAATAATAGTAACGTATGAGCCAAATTACTAAATTAGGTCACAAATTATACCAATATTCGTTTTTTAGTCACTATGTTTTATAATTGCCAACATAAGTCACTAAGTAACGTATCTGATTTCATTTGGATCACTTGTGAATTTTCGCCGGAAAATTCACAGGTGACCCAAATGAAACAAGATATGTTACTTAGTACTCTAAGTTTGCAATTATGAAACTTAATGATCCAAAAGATGAGAGTCATAGTTAGTGACCTAATTTAGTAATTTGCCCTAATATATGCAGGAAATCACTTTCGCTATAGCTCTCCCAATAATCACCATTTCCTCTGAATGCTGGGAATAATTTTACAGTTCAGATGGGGATGTTCATTTATTTCTGCTCAATTTGTGGCGGCGGCCATCGGGGTTGCCTGCGCAGTTTTTGTAGTTGTGATTGCTTTCGCATTGCTAGCAATCAGGGACTGTATTCAACGGAGGGCTCGTCGGGCTCGTTCAGAGGCTATAGAGCTGCTTCCAGAAACCAAATACCAAGCTGAAGAGGGCACCGACAATGCCTGTGCATGCCCTATTTGCCTCGACGAGTTCGTCCCGGGCGACCCCTACCGAACGCTACCCTCGTGTGGACATACATTCCACAAGGGGTGCATCGACCGGTGGCTCCTCACGGGAGGCTTGTGCGCCGTTTGTAGGGAACTCTTCGTGGGCTAGACCCAAGCGAGGGGCTTTGTTAGATAATTTATCCATAATTTTTTAGTATTCCATTTAATAACAATTTGTTTTTATTTACGCTGCATGACAAATTTTATATGTGCATTACCATGCTTGAGGTTTTTTTTGGTTATTCGTGTGGTGGTGGTCAACAAGAGGACAAACAACATCAACTATCAATCAAAAGGATCTAAAATGTAAGTGGGCCCTACCAACATACCACCATGTACAAGTGATATTAGTAGCTATTGTATATCAATATTACCCTATTTTGTTTGTGGTGTTTTTTTCTTACGTACATATGCAATCCAATAGGAAATAAAGGAAGTTTTTTTCGAACGGAAAGCCTTTCATAGATTTCTAGGACTGAAAACGAGCCGAGCTCGTCGGCTCATTTTGCTGGGTACTGACATCAAGCTCGAGCTCGTTGAGCTTTCAGATATCGAACTTGAACTCGAACTCGATTATATGTAATTGAGCTCGAGGTCGAGCTTTTCGGCTCGTTCAACATAAGAAATAATAAAAAATAAATAAGAATACAAAAATAAATGCTCGCGAGCTTTCATAACCGAGCTCGAGCTCATGGGGTCGAGCCAGCTCATCAATCTTAGAGCCAGTTCCGCTCGTTTTCATCCCTATAGATAACTAGAATTCGATATTTGAATCGTTAATACATAAAAGATACATATCTCATTTATCTCAAGACTTCAATTTGAAATGCATCGCATGTATGGTATTCTTTTTAAGAGTATGAAAACTCCATCCAATTAGAGATTTTGTTAAAATTTATTAAATTATCATGAACCTTATACAAACGGTTATTTTAAAAATGATTAAGTCTATCCCACGAATTACACAAATTAATTTTCTTGATTTCATATCATAATTAAAACACTTTCCATTTTACCTTTTGGCCAACAACATTTTCCTACTGGTCATATTTAAACCTTCAAATTCAATGATTTCTATCTTAACTTTTTATCCTTACACTTGTTAAAAAACTACACTTTTTTTTCCAAATTTTTTCCAGCAGGTCAAATATATTTAAACGCCAAAAGTCAAAAATTGCTTGTGCGTCATCCGTAGGGCACGCGTCTTAAGAGCTATTGATTTATAGTTATTGTTACTATTTTATCTAAGAAGTTTATATTTGGTTTGAATTTTAAATATATATGTTAGCACATTTGGTTTAATCCGATTAATAAACATTGGTGTCAGGCCATTGGAGATGTAGATGTGATCTTCGATTACTATGGTGACCGTTGGATCGATCATATCCATCAACGCAAGTTTTGGCCCAACAATCTTCATTGATGAGGCCGGTCGATACTATGCTACTCACTGTGTGAGATTTTGACATGTGTCCTCATCTAAAAGATGGTGGCATGATTAACACCCTTAATGAGAAGAGTATGACATATGTCACAATCTTAACTTACCCAAGTGGATTGGATAGAAAAACTAAGGAGGCCAGTCGATGCTATGCTACTCACTAGGTGAGATTATGACATGTGTCCCCATCTAAAAGATAATGGCATGATTAACACCCTTGATGGAAGAGTATGACACATGTCACAATCTTAACTTACCTATCTATGCTTTGGTCGCGTTGGAGGTAGGGATGCCAATGGTTCCTAATTGGGTCCTTAATGGGCGTGGATTTGAGCTAGGCACATTTGGAATCATTGGGTCTAAGGCTTAAATCGAGGCCCGTTAAGGACCCAATTAGGACATGTTGCCATGTCTAGTTGAAAGAAAACGTTTAATGGACCACATAAGCTAAGTGGGTCGAGAACATTGACTCATTGGTGAGTAAACATAACAATAGCATTATTTTTTGTTTTCGATCGTTGCCCTTCTTAAAATCAAAATTATATCCATTTTGACTTTGGACGAAAATTATTTCTACATGTCAAAATTCAAAATGTCAATTAATTTCCTATAAAAAAATTTATGTTTCCTGATATAAAATTTAAACTTGATCTATTTTAATGTTTTTTTTTTTTTGCCAAAGTCAATTATATCAAATATAAAGATTATTATTGATAAGCTTTCTTTTAATAGTCTACATTCAAAGTTAAAATTTTGTCAATCTTAGCTTTTTCCGGTTGAAGTAATATCACACAAAGTTATTAAATATTACCATGATAATATCTCATCAAATATATATCTACTGATTTTCGAAAAAGAAGAAAAGAAAATGCATAAATAATGTGCATTTGAAAGCCAGCCACATAACAAAACAAAAATGATGACGAAATTCACTAAAACAACAATAGTCTTACTTGTCATTTTCTTTCAACATTCATGTGCGTGCAGTATCTTTACGCCCGAGCACCATGTTCATGTAATCAATAACATAGAACCTAAATCCTCTTCAAAATTGGTGGTCCGTTGCCAATCTCGTGATGACGACATCGGATTTCGAACCATGTTCCTTCACTGGCGAGGAATATAAATGGGGATTCTGCGAGGATTTTTTCGTCAGAACTTTATTCTTTTGTCATTTGTGGTGGGGATCAAAGCAAGTCGAGTTCGATGCATTCAGCTCGAAAGCTCAGTTCTTTAGAAGATCCCACAACACTTACTGGCATGTGCAAAATGATGGCATCTGGTACAGAAAAGACGGTCAGAAAAAGACAAAGAAGAAACACGACTGGAAATAAATTAATTAGTTGATACTTATTATGCGTATACTTACTTCAAATCAATAATTTGTATTGTTGGGGATAATGATAAATCTTTTATATCCATAAAATGATAATGTATAAACCGACGCAAGAACACAAAGATGTTGCGTAGTTCCGATTCAATACGAATATCCTATTCGACTGGAGATAACTACTCTTTTTCCCCTTATTGATTAGATTAGAAAGCTTTTCTTAACTCTTTCTTTACTTGAGATTATTGAGAATCCAAGCTTTCTTCTACAATGATGAGATCCTTTTCAGAGCGAATTCCATTAGTTCATAGCAATTGTTAATAATGGTATGCATGACTATCTTCACATGTATGACGTAGAACTAAAAATATTAAATTTGATTTATATATTTTGTGTTAAATTATACACTGCTTCGAGGAACACAACAACAAGAGAGTTGTTCATTCGGATGTCAATTGACTAAACAATGTTGGATCTTACTATAACGTAGGGCACAAAATTGACCATGTTAAGCTCCAAACCCTACCAACCTCGCTACATCTCAACCAAAAGTTGTCATTTGCATTCAGTAAAAAGAAAAAAGAATATAGCTCATTTACATAATAATGTCAGAAACCTCGTACTAAGACTTAAATTTGAAATGCATTGTATGATATTCTTTTGAAGAATATGAAAACATCTCCATTGGCTCGCCGAAACGGAAACTAACGCCGGAACGGACATGAGAACTACAGTTCCATTGCATTGTAATGTAACAGTCGCGTTCTTTCCCCAAAAGATTGTATAAATTAATTATAGGATTAATTTATTCTTGACCATTTTAACATTAATTTCATATTATTTGACTTTAATTGATTTTATCAATAGAAATTAAGAAATATTTTAGAGATATTTATGCACAATAATGATATATATAGCGATAACAGTTGATTTGTTAATTCAGAATATATAATATTTAAAGGATGCAATAAAAAAACGTCTGTTAATTTTTTTTACTTAATTAAAAGTGGATATCAATTTTTTAACAAATAAATATTATTATAAATGATTTATAAATTTTATATTTGATAAGTTCAAATTAAATTCGTTCTAACTTTTTGGGTAGGATAAAGTTCAAACGATCTATCTGAGGTTTTATTGATTACAAAGACAATTTTTGACGTATTCTTTTTATTTCATAGTGGATTATGCATTGAGGATATAAAGTTCATAATTTGTCTGACTATGTAAATTGGTTATTACGGCGAATATTTTCCAGTCTTTATCTTTTTTGTTAGGTTTAGGGTTTGTGACGCTGCAAGTTCATGTTTTCCTAATCTCAAACAATATAACGTGCTCTATTGATGTGCGAGAAATGTTTATTGAAGTTGGTTAATCAAATTGTCATTTCAAGGTTGTTAAAAGTACAAATGGAAATAGAGTAAGAGCTTATTTGTGTTTCGTTTCATTAAAAGTGAATACATGCTATACTAATATGGATTGAAAACTCCATGTCATCGAGTTCAGAATTCTCTCTTCGTCTTATGAGACAATTCTTGTCATAATTCGATTCCCATATATTCTTATGGTCGAGAATGAAATACAGGCATTTATCGATGCTCCTTGCGTGCAACTCTAAACGTCTGGTATAGAAATATATATATATATATATATATATATATATATATATATATATATATATTAAGCAAGGCATGCTTAGGCAGGCTATGCTATATTTATTTCATCGCCAAATGAAAGAAATATTTTTCTCTAATATTAATTACAACTCCTGATAAATCGATGATCTCTTGAAGAAAGAATCCATCTAAACCGTAACCTCTATGACTATAGTTTATTTTTATATCATACAGAAAGTAGGGCATAAACGTAACCCACACAACGATAATTATCACCCTTTTGTCACATATCTATATCAATTATAATATAAAAAATTAAAAAATGATTTTATCTTTGGAGGTTTATAAGTTCAGTCTTAATACAGACCATTATAATGATTTATGAATCTCGTCGACCTTTGATACAAGTTGAATCTTCTAAAGTACTTTTATAAGCTTTGGAAAATATTATATTTCGTATTTGTTTCCTTGCATACAACCCAATCTATTTTCGAATGACTTGATTTAGATAATTAATCACAACGATGGGATCAAATGAGTATACTACTTAAACAGAATATGGTTATCATTAATGCCTCATTAGTTGTAGTCGTGTTCAAATCATTTTCAAGTAGTACCTCACTGGAATGAAATATGCCTATTCCTTTTTCCAAAATAACTATATTTTCCCTTTATGATATATTAATTTACTCTATAATAGCCTTTGATATGATTTACCCATGATAACGACCATGACGTGATTAGATAATTCCGTAGTAACCCCTTTTGTCCAAAAATGGTTTTAAATGAAATCAATAGTCTTCATCTATATTCTTATATAAATGCTAAGGCTTCCTACAAACCACCACATTTCCAATTGATTTGCAATTAGTTTTGGTATGTAAATTAACCAATCATATTTTATATCTACAATTAATAATTAGTAAAAAAATATATAAAACCACCATAAACACTTCTCGATATGATAAATGCATGGGTGTTAGTGCGTCTCTTACTAGTATATGTTACGGTACTCGTGATGTCCCAATTTTACATAAATTTTAACTTCTTTCTTTTTTCCCAATTACAAGAATATTAAGTAATTTTATTTCGCTGGATCAATAAACTGATCGAAATATGACATCACAATATTTCATAAGATTCGCACTGAGTTTGATACTTTAAACAGACCAGGCAACAGGAAATATATGGAGTAGCTAGAGCTCGCTTATGCGTTCGATACATGCAAAAATGGGAAAGAAAAAAATCAGATCACAATGGTAACACACGTAAATGCATTAGCATGTAGTGTTAGGGTTACGTTCGAAATTTTCATTCGTTTTGTGTTGAAACTCTATTTCTGTCCAATAATTTTGCCATTGTATAATCTCTCGCAAATATAATATATCTATATATATTGAATCTTTTGAAGGGACTTGCAAGCTATATTATCATACTTCTTCACGATAAATTTTGAAGTAAGGCTCTGGAGTTTGAGAAGCCCGTGCTCAACAAAGCCAAACTCAGTGTGAGTTGCTTCCTCTTTCGTATTTTATTTTTAAACAATTATTTCTTTCATTGTAAACCTCATTCACACGAATCTTGATATCAAGATGTTGGGCATCGAGAGAGACCCCCACGGCCATAAGTTGAAAAGGAAATTATGCTAAAACCGTCTGTTTCATTATCATTTTTTAACTCTAGAATTTAATTCTTAAACTTTTGAAAAATAACAACATTCTGCTATATGTTGGATGTTTAATTATTTTATTAGGGTTATAAGCTTTTATTGTTTTGTATATGGCAGAGGCTCGGATATATCAAGATTCTTCAGGTGTGCCTTTATTTCGTGGTTTACTCTGTTTCAAGTCGGGTCGGGGCACAAATAACGTTGAATATCGAAATGAATAATCTTTATTTTTTTAAAATAATTATCCTCAGGTACTAACTACACCTAACGCAACGTGCACGTACGAATTTGGTAACTTGTAAAATGTTTCATTATCATTGCATAGGGATGAACGGGGCGGGCCTGAAGCGGGTTTGGCAATAATCAGGACCAATTAGTTTGTAATGGACCCGCCTCACCCATCCGAACCCGAGTCATCCGGGTCGGCTCCGCCATACCCGATTTCACCCTCAAATTTTATTTTTTTTTAGTTTTAGGGTCTCTTTGAGAAAAATACGTCTAAACTAAAACCCTAATTCTAAAAATTGATGACTTTGTTCATGGATCCGCGGGACTGGCGAAGCCCAATAAGTCGCCTTTGTGGACCCCAACTCTTCTTGGAAGCGTATGATGGGTCCAACGAAGCAGGTATTGGCCAAAACATATATATTTAGTTATCTGGGGCGGGTCTCGGGGCGGATTGGGTAAATTCGCGCTCTCCCCAAATCCAATCGGGTTGGGCCCTTTGAGACCCATAACCCACCATATTATCTGAATATTGAAATTATTTATCCTAATAGGGGCGGTTATGGTCGGGACCCGCCCGCCCATTGGCATCTGTACGTACGTTAGCAGAGTTTGATATGCGGTGCTGGCTATGAAGATTGTACATACTGCTTGTTTAGTTGTACGCTCGAGAACGCTTTTATAAGTTTGTCATTCAATCAATCTGAGCCACTGGATCTAAATTTGAACGGTAGCTTTCGTAAAACGGTTTATTTTATTCGAGTGCGTTCAATGATTTGATTAATAAGATTGTTTTCAAGTTTGTGACTCGACCTCTTCATTTAAAATATGCCAACAATGTTCTACGTAGTCGTCATAGGTCTCACAATATAATAATCACGATTTCTCTCTTCAAAATCTTGGAAGAACGGAAAGATCCATCATCCACCGTGCCCGCCGACCCTACCCACCATCTCGAGGCTTCACGTGAAGCCCCACAAATAGCTACAACAACTTTGATCCATTTTCCTCCTACTAATATTATGTTTCAATGGCGAATCTCAAAGAACAAATTTGAGTAACTCTAATATGTTGTTTGTTTTTAGGTGACGCCACACACTATCTATATTCCAGTTTATATGTAAATCTAGTGTTAAAAATGTGGAATTCTGTTGTGTGTGTGAATAATGTTGCATGTGTCCAAATGTTCAAGAAAAATTAATCGGTATATAAGCTGATGGGTCACCTTCTCCTATCACCAATTGGTTTTAGAAAGTTACCCAATCAAGCTTATACGGTCTCTCCCTCCTACGTGCGGCGCATGTGCGCGGGCCCTGATAACCCAAATTTAACATGTTGTTTAATGGATTGAGATGAGTTTTATTCTGGTCAGATGGCATTGGGAACTATTCAAGGTGGGATGGCAGTCGGGGTTGGTTGTGCAGTTGTTTCACTCGCGGTTGGCGTTGCGTTGCTAGTAATAAGGGATTGTATCTGACGCATGACTCGTGGGACTCCTTCGGATGTTATAGAGCAACTTCCAGAAGCCGGATACGAAGGTGGAGGAGGTACCGACGACGCTATAGAGCGGCTTCCGGAAGCCGAACACGAAGGTGGACGGGGTACTGACAACGGCACTGATACGTGCACTATTTGCCTCGACGAGTACGTCGAGGGAGACCGCTACCGAACACTGCCCTCTTGTGGACATACATTCCACAATGTAGGGCAACTGTAAAACAGTCTTGTGCCCCAACTGTAGGGCAAGCGTATTAGGCTAGGCTAGAGGATACATTTATATATAGTCATTACTAATTTTATGTTATTTAGGAATACTTTGTGATTTATATCTGGTCCAACTGTTGGAAACATCTTTCGAGAGACGCCCACGTATAGTTGTGTTTTTTTTTGTATTAAGCTGCTCATTTAAACGTGCATGGTAATTGTAGCACTTTTTCTCCAAACGAGAAGCATTAATAACTCTTGGACATAACATAAATATTTCAACTACGAGTCTCATCTTTACAACAAATGAAAGGGTGGTAATCATAGACCACTTTACATCTGAATTTAAGCAAGCCGAATCTTAGATGGGCAATAATCTATCTGCGATTTTAATAGGTTGTGATTTAACAGCCAAGAAAGCAAGAGCATTCACTCATTTCCAAGTTCAGCTAAGTTTACACATCCGACGGCACCTTCATTTCATTATTCTTGGAGTTTGGAATTATAATAAATGTGTATAACTCGGAGAGTGTTTGTTTGGAAGGAAGATTGTATTAGTTTTATGGTTTTATAATGGGAGATATGAATTTTGGGGTGTTTGGTTTGATGTATTTAAATATGTGTCTGGTAGATGTGTTTTGATGGTATTGATTTATTTAAATTAAATTACAATTTTACTTTTATTTGAATTTAAAAGTTGTATAAATAAAGAAATTTGTCAAAAAATATGTCATTAAATAAAGGTAGGGAACAAATCAGCGTGGTATGTAGTACCACTCGGCTCATCCCCTTCCTCCAAAAACTCTCTCCAAAAATCTCAATACGTTCTCCGCCGGCGGCCACAGATCTAATACACCATGGTCGCCGACGGATCGAATCGGAACACCCATCATCCTTTCTTTCTTTGATAATTTTCTTATTTCAATTTTATATTCCTCTCGTATGAGAGAATCTTCCTCTCGTATGAGAGTTTTCTTCTCACGTATAAGAGTGCATCTATCTCATAAGAGTTTACAGTCTCAGATCTGAGAAACGAACATCGTGCCTGCATCAGTAATTCAAACAATGGAGATATCAAAAGTACTTGAAGAAATATTTTCAATTGATGATGTTTTTTGAAAAAGGAATTGCAGTGATTTTTGTTGTTCCTTCGGATTCTTCAATAGTTTGTTATTGTTCCATTGTGATATTTGTCCCATTAATATTATAGAATGAAAATTTTCAAAAAAAAAATAAAGGTAGGGAGAAAGGCTACATTAGCCAGTACATTATAAGGAGTATCACATAAATCCCACCTTTTAATGAAATTTCAACCAAACACGGCATTAATTGATTCTAATCCCCATAATACCCCAACCAAAATAAATTCTTAGGCCTTGTTTGGTTGGTCGATTTATATTTAGGAGAGGTGTGCTTATTTAAACCCTTGTATAAGGGTTTAAAGTTGGTATACGTAAACCCATAGTTTATATAAACTAATGAACCAAATAATTCAATATGATATAAACCAACTTTTAAAAGGGCTAAACGCATGAACCAAACAAGACCTTAAAGTTTTTGGACTATTTTGCCCTAAATTGGTAGTCAGGAAAGTTAAATTATGCCGGCTATGAGAAATAGAAAGGGCAGATTGGGCCAAGCTGCGTAAGGAAGGCGAAGAATTTGGACCTATTGAACGTAAGTATAAACTGGATCCCATTAGCTAGGTGGACCAAAAACAGTGAAAATTTCTCAATTAATATACTAAAATAATAACGATTTAATATCATTATCCTTCTTAAAATCAAAACTCTAATATAGGCATTTTAGCTTTTTATCAATATCTATATATATATATAACGTTTTCTACAAGTCAAAATATTTAGGGCTAGTTTGGTTCCACTTTTGATTCAGAAGCACGTCTGGTAAATGGACTTTTTTGAAATGTAGTTTTTATAAATGTAAATTTATTTTTTTAAAGTGTTTGGTGGGAATGGACTTTTGCAAAAGTTGCAGGAAGTAATTCTGAAAAGTCATTAAAAGTTGCTTCTCTCAAATGGACTTCTTGAAAAGTAACTTATTTTAAAAGTCCATCTCAAAATTTTCACCAAAGTTATTTTACTTTTCAAAATGGACTTTTAGGTTAGAAGTCCATTTCATAAGTGCTTCCAAACACACACTTAATCTTTTGATAAATATATATATATATATATTTTCTACTGGTCAAATATTTCAACCTTAGTTCAAAGTCAATGATTTTTCGTATAAAAATGTTAATATTTTTTCTTTCGTGATATTACAACTTTAGAATTAAAACTTTGTCTACTTTAATTTTTTGACCAAAAGTATTTTTCTACGTACTTAAACCTCAAAAGCCAATGTTTTCATATACAAAGATTATTTTCACATTTTTTATCCTTACACAGCTCAAAATTAAAATGTTATCTGTTTCACCTTTTTGATCAAATCAAATAAGATCACGGATTACTGAAATATTACATGAAAATAATTATAAATATTAGGCACTTGATGGCCACATAATTTAATACGATGAGGATGACGAAGAAAATCAATATTACAGCAATTCTCTTGTTTCTCCACATCTTTCAATATTCACATGCTTGCATTATCCTTGCCCGAGCACCATGTTCACGTAATCAATAACATAGTGCCCAAATCTTCTTCAAAACTGGTGGTGCGTTGTCAATCTGGTGATACCGATATCGGATACCAAACTAAATATACCGGCGAAGAATATACATGGGGTTTCTGCGAGAACTTTTGTGAAGAATGTCACATGTGACCAAATGTCCCACATCGATTACGACAAGAAAAATTAACCGGTATATAAGCTGATGGGTCACTCCTCCTATCACCAATTGGTTTTAGGAAGGAACCTCATTAAACTTATACGGTTACCTCTCCTTACGTGCGGTGCGTGTGCGCGGGCTCTGATAAATTCTAACAACTTTTTCAGGAGAACTTTGTTCTTTTGCCATTTGTGGTGGGGTTCAAAACAAGTCACTTTCGATGCATTCAGCTCCATCAAACAGTACTTTAGTCAGTCTCACAACACTTACTGGTATGTGAAAAATGATGGCATCTGGTACAGAGAAGACGGTCAGAAATATTCCAAGAAGAAACACGACTGGAATTAAATTAATTAGTTGATACTTATTATGCGTATACTTACTTCAAACCAATAATTTGTATTGTTGTGGATAATGATCAATCCCTGATATTCGTAAAATGATAATATATAAACCAACGCAAGAACGCAAAGATATCACCTAGTTCCAATTCAATACGAATTTATATCCGAAACAGACACGGCCATTCCAGTTCCATTGTCTAAAATATAGAATTAATTTATTCTTGATCATTTTAATACTAATTTCACTTGTATCGAAATCATTTGACTTTAATTAATGTACTAAAATACTCAATGTTAAATACAAATACTAATAAATGATATATCACAATATAATTGAAAATAAAATTTAAAGAAAAAATTCTTATGAGGCGGGATTCTTGCGGGGTCGGGGGCAATTTTGTTCTCGTATAATTGACTTAAACGAAAACGGGGACAAAGGTTACCCGAAAAATGCAGGATCAGGAATGAGGATTCGATCCCTACCCCGAACCCGCCCGTTGACATCTCTACTTGATTATGTTAAGAATGAAGTAGGAAACGGACCACACTAGCTAAGTGGGTCAAGAACAATGAAAATCTATCCAGAGTGAAACAATTATATTATTTTTTGATTTTTTATCTTACTCTTCTTAAAATTAAAACTACATCCATTTTAGCCTTTTTCCCACCATTATCCCCAAGTCAAATATAAAAATTGTAGCTCTTTTATTTCGTATCGTTAGACTTTTAGAATTAAAAGTTTATCCATTCTAATTTATTGACCAACATTATTTTTTTTACATATTTAAACCTCATATAAGACAATGTCTTCCTATATAAAGATTATTACCTGCATAATATCCTTCCTCTTACACTTCTCAAAATTTTAAATAGGTATCCATTTCAGCTTTTTGACCAAAGCAAATAAGATGACGGGTTATTGAATATAGCCTATTTTCAAAAGGAATGTATATAATATATATATATATATATATATATTATGCACTTTGATAGCCACATAATAACAACTAGGATGATGAAAAAAACCTTCGTAACGATTCTCTTATTTCTCAACCTCCTTATTCATGTGCTTGTATTCGTTTTTTCACGAGGAAACATCATGTTCATGTAATCAATTACATAGAGCCTGTTTCTTCTTCAAGATTGGTGGTGCGTTGCCAATCTGGTGATGACGATATTGGATTTCGAACCATGTTCGTTCTGTGAGGATTTTTTCGCAAGAACTTTGTTCTTTTGTCATTTGTGGTGGGGGATTCAAACAAGTCCGTTTCGATGCATTCAGCTCCAAAGCTCAGTACTTTGATCTATCTTACAACAGTTACTGGTTTGTGCAAAGTGATGGCATTTGGTACGGAGAAGACGAAAAAAAAAGGCAACCAAAAAGTTCGACTGGAAGTGAAAGTATTTATTATATATTATGTGTTCTTATTTTACTTATAATCCAATGATTTTCATATGATGTGAATTTATGAAACTAAAGATATTCAATTATTAAACTAAACATTGTAATATTTATCCATTTTGGTATCAATTAGATTGTAATTGTAATATTCAATTTTTCGCAGTCGACATACACTAAACTAAACACTGTTTGATTTTATTACAACGCATGCCCGAAATTGGTTGTGTAAAGCCCACATCAAAACGTTACAGCCCAAACCCTATCGCACGATATTGTTGAGTGTGTACAAGAATTTAGAACACGTTATATTCATGTATTCGATGAGAGGATTAAACAAAGACGGCCACAATTTATTTGCAGTCAACCAAAACCTTATGTGCACCTAACTCTAATTGACTCTCAATTTTTTATTAAAAATATTATATGCTTTTACTAATATGAAAAAATATATAATTCAAAGTTCATAACAATATAGGAGATCAAATGTCTTGGATGGATATTTTTGGAGGCATTGATTTTACGTCCTTGAGATTACATTACATACATCGATTGATCACCAAAGTTCCCAAAACGTAAAGCCCCCATACAACATTTGACCATTCATCAACTTGTCTTGAAACATTTCATTTCATGTCGGCTATCACCTTTGTTTTTTACCAAGACCCTCATAAATTAATTTTTAAAATAAAGAATATGGAACGTATTCAACGGCTATAAATAACGTCTCCTGTCATCCAACGGTCCTCATGCGTGCTCAAATCTGCCCTAGATTCAGTTCGTATACGCAGACGCACGCGCTTCCGACCAAAACCAAAAACAAAATCGCCAGCCACCTTATGTATTTTATTTTAAACTGAATTATTTCATAAAAATATTAAAATCGTAATTATCTATTAATAGTTTCATTTCCATTATTATTCACTCGGTCGTTAGACGACTTCTTCAATCGCAACCAAAAACCTCTCCAACCAAAGTAGCCTTCCTTCCTTCTCTATCCTTTCGCAGGCGAGGGCGAATTACGTAATTTCTGAAATAATGAACGGCGGAGATTCGAATCATCAGCCGCATCAGCAAAACCAGATCCATCATCATCCTCAGCATCCTTATCCGAATCCGTGGATGGCGGCGCAGTACCATCAACAGCAATGGCTAGCTATGCAACAGTACCACCACCACCACCCTGCCGCCATCATGTACCCGCCGCATTACGTGCCGTACTACGCGCAGTTCCAGCCCCACCAAACGACGCCGTTCCAGCAGCAACAGCACTATCAGCAGCATACGAGGAAGAATCAGGGCGGATTTGGCGGAGGCGACGACGGCGACAACAGGACGATTTGGATCGGGGATCTCAAGGAAGGGATGGACGAGGATTATTTGAAGTCCTGTTTCGATCAAGATGGAGAGGTAGTAATTAAGATCTCGTCTACACTTAATTATTCTGGTTATGCCTGAGATTTTGGTGTATGTAATCATGTCACTCGTTGAGCTGATTTGAGCTGTGTCGTGTGCCTTATACTGAAGATCTACCGAGATTTGATTGATTTTCCAATAATTGTCACGATCTAGATGACTATTTGTTAGATTGATAGTGTAGGAATTAGATTTGTGTTCACTCGTCATGGAGATATACTAGGTTTGAGTATTAAGTGGAGGTGCAATAATGAACTAGTGAATGAAGAACTGTGGTGGCCTACACTTGGAATCTGTTGTTAGCATTTAATGCGCACGCCTATTAAAAGTATCATGAGGCTATGGATTTGGTTCTAATTCTCCACTTCCTTCTGTAACTTAGAGGCATTATCATAAAATTTCAGATATTCTTCTCAGAAATTCTACATGGAAGTTCTCTTTCATGCCGTCTCTGTCTGTGATTCTTGATCTGGCGTGGGAATTTGATTGTTGTGATGAAGATAGCAACTTTCTTTATATGCCATGGGAATCAAATTCTCATGATTCCTTGCTTGTTTCTGTCAATTCTAATTTCCAAATTCGATCAAATCAAATAGGTTCTCTCGGTCAAGATCATCAGAAATAAGCACACGGGCCTATCGGAGAAATACGGGTTCATCGAGTTCGATTCCCACTCCACAGCAGACAAAGCACTTCAGGCATACAACAGCACTACAATGCCAAACACGGACCAGCAGTTCCGTTTGAACTGGGCAGTGTTTGGCTCCGGCGATAAACGTCCCGAGCCTGCTGCTTCGGGTTCTTCAGACATGTCGATATTCGTTGGAGATTTGGCTGCTGATGTCACCGATGCGATGCTGCTCGATCTCTTTCTGAGTAGATACCCATCTGTGAAAGGTGCAAAGGTGGTAATAGATTCAAACAGCGGTCGTTCGAAAGGATATGGCTTTGTTAGGTTCGGTGATGACAACGAGAGATCCCGAGCCATGGCTGAGATGAACGGTGAGTACTGCTCCAGTAGGCCGATGAGGATCGGTGCTGCAACTCCGAAGAAGCTTTCGTTGCAGCAGCATATTTCATCGCAAGGTGAGAATTTGATGTCAAGGCCTTTTCGTACGTGTAGTTTCTACACGAAAAATGCATAGCTTCCCATTTTGGTTCTAATAAATGTTTAAATTTTGATGGGATTTTGGAATTATTTTGCTTTTCAGCTGTGGTGTTGTCCGGTGGACAAGGGAACGGTGGTATCCAAGGGCCACCTGAAAACGATACTTCCAACACTACTGTGAGTCCTTTCCATTTCCATATGGGATTTGATTGTAAGAAGTTGAGAAATAAGGTAAGCAACCTCATGTGACTCTACAGATATTTGTTGGAGGTCTTGATTATGACGTCACAGATGAAGAACTCAAGGAATCTTTCGTCCCATTTGGCGATATAATCTCCGTGAAAATACCCTCCGGAAAAGGGTGCGGTTTTGTACAATTTTCTAACAGGTAAACACAACCTAGTGTTAATTATGTGATTACATATGCTGATAATTCAAGTTATTGCTGCATAATTTGAGTTGCTGTCAATGATTAATCAAACTATTACCTCTCCATTGTTCATAAAAACAGAAGTAGTGCGGAGGAGGCGATCGATAAACTAAACGGGACAATGATAGGAAAGCAAACAGTTCGTCTCTCTTGGGGTCGAAACATAGGTAACAAGAAGGTATGTCTTATACTTTTTCCCTCAGTGAAGATTTATGCAGCCTTCTTTTATTCTATTCCTTACTACCTTCTTTGTCTCTTACTATGTATATAGCCTTTTAGAGTTGATCATTACAGCGGAAGACAAGCTTACAACGGCAACGGATATTTCGCCAGTGCAGGTTCAAACGGTCTCGAGAACCATTGAGTTATAGCTAAAACTTTTCTGGTTATTTTCTGCCACGAAACTACGATGTGTGCTAAAGAAAGAATTTTGTAGGGGGGTTAATGTATCATGTGAGGTGAGGTGGAAATGTCCTCGATTCTCTCTGCCAACATTTTCTTGAATGAGATTGTCACACTTGGACCTGTACTAGTGTGGTTGAACCAATCAGTGTTGTTTCCAGGCTACTATTGCACTGACCCTTGAGGTTTGTCAATTCAAATCCTATCCTTAGAAGAGTTTGAAATCCGGAAAGTACAAGTTTTCTCGGGAAAAATAAATGCTCATTGTAGTAGTAGTAGTAGTAAAAATACTTAACAGAAGTATTCAGCAGTATATGCGATGAATGAATATCCTGCAAACTTACCAGCACCGTAATACACATGAAAACAAGCCTCGTCAAGACAGGCAAAAGCTACCGTTTGTAAAGGCCAAGGAGTGGCTTTTCTCTCTCTTCCATTCTCTTTCTTGCAGCTTCCCTAGCTTTAACAGCTGCTGCTTCCTCTTTGGACAAGGTTTTCGGTTTCTCTTCGGGCCTTTTTCTCTTACTAACGGCGATCGATGACGGTGAACTGTTACTAACGTTTCTCATCGGATTTAGTGGCTTTGAAACTACCCGCCCGGGGGCGGGCCCACTAACGGAAGCTGAAGGGTAACTTCTTTGTGCTATTTGTTTGTTCTCAGAAGTTGGTGGCTTCCCAAAATTCTTCTGAGGAGTTGAAGAAACTATGGATGCAGCAAGTGCCTCTTCTTGTGTTACCCATTTACCTATAATAATTAGATAAAAAAAAAACTCAGACTAGAGGGAAAAAAAAAAAAGGAAGGAAGTGAATTCGGAGTACCTAAAGCATCGGTATAGTAGAAGCCGGAGTTGGGATCGTAGTAAAAACCCGTCTTCGGGATATAGTAGTAGCCTGTGGAACTATTGTATTCCCATTCTGTTGTCCATAGGAAAACAAAAATATCAAGCAAAATAGTGGGTAATAAGACAAAATGAAGATTAGAGAACCATGATATACAAAAAAGGGGAGAGTGATTTTATGAAAATTAAACAAGATATTTAATCACCTCCAGAAACAGAGCTGCTCCCACCAGTTGCTCCAACATTATCTTCAGAAACAAGTGCCTGCACATTTGCCTCCTTTGCTTCCCGAAAAGTTTCTAAGTCTTTCTGATAGCTCCGTTGGGCTTTCTGGCAAAATGGTAGCAAGAGTAAGCAACAAGCTTAAGTAGGCTAACATAGAGTTCTATGCTCCAATTTGGAAGTAACAACATAGCCAACTCATAAAACTATGTACTAAAACAAGAGTCCTCTTCAATTATCAGAGAATGATTAAGTATGCCTGATTCTGTGTACCACCTTTCTCTTCTAATTTTTGGTCCAAGATTAAGCGAAATAATTAATTTTGAAAAAAAATTGTAAATGCTTACAGCTTCAATTTGCTCCAGGGCACGAACGGCTTGCTTTTCTTGTTTCTCCTTTTTAGCTTTGTCTTCTCGCATGGAAGCAAGCCTCTTGGTGACATTCTCCTTGTGCTTTGTTCCAAGCTCGTGATTTCTAATGCTCGCGGGATTGTTCGATATGAAGATTTTGCAGGTGTCGCACCATTTGTTTCCTTGGCTCACCCAATACTGGGTAAAGAAAAAGAAGCAAAACAATTCAGCACAACAATTGAGAGAAACAAGTTACGAAGTCAAATGTAGAAATAAACCAGATTTGGTTTTTTTTTTTTCATCATCGCACACGACAACAAAAAATACAAGCGCCATTGAAGTTCCTCAGCTCGAAACCGTTTGATTTGCACGAATATTATTCACATCTCTACATAATTTAAAAAAAAAAAAAAAAAACTAACGTACGTGTATGCGGAAGACCTAATCTTGACACGACATCGATTATCACGAAAATTCATGAAACAAAGGTTAACCAAAAGGATTCACATGTTCTTACCTCTGTCATAGCTTGCCGCAAATCGCCTTCTTATGCTTCAGAATTTAGCAGTAAACTCGTCTGTTCTCTCTTTCCCCTTTCTAAATCAAAAATTGAGCTCGCCCTTTGCTGATCGACTGATTTACAGGTAATGCGACGCCGTATCGAAGTCAAAACTCCTATCAAGGTTCTTTGACTAGATATATCATAGAACTAAATGGGCCTTTCTGCCCACTACGTGTTTGGGCTATATTTTACAAATTTTCTTAAAGCGGCCCACAAACAAAACGAAAAAGTAAAAATAAAAATAAATTATTTGGTATTGCAATAATGATTACAGTGTTTTAATAATAATTGTGGATCGACCAAACAAACAATGTAAAGGAATCTTAAAACCACCTTACTTGGACAGATGTCGCCTATCTTTAAAATTAGGAACACATCAAAGATTCTCCATGTCTACCATTATACCAATCTTTGCTTGTAGCTACAGTCAATATCTACATTCAGATTCGATTACGATGTATTAGATAAAATAATAATAATAATATATTTTAATAGTTTTCGTGAAATGCGTTGTTATCTATCCTATAAAGGGGTCGACACGTGTTGGTTAAGACCCGATAAGACGTGTTAGATTAACTAAACGCAGCATAGTAATAATTTTTAACATCTAATTATGAAAGTGATTGCTTATTCGAACAATTCCAACCAATTGGTTAGCTTAATTTTCAATCTTTGGATTCCCAAAGACTGCCTTTTCAATAAGTGGAAGGGAAGGGACTCTCTCTCTCTCTTCATGGTCGAGTTCGCATTTTCACTTAATTCAAACTAATTTTGATTCCTTAGATTAGTGTAATCTATGTGGAGTTGAAGGAAGTTTCACTAAAAGTCAAAATAATCCCATGGTCGACCGTAAGGTTTCAAATTTATTTTGCACTGAATTTTAGTCAAAGTGTGAAAATTATGATGACAAAAAAAAAACATGAACAATCTACTTGCGTACATTCCATTAGTCTACATTATATAATTTGATTATAATTAATTAACTTATTATTATAACATGAGAATTAGTCCAGCCGCAAACTCCATTGCCGACCATGAAGTCAAATAATCGAATTACGGCATCTCTAAATTGAGATTATGGATTATATTGGGGTATCAAACTCAATCTCACATCAATTAAGAATAAAGTACATAACACGTACATAAGCTTATGTGTTGCTTCCTTTATCAGAAATTGATTTCAGAGTAAAACCCACATGAACATGAAGCTTATATGCAATGCTCATCGGCTTGAGGTAGATAATATCTTATATCCAACAGCTTTTAATCCATTTGAAACGTTTGATTATTGCAATCTGTGTGAACTTGTGAGGGGACATACATACTAGGGAGATTAGTTCTACCGGAAGACAGAGTCATTACCGATAATTAAAATATGGTTGTCATTTGTCAGAGGCCATGAATGGATAGGATGCTTTCATGAGACTCAGAAGTTCCTCATTTCCCATAAAACAATTAAGTTCTCGAATCTCAACCGTTCAAAATACAAAAAAAAAAAACAAGCCGTAGAGTGAAAGTCTCAACTCTGTAAAAATCTCGTACAAATTTAAAAGCTTCAATCGCTTATTTAGGTATCGCATTATAACGTTTATATATAAATCTCTTCGTATCTGCAAAAAAGAAAAATCCCGGTGATACTTATAAATCTCTGCAAGATAACTGAATGGTTTCGGATTTTTCATCTTCTTCGTCTTCACAGCCATCATCATCGCCTCCGTTCGTGCTGGAGAATGCATTCCCGTGAAGAGGGCCATCGGGCGAATGTGACTGCATTTTGTTTCGGCCATTAGCTTGAGCTTTTCGCAGGTGAAGGCGGTATTTCTGAATAAAAAATAAATAAAGAAAATGAGAAATTAAGAAAAAGGAAAATATTTAGGATATATGTTTCCATTTTTCTTGAGATAAATAACACAAACCTGCAAATGGCTCTTGACTTCATCGTTGGTGAGCCCATCGACTTGCATTAGTTCTCGGATCTGTTTAGGAGTAGCAACTGCAAAGGGAAAGATCGAAAATCGTATGAGAAATTCCCAAAAATCCTTACATTCTTGAAAGGAAGATCATAAGCAGACATTAGAAACTGAATCTTGATTCTTAGCTCTAATCTATCACCATTAGAGAGAAGATAAGAACAAGAACTGAATTTTATAACACCACCCCTTGTCCTAACTAAGATTAAACCTTGTAATTACGTTGCACAAACATCGAATTTCGGGAAAAATTGTACCTTCATGGCCTCCGAGTTGCTTCAGTGCATCGGTAAACATTTGGTGCATCTCCGGGGACCAGCAACGCCTCTGTTTCCTTGAAGATTGCTGATGCCCATGATTAGAATTAGATTTCAAGCCAATGCTGTAATTGGAATTAATCCCTTCGGTTAAATTCCTGATCTCGGGCATACGAAGGGAAAGCCCCGATAATAATTCATCTTTATCTTCCTTTGCCACCTTAAAGGGCATAAAAGCCCTGTTCTTGAAGGATCTCTCCTCCGTCGTCGTTCGATCTGTTTCCTTTCTCTATTTGCAAGAGAAGAAGCAAAAAAAAAAAAAAAACATTAGTTCATGAAAAAACATGATCATTAGGACAAAGACATCATCAAATCATTCGAGCTCTTTCAGGGATTTTTTCTTTTTACCTTTTTATCATTATGCCCTGAGTTCCATAGCTGCACAGAACTCATCCAATCCATTTTTTCTTTACTGTTTACAACATCCATTTGCTTCGAATCCTCGGAAATATTATCTTTTTCGTCTTCACTGTCGTTTTTCTTTATGGGTATGAACTCTTCCAACACGGGCTCTCGATTCAATCTCTTGCACTTCACTCGCTCCTCCTTCATCGTCACAATCGCTGTTGTAAGAAACACCAGAACAAATAACAATAATCACAGCCCAAATCATAATAGCTCAAATAAACCTAAAAACCCTTGTAAAAAAAAATCAATTTTTATGCAAAAAAAGGAACGCACCATCATGTAACAGAAGCATAATATGAGGAAGCTCTCGCTTGAAACCGACGATCTTCTTCATTTCTTCTTCGAGCCCATCGATGTAGTCGTCGAGCATCTTTATCCTCAGAGATTGATCGCCGATTCTCGTAGATTCTGCAAATAGGCCGTTGATTATCCGAGGAAGAAGAACCCTCGACGGAAATTTGCAATCCTTTCCGAATTTCTGGGGAATCGATGATCCCATTTTCAGGAGAGATCGTAATTTATTCTTTGTTTTATTGCGAGTGCGCTGCGAAGGATATTTAATGCGCGAATGTGAAAGTGAATCGAGACGATGAAAGATTCTGTTTTTGCAACGCCGAGTTTCTACAGCGTGAAATGCGCCTTTACAAAAGATAATGTTTTGTTTTGTTGTAATAAATAAATAAATAAATATATTATAGATAAGCGTGAGTTTCCTGCCTTCTTCGTTGCCGTTACAGATTCCATCTTTATGGAGAATCTATCATATTTAATAAAAACAATATATTAATTAATTAAATAGTTGTTAAAAATAACCTTTTTTTATAGGATCTCATTTTAATTTTTTTCTTTTTTTGTTACGTATCACCAAACTTCCCACGATCCAAGCAGGTTTAGTCTGATTCGAATTTCAACGTCATTATCGACTATAAGAAAAGGTTTCGACTTCCAACAAAACTGAAATTTATAAATGTATACGTTCCAAGTCCAAATAAATATTTTTTTTTCTTTAATGAAATATTCTCAGTTCTTTGTGTGGTGCATGTATGTACCCATAAGAATCTTTTTTTTTTCTTTCTCGATATTATTGGACTATAGTAACTTCATCCATCGTGTCAGAAGACTCTTCAACATGTTTTTTTTCCCGGAAAATATAAAATTTAAAAAATGTGTGGTTGATCGTCTAATATTATAATTAAATTCGGTCAAAAGAAGAGAGCATAAGATTCCTTGAGATGCAATTTTCGTTGTTAGGTTAATAATAGCGTAGAATTCGGACCACGTTACCATATACCATGATGGATGCCAGATCAAAAGGTGGGCTTGATCATGGCCATGCTTGTTCTATCATAATTATTACATGCTACTTACACATCCATCAATACAAAATAAAAATAAAATACACGAAACAAAAGGGAAATAAAATTAGGGTTTTGTCAAGATAATATGGACGATTAACATCAAGAAATTAAAATATAAAAACAAATGAAGAGCATGCTCAATCTTTATCACTCTAGAATAGCCCATGAAATAGAATATTATTGCGTCTCTGTCGTGTACTGATGATTCCACCCAAAATGTTCTTTTGAGAATCCAAGGAGACAATGTATACAAATTGATCTTAAACATACTTTACATATATTAACATTACACAAATGGCCCTAATTAAATTAACACATGAACTACTATTAAATATGATTGGTTTTTATATTTTTGCATTACATTCCCCGAATAATAATTTTTTTTCACATTCAGCTGCACAAATAAATGAAACTTGATAAAGATATAATAATATAAAGATGTTGATATATAAGCTTACTACGCAGAATTCAAAGCAATATATATATTAGGACAAGGACAGCGTCCAATATTCATAGCAAAAGCATCTTTTAATCATGTGATGACAAATCTCGGTGGCTGTTTTCCAATGTCCCTTTTATTGAGGGTATCTGCAAATTGTTTCCCACATTTTTCCGTGGAATCTTCTTTCATTATCTAAGTGCGTGTAAATAGTGCTTTATATTCGTCACATGAAAGGTCGTTCATGTCGCATCGCATTAAGCGGTCCTAATAGCTAGTAGGGTCGATATTTGTCGTCGAATTCGAACTCAAAATAAAATAAATAATAAAGGATTATAAATCATGGTGTGATTTATTAAATACTAAGAAATTCGATTTACTCCGACAGCTTTTTTGGACTCGTTCAAGAATTTCAACTCTTGTCTGAGATTGGTCTTGAAGCGTGTATTTCGCAGCATTAACTACTACGGGGCCCAGCACACCCGCTCCGACCCGTTTACCCGACCATTCATGATCTACCGGAGCAGAGGCAGAGAGAGAAGGAAGCTACGTGGGTTCAATTTCGACACTTTCGGCACTCGGGAGCAATTTGAAAGGACTGCAGGGAGTAGAACCGCAGAAAAATGTTTGGATTTGGGCTTTTATTAACCGTGTAATAAGGCTAATGAACAAATTCCAACTCAGGCCCAACATATTGGGCTTTGAGCCGTTTCCGATTGACCCACTTCAATTTTTTTACTAATAACGGGTAGGCTTATGAAAAAAAAGTCACTCTCTGCTTAGCAGCCTTTTAACACAATTTCAGTCATCATTAATGTATGAAATAACCAATCACCGGCTGACTTACCTATCACCTATATTATTGTAATGTAATGATATTTCCCCGTGGATAGGGTTTTTAATTCTGTAAATCATATGGCCTCGAATCACGATGTCTACGCATAAAATAAATAATTATACACGTCGAGCTCATCTTTAGAAATATGGTCATTACATTACAACACTCAAATAATTTGTACCGATAAGATGGGATATTATTTGTCTCATTGCACGTGTTTCGTGCTATTTGACCTCAAATAAGACAATAATAGAATTTCATATCTTCAGGGTGCATTAATACACATTTATAATTATTTCAAGAAACTTGAGAAGCTGGCTAGTGGGTCCACATTACATTGCGGATTGCGTAAATTCTTTATATTGTCCCATGAAACTTCAAAAGGCCATATTTTACATAATAAATATCATCTATACATAGACTAATCGCAGCATACCCCAAGGATAGGGGACACACAAAGGAAGAACATATTAAGACATATGTGAACAACGACGATGGTAATAGCTAGGCTCAAACTGGGCTTATCTCTGTTAAAGCTAGTGATGGAGCTTTTCTTTTTGTTGATTGATGACGTCAATCGTGTCGTCAGCGCATATCAATCCGTACATCCTACTACGCACGCAGTTTCCCTTCAGCTGGTCGGTGTTTTCCCTTAATGCCATTCTTTTTTTTTAAAATTTTTTTTTTTTTGGTTATTATTGTTTATATCTTTGTTGTATATGTTGAAAAACTCGAAGTTTTGTGAGCTGTGAGTTGAAAGGTTTCCTTACATTTTTTGTTGCCCCAGCAGATATATATTAATTCGTGAGCATGCTCGCGTGTAAATGCTACATCAAGCAGTTAGTATTTTGATGAGAAAACGGTGGTGGTGGGGAGGAGAGAGACTGTTGTGGTGGTGGTGGTGGTGGTGAGTAGATTAAAGATCTCCAACATTCTCATATTCTCGAGCCCCTCGGGCAAATCCCCGACGAAAATTATTCCCGCCGACGTCGAAAACCCTACCCGCGTTCAACATCATCGCCATCTCCTCGGGCCCGAAAACACAATCCCTTCCGTCTTCCCCGCCATTTTTTCCGATGCTCCTCGGTACGCATCCCTTGAGCTTATTTCTTCGGTCAGCTGCCCGATTTCTTCGGGCAGGTGGCCCGCGATGTCCGCATGGTTCAGGTCGATGCCTGCAACCACGGTGGCGTTGGAGCCGTTGACGGACCGCGCCGTTGTCCGGCCCGGCCCAGTTGCCCGTGAAGTTTAACGGGTCAGATAGATGGCATTTCTACAACGTTAGATTCTCCTTGAACCTCTTCGAAACTCAGTGTTTTAGAATTGTTGCATCTTCTATTAATTTAGGTGACATTAAAATATCACTCCTCCCTCAAATAACGAGCCTCATCTTTCTCCCATCTTTCACATAAAGAAAAGAAAGACGAAGCCCTACAATGGAAAAAAATAAGATGACAATCAAAATCCTTACATATAGAACAAGGAACAAAAAACAAGTCCATACGAACAATCAGCTTATTACTACTATTCACACAACGGATCTCTTACTGATATGATCACATAAAGTCTGCAGGAAATACAAAAAGATAAGCCAAACAAGAAGTAAATATATACACAACCTTATTATCTTAATATGCCCCTAACTTTATACCAAAAAAAAAAAGACAGCCACAATACACAATTCAGCTAGGGATTCAACTGTATTCATGTTCGGGGGCGGGAGAATACCAAGCGGGGCGCCCCCCTATAGCTCTCAGAAGCCTGGTGAAGGGCGAATCGGGCATTTTCCACTTCTCTTCTTCCTCGATCTCTTCCCGCGTTTTAGGCAATCCATCGGGTATCGGACACGGATTTTGTCTGGTTTCTTCAAGGGTTGTCTTCTTTTGTGCTTCGATGAGCTCTTTCTTCGCCTTGTAAATCGATGAGATCCCGTGGATGCATCCGATGAGTGATTTTACGCCCCCAACTTCGATTATGAGCCTCTCGACTTCTTCTTTAGGTGCATCTTTCTGAGTTAAAAGCAGCAAATAGGCTCAAGAAATTTTCATGAAATGTTGTAAGGGTACGCATGAGTCTTCATGGCCACAAATATAACTGTCACTTTAGTATAACAATCAACCAATCGGATTTTTATTTGCAACTAGTAATTAAGAAAAAAATATTGTAATTAACACATTCTTTTATTTTGTTCAATAAACAATAAAAAATTATTACAACCATAACCATTCAGTATTGTTATGATTGCTACAAATAATTCCTCCCAAACTTTGTCATTCAATTATTATTTTTTTTAAATTATTTCTTTCTCAAAATTTTTCAGGTGTGCACATAACGAATTCGGCAGAGAGAAGCATCAGTGATTTTTGACTTGAAATAATAACAACGCCTTACTTACTTCAAGATCTTTGAGCTCGAAGTAAGCTCTCCAGCAGTCGTAAGAATCGTCTCCTTCAAGCGTCGAGCAGTAATCTGAAGAAAAAAAACATCAGCGAAACAAACGAATTAATTAACACCAAAAAAAAATATGAATCCAATAGCCGCAAACCGTAGACTCGCGCAGAGCTCGTGATATTAAAATTAAGCTGGGAAAGAAAAGAAATACTTGCCTGCGATTTGATTTTCGGATTTCTGAATCAACGGGGGTTCTTTGAGTGCTCTATCGATCTTCGTTCGGCTGAAAGGCTCGAGCTTTGGGATGCATCTATCGTTTCTAGAAGTAGAACAGCATATTCTTGGTGACGCTTGTCTGCTGAGGCCATGATTGGGATCCAAAATACAGGTGCTGAGGGAACATCTCGAGGAAATCGTGTGAATCATCATCATCTTCAGAGAGGTCAATGATTTTCTCCAATCGCTGCTATCGATAGTCGTTGGGGTTACTTACAGTGAAGCTCCGATAACTACGACCAAATATAAAGTAAAGAAGTAATATCTACAGGCTATTTGGATAAGGATGAGATATTTATTGGACCTTTTCCTTCGGGATAGTGATATATTCGATTAAAAAAAGACGGTGAATGGTGACAGACGAATCTTAGCCGTTGGTTTGATGAAAGAATGAACGTACAGCGTCGTAGATCTGAAAAATCAGTGATCGCGACGATTAGATTAGGATCAAGAGGACAAAACAACAGGCGAGTGAGACGACGGATTTGGAAAAGCAAGGATGCAGGACCCGGGGCTGAAATTGAATTTTTCGAGACTTTGAGGGGTTTAACAGATATCTCAACGACGACGTCGTTCCTTGTAATTGAATAATTACAAATATGTCCTTTAAAAATAAACAAATAAATAAATTTAAAGGCTCAATTGTTTTTTTGTCATATAATTTTTTAAGAAAATAAGTTTTAAAATTCAGTGCGAAATTAATACATGTGTGTGGAAAGTCATATGTGGTGTTGGAAAACAATCTTGTACAAATCAACGTGGTGATGAATTGAAACAATTTGAAGACAATTAACGATGAAAAATCTAGTTTTAGACCTAAATTAACACATGTGAGCCACGTGTGAGGGAAAAATCGAACGTGTAGTTAGAAAAAGTTCGATCAAAATCAACATATTCGAATCCTACACATGTTTTCACTCAATTTAATTGTTACATACAGCTCGCGTGTATTAGTTAATTATCCTCCAAATTGATTGCATTTGAAAACTTATTATCTTAAAATTGTCACTCAACTCCTTAAAAATGCACAATTATAAAAATAAATAAATAAAATTAGCTTATTTCATTCAATAAAATAAGAGGTTCAACATGATTAGCAAAACCAAACGGTGGTGGACACAGCAAATCTCGTACAAAAAAAACTCTAAAACATGTTATTGAAGGAGCCGGTAAGAGAGTCGCGAATACTTGAATACAATCCGAAGAGAGAATACTGCCGGAGATTGGCCACCTCGTACCACGAATTAAGGACGACGTCGTTCTTATCGGTGCCGGAGAATGCCAGCTGTATTCCCAGGTTGCAGTCGATGGTCCCTCCACTGCCTTTGCACTTCGGGTTTCGAACCGCACAGCTCGTGTTGTTGTAGCACTCGAACGAGTCACCCGTGCACGACCCACCGCACCCGAAGTTCTTCCAGTACAAGTTTTCTAGGACCCCCTTTTTGAATTCGAGGACCTTCCGTAATAAGTGAGAACAAATAACATTGTTACATATATGCTAAAAGGCCAAATCATGGACATTAGTTATTTACGACACTTGCGTTTCACGCGAGGAGTATTGATAATAGGGTTAACTAATAAATGGGTTGCAATTTAACGAGGGTGATTTTCGTAGCTGAACCAATTTTAGGATACGATAAGTCATGCAAATAATTTGGGAACAAATCCTATGTGGACTCAGAATTGTGTATTTGGTGTTACTCTGACTTATCGGGTTGAAAAGAAAGCTAACTTTTGAAGTCGAAAGCAAGTTAAGGATAAAATGCTTCGAAAAACTTAATCTTTGGCATAAACCCCTGACACGTGGTTCACACTTGCCTAATAAATTTGGGAAAATATCATACGTGGCGTTGGATGTACTTATTTTGGGGACAAGTCCTTCGTGGCAGTTCCATGACGCCCAATATATAGAGTTGCCATATAATGCTGCTAATTTCAAAAAGCAATTTAAGGACACAATTAGAATTCCGACGCATTGAAAGGTGATGTCCTTATATTGCATCCAAGTAAAAAGCAGTTAAGTTTAACAAGAAAGATGGATATGTTAGTGGCGCGTGTCTGATCTTACGAGTGTAAAGCCCGTGATGGTTTTGCTACCGTCTCCTACGAACGTGGGATACGAACGAGCTGCGTATGTTCGCCCAGCAAATGCCACCATAGAAAGATTTCCATTGCCCTACACCAACATATATAGAGGGAAAAAAGAAAAACTCAATAATAATATGTGTAATTAATAATATAATATACGAGATATGAACACTATTGATGGCGAGGGAGGGAATCAGAGAGCCCACGCGAAAGCTGCTGCTGTCGACGGTGAGGAGAGAGATCTCGTCAACTTTGGGCCTAAACACGGCGAGGTGAGCGCCGCCTGAAAGTGACGTGAGGCGCTTGTCGCAAGGGGAAAGCTGTGTGCGGTTGAAGAAGAAAGATTCCCTCGGGGAAATGGCGATGCCAAATGTGAATCCATCGGATCTCTGAACTTTGGCATCATCACAAGGGCCGTATAAGTGATTCGTGTCCCCTGCATGAGCTCTTATTGCCATCACCGTAGTAATGATCGTTATTAACAGCAGAAGAGCCATGGCCGCCGGTAAATAAACTAGGCACAAAGTTTATTTCTTCCTCCTTTTCTCGCCTCCCTCTCTCTCTCTCTCTTAGTTGACCAGTAGTACGTTGTCCAAGAATATAAACGACGTGATAATCACGGTTTTTACCAAGAAAGCGTAGAAAGAATTAGAATCATCACTAGATTTATTATTCAAATGATAATAATTAACGGTTATTTTTTTTTTCTTTTTTGATAATAATCAAGGTGTGCCGGCATGAACATAAATGTCTCCGAGAAAGATGATGTAATGAACGTACCGGGATCTAACCCTAAGCTTGGAGATCTTATGCGTTGAAGATTTGCGTGTGATCTCTTAGTATTTATCTGTAATGAAGATTTGATATGCAGCTAGGAGAAGACTAGCAAAGCAAAGAAGACCATAAGTCTGAATAAAGAAAGGTCGCTGTCTCTGTATTGGAAAAAAAATATGTGCATGTTGTGTATTGTATATATTTAATTATGATGATGTCTCATTCTGTATAACGTGAGAAAGTTGACTAATTATAATTATAATGGTTATCAATCATATTTCGATTTCAAAAATTAAATGAAGATGGTGGAGACCATGAGGGCGGAAAAAGTGGGCTTTCTCGAAAACGGTTATGGGAGTTTGACCTCAAGCGCTTGTTTTGGCAACAACGACTTCTCAATGAATAAGTAGCGTTTCTTACGTATTAATATATTGACCCGGTTTCAGATCATCATCCTTACTACTTTTGTGTGCCATTATACAAAAATATCATTACACTTTACCTCAATTGTAAATAGCATTACAACATAAATATTATTATACCGTTTGCCTCAATTATAAATAGCATTACAACATAAATAATATTATACCGTTTGCCTCAATTGTAAATAGCATTACAACATAAATATTATTATACCGAGTGATTAAACACAAAAAATATATATAACATTGATAAATATTTGGTATAAAGAACTTCATTACCACCGGCTAAGCTCACAATTAGTACATCAGCATACAATAAGCTCTCATTATGTGGAACTAACTACCAAACAAGTATGTTCAATAAAAAATAATTCTAAACTCTGAGTGAATCATACATTCGAATTAAAGCATCTCTGTCTTTAACCGATCACGTCATCTTGCTGCACACTCGAAACCTCCACGCCATTTCAGTCTGAATTGTATGGGCAATAACCAATGAGCTTCTTTCCATGTTATTATGAACTCTAGCATTCCTCTCCTGCCAAAGGAAATACATAGTAGCGTTGACAGTCGATACAATCATTTTTGTCCGAGCAGTTCTTCCCTGAGCCAGTTTCACTGCCCATTTAGTCCACCTGATATACTCTATTATAGCTGAGATATTAAACATCTGCTGCATAATAGATTTGAACACCTCTCCACTGAAGTTGCAGCTAAAAAATAGGTGATCTATCGATTCCTCACCTGATCCGCATAGGATACATGTTGTATCTACATCATGAATTCCCCATGTCTTGAGCCTAACACGCGTGAGTAACTTCTTATGCCTTGAACCTAACATTGATAAATATGATAAAGAAAAATATATATAATATTGATAAGTAGGATAGAGAAATGTACGTCATATCGATTTTATGTGTGTTTAATCACTCGATATAATAGTATTTATTGTGTAATTCTATTTACGTATATTTTAACACTGATTCATGTGATATCTAATAATTTTTTTGTAAAATGGAACTGAATACAGAGAAAGGGTATCTAAGTTTCGATCACACCATCCTCCGAAAAATATATTTTATAAAGCTCTCTCTCCTTGTGTGTAACTAAATTCCTGGCCACTACTAAAGAAGGAGCCTCTCTCTCATCTCATCTTCACCTCAGCCATTCATCTCCTCACCACCTTATCCTCAGCTTAATTACAAACTCCACTCAATCAATTCAAGAATACTACTTCACTACTCTACCACCATCATCCTTCTCAATCCCATAGACAATTCATTACCAATACAGGTAAATGTTATATTTTCCCCAATTCCGTTGTGTTCATAATTAATCCCCGATATTCAAGTTTTGATTTTTATTTATTTTTATTTTCTTTCGTGTTTTAAATTGTGCCGCTCAAAAGCCCAAATATGGCAGTCTCCGCCGCATCGGCCACCGTATCTCCGATCCCGACCGCCGCCTCCTCCGTCGGGTCATCGCCACCCCAGAGAAGAGCCACCCGAGTCCGGTACATCACCGGCCTGAACTCGTTCAGCGGGCTCAAGTCGCACGGCGACAACGCCGTCCTCTCCCTGGGGCTACCGGTCAGCACCGAGCAGTCCTTCGCGAACGTCGTGAGCTCGTTGAAGAAGCCGGCGAGCGAGCGCGGCGGCGGCGCCCTGTCTGCGACCTGCAACGCCATCGGCGAGATTTTCAGGATCGCTGCGATCATGCCCGCTCTGGTGCTCGTCGGAGTCGCAGTTGGGTTCGTTCTGCTTCGGATCGAAGCTTCAGTGGAGGAAGCTGAATGAACTGAAAAAAAAAAAAAAAAACTCTGTCGTAATGTTGTCATTTAATTATCTATTTTCTGTAGAATTGGTTGGGAAATTCTCTGCATAAATTAATTGAACGAAAAAATGTGTTCCAATGTTAGGAGCATTGTTTTTACGTTATTATTACACAGATGAGGTGAGGTTGTTTCTTCTTCTGTCGACAATTGATTCATTACACTTTACAAATTATTCTCCGACATAAAATATTCAGTTAAAGAATGTGGCTTCATCTCCGATTTTATTGCATCTGCCAGTAAATCACAAGCTTCGCTCCATGCAATTTTTTTTTATTGCATGATTCACGTGGGTAACAGAGCATTGTCCGATCTCATCTTCTCTTCTAACATCGATTTAATATCGTAACAAAGATTCAACCAGTTTCATCCTTGTGTAATACAATTCTATTATCCAGAAAAGATCAATCATCAATAAACACGTTTATATATATGATCAATCAACACATAACCGAATCTTCCTCCTATAAAAATCCAATCTCTTTCCACGTTTCATCTCTCAGAAAAACTCCTCCTTTGATCCTCTGCGGAGCCCTCAAGAACCTGAGGCAAAGAGGTAGCAGCAGCAGCAGCATGTAATCTAACCCTCTCCTCAGCTAGCAGAGCCTGCATCGTAATAATAAGCATATAATTTTCTTGACAATTTATTCATATATAGAGAAGTTTTCTTACCACCGACGCGACACCAATCAGTGTCACATAGCATGTGTTCACATAAGGTGAACACCATAATATTTCTCTATCTATATGAGAAATATTATGGTGTAAGCACATGTTTCCTATGTAGCACTGATTGGTGCCACATCAACACAGACCTCTTTGTTCCAATCAGCTCGAACAACGTTAAAAACCAACACGATCGTCTGAAGCAGGCAACCGGCCAACATCCCCAGCCATATCCCTTTCACCCCGAGGCCGAAACCGTAACCGAGCAAAGCCCCAAAGGGAAGGCCGAAGACGTAATAGCACACGACGTTTATTACAGCCACCGAAACTTGCCACCCGGCTCCAACCGCAACGCCTGCACGAACGATCCCATCGACGTCATTAATTAATCCCGAACGAAGGGCAAAAAGGACATTTTCCATAATGTGGTCTTCTTACCGTGGAGCACCGGTTGAATGCTGTTGAGGAAGATGGTGGCGGCCAAGAAGTAACCGAGCTTCGACGTCTCCTCCACGACTCGTCCATTGTTGGAAAATAGCCTCGGGAAATGGTCTTTGGACGCGACGGTTGCTACCGTGAATACCGCTCCGAAGAATGCTGACGTGGCGACGGCTACTGATATGGAGAACTTTGCGGCCTTGGGACGGTTGGCTCCGAGTTCGTTCGAGACGATAACGCTGCAGCGCAATTGTTTTTTTTTTTTTTTTTCTTACGTAATTTTTTTTTTTGGATCGAATAATCGAATAAGTTGAAATTATATTCTGTCAGATCAAAACCTGATTGCGGCGTTGAAGCCGAGGGTGATCATCAGCGTCCATAGCTCGATATTCATGCTGTGGATCGAAGAAAACGTCTCATTACATACGGAGTTTTTTTACAGAAGCAGCGACTGATCAAGAAGACTAATGTTGCACAGAAGCAATACTTCTAACAGAATATATAAATTTAAATTATGATACACTTCCTTTGAGTTTAAGGTTTTAGTTCGAAAATTAAAAAGCTTTAGCTTTTAGGTGAAATGATCATTCAACAACTAACCAGATGGATATCGCATCTACGGCTATTTCGGGATTCTTCAACCACCCAACCATGAGGATCACCACGGTGTAGTACCATAATTCCAAGCTGCGAAATAAATGACATGTGTTATATAATCTCATGCAAATGAGATTTTCTATCAACATAGCTGCATTTGTACGACACTATTAGAAATCGAGGACTTCATCATAAAATTAATTGGTGATATAAAAATGCAACTGTGTTGCTTTATATGTTAATTGAGTCTGGTGAGTTGAATTATACGGGAATGTGACGGAAATCTCAACAGATAGATACCTACGCACCATAGCATGACAGCAGAAGCAATCGAGAGCTTCAAGAAGCCGAAAAGGGATCTAAAAGCCATCCAAGAAAATCCCGTCCAAGAATCGGGAAAAAACCCGGAAACGACGTATACGATCTGAGCCAAAACGACGAGCCACCACGATACATTCTCGGCCACGGCGGCCCCGAGGAGCCCTTTATCGAGCCTCACCACCAAGATCCAATTCAAAAGGACGTGGAATCCTAGGGAAGCTACCGAAATTACGGTCATGACCCATATTTTGCTCTGCGATTGAAGAAACTTCTGCACGGGAAAGTTCAACGCGAATGCATACAGCTGAGGTATGACCCACGTGGCGTATTCCCCGGCCACGCGCGAGATTCGCTCGTCTTGTCTGAGGAGTTTTAGTATCGGTGACGTGAACACGTAGAGAGGCGTGAGGAAGAGAGAGGTGACTAAGGTGATGATGCATGAACGTTGCATGTAGATCCCGAGAATCTCGTGTTGTCCCGCTCCGACGGCTTGGCCGCATAGGGTTTCGAGGGCGCTTCCAATTCCTAGCTAAATATACAGATACGAAAGTGTTGAGATTCTAAAAAGTAAATGTTATCCTACATTAAATTCACTTAATATATTAAGAAACAATCTCCTCTTATTACCAATTGGTTTTAGGAAGGACTCCTAAGTGTTCTGTTTCTGTAGCCCAAACATTTGACTCCTAAATATAAGCCCATGTGATGTTTCGCTCTCTAAAGCTGATTGGCAGTACAGAAAAAAGTAGCCCACGAGCTTAAATGCGGGTCATATTTGTTTTATTACTTACCCGACGTGGGATTGTATTTGACTCAGTAACAATTACAAAGGACCGTGTTTAGAAGAAGAAGTTAAGTAGATTACTCACCATTATGCCGTAAACGAAGCCTTCGAGCACGTTCTGCACGACGGAGACGGCGGCGAGCTCGACTTCTCCGATGTGTCCCACGAAGGAGATGGTGACGAAGCCGATGGAGAACTGAGCCACGGTTGTTAAAATCGCAGGTGCGGCGATCTCCCACAGCTTCTTCGATTCGTCCCATGTTTTGGACTTGATTTTCTTGCAAGAAAATTGTAGGTGGTGATTACTATGTTTTTTTCCTTGTTGCGTTGCTTCGATTTCTAGGGACTTGTTGGCGTCCATCTTTGGCAACAAATGGTGGCTTTCTTTGTATTCTTCCATGCTGTAATATACTTAAGAGGGATAGAAAGAAAAAACACGTATTTTCCAAGGAAGAAAACAATTAATTAACAACTCCGTAGGTCCCACTTAGTTGGTGATGAAAATCGAACAACATGATTAGGTTTGAATTTGTGTTATCACGGGGAGGGATGATTTATATGGGGCATAGTTGGCCGAGAGTCAACGATTTGTTAGAATATTTAGGTTTGTTGATTTTCTTGGTGGTGTATGATTTTATGCCTGTCTTGTGACAAATAGTGGAATGGTGAAATAATGCGTATGTCCTTAACGTGACATGATCTCGTTGTGCGGGCACGTTCGTTTCATTTTACATAATGTTATGACTCAATAAGATTCATCTTATATAGTGTTTCTTTAGATTAGTTGGCGTTGATATTATTTCATTGGTCGTCAATGGGGACAATGGTATTGTAAGGGAAAAAGGTGAAAAAAAACGGTTTATATAATATCTAGGCGTTGGATCGGTTGGTTAAAAATCATTATAACGGTGAAATTCACATTCGCTTCAACGGTGCCGAGCTCGAGGCACGGCATGAAACCCGAGAGATTTTAGTTCTCTTCACGGAGATTAGATGCATTCATTTCATGGCAAGCCACCCACAACCAATGTTTTTTTCCTAACTTTGTTAGAAGACAAAGTTTGACTTTCTTACAATTTTTTTTCAATAAACCCTTCCTTCTCTCTCTCTATATAAATATATATATATATTGTATATATATATCCTCAATTATTAAATCCGTATTATTACTAAGCTTAAGCTATCATATTTCCTAAATTATTTTTTAATCATATCTTCCAAAAGAACAATCAAGAAATAATTGGTAGGTAGAGATAGTTGGATGAAGAGTCACTGTTAGTACATAGAATGTACCATCAATCTGCTGTGTTTTCAACGGTTTCAAGCTAACCTACGTTTAGAGCAGAGCAATACAAATCATTACAAGTCCAATTATACATAAAAGACACCAAGTATTTTACCTTATAAAAGATTGCAGGTAATAATAATCTTCTCATCAAATCTCATGAAAGGGAGACACTTTGCAGGTAATAATACTCTCTCTCTCTCTCTCTCTCTCTCTCTCTCTCTCGTGGAACTTAGAAACCTGCACATCATATGATACTACAGACATAACTAGTGCTTATTTTACCTAGCAGACACACTTTGCTATGCTAACTACAAATACACAATGCAAGTTAAAGCATCCTCTGTTACCTTGTTACTCGGCGGATCAAGTTTACGCGAAAAGCAGACGCAAGAGGACGAAAACACCGAGAAAAACGAGGGCAAACTTCAAAGCAAAGGGCTTCCACTCTACAGGGCCCGAGCGGTAGAAGTAGTGATGAAAACCATGAACGTAGCCTCCGTGGAAGGAGCCCAAAAACAGAAAAGGGAAACCCGAAGTTGTGCCGTACACCGTAGCATCGTGATACCCATCCACCTGATGAAGGCTAAAAATCGCGGGCAGGGCCCCGAGAATTGTAGACAAGGCCACGTGTGCGAACCTTGCAGCAGCCATTGGCATGAATCCTCCTCCCGTGGGATCCCAGTCATTGCTGACACGTGGAGCGGTTCTTGGTCTTGGCCTATTCGGTACGGTGATTCCGGGTCGGGTTCTTGGGTCGTGAACCGATTTGCCCCGCCCGTAGATGGGGACTAATTTGTCCTCCGTTACGATGGATTTGCAAACGGGGCACTCGTGGGAATGCGAATGGTGGTGAAGCCACTGGTAGAGGCAAGGCCAACAGTAGAGGTGACCGCATAGGGTTACGATGGGCTCTTGTGCCAATTCGAAACAGATGTGGCACTCGAAATTTCGGGTGTCGTGTGATGTATCTTCTGAATGAGAAGAAGAATCATTCAGTTCACCAATTGCTGCACCATCCATCTTCTGAATAGAATGGAAGCAATGATGAATTTACGGGACAGCAGCGAAAATATGCAAACCGTGGGAAATATGATGAAGAGAAAGCAACTCGATAGCCACAAAAGTCTGTAAATTTGATTAAGATTCGCGGAAAGATCTGAGCTTGAATGTATGATAGAAGCATACTAATCTTCATCATACATAAATGCCAAAAAAAAATCACATTCACTTCTCTGCTTTCAGAGAAAGTGATCATGAATCAAATACAGATCGCGAAATTACCCAAGCTGATCAGATCAACTGGTGACGCAGAAAAAAACATATATAACACAGAGATTTTCACGCGCAAATATGCAAGCTAAACTTAACATTTCAACACCAAATAATGCTTTGCGCGGCGAAAATCTCTACTCCCTAAATAATATACCGAGAAATACAGGAAATCGATCTAAATTACCCGCGAACTCGACCTCGACTAAGCAAGTAACGAATGGGAAACAAAACAACCGATGAGGAATAAGAACTAACCTCAATTTAACAAGTACGGAAGTTTTTCGGAGCACACACGCGATTCCGTGGATTGTGATTGGAAGGTTTTTTTACGAGGGAGATATTTTGGGAATGACCGGGAATTAACGATCTGTATTTAATAAACCGATGTTTTAATGGGCTTCTGCATGGGCCTATTTCGGCCCATTGGGCCTTTCTGGAATCTAAAGGAACACAATTCTCTCGCTGGCAGCTGAATAATCAGATAACGTGTAACGCTATTCAGAGTTCAGACAATAGCTAGATATGCCCAATAAATCTGAGACAGCTACGGATACTTTAAAATTAAAAGCCTGGTTGTCACGTCACTGTTCATGGGATGGAGAATGTGAAGTGTTCCCAACGTTAAATTAATAAAAAAAATATAGAATATGCTGTGCCCAGTTGGGTTTTGTAAGAAAATAGTATCCATGTTGGATACGAGTGACGACGAAAGCAGGTAATAATTGATGACAAAAAAAGAAACAAATAAAATAAAGAAAAAATTCTCTACAATTGGGTTGGGCTCACGAGTTTCTTGTTTCCATCTCCCTCACCGTTCCGGGTGAGCTTCGACAGGTTGTTCTGGGAAATTTCATTACAAAAGGTCCTTCCTTTTTTCCACTCCTTCCCATTCCTCGAGAAAAGAATTAAAACAGGTCCTGTTCCTCGAACTTTTCTTGCATCTTTCGCCATCCCACTTCTGGGTTTTTTTGTGGGCATCTGCTGGAAAAAAAAATATCAAACTAGATAGAAATGTGCTGTATTTCATTGCCTATTTATGTTTCTTACAGTTTGTTTAATTTCTTGCTGACTGTGTTCCCATAAAGAAAGTGTCGGCAATGGACACCAACAACTGCTCTTCATCGCAAGCCCCGAGGAGGCACCGCCCCCTCACGCCACTCCGTGCAATAAGGGGAATCCTCTGCCTAACAATCTTAGTCTTAACAGCCTTCATGCTATTAGTGTACTGCGGTTTCTGGTCCGCAGTTGTCCTCCGCCTCTTCAGCACACACCAAAGCAGGAGACTCACATCATTCTTCTTCGGGAGTTGGATCGCGTTGTGGCCTTTCTTGTTCGAGAAGATAAACGGGACTAAGGTTGTCTTCTCGGGGGACCGCGTGCCCCGTAAGGAACGTGCGGTCCTAATAGCGAACCATAGGACCGAAGTGGATTGGATGTACTTGTGGGACCTTGCACTGAGGAAGGGGTGCGAGGGGTGCATCAAGTATGTCTTAAAGAGCAGCTTGATGAAGCTGCCCGTGTTCGGTTGGGTCTTCCACGTCATGGAGTTTATTCCCGTGGAGAGGAAGTGGGAGGCGGACGAGGTGAGGATGCGGAGGGTTCTGGGGACATTTAGGGATCGACGCGGTTGTTTGTGGCTCGCACTTTTTCCCGAGGGCACCGATTTCACGTATGTGGCTCCTCGTTCTCATTGTTTGTTTTTTTGGGTGACCCGAGGATCCACGGTCGGGAGACCAGGTAAACCTCGGGCGTCGGTGCTAGCATGCAAATAATGACAACCGGTTCAACCGCACTGGTTCAGGTCCATGTGTGACAGGCTCATTCAAGAAAATGTTAACTGAGAATCAATCCCGAGACCCTCCAAAATCTTTGAGGACTCAGCCTTGACCACTAGGTCATGACGTTTCCTTTTTTGGAGTAGCCCCACCTGAAAATCCTGAAGCTGATGCAATAGCGTGCAAATTACACCAACCTGAACATGTCCATGTGTGACAGTCAGGCTCCCCAATAAATCGGAGATGCATGACGGATTCAAATTTGTGACCTTCTCTTTGTTGCTCTCTCTCTCTCTCTCTCTCTCTCTCTTTCAAATGGATTCGCGTGCAGGGAGCAGAAGTGCATTCGCAGTCAGAAGTACGCTTTGGAGAACGACCTGCCCATTCTCAAGAACGTGCTGCTCCCGAAGACGAAGGGTTTCTACACTTGTTTGGAGAGTTTAAGGGACTCCATAGATGCAGGTGCTTTTTAGCTTATTCTCCCAAGCTCGAAGGCTCGGGATCCTAACAAGGGCTTTTTTTTTTTTTTTGTATTACAAACGCAGTTTATGACATAACGATAGCTTACAAGCACCGGTGCCCGACTTTCTTGGACAATGCCTTTGGAGTCGACCCCTCGGAGGTTCACATCCACGTCCGGCGCATCCTCATCGAAGAAATCCCGTCACCGCAAGACCGAGCATCTTCATGGCTCATGGATGCTTTTAGGCTCAAAGATCAAATGCTGTCCGATTTTTCTGCTAAGGGGCATTTTCCTCAAGAAGGGAGCGAATCCGGTCTGTTTACGACGAAGTGCTTGGTCAACTTCGTCTTTGTAATGGCCTTGACGTCGGCTTTCACGTTTCTTACGCTCTTCTCCTCGGTTTGGTTCAGAGCGTACGTCTCTTTGGTATGTGCTTACCTGGCTTCGGCTACTTTCTTCAACGCCCGAGCCTCGCCCGTTCATCTTTCCTGAATCAGACAATAATATTTATGGAATGATATACATTTTTTTTTCCATTGCAAAACATCATTGCATGGCCCGATGAGGCATTGGCCTGGTTGTTAAGGTTGATGTCTTAAGATGTTGGGAAGGTCACATGTTCGAATCCGCACTGCGTCCCCAATATCTTAAAGAGTCTGTGTGTGACTTTACCTGATTGGCGTAGTTGCAGGCTATTGTGTCAGAGATGACAAAACTGCACATTAAAGATC
Source organism: Linderniella brevidens (assembly GCA_004919715.1). NCBI lineage: Eukaryota > Viridiplantae > Streptophyta > Magnoliopsida > Lamiales > Linderniaceae > Linderniella > Linderniella brevidens. The sequence goes on along the minus strand of SWDC01000149.1, from coordinate 9,348,164 downwards.
CATTTGAAGATCCAATTGGTTTGAGTCTATAATCCATAAACATTAATACTTCTAAGTACTAAGTGAGTTCTATACCAATTATTTAACCGAGTCATGGTCTTAAACTAAGTGGGTCTACCCATTACCACCCCTAGTGTAAGCCTTTGGGGTTTATTTGGCAATTAAAAGGGTTACTAAAATGGAGGGAATAAATTTATTGCCTTGAAATCGTAACGGAGATTGAAAATCAATAGAAACGAATATCTACCGTGGATTAGAATGCAAGACCGATCCGCACCGTCGATCTTAGCCGTGCATCAAAGCTTCTTCTTCTCATCCACCCTTGATTCGAGCAACTCTTGAGTCAAGCATCTCAGAGCATCATATATAGCCTCAGCCTCAGCATGAAACCAACCACCCGAAGTAAACGCATGCACATTCTTACCGATTTGTACCCAGCTGCACCCTGCAAGCTTCTTCACTTCCAAGCCCTTCATCGTCCTCATCACTCTCCCCATCTCGTCCCATCTACCCCCCGACGCGTACACTCTAGCCAGCTGGAAAAATCTCGACCCATTGCCCCCTTCGATCTCCGTGAGCCTCCCCTCAGCTTCCCTCGCGAGCTCCTCGTTTTTACTGCCTCTACAGGCATTCAAAAACGCACTCAAGATTACGGAATCGGGCTCCACGGGCATATTTTCCATGAATAACACAACCTTTTCTAGCTCGTTTGATCGACCGTACAAGTCAACCATGCACGCGTAGTGATCAGTTTCTGGTTTTATTCCGTAATCTTCGGTCATGGAGGAGAAATACCTCTCACCTTCAGAGACTAATCCACCGTGGCGACACGCGGAGAGGAGAGCAATGAAGGTGACAACATCGGGTTTTAGGCCTTTGTTTATCATATCCACGAAGAGAGACAAAGCTTCTTGTTCGTGTCCATTGTGGGCGTAGCCAGCAATCATTACGTTGTAAGTGATCGTGTCCTTTAGGGCAGCTTTTTCGAATATTCTTTCTGCGTGGGAAATAACACCGCATTTCGCGTACATGTCCATGAGAGCACTCGATGCCTTTTCATCCATTGAGATTGCCTTCCTCAACAAGTAAGCATGTATTTGCTTCCCGTGATGCAAGCTCGCTTGTATGGAACATCCACCGAGCAAGCTCACGAGGATTACTGAATCGGGGACGGTTTTTTCATCTGCTACGTACTTGCAGAAGAGTGCAAAAGCTTCCTCGATCCTCTGCAGCCTCACGTAACCCGTGATAATAGCAGTGGATACAACGAAGTTTTTCTCTTTCAACGAATCGTAGTGTCTCCTCGCTTCTAACATGTCACCCTTTGCTGAATACCCCACTATTAAGGATGTAATAGCAAAAATGTTGTCTCCTCCGTAGGCCTTGTGGGACCGCTGAGCATAAGCCATCGCCCCACATTTTGAGTAAACATCCACAATCCCGCTGCTGATATACGGGTTCATGCACATCCCGTGTTTTAGGACCCACTGGTGCAATTCCTTGCCCAGTTTCAAGCTCCTCAAAGCAGCACAAGCACTCAAAATACTGCCAAACGTGTGCTCGTTGTGATGAAATCCTTCCTCCGCCATGTGTGTAAATAGCTCAACCGCTTCCTTCTCGTGCCCGTTTCGAGCACAGCCTGCGATCATCGTGTTCCACGTGATGTCGTCTCTGAGCTCGGGCTCTTTAATGAATAACTCCCATGCCATTTTTATGTCTCCTTCTCTGCAACAAGCAGCTATTAAGGAGTTCTTCACAACCAAGTCGAGGAGCCCTTGATCGTGGTTGACGACGAAGCAAGAATCTTGAAAGCACCCGCATTTCGAGTACATGTCGATCAAAGAACTCAACGCGAATGCACTAACATCGTTACCGCTCCTCACCATCAAAGAATGCACCTGCCTTCCATGGCTCAGAGCCCTCAGCTTTGCCACTAGATTGAGCACCGTCGTCAGAGTAAACTCGTCGATTTTAACGGTCTCATCATGACGGTGCATCTGGAGAAATAACTCAAAGGCATCGTTTTCGTGGCCATCCGAATGGGCATAGCCGGAAATAACTGAGTTATACGTGACGGAATCTTTGCACGGGCAAGAATCGAAAAGGGCCCGTGCTCTGCTCAAGTTTCGGGATTTGACGTAAGCGTCTATGATGGTGTTCCACGAGTAGACGTTTGGGTCGGGCATTTCGTCGAACAGCTTACGAGATTGAGGAATGACGCCATGTTTTGAGTACAAGCTGATGAGCTGGTTGCGTAAGAGAACTGCGATGGAGCCAGATTTGATCGCACGGGCATGGGCTTTCAAACCCTCTCTAAGCGATCTCATCAACATACGACATGAAGACTGTCGGAGATACTAGTTCAAGGCTCGTTGTTGTATTCGGCTGGACTCCAACGCTAATATACGCATGAACCAAATGAAATAAGATTTAGGCTTTCTCCAAGTGAACCCAAAAACTTCAAAAATACTGTAAAAACGTATGTACGTGAGATATAACCCAAAATGACTCTTTGTTTCCTCTCCTGCTAAAACTAAAATTTGCTTTCATAAATGGATTTTATTTGCAAGTAGACTTTGTTGTCAATCATTAAAGTATATATACATATAAAAAAATAAAATATACGATATGAAAAGACTAATGTATTTTTTTTTCAATTTTTTATATGTACAAACAATAATTTTATTGTTAATTTTATTAGATTTTTTTTCAGTCAAATTTAAAATAATATTAGTAGTAAATATGTGTGTAGTCTTGAAATGTTAAAAAAGTTAGTTTAGAAGAAAATGTTCAAAGAATATTCATTCGAGTTTCCCTATTAATTTAATAGTTAAAGAATAATTACTGTGGCACATTGCCCACCTCTATTGAAGGGTTTCCAGTATTATTTTCAAATAAAACACCAACAATACAAACCCCTACAGTAGTATCCAATGCTCTCTACAACTTCGATTCCAAGGACACAACTCTTGCCTTAGCATAGACCAAACCGGCATCATCTGAGACAAAAGGCAAACCCATTTTATTACCATTTCAAAACAAGAATTGTCACAACTCAGAAGGTTCTCTCTGGTACACAAGGAATCTCCCCACCTTGTCCCAAACATAGAGCATTTATACACACGTAACATTAATCGAAAACGTATTTTTAAAACCGAGAAAAAGAACGCGTTAGCATCGAACCTGCAATTTTGGCCAGTTCGTATTCGTCAGGGACGTTGCTTTTCGTTTCAACAGCCCCCTTAGCAGCTGCAATACCAACAGCTACACTTTGCACTACATCCAAGCCCGAGCAAATAGAAGCCACCGTGCCGCCGACTAAGCAATCACCGGCACCGGTAAGCCTTATTACAGATGTAGATAGTGCAGGAAAATGAACGACAGTGTAATGGTCTCGATCCCCCTCGGGCTTATTATGCAGGCCAAAAATCGAACCCTGCGGGCAACTCGAGTTTACGGATTCGTATAGTTTTCTGCTGAAAGAAGATGAAGGGCTGCTGAAATTAGATGTCTTGGCTCCGTGTGATGCGTTGAAGCATAAGAATACACCGTTTGGCCCTAGCGTGACGAGTAGGACTCGTATGCCTTTCTCGAGCAGAACCCATATGGCGGGCTTCAGCGATCGAAACAATGATTCGATTGAAGTGGTGTTCTTGGAGAGTTTTGGTGTTTGGAGGTGCTTATCTTCGGGAGACAGAGCATTAGCCATCGAGATAAGCTCGTGTTCGTTGGGGGAGGTGAATGTGACCTGCGAAAATGAACATGCATGAGAGGATCTGTAAAGAACACATAGGTCAGTTTTATAGTTTCTAGTTTCAAGGTTGAGAGTGATTCTCACGTTTTTAGCTATGGAGGCGATTCTTCTAGATTTCAAGACCGATACGGGCTCGAACCATACAGGAGTCCCACATTTTGCTGCCACTGTGAATATATATTCACCCCATAAGTAGTTTCATAGTAACACGCATGAAATTTAAAGGACACACATGAAAATTGTACAGTTGGTGAAAGTTCAGAGCACTAGAAAAACATAAGCCTTCAGATCTACTGTTTTATCTCAATCACCAACTCCTACACATATATGATGAAAGAAACATGGCTGATTTATCGTACCTCGACATGATTCTACAAGGGCAGCAGGACTTAAATTTGCATCAATCACCAACATAGGGGAAGATTCTACGCGGGACGTGAATCTTCGGATCCAATCGGGTGTAACAAACTTTTCCTGATTTTTCATTACCGAGAGACAAATGGGCTTTTGGCTTTCAGTATAGTTCATAATTTTCTTCTTTCTTCAAATAGATAAAAACTTACAATTGCTTCTGCACTGGCAACACCAGCAGCCAATTCCCCTTTATCGTCGAATATGTTGCAGATAACAGCAGTCTCAATATCTTGATTCACCTGAATGCCTAATCATGGATAACTTGTTCGCTATGGCTATACTTGCTACAAACATCATCAGAGTAATACATAAAGGGAAAAGCAAACATTAAGCCTTTAAGAAAGTTACCTTCAACGGGTAATCCATAAGATTTCCAGGGTCTCAACAGCAAGCTTCCTAGTCAAAAGCGAGGCTTTGTACTATCAATACAACTCATTAACGTCAAAGAATTACTTCAAACGTCTTGGTATTTGTTTAAATGATTTGATAATTAAGCATGTCATTTTTATCACAATAATAGATAGCAGCCATGGAGAAAACGGAAATAACGCTATGATCAATGGACTATGATGCAAGAAATATATGATAGGTGGAACATAAACCTGCAAAGTCCATTCCAAGAGCACTTATCATAAAGGGCTTTACTCCAAGCTTTGACATGCATTCTGCAATATTTCTTGCTACCCCACCTAATGCATAGAGAACCTGAACAACCAAGTCAAAGAAGATTGTTGAATTCATACATCACCATTTAAGCAGTATTCAACATTTATTCCAAAAAACCACGCAAGTCATACAAGTTACATCATATTGTTGATAATGTTGACAATATTATCCCAGCTCGAAAGAAAATTATCGACCTGATTTGCTATAAATAAACAGAGAAGATATTTAACGTAATGTCACAGTGGCTTCAATTAGCACGTTTCCAACACACTTTAGGATGAAACACTTAGTACCAGTATCACTACGTGAGTATATATGTACAGAGGAAGGATTACACTCTTGAATCAACCAAATGTGTCAGTGAGTTGCTGTACACACTCACACACTAACCCTAAATTAGGTTCCTATTTACACAGACCTAAAGAGGGATTCGAACAAATTCAATTACAACTTCACCAAGCTCTAAGCTTCGAATCTGCCTCTGGTTAGTAAAACAGGATTAGGGAGTCAAATCAAGTAATTAAGTTCACTCGATGACGTATCTATTAGATTCGTCGTGCCTGATAGCATAAATCTGACATTTCGCAAAGATCAAAACCAGCTGATCATAAAATAACATGTGAGAACGAAGAACACAAGAGCATAAATACACTGCGATACATACTTTTCCAGGGGTAGTGGTTCCGGGATTAGCAACGACGGAAGGAACGCCGTTTATGTCCAGCACCATTCCTCCAATCACTACTACCTCTGTTTCATTGACTGGATATTCGTTTACTTTGGCCAACTCCTACAGTAAACAAACAAACACAAAGGTGCAGCTCCATAAAACTACAAAACGAAAATGAAGAAAAAGAAGAAGCAAAGTAGAATTGCTACCATGCGAACTGTGCGCGAAGGTAAAGCTCCTATCTTGTTTAGCTATCGTTCTTGCTCTTCGGCTTCGGTCAATAGAATTTCATTTTTCCTTTTTTTTTTTAAAGTTATTTAGTATATCTTTGCAAGTTAATGTCAATGTGCCCTTTAAAAGGTAAGTGGGACTTTCATGTGATTAGATAATTGGATAAATTCCTAATCAGTCCCCTTTTAAGTTTGAAATTCCACTTAAATATACTTCGAAATATTACTTTCTGTTAGGTACCTATCTGCGAAAAGTTGCGTGTTTAATATCCCAAATATTGAAAAGACGAAAATAACAATTCTTAACAACTTTAAAAAAGCTTCCAAAATACAATACCATCAGTCGTCAGTATTATGCCAACAAAAAGCATTATTATACCAAATTTTTTTGACATGATTCTACCAATAAACATAGATTTTATACCAACTGTTTTCAGTATTATACCAAGTTGAATTTCAGACCATTATACCAACTGTTATCAATATCATACCAACAAATAATGTTATTATAATTTTATTATACGAACTAATTTTCACACATTATATTACGAAGCACGATAATTATACCAACAAAATAAAATATTATACCAACAAAATATCCAAATATTTCTACCAAAAAATTCAATTATCATACCAACAAACCCATTTATTATATTATTACTTTTTCATCTAATTTCTGACTATTATACCAACAAACGCCGATATTATACCAACTATTTTATATATTGTACTCCAAGTACATTACATATCATTATACCAATATATATGTCTATTATACCACCACACACTTATCAAATTTACCCATAAATATACCAACAAATGTAGCGATTACACCAAATGTTTAAATTATTATACCAAGAAATAATGATCAATTGTTATACCAATAAAAGAACCTAATTATACTAATACTTGTATTTATCATACCAACAAATGTTTTTAAAAAAATTTGCGATGTTCGAAAGTTCTATGATACACCAACAAAATTAGAAATTATACCAAGTTGTTCCTACAATTATACCAATACTTCTAATTATTATATCAACAAAGCAATTATAATTTTATTGTTTTCCAACTAATTTCTGACTCAACCAACAAGAACCATAATTATACCAATAGTTTAGGTTATTATACCAACAAAGACTAAGCGATTGGTTTATGTTTATCATACCAAGAAAAGAACAAATTATACAAATACTTGTCTTTGTCATACCAACAAATATTTTTCTAAAAAAATGCGCTATTTGACAATTTCTGTTATACCAACAAAAGTAGAAATTATACCAACTTATTCCAACAATTATACCATTACTTGTATTTCTTGTACCAACAAATACAAGTATAATTTTATCATTTTTTTCAAATCAATTCCTCACTATTATACTAACAAGACACGTTATCATACCAAGAGCTCTGACTAGTATACCAACAAAGACCGATTATACCAAGAAATGACCTAATTATACTAATACATGTCTATATCATACGAACCAATATTTTTTAAAAAAAATTGCGCTATTCGACGTTTTTCAATACTAACTTATTCCAACAATTATACCATTATTTCTAATTATTATACCAACAAATCCAATTATAATTTTACCATTTTACAACCAATTTCAACTATTATACCAACATGACCCGTTATTATACCAAGAGCTTTGGCTATTATACCAACAAAGACCGATATTATACCAAGAAAGACAAATATTATATCAACATAGATAGATATCATACATCATAATTTAAATTTTAAAACACCAAATTAAAACGAATTATTCTAAACAAGATTCTATTGTACCAACAAACTCTTGATTAAAGTGTTATACCAACACTCATGCGTAATATTATTACATTACATAGTTTATCTCGAAATACATTACATTGTTTTATTAGTTTTCATTTTTTATTCTAAGTGTTATACCAACACTTATACATAATATTATGTGATGAGATCTTATTCAAACTCCTATGTGTAAGTGTTAAATATGTGTTCAATATGTCATTCCGATTGTTATGTGCAAGTGTCCAATATCATGTGACAATGTTTTATTCCAACTCTTATGTGTAAATGTTAAATATGAGGTTTATGTCTTTCCAACTCTTATGTTATTCAAGCCTTATGTCATTACAACTTTTTCTTAAGTGCCATATATGATGCTTATTTCAACTTTAATGTTATTATAACAATATGGTATCTATGATATTATGCTTATGCTCATGCTTATACTACGTTTTTAACTTTAATCAAAACTTCGTTGGTACAATAACATCTCGTTTTAATAGAATAATTCGTTTTAATTTGGTGTTTGAAAATTTAAATTATGATGCATGATACCTATATATATATATATATATATATATATTGATATAATATTTTTGTCTTTCTTGCTATAATATCGGTCTTTGTTGGTATAATAGCCAAAGCTCTTGATATAATAACGGATCTTGTTGGTATAATAGTTGAAATTGGTTGGAAAATGATAAAATTATAATTGGATTTGTTGGTATAATAATTAGAAATAATGGTATAATTGTTGTAATAAGTTAGTATAATTTCTGCTTTTGTTGGTATATTAGAAAACGTCGAATAGCGCAATTTTTTTAAAAAAATATTGGTTCGTATGATATAGACATGTATTAGTATAATTAGGTCATTTCTTGGTATAATCGGTCTTTGTTGGTATACTAGTCAAAGCTCTTGGTATAATAACGGGTCTTGTTAGTATAATAGTGAGGAATTGGTTTGGAAAAATGATAAAATTATACTTGTATTTGTTGGTACAATAATCAGAAGTAATGGTATAATTGTTTGAATAAGTTGGTATAATCTCTATTTTTGTTGGTATAATATAAATTGTCAAATAGTGTTTTTTTTTTAAAAATATTTGTTGGTATGACAAAGACAAGTATTAGTATAATTAGTTCTTTTCTTGGTATGATAAACATAAACCAATCGCTTAGTTTTTGTTGGTATAATAACATAAACTATTGGTATAATTATGATTCTTGTTAGTTGAGTCAGGAATTGATTTGGAAAATAATAAAATTATAATTGTTTTTATTGGTATAATAATAAGAAGTATTGATATAATTGTTGGAACAACTTGGTATAATTTCTAATTTTGTTGGTATATCATATAACTTTCGAACATCGCAATTTTTTTTAAAAAACATTTATTTGTATGATAAATAAAGAAATTAGTATAATTAGATCCTTTATTGGTATATAACAATCGATCATTATTTGTTGGTATAATAATTTAAACATTTGGTGTAATCGCAACATTTGTTGGTATATTTATGGTAAATTTGATAAGTATGTGGTGGTATAATAAACATGTATGTTGGTATAGTGATATGTAGTGTACTTCGAGTACAATATATAAAATAGTTGGTATAATATCGGTGTTTGTTGGTATAATAGTCTGAAATTAAGCGAAAAAGTAATAATATAATAAATGGGTTTGTTGGTATGATAATCGATTTTATTGGTATAAATATTTGGATATTTTGTTGGTATAATATTCGGTTTTTTGGTATAATTATCATATTTCGTGGTATAATGTGTGAAAATCACTCCTTATAATAAAATTATAATAACATTATTTGTTGGTATGATACTGATAACAGTTGGTATAATGGTCTGAAATTCAACTTGGTAAAATACTGTAAACAGTTGGTATAAAATATGTGTTTATTGGTAGAATCATGTTAATTTTTTGTGGTATAATAACGTGATTTGTTGGTATAATACTCGTGAATGATGGTATAATTTTCTGAAAGTTTTTCTGAATATGTTAAGAGAGGTTATTTTAGTCTTTTCCATGTTTTTAGGTATCACACACACAACTTTTCGCAGATATGTACCTAACAGGAAGTAATATTTCGAGAGGTATTTAAGAGGAAGTTCAAACTTAAAAGGGGATTGATAAGGAATTTACCCTAGATAATTCCATAGTAACCCTGTCCAAAAATATTTTTAAATGAAATCACTAATCTTCAAATATGTTACGGTACTCGTGATGACCCAATTTCAAAAATATTTTAACTTCTCTTTTTTCCTTGTTACAAGAAATTTGTTACCCTTTGTTATATTAAGTAATTTATTTTTTGAAACGATGGCTTGAATTTCATTAATGGAAGTATACGAGCTAAATAGCGGTATCCGGTAGAGAAACAAAGGCTCCCAGAGGAGCATGAAACAAACAAACAAGTAAAAAAAAGACGACATAAGACGAGATCCACCATCTGAACACTAAGAACTAAAGAATCTACCATGAAAACATATATTAAGCTAAATTTACGATAATCTTCACTTTCTACAAGGGTCATGCCTTCTTCAAAAATGGCTCCACAAAGGGAGAAAGAAGCTCCAACGCGGGAAACAAGAACTCCCGGTCCAGAGGGCCGGGAGACTCGTGGGTGAACAACAAACGGTGGCCGAAGGCAGTGGGGTTGGCGGCGCAGCGTGGCGGCAAGGAAGGCGGGCATTAGCAAAAATCAAATTTTTTTTTTTTATTTTAATATATGAAACAAAAATGAAAAAGAGAAAATTCTCATGGTACTTACAGTCGTTGGACACCCTAGCAATTCTCCTCAACTATATACTACATATGGTTACTTGATAATTATCTAATCATCATACGCAAAATATATCAACGAAATTATAACTACTGACAAGCGTGTTACACCGCACGGAAAGAAAAGAAAAACAACGAGAAGCAGCAGCACACAATGTCGAGCTCTTACAGTGGCAATGGCAATCTCATAGTTAAAAGAATAGCACAAGAAAACTAAAAAAAAAAACGAATTATGAAAATAATAATATCATTTTTCGATGCCTTGCTGCAAGTACTGAATCAAATCATAACCTGCAGTGGTCCACTTATTGTAGGCATCGGTGCATATGCGTATCATGAAGTTGGCCGCCTCGCGCTCGCTCATCTCGGGATGAAATCTCTTCCTCAGATTCCCGATGGGATCGCCCCTGCTGAAGCAAGGCAACCCGCTGTCTATCATCAACGCGACGGTGCTTAATATGCCATCCATATAGCGGCGAGCCGAGAGGTAACCCTTCACACACAAGCTGCACAACGAGGGAGGAAATAAATGAATACATGTAGCTAGGGTTGCACATGAATCGAATCTCTTTGGTTCGACTCGAGATTCGTAATCTACGATTCGAATTTGAAATATTCGAATATCGAATCCGAATGAATTTAGTTTTTCTGATCTGAAGTATATTCACGAATACAAATATCAAGATATTTATTTCGAATATTCGATTCGAATAATTAAATAATTATTTAAATATAACATATTATAATTCGTTATATGTTTAAAAGTAATTCAATATTAAATATCATAGTATTTATATTGTTTTACTGAATAGATTTATAGGGAAAAAAATAAAATCATAAACTTCGAATATTTATACGAATCTAATTCGAGTAGATTTTAGGATTCGAATAGAAATCGAATCGATTTTAGGATTCGAATAGAAATCTAATACGAATAGAATATGGACTATTCGATTCTGACTCGATTCGCTTGCAATGCTACGTTTAAGCTTCCATATATTATTGTTCCACAGTCATATAGGCAAAGTTGAAAAACCATTGATGATCTCGTCAAAATCATGATTTTCTTATAGATACGAGGCTTGAAATTCGGGAAGGAAGAAAAAAAAGGTCACCTTACAAATTGGTACCACGTGTCACTTTTCATGACCCCCGAAGGATCGAGCAACTGAGTCATCTCGTGGCTGAGCTTGAAGTGGGCGCTCTCGAATCGCATGTTTCCTCCGGGCGAAGTTTCCAAAATGAAGCCAAAATCGATGTGAACGAGCCTACCAGCGCTGCATTCATGATGAAACAAATCCATGTTAAACGAACTTCTCCTCTTTTATTTTGCTTTATAATGAATAACACCATAATACGGAATACTGAATGCAAAAGCCTAATAATTCTGATACTTACGGGACTAAAATTGCTACCATTAACTTAACGGGACTAAAATTGCTTCAATTTTGATACTTAGGGTACTAAAATAGCCACCTTTAACTTAACGGGACTAGGAATAGCACCCCTTCAAAGTTACATTACATTCAAGTCTTATTTTTGTTAACTGCTTACTTGTCAAACAAAAGATTTCCGTTATGTCTATCCTTGGGCTGAAGCAAGAGGCTAGCAACTGCATAACCAGCACTGCTTCGGAGAAAATTTTCACGAGCAGCTTCGAAGCTTGGGGAGCCAACAGGTCCAAAGTCCTGTTGGAATATCTCATACAGGCCACCATCATTGGTCTCACCCATCTGACTCCTGCTCCTCGCGTTGGGAACAACCTGGAAAATCAAAGTGTGCTTTAGGCAAATAAATTTTAAATGGACCACAAGTATGATTGAAAAAATATAATTCTATTTTCTTCTGAATTTGATTAAAACTATAGAAACATTTGCAAAGATGCAATCATCTGTCCTTTTCTCTCCTTTAATATATTGATTCGGAGCTCTCCATAAGCAACTGCAGGAAGAAGAAACTAAGACGATCTGTGAAAACATAGTTAACTTCCCGATAGATGATGGGAAATGAATAAAGAAGTGAACCCAAGACAAGACCAATCAGATAATAGGAACCATTTATACAATAGAACTAGCATATTTACACATCCAGGCACTGGTTGAGGCATCTTAGAGCCAGTGGGGACAATGGACCCACATAGCTTAAAATTATAAGAGAAAAATAAGAAGAAAATGAATAAACTAGGTATATGTTGACCCGCCGAAAGCGGAAATAAAACAAAGCTACTAACATATGAGGTCCATTATCAGGGAACCCACCAAGAAAAATCTGGTCTCACAACTACACCGTGGCATAGATCCAAAAAGTAAAATATAATAGAATGGTATATTAAGAAGATACCTCTATGATTCCTTTCTCTGGGCCAGTAGGGAGTACACCGTACGGGAACAAATAGAGACTAAGTCCAACAGCTTCGAAGATATCCTTCAAAAGCGAAATAACTTGCAACGCAAGAACGTCTTGGCGGCAATCATCTCCCACCTATGACGAAACCAAGTCACCATCAGGTTATGGTCACACATTTCAAAGAGAAATCATTTCATGTTTGAAACCAATCATCAATTTTAATATAATACATGTCAATGGTTCAGTTCGTTGCTACAGCCTAATAAATGCAGGAATCAGAAGTTTCTTATATTGCCAAGCATCCAATAAGACCCATAAAATATGACATGTGCATGGTTCTTTGTCCTAAGTCAGGATGTAACAATGCATCCGTAGAAAACAAAGGAAACGAAATAATGAGTCTCATAATTGAAATTTCACACGTATTCCATTTTCAGTATGCAGTTTCTGACAATTCCCTCCACACAAACACACACAGGCCTAATTTTTGCTCCTCAGTCTGTATGGTGGAGTATTTTAAGATGTGTTTCTATACCTTGAAAATGCAAGCTTGAGGCTTCACATCTTGCGGGTCCCCATCCCGGTCGACCACATTGAACGTGATCATTATAGGAACTTTTGCTGCTGATTGTAAAGGAACTCCACTGTCAACTTGAATACCCCGGACAAATTTATTAGGAGCAGTAGGGAGGTAAAGGCAATCTCCTTCCACTTGTATTTTCTCCAACTCCCTGATTCCACATAAGCAGATGTATTCAGCATCATTATTAAAATAGAGATATCGCAAGCACGATTTTGCAAAAAATATATTTGAATATTACAAAGGAACCTTTCAAAATGTACCTTCTAATGCCAGCTCGTCTTTCCTCCTTTGGTATTGGGTATAGGACACCAGAGATAGATGTAACTTTGTCAAAGAAATCAAATTCTTGATTAAACAAGTCAAGTGCTTTAGGAGTGAAACTATCAATAATCCTTTGTCGGACTGCAGGAAGCATCTCCTGAAACGAGTTGCTCTGCGAAAAACGGAGGAAAAAAGCACTCGAGTTTCTAACATGAGCCAATAGCAACACGAGAAAAATAAGTAAAACGAACTTGTGCAACTATAACAATATATCTGCATGAAAATTTTTGAACAGTCTAACAACATCTAGAAACTCGAAAAACACAGATTTTGTTGCCATGGACATGGTACTGAAATAATTTTTCGTGACTGAACAAATACCATGGCGGGTGCTGCATCTTTCCCTGCCTCGGGAACACAAGTCTCTCCCTAAAGAAATGCAAAATGCAAACCATAAGTTAAAGCATAAAAAAATAAAAATGTACCACTATCGATGACACTACTTTGAAATTAATTAGACTTTTGACGGACCTGTAAATGCCATATCAATATATGTGCAAATATATCACTCCTTTGCGCAGCCCTGAGCAAGTATCCCTCGACCAACCTCTGAAAAACAGGACGTGCAAGCCCATTACAAGTATTCCGTTTTGATATTAAGTGCAGAAGCAAGTGCAAGATAAATTCTTCTTGAACTTGAACTTGTAGAAGATGGCAATATTCATTAGGAAGTAATGTATCTTTAGTTTAAGATTTCCTATAATATTGAATATCAATAAAAACTGCAATTAATTCACGCCTAAACAAACTAGCAATTGAAATCTATGAGAGATTGATTAGTTATCTTCCATTTATAACAGTAGACACTTCTAAGCAGCAGCATGGTCACAAGGACAACCATTCAGATAAAAAAACTAACCCCTTCATCATGTCTTAGAGACTGCACAAGCTGAGGCATGAAGAATGTTACTTTTTCTGGTGGATAAGACTCCAACACCCTAAGAATATAAGCCATGACCCGTGGATGGCCTTTATAGGCTGGAGAAAGGAACTCCAAGGCTTGTGTAATTGAACAAGCTGCCCAATGTGGCAATTGTTGCAGGAGTGTTGAATTCTCATCCACAGCTTTGGGGGTGACAAAATAAGGCAATGCTTCAGGAATGCTGCGGATCTCCAATATATGCGACTATAAAAACAAACATAAAACAAGTCAGAATCCCCAATCTACATCAGTATTACAAGAAAGAGCGAAAAAAAATATTATTTTTGGGATAGAAAGCTCTATCTTAATCTTTTAAATGCAAACTAACTAGCCAGAAAATTTAGAAATGCAGATGAATTGACAGTAGATCGCAAACAACCCGCGATAAAGAATGCTGAATGTCAATGTAACAATTGACAGTCTCTTGCACGAGTTTCTGTTAACATGATTAAAATGCTTAAACCAGAACAGTATAAAACAGATTTTGCGAAAAATTTTGTAGCAAATCAACATACTTGAACTAGTTGGGAAACTTCCGACTTAAGAGCAGAATTTGCTGGAAATCTTGCAGCCAACGCCAGGGCAATCCGAGGATCAACAGAAAAGGCCGTCCTTGCAAATTCGACCCATTTCTCTGAGGTAATTTTAAGCCGAGAATTGTGTTCCCTACATACGATTTCGAGGTTAGATATTCAGACGAGTTCATGGCAGAAGCATAAGAATAGTAAAAGGTCTTTGAAAATTTGCATAATAATAAGCCGGTTGAAGTTACTTCGATCCAACTGGTTGAGCCCAAACATCAAGCCTGTCTGCTTCATGCTGGCACAACATAATGAGTAACTGCCTCCGCTTCTCACGTCCAACAGCAAAATTTTCCATCTGACCCCAAACAGGGTGATTTTGAACCTTCTGTGAAAAACATGATCCCCATAAACACTATCCAGGTAAACATAATCTTCATGAAAAGAGAAAAATTTCAGGGACAAATGCTTTGAGAGCGAGTTGTCTTACCACATCATCGGCGGCTGTACCATTCTCTGTCACCCGTGCTTTTTGATCAAGCAGGGGGGTGTCAGATCGTTCATTTAACAGATGATTGAGAAATAGTGAAACAGACTGAGATTCGCTCTGGGCAAAGTTGTTATTGTTCATATCATACCATTCAGGTTGATAAGCAAAAAATCCTAGTGCTGCCCTGTTTATTTCAGAAAAGACAACATAATTGCCACAATTACTTCTATAGAAGAACTAAAAAAGTCTGGAAAATTACTCAAACTAAATATTAAAACTGCCTATTTCCTCTTATTGGCTGTACCTATATATCCTATCTTCTAGCAACTGAAGCCCTGATTTGAAGTTCTGAAGGTTCCCCTGTGTTTGACATGCGCAGAACTTTAGGCCAAAAAGCATAATCGTGAAGAAAGTCCCAGTTGCAGCTGGATGCCGAGAAAAGTTCCAAGGAAGTTTTGTGGTTTCTAGCAGCATTCGTCCAAGTAGTAAAAGCTGTTCAACACTCTCATGTCGAACCACCTAGAACATAAATTTACCAAGTAAATTTATCACCAATGACATTTAGCTAGATCAGCACCAAATAATTTTAGTACTATGTAGTAAATTGAGTACAGCATGCAACGCTTTCGAGTTAAAGCACTTCCAACATCATACATTACAAAATGACGAACATTTAGATTTGTACCACATAGTGTGATATTACAAATGCAAGGGTTCAGAATAAAAGAATACAATATTAGGATTTTGATGTCTTACCTCAAACCGATCAATAAAGAATCCAAGCCACAGCCGATGAGCCATTATCTGTCCAACAGGGTCCTTCGCAGGCAGCGGCTCAGGCTCTCCAGCAGCAAGGTGAGGCCTTAACTTAGCAGAAGGTCCAGAACACCTTGTATCAGACGCAAAAATACCTCGCTTGGTGTCTATCGTCCATAACCACGCATCTACAAGCTCCGCAAGGACAACAGGTCCCAGTGGAGGAGCAGCAGAAACTAACCATGTCCAGACATACACACCAGTCTCCACAGCATCGGGCGTAGAAATGTACGCTGGACACCAACAAAGAAGGCGAAGAAGTTGCGAAAAGCTCGCACTCTTATACTTTGATTCTGAATCCTAAAATAAATTTAGAGATTACCCCATAACTAAGTATTAGACAATCAAATGTACCACATCAAATATTAAAAGGCAATCGAAAGTAGTCTTACAAAGTTTGAAAGAAGCAAGGCTGTAGCTTGAGCAAAATTGTCGCGAAACGACAATTTGTCTATTTCGCCCCCTTTCTCTGCAGCGTTTACAAACTTCTGGAGAAGCTTTACAAATTTGGAAAGCAACAGCTCATTAAAGAATCCGGGTTGTTGAGCTTGCGTAGAGGACCCTGAAGTCGGAAGGTCAAGAGTGCCACCATCGGCAGATAGGCCTCCCACGCTCTCGTATAAGCTTCTCATGCCTACGATTTCTCCAGCACGGTTACACTTTGCTGTCGCACTGACCATACCAGTACCAAGAACCTCCAAATTAAATGCATCCATCAACTCAAGGTTTCCTCCTGAAGCTGCAGCAGCAGCAGCCATGACTGCAGGGATATTTGCAGTTTTTGTACCAACCCAACATTCACTTTTACCCGTACCAATCCTTATTTCAGATAGAAGAGAAATCACATCAGCTGTAGGCTGTGTTCTTTGCCATGTATTAGCTTTGCAGAGGTTTTCCTGCATAACAAGATTTTATAAGGATTTGAGAAGTAATGCTTTCAATTTCCTCTTCCGCACATATAGCTTCCACATACCCTCAGCTTCACGTCAAAAACCAACATACATTCAGTAAATGCAAGTCTTTTTTTTTTAAAAAAAAACTAATTACAATAAAGCACCCATGAAACTCGAGCTATGCTTCGTTCAGTGAGAGATGCATTGAAATCCTATTCATATATAAACGAAGTGAACATTTAATTATTATCGAATCAGGAAGGTATGGAGACAACCTGAAGAAGACCCTGACTAGTGCAAGGAGCATGTGAAAGTGAGACAATTATCCATTCTCGAACAACCTTTTGGTACAAAGACCGAACAGTGGCAACATAACCCGGGTCACTCACTAACGCCGAAGATGGATCATTATTCATTGAAAGTAGTAGGCAGTCCAGACAAGCAGAATTCCACAAAATCTGCAAGCCAGGAAAACAATATATGGTTACACATGGAATAAAAGGCGAGACGCTGAGGTTAAAATACAGTTAAAATCTTTAACCTGGGGAAATTTATCTCTTAGTGAAGTTAATAAGGTGACTGAGATATTCCTAATATGCTCATCCCTCTGAGACAAATTTTTTATCAGGAAACAAGCATGCATACAAAGAATAGACTCTCTGATCTCGGCTTCTGGCCCAGTCTCAGATGCTTGATCCTCCTGCAGCAGGTGACGCAGCCATTATGGCATATCCGAAGGAGATAGAAGTATAAACATAAATGGAGCGAATGAACTATCAGATTTACCAACTGAATTCTGATCTAATAGAACCATTTTAACCTTTATTTTGAAGCAAAACGTGACCAGAATCTCTACTCTACCAAAATTGCTTGTAAAAGTAAAAGAAACTTCAGTAAATCCTGTCACAATGTTATAAAGCGGAGACAATACCATAATGCGAGAATACCTCGAAAGTAAACAAAAGTTCAAAATCCTGTTCCCAAATATGATTGAGGGGACAATCATGCCACTGTGTTGCAATGTAACCCTAAAACTCCGGAAGTGAAGAAATCAAATTCATTTTTCCATTCAAACCCATTAAGATGTCAATTTTATGCGATTATTCATTTTGAAGATGGGAGTAGAAAAGTGACACGCAGAATAAACCAAAGTTAAATATTGTATTTGAATCCCCAGACAATGAAGGTGAAGAAAACAGTAAAGGAGAGAGATTAAGTAGCCAACAAGCTGAAGGATCAAAACCCTCCCTGCTGGCATATTTCACATAAAGATGTCAAACATTAATAAGCTGTCTTTCTGATTTCCATGGCTTGAAATCATGTGATAAGTCCGAAACTAATTAAATACCAACTTCAAGCATTAAAAAGTAAGAGAGTTGCATGCAAAAGAGTAGTGTGTTTTATCACACATACGCATGCAAAAACAGCAATTTGGATATAGATGGATAAGGAGTAGAATACCAGCCATGTAATCGCGTTTTCAAATGCCTGATGGACAATTGCAGTCAAACATTGGGAGACAGCTGGCATGAGATTTGAACTTTTCAGATATTCAAAGACACAAGTGAAAGCACTTCTTGAGGCAGTTACACTTGTGCTTCCATTAAGGATGCCACCATTGCTGCTAAACCGGGTTATCTCCAAAAATGCTACAGCTAAAAGGTAGGTTGCTTTGACCCCTGATAAGACAGGCATGTAGGACCTATGTTCACCAATTACGTTACTCTGAAAGAGGCATTAATAAATAAGCAAAAAACCAACCAGAAATTGTACTCATTGCAGAAACCTCCACACGGCCTCCTAAAGCAGCCGAAAGAGCAGTCCTTTGATTCACAGCAGCTTTCTCATTTCCACTTCCTCGACGACTACCTGGATTGTGAAGAGCATTAAGCTCCAGCTCGTCTTCAAGCCATTTTACAGAGCTCACTACCTGAAATTAATGCATAGGAAAATAAGCATTACGTACAAGCAAAGAAGGATGACAGTGCACATGCAAAAGACAACTATTAAGTAAAGAAACTATTGGGTATGAGATACAAAAATAATTAGCTCGAACAAAACAAGGTCAACTTACAAGCGGTGGCGTCCCTTGAGAAATGCGTTGGACGGCAGATAACCACAATGAATTCCACATGTATGGCCCAGATACAGCTTGGAGAGTAGTCGTACCCGTGCTCGCCTCGCTATTAAGAGTGGTTGAAACTGATTTAGTTGCCGCCTGAGTCTTCTGTACTGGAGGAGCTAGCCCAAAAAGCGCAATATAGAACCACAGATTTCGAAATAACTTCAGGAGTGAAGGTTCCATATCAACACTTGGCTCAAAGTCTGAACACATTTCTGCCACCGCTGGCAGAAGAGGCCCAAGAAAATCTGCCCCACTCCTAAAATAATTATGCTGGTGATGAGGAAATCACTCTGCATTTCAAGCCCACCAATAACTTAGTTGCAAGACAAAGATTGAGAAACTTTACCTTCCAGTTTTTGCTTCCGCAGCCAAGCCCACATCAGAGCAAAGCGACAACAGACGGTGACGGTAATCAGAACGCAATTTATCATTCACAATCCCTTTGGCAATCAACAAAAACCCAGTGGGCAAAGTCTGGAGTGTAATTGAACAAGTGAGAATCCATTAGTTGTAACAAACTTGCACGAATTTTGAAGTCAAGTAAACCAGCCATGGAATACCTCAACACGCTCAGTGGTGGCTTCAGGCACCTGAGTTGTGCTTTCAGCAGACCCAACACCAGAAATTTTACTCACGTAGCTTCTAGTCATTAAAACAACAACTTCCCGGTAAGGTTTCTCAAAACCTAAACTCGCCATGCGAGAAACAGCATCAAGAAGCTGCAAAACAAAATCAGGTTGAGAAAAGGTGCATGAGTTTGATTTATAAAGTAAAAAAACAGTAACTATGTGAAATATATGGTATATTATATAAGAACTCAAAGATTATATGAGGGCACACCCGAAGTCTCAAGATGCCTGGAGTTGAAGCATCACCTTCTTCCAAACTTTCAATGAATAGGGGCAAGATCGTGTCAACCACTTCAGGCTTGTTAATGGACACATTCAAGTCAGCTAACAAACGTATGACATTCAACTGTACAGCTGGAACAGGCTGTTTCTCTTTCCCATCCTAAATGCAAGCAAGAACATCAACATGTCAGGTGTTGTCGAGCATTAAGGTAACCAATTACAGACATAAGCACGTTGGTCCTGGTACCATCATGTTTAGAAGCAGACTTTCTTCTTGAGTATGGGAATCAACTAGCTATCAGCATTTATGATACTCAGGAATATGTACTAACCATATCCACGGGAAATCAGTAGGTTAAATTAATTCATTCAACTTTTCGTCACATACTAGGTTATGGATAACTGCATAAATATGCATTTTCCAATTATAAAGAGGGACTTAATAAACCAAAAAAAATACTAAATTAGTCAGTATATCGTCCCTAAAAGACCTCCAAAAATTTTCATTGATAACTACTACACAGATCCCGTGTCATCATTAGTTTCTAGGCAAAGACGTCCGTAAGACAACAAAAAAATAAACTTCAAGGGCAACCATTTGGGGAGCATCCAGATAATATTATATAATGAATATACGACCATTCTTCAGCAGGCAATTGCATCCTACATGAGCTTCTTTCTAAATAAATACATTGACAACACATAAATAAAAAGAAGGAATAACCAAATAGAGGATAAAGATTAATGGAAAACTGAAGCATAGCTGCTCTGCGTCACTGGGTTTAGCTATTAAGAAACACTAACCTCTTCCTCATAATCATTTCGTTCACGAATTGTAGAAGCCAGCCCCATAATAAAGGTGTCCACCGGAGACCGGTCCTTGACCCATCCAAACTCCACAATCTCACAGCATGTTTTCAAAATACTTTCAAGCATAGACCCCTGGCTGTTGGACAAAGCATCTGCCTGTTTATAGTATCAATTGCAGTGAAAATAAAGAGTATAAAACACATTAATAAACTGCACCAGGCATCATCAAAATTTTCTAAGCTAACAAACAAGACACTTTACCTGAGCACAAGTAGCCAGAACAAGGGGTTTGAATCGGATGAGCAGAACCCGCAATATCTGACCCCCACGAGCGACAGCTGCTTGAGAAACACCAGAAAGTAAACATCTAAAAAGTTCTTCACAAGCCCTCATCCTCCGCCAGACCGAAAACAAACATGCCTCTGCAGACTCTATCAACAATGCAACAGCTCCATGAAGCAATCTCTTAGATGACTTTCCTTCCATGTCAAGGGATGATAAGGTCTTAATTTGCAACCGTGCAGCAGCCTGATAAACAGATAGCTTCTTATTGACCCTGACTTTCAACAAATGTCCTTGCTCGGACCAATCACGCTTTCTTATCTGCCCACACAATAAAAACACACATTCATTCACTGTTAACTCTCCACAATGACTGTGTAAAGACATTTCCCACAAAATTACAAACTAACAAAAGCCAACAATAATTTCGTTTACCTTCAAAAACGAAAGCATTGAATGCAGTTGATTCTTCACTATCCCTCTCACTTGCTCCATAAGCAAGGGTTCTGCAGCCACCCTACTCAAAGCCAGTTCAATTAACTTAAAGAAAATCTCTTGTTGTTCAAGGTTTTCCAAAGTCTCCTCCTCAAACAGCGTTGCAGCATTCTTATATCCAGTAGAACCACCCTCGACGTCATTTAACCCAGAAACACTCGAGGCACCAAGAAAATCCCCATTACTCTTCCACGTGATGCTGCCACTCCCATTCACCACCACAACTTTGGACAAGGATGTTTCCTCACTTGTAGCAATGCTGTTCTCAGCGTTAGGAGACTGATAATAATTACTCAACACTGACCTCTGAGGCGAAGCCATATCAGGTGTTGACAATGTCGTCTCCCTCGGAGATCCAGGGACAGCAATTTCAAACCGGTCGACAAGCAAATAAAACAACTTATTCACATCGGCGGGTGAAATTGGAGGAAAATTACAGCACAAAGCGTTAAGAAAAATCTTAGCAGTGCCTGAATCCGCATTACTTATCGTCTGAACCACAATCTCACCAGTAAATCCAGCAACATCTGAGGCAAAATCATCTGACAATTCACTTGCTTTTGTTACGTAACTCAAGAAATCATTATAAAAGGACGCAACGGCGTCGTTGGAGAAAGCCTGTGGCCAAAAATTCGGGTTAAATGAGGAAGGAATTGAGCGGTAAAATGCTAGGAGAAGGGATTTCGGAGTCTCGTTCTCTGAATTAGGACATTTAGATAAGAATCTAGCAATCGCGAGTATGGCATGCAGCTGAGATCGCGAAAACCTAGGCGATCCGGCCAGCAACAACTCGGCCGAGGGGCAACGCCCGCAAATCCAGGCGATTTTATCGGCAAAACTCGACGGATTCTGAACGATCAAATCACATAGCTGATTCAACGACTCCATGGCCCCAACTACGACTAGATCGCCGGGAATTTCAACCGAGGAACCTCATTTGATCCTCCCTTCGTACGACACGCCGCGAGCGAGCGGTTAAAAAAGGCAAGTGGCAGAATTTCAAAAACAAAATGCGGTGATAGGAAATCGGGGTTTTCGAAAGGTCGTAAAACGACTTTGTTTAGAGCGATGACGTCAGGTCCTTTCGTCTTCCACGGCGCTACGAGGGGAAGCTGGCGTTGCGGGGGGCACGGGGGAATCACTTCAACGCCTCCGTATATTCAGATCTTTATTTTATTCTCTCTTTTTTTTTCGTTTATTTTATTTTATTTTATTTTTCTCTGCTCTCTTTTTGGGCAAAAACAGAAATCCGTTCGCTTGCTTTAGGACGATATTACCATTCTCGGTAGTCCGTTTATTTAATTTTTATTTATTGATCACTCGGAAGTCGAAATTGGAACGAGGGACCAAGGAGATTTTCGGGAAATTTTAGGGAAATGGTTAAATGAGTTTTTAAAAAATAAGCCTACTGTGTGAAGACTATTATACGTTTACCAATCGGGACCATATTAACGAGATATAGTCATGTGAAACACGAACCATTTAAGGGCAAAGGTAAACTATAACACAGTGGTTATGTGTCAATTATTTTAAAATACGGAGCAGTAAGCTCTGAGAATATGGATTGTCAAGCTGAACCGTTACATAACTCATGGCTCACTATGATACTTTAGGTTCTAAATGACAAAACTACCATTAACTGAGCTAAAAATCATTACATAGCTAATGACCAATATGGGTGAACGAGGTTATTTTTTAAAAACATTTTTACTCAAAAGCTATTTTAAAATTTTTATACATATATTTATTGAATAAAACTATATAAGAAAAATGGCTATTGATGGACTATTAAGTGCAAATAACAACCATTCACACGAACTCAGTACATGAAGAAATTAATGATGAAACAGTAGTTGGCCCACAGTAGAAACATTTGAAGTATACAGATGAATTCAAAATAATAACAAACGGTAGTAGCAACGAACGACAGTAGTAATTCTTTCAAGCTCTGTGCAACAATGACACATTAACTAACATTCGCATCCAGTAGACCTCTGCTGGCTGTTGCTAGCAACGTCGATGGTATCGGGCAAGTATCTACAGGTTAAATAAAAATTAGTCAAAAAAATCCAAAATAAAAGAATGGTGAGCTACTTCATTAAGGATGATGATCATCTACTTACATTTCTTCTTCTTCTCCACTCTTCAGAGCGTTCTTTGCAATGATTTGGAAAGCTTCTTCAACATTGGTGCCTTCTTTGGCAGAAGTCTCAAAGTAGGGAATATTCCCTTTCGAGGCACACCATGCCCGAGCCTTCTTCTCAGAGACCTATTGTTTCAATGCAGTAAAGACAAATTTCAGAAAATTCCATGCATGCCAAAATACTATTTCGCTCAAACCTTTCGAAAATACGCAACTGAATATAATGATACATATGCAAGAATATCTTTAGATGCTGACGGAGAAGAACTCGGTCTATTGACACATTAAAAGTGCGGTTAATTCATGGAATGTTTCTATGTTCTTCATTAAATGTGTTGTTGGCATAGAAGGAAGGCCATCGTGGAGAAGTTCGCTATGGAAGGAGAGAAGGAAGCAAAACGTAGAAAGATAACAATAAGTAAAGGATTAATTAGAGGAGCATTTACCACTCTACTATTTCCTCCATCCACATCAACCTTGTTGCCAATCACAACAAATGGAAAGTTTTCAGGATCTGAAGGGCTAGCCTGTAGAGAGGTTTCTCTTTTTAGTAATTGTTAGTATAAAAATTAAGAACATAAAGAATGTAAAAGAAAGTCACTTCATCGGAGTGTCTTATATTTGATAGCAAGTTGGAAAAGTAAATAGAGTACTCAACAAGTAGGAAAATATATATTTCCAGTACCTGAATCAAGAATTCTTCACGCCAGTTGTTCAGATTGTCAAATGATTTCATCACATTGACATCATACACAAGCACACAGCAATCAGCACCACGGTAAAATGCTACTCCAAGACTTTGAAATCTCTCCTGGCCCGCTGTGTCCCATATCTATTCAATAACGGTTCAATTAAAGCCACTGAAAGCTTATAACTTAATAGGTCTAAAGGGGAACACAAGCAGTGACATGAAAATATAACACTAGCAAGTAGATATGCCAAGGGTTTTCTTAATTTAATCAGACTTTGATAAAACAGTAATAGCCAAACAAATTTCATTATCTTAGTATGTTGGATTATCAGGCCATTATCAAATTGATACTCTAGAAATAATAACATCGACAATAGCAATTATGATGATTATGGCAGCGATGATGTTATTTCTGAAAAACCTGCAATGTGAAGAGGCGATCTTCAAACTGGACTTCCTTAGTGAGAAAATCTGCACCAATCGTTGCCTTGTATTGATTGCTGAACTTCTTGTTCACATATCTTTAACAGACATGTCAAGGAAATATGGTACAAAAGTAATTTCATCCCTTAAAGAGTAAATTTCTAACACTATAACAGTTATTTCAACAACTTGGACGAGGATACTGATTCATCAATGAAGTTTTTCCCACCCTGCAAATCAAATCGAACACAAAAGTATTTACACATTACTTTATTTAGTTTCTTCACCAAGGCCACAATCCACGGAGTTAAGAGCATGATATGAGCAAATAAAACACTTTAATGTCTCTTTGCTTCGGTTTTTTTTTACTAAATATGCAATCCTAGTCCACATAAACAGCAACTAAAATTGAACCCTCAACAATATAATTCACAAGGAACCACAAAGAGCATTTACTGCCGAGATTACAAATCAACATATACAATCCTTCCTAAGCAAGCATACAATATCAATCAATGAAACATACCGCAGCGCCACGTAAACCTACATCAACCAAATTCCAGCAGCAGAAAACACAAAATAACAGTAAATCGAGTCCAGGCACGTTAATTGAAGATCCGAGAGATAACGAGTCAAACCAGCGATGATCCAAACCTAAACTATGACGCGTGCAATATCCCGTACAGAGCTCATACACACGTATAATTAAGCTTCCACCTCTATATTTAACAAATAATTTTAATTTACCCGCTGTCTCCGAGGATGATAACCTTAAGGAGTGCCCTTCTACGAGACGCCATCGATTCGAAAAGTTGACTGGATCGACTTTTGGGGTAACGGCTGTTTCAAAGATGCGATTCAAGTAGAAGAACAATGAATTCTTTACTCCACAATCATTTATATACTTATTTTCCTTTTTCTTTTTTATCTTCATTGCACAGCTGTCAAAATGATGTTTTCTTTTGGCGACTCTTGTCGCAAATATATATATATTTCCTGGGCAATATCAAACCCCGGGAATAAATCCCTCTTTCCACTCCCTTACGAATAGACAATTACCAATTTACACCTAATTTGATAAGTCTTTCCTCGTTTTTGCTTTGGGTTATTTTCACTGTACAACTCTGCTCGTCCACCCGCACCGATCACGCAGAAGGAAAATTTGGAAGAAACCATCGATCAGCTAGCTTCAGCTTCTCGTATTAGTTCAAGCTTCTCTTAGATCTCGGTGCAATGGCGCAACCACTGGTGAAAAAAGACGATGATCGCGACGAAGAAGGTGGTTGTTGTTTGATTTCTGTGATTCGGTTATTTGTTCGGAAATTGTTGTGGCAGGCGCATTTAAGCTTATTTAGAATGGTAGATTTCTTGTGGATCTCGATCACTATACCCAATTGGAAGGAGATGCCAGCTGGTTTTTTTAGAATAGAGATGCTTGACGTGATGATTGGATCTGTTTCTTCTTCATGCCTGCAATTGATTGATTTTGTTGTTTGTTGTATTTGGATGTTGCATTATGTTCTTTTTTAGCTACTTGTGTTGTTTGATTCAGCTGTATTAGTCGCCGATTTGAGGTGGGGCATTTTTTATTTTAAGTTGGTTTTGTTTGTGTCCAATTTCTGTGAATGTTCTGGATTTACGGAACTGCAAGGAATATTATTAACTGATCGATGGCGGAATGGCTCTAATTGTGTGTGTTTGATTATTTTTATCGTCATGTTTAGGCCCGCATGATTTTGTTGATTTGAGTATGGAGCTGGGTTGACAATAAGTTCTCACTTCAAGAGATTTTAATTGTGGTTAGATATGAATTCTGTGTAAAAGGATGGATGCAGAAATTGATATGAAACATGTATGTTTGGCTCTTCTAATAAAATTTTGATGTTAAACTTTTCAACAAACAGAGGATTACTCTCCATTTCTGGGAATTGAGAAGGGTGCACTGTTACAAGAGGCCAGAGTTTTCAATGACCCGCAGTTGGATGCGAGGAGATGTTCCCAGGTATTTCTATTAAACAATTCATATGAATAATCATCTTTTTTAAGTTCATATTTTTCTATTCTCATTTTGTTATCTATTGATGGTTCCTTTATATCATATTAGGTCATAACGAAGCTTCTATATCTCCTCAATCAGGGTGAAACATTCACAAAGGTTGGTGTTCCCAATATATGCTCATATATATTAGATACCTGACACTTCCCGGAAATTGGAATAATATTATATTTATATGAATATGAAAAGCTAGAATATGAATTGAAACAGAGCTAATTGTAGATGTAGATATAGGGGATGATCATTGTGCACTTAAGCTCATTTGGCCTGTACAATTCACCCAGATTTCTGGATTATGAAGGATCCTGTTGTTTGTTTCTACCTTTTGCTGTTCTAGATTATACACAGTCCCCTGTTAATATATAGTTAGTCATTTTTATGGTTTTTAGATCGAAGCTACAGAAGTATTTTTCAGTGTCACAAAGCTATTTCAGTCCAAGGATCTTGGCTTGAGGAGGATGGTTTATTTGATGATTAAGGAGCTTTCTCCCTCCTCAGATGAGGTAACTCAATTTTCTATATAGCTCATGTGCACCTGCTTTGCTCTCTAAGCAGTTCAGAAATGATTCCGTTCTTTTTTTTGCTGCAAGGTCATCATTGTCACAAGCTGCCTTATGAAAGACATGAATAGCCGCACGGATATGTATCGAGCAAATGCCATCCGTGTACTATGCCGGATAATTGACGGAACACTTTTAACCCAAATTGAGAGATATCTAAAGCAAGCCGTAGTTGATAAAAATCCTGTAGTTGCAAGTGCTGCACTTGTGAGTGGTATCCATTTGCTGCAGGTACCTCCAGTTGTTTGCTACTTTACATAGTCCATGGTTTAATTGTGATTCGCTAAATTGTATTTCAGATACAAACGCAAATATCAGACTTATTGGTTATGTGGGTAGTTCTAATTTTCTAAATAGTGATATTTGTGTTATTACACACACAGACAAATCCAGATATAGTGAAAAGATGGAGTAACGAAGTTCAAGAAGCTGTTCAATCTCGGGCTGCTCTTGTACAGTTCCATGCCCTTGCTTTGCTCCACCAGGTAATTTAAATTTCCTTCTGGATATGTCGGGGGGTGGACTCTTTTGCCAATACAAGCCTGGTGTGCTTGTGGTCGACATAGATTTCCTGAAGTAGTCTGTCTTTTTATTGAGAAGTCTCTTGCAAGGATAAAGCCTAATCTCCCGATTTCCTTTTGGTCACTTTTGTGGAACATGGTAGAATCTGCAATTTCAGTATGTAGCTACATTAAACTCTTTCAGTAATGGTGTATTTTGGATTCTCTGCTCATGAAAAGACAGCAATCTTGATTTTTGAGATGACGTTCAGTATTTGTAAATTTGCAGATACGCCAAAATGATCGTCTGGCTGTTAGCAAGTTGGTAACTAGCTTGACAAAGGGGACTGTTCGTTCTCCTCTGGCCCAATGCCTTCTCATTCGCTATACCGCTCAGGTAATGTTTATATTATGGTGGTGTTGAGTTTTTCTTCAATGTGTTGGTATGTTCACCTTTCAAATTGTCATGGATCACTTGTTTTGCGTAAAGGTTATTAGAGAGTCTGGTCCAAATAACCAAACTGGAGACCGGCCATTTTATGACTATCTTGAGAGTTGTCTCCGCCACAAAGCTGAAATGGTTATCTTTGAAGCAGCCAAAGCAATCACCGAGTTGAGCAATGTGACCACCCGAGAGCTTACCCCTGCCGTTACAGTGTTGCAGCTGTTCTTAAGTTCTTCTCAGCCAGTTCTCAGGTTTTCTGCTATCCGGACATTGAATAAGGTTGGTTCAATTGTAGGCTACTTGGTTCAACGTGCTACGGGTTATGGTTATTTTAATCTTTCCATATTGTATTTATGCATCTTGTCATAATTTCGTATTCATGCCTTCGCGCCCGTTCCCTGGATTAATTTGTTTCTATATTAACAGGTCGCCATGACACATCCAATGGCTGTTACAAATTGTAACATAGACATGGAAAGCTTAATTTCAGATCAGAATCGAAGCATAGCAACTCTTGCCATCACTACGTTACTGAAAACTGGGAACGAGTCCAGTGTTGATCGCTTGATGAAACAGATAACAAACTTTATGTCTGAAATTGCTGATGAGTTCAAGATTGTTGTGGTAGATGCTATAAGGTCACTATGTCTGAAGTTCCCTCTCAAGTACAGATCTCTGTGAGTTATCTGGGCCATTGATGGAAACTGAAGATTTATGGCCTTTTATACTCCTTTTCTGATATGTTTATGTTATACGTCTGTGTTTTTCCTAGGATGAACTTCTTGAGCAATATCCTTAGAGAAGAGGGTGGTTTTGAGTACAAAAAGGCGATTGTCGATTCGATTGTGATTCTGATTAGAGATATTCCGGAGGCTAAAGAGGGTGGATTGCTGCACTTATGTGAATTCATTGAGGACTGTGAATTTACCTATCTTTCCACTCAGGTTTACTTTTAATCTTCTGAGCTTAATTTTTTCTTTCTAGGATCTGTTTGCTAGTTTTGCAATTTCACTTTTATTGTCCTATCTTATTAGATACTTCACTTTCTGGGGAATGAGGGACCCAAAACTTCAGACCCTGGTAAATATATCCGGTATATTTACAACCGAGTGATACTTGAGAACGCCACCGTTAGGGCTAGCGCCGTCAGTACACTGGCTAAATTCGGTGCCGTGGTTGACTCACTGAAGGTATGATTGGATCTCTTCTTCATCACTATGTTGTTAATAAATTCCTGACTATTATATATATATATATATGCATGTTTCAGCCTCGGATTTTTGTTCTATTGAGGCGCTGTCTCTATGATAACGATGATGAGGTTCGTTCTATGCCTATCAACATGTATATAAATTTTACTACATTTTATTTCATTCATCTTTTTACGTTATGAATCTCATGGACAAGTATCGACATCATTCATAGGTTCGAGATAGAGCTACCCTCTACTTGAACACTCTTGGAGATGGTTCCGTTGCTGAAACCGACAGCGACGTGAAGGAGTTTCTGTTTGGCTCGTTCGAATTACCTCTATCAAATGTGGAGTCAAGTTTGAAAAACTATGTAAGTCTCATTTTAATCTATTAGATATTGGCGATTTTTTATTCTCTTTCTCCTACTAACACCACATGCGTTGTTTTTGATATATAGATACAAGACCCTACAGAAGAGCCTTTCGATATCAATTCTGTACCGAAAGAGATAAAATCTCAACCACTTGCTGATAAGAAAGCCCCGGGCAAAAAGCCAACCGGTTTGGGTGCTCCACCAACTGCCCCTGCATCGGCAGCCGATTCTTACGAAAAGCTTCTCTCATCCATCCCAGAATTTGCTACTTTCGGAAAAATTTTCAAGGTTATTGTATTAGGGAAAACAAAATGTGAAGTTCTTTAACTGTTTATTTTGATAATAGCTAATGATTCTAAGTGCTCAAATTGGCTTTTCCTCTACTTGACCAGTCATCATCACCCGTGGAGCTTACAGAAGCGGAAACTGAATATGCTGTGAATGTTGTCAAGCACATATTTGACGGCCACGTGGTGTTCCAATACAATTGCACCAATACAATCCCGGAGCAGCTACTCGAAAACGTGACGACCGTATTTCGAATTTATTACGCCCTTTTTTTTTCTATTAAATCATTTTCATCTCCTGGTGCCAGGTGTCCGTTATTGTGGATGCTTCCGAAGCTGAGGAATTTTCTGAAGTAGGAAGCAAGCCCTTGAGATCTCTCCCCTACGATACACCGGCACAAACTTTCGCTGCATTTGAGAAGCCTGTAGGCGTCCCTGCACTTGGGAAGTTCTCGAACGTCTTGAAGTTTACTGTCAAAGAGGTATTTCGTGATTCCACGGACATTAGAAATCATCACACCACCAACCATTTTGTCCACATCGTGCTGATGTTTCTTATGCAATTTATTTTGCTTCTTTCTTTCTTTCGTCCCTTCCCTGATTGGATTTCATCAGGTTGATCCTTCAAGTGGGGAGGCCGAAGAGGACGGAGTTGAAGACGAATACCAGCTCGAAGATTTCGAAATTGTGGCGGCAGATTACATGCTTAAAGTAGGCGTTTCTAATTTCAAGAACGCTTGGGAGAGCTTAGGCCCCGAGTTCGAGCGCGTAGACGAATATGGCCTAGGCCCTCGAGAAAGCCTCTTTGAAGCTGTTAATGCGGTCATCAATCTTCTCGGGATGCAACCTTGTGAGGTCAGTGCTTTTCATCTCAATTCGTAACTAGGAAAAAAAAACCCTTGAATGTGGAAGTTTTAGGTCAAGAGATATAATGCGGGATTTTGTTAATCGTATAATTTACAGGGCACAGAGGTAGTTCAGAGCAATGCAAGATCACACACATGTTTGCTATCGGGTGTTTACATAGGAAATGTGAAGGTTCTCGTTCGTCTGTCGTTGGGAATCGACAAGTCGAAAGAGGTTGCTATGAAGTTAGCCGTGAGATCGGAGGATGACAACGTCAGCGAAGCGATCCATGAAATAGTAGCCAGTGGGTAGTTTCTTGACGCTCTTTTATATCTTATATTTTCGTAACAGATTAGATAATATGTCATCGTATTCCTTGATGAAGAACTCGGATGAATGAAGAGTTAAACAACGATTGTCAAATGCGTGACATAATATAGTTGTTCGATGAAGTAAGAAATCATCAATTTTCCTACTATGTTTGTTTTTTACTTGATATTGTTATTAGGGATTTTCACATTTTTGGTCCCCAATGTTTGGCCTATGGCCGTTTTTTGTCCCCATTTTTTCGAGTTACAGATTCAGTCTCCAATGTTGTCGATTTTGAGCATTTTTTGTCCCCCGGTTAACTTAATCGTTAAGTTGGACGGAAATACAGGTCAGGCCGGGCCAACTCGAATTTTAATGGCAAAAGAAAGGGAAATTTGGCCCGGCCCGTAAATTCGGGCTGGCCCGTCCGTATTTCCGTCCAACTTAACGGTTAAGTTAACTGAGGGACCAAAAACGCTCAAAATCGACAACATTTGGAACTGAAACTGTAACTCGAAAAAATGGGAGACCAACAACGCCCATAGGCCAAACATTGCAGACAAAAAATGTAAATATCCCTTGTTATTATTATCTATTCTATACTATTTATAAACGCTATCGAATAATAATGTGATATGATTTGTAATATAATAATGTGATATGATTTATAATGTAAATATCCCACAAATCAATTTTTTTTATGTATAAATTCTATGAAAATTCTCGCGCCATAAACATTATGAATCAGAAATTACACGAAACTTACAGTGGACGCCCATTTTACAGTGTTATCAGATGACACTCTTCTATGTCCTCCAAAAGCCCAAATCTGCCAAGACAGAGGGTAACGCATGGTTAATCAAAATCATATAGTAAGGACCTTTTTGTTCTGCTTTCACTTTATTATTGCTCAGCCCAAGGCGAATACATTATTACGCATTCGTGAGAGAGGTGTTCGCTATGAAATTAATTACCTTCAAATTAGTGTCCCAACTTCCTGTACATAAGGCGCTCCCATCAGCCGACAAACCGAGGCAGCTGACGTGTCCCTCGTGGGATGTCTGAAGTGATCCCAAATCCAACACCACCTTAATTTCCACGAAACATGTTTCCAAATTCAGAAAATCATAGTAAAAAAAAAAGACACATCTTCCATGCTATTTTGCTGGCCGGAAACAAAGCACAAGCAAAAACAGGGAAAAACAAACCTTGGCCAACAAAGTATCCCACACATAGCAATCTCCGTTTTTGTACGCAGCAAAAAGGAGTCGGCCCGAGACGGAAAATGCAATCGAAGTCACGGGTGGAAACTCGTTGTCTCCGTGCGGTTGGCTGTATACTTGCAGCTGGTGTCCGGTCCTTACATCGAAGAGCCTGCAAGTTCCGTCGTCAGAGCCCGTTCCAAATCTATTCCCATCGGGGAAGAACTTCACCGCATTAACATCTCCCTCGTGGCCATAGAAAGTACGAACGGCACGACTAGCGACACGAGTGTCCCACAAACGCGAGGTCAAATCGCACGAGCCAGATAAGAACAGTTTCGTGTTGGATCCATTGATAGAGACACTGAAAATAATTCGTAATAAGTAAAAACATCGTAGCAATTATCAAAAGGCTAAGATTAAAGCTTCTAAGATGCCAATGAGGTCATGTAAAAGCTGAGGCCTCAAGGATTATGGGGGAGAGGTCTCATGATCAATTTCCCTTACCAACATTTCCTTAAGTCTGTGTTTGGTTTAAGAAAACTAGTGGGGAATGGAAAATGAAATGAAAAAGAAAAATTAGTTTTTATATTTCGGTGATTGAAGAAATAGATAAGGAAAAGAAACGAAAAGAAGATCTAGCTTAAGTTTACACTTAAAACTAAAGAAAACTAACTTCTTCACCAAATGGTGAGGAAAATGAAAGAAAAACTTATTAAAACTAATTTCTCTCCATTTTATTCTTTTAGACACTATTTTCTTCAATCCAAATACATCCTAAGTGATCCTGTCACACATGGACCTGGACTAATGTGGTTGAATCAGTTCGCGTGGTTTGCAGGCTATTGCGATGACCCCCGAGGTTTACCTGGTCTCCCGGCCAGGGTGGTCACAAAAAAAAAAGATTCTGGGACACATTTAAGAAATAGCCAAACGCACCTTAAGACATCACCAGTATGCCCACACTGGAGCTCGCCACCAAACACTGATGCCTTCACGCCCGTGGTTACATCCCATAGAACGCAAGTTTTGTCACCGGACGCCGTTATTAAGTGTGCGTCTTCGTTGGGAATGTATTGGCATGACGATACGTAACCCTTATGCCCACTAAGCGTTCTCGAGACTGGCAAATTCCCGTCTTTGTCGGTTTGAGCGTTGAGGTTGAAAATAGAGCACATGTTGTCTAGGCCGCCACAGGCAACGGATTGCCCTGTAGGAGAGAAGGCACATGCCCTGACCCAAGCACACGGTAGCTTGATCAAATGAGTTTTTTGGCTCGTAAGAGCGTTCCACACGATCAATCTTCCGTCTTGAGATGCACTGACTATACGATTCCTATCGGGGGTCCAATCGAGTGAATGCACCTAAGAGATTGTTATTTTAACACGCAATGGAATCACTAAAATGCATTAAGGAAGACAAAAGTATAAAACCAATATCATCTTTTTCAACACTATCAACAAACGAGTAAAGTCATAGAAACTTTGGAAACTGATCAGCAAACAACTGATCGTTCACGAGCTCAAAAAAGCTGATAAGACAACAACTAATATATGGAAATTCAAATGAAAAAATCAACCTCTTGCACTTGGATATCACAGTCCAATGTTACAATGAAAACACATGCCATTTGTCCCACTGAGTACAATGGATGGTTCGGAAAGAACACGGCACAGCACTAGATCTTCAGATATTCGTGATCCACAACAAGTACACACAGTTACAGAACCACGAAAATTTCTATATTGACAAATTTTACAAGTACACTTTTTACCACAATAAAAATGAAAAATGAGGAAAACTGCAAAATAAAAAGTATAATAAGGATTTCAACCTTGCCAGTGTGTCCCTGAAGCGTCCTGCAACAGACCAGATCAGTCGGTCCAAACGTCACCGGAGCCTTACCCTGCGCCCGCGCATACGCAGCAACTGCCCAAACAAGGCATTTTCTTAAAAAAAATTCTAATGGCGATCAAATATGAAATACGGAAACAAACAGATCTAAGAACAACGCTGAAATTCAAACTATAAACTTAAAAACAACCGAACCGAACCATCAGTGTCGAGCAAGAGAAGGCGCTTTTGCTTCAATTTCTCCCTCAAGGCATTAACCGTCTCCGCAGCGGCTATGTGCCGCTCTTTTAGCTCAGCAACTGACATTCTCCTGTTTCTCCCTTTCCAAACTAAGCGAAGGTTAACAATAGATAATTCATTAGCGAAACTCGATTTGAATAGGTTGTATCGCAGGCGAATCCGTAGCCGTATTTTCAAACTCCAGAGGAATTTGCAGAGAAATGCTTTTGCGAATCGAATTGAATTCGCAGAGAGATAAGAGGAGTGAGTGGTGTGGTGCCATTATAGTTGACCGAGACCGAGAGAAGAGAGGACTCATGGTGACGCTGAAATGTATGTAGACTCACTAAGCGCGTCACTGACGTGGCTTACCAACCATTTCATTAATGGGAAATAAAAAAAAAAGATTATACCATTTCGGTTATTCCGACCCGACCCAGGACCAGAATAGAAGACGGACTAGGTTGGGCCTGGAATATGTAACTAAACTGGCCCAAAACCCAAAGTTCTGGATAGACATTACCCCAATATTTTATTGCTACAATTAAATACGTTGTCCGATGCTCATCATTTTCTTGTTTTGCTGTTGAAGTTCATTTTTTCCTTCTTTTTTTTTCTTGAAACATATACATTTCAGTTTTTTTTTTACTACAAGGTATTCAAATCTAAACCTCCATAGTCACATTATTCAAAATCTAAACATCATAATCAGCTATGAGATAATGTAATATTATCGACATTCCAATTATGTTCAATCTGAATCAAATAATCACGATGATAAAATGAAATCGTCGTGAATTAATCCTCATGCTCTATGTGTAATGTCTCAAGTCACAACAAACGTCAATAAGCATGACAATAAAAATAAAACGGAATCCACGACCGATAAGTATCAAATACCAGATTTGCACGAAAAAACTCATTTGTCCGGACCACAAAAAAAAAAGGTAACGGAAAACAGCCGCAGTACAACAACAATTCGATAAAACAAACAAATCAACAGATAATGAATTGCAAAAAAAAAATAAAAAAAAATCAATCAATGAAGGCAATGGTGAATTCACCTCACAGAACACTTCAACAACAGGAAGGAAATTGATCCGACGACTTTCGGCTCTCGCTTTAGCCTCCGGAGTGAGACAACGGAGTCGTCACAAACTGGCCATCTTTGAACACGTGAACGTACTGCTGCGGCAAAGCGTGCTCCGACTGAAACAAGAAAAAATTCATTAGCTTAACACTCTGTTTGGTACGCGGTACCATTACACATTTCCAATTCTTTCCCACACCGAAATCTTTATCTTATACCAAACACAACCTAAAAATAGAGAATTATAAAAGCACATAACGTACCCAGTCGCCATCGGGTTCAGTACCAGGCACTAACACGTTGACTTCACTTGACTTTGCCGTTGTAATAGAAACCTCCAAAGCGTTTTTGCTCAGATACAATTGGCAACCAGATGTGTGTCTATGGAAATTGTGGGCGCGGTGCCCTGTAATGAAACCCCGATTTGCATCAACAAATGGATCTCCGATTTAAATTAGTAAACTACTTTACGTGTGCATGTTTCATTAATACCTGACATTGCACCTCCACGCCACTGCAGTTGACAATCTCGCAGGCTGCCACAACATCCTAGTATCGGGGACAGTGATAAGTTAAGGAAAGTAAGAGCTGCCCAAACGACATAAAAATCCAAATTTCAGAGTGCAATTTCCACCACGAACCTTAAAGACAACTCCCATTGCAGAGCATTTGTCTACGGTGATGTTGTTTACTTTTCCTGCATATACGTCGTAAAATGTAAACCAAACATGGAATCACAGATGCTGATAAATGAAGTACTACCTTGGATCTGCAAAACAGATTTTTTGCATCCAAAGATATACACAGACTGTTTTGCATCACATTCCTCGATCACTAAGCTGTTATTTCCAATATGATTCTCAACCACCCATCTGAACGAAATACAACAATTATTACGATACGACATTCAAACACAGTGAATTGGCTCTGGTTAAGAGTATTGTTCTTTTGTACTCACTTACGACCCATTTGGAGCTCTAGCTTTGGAGGCCCCGTCTTTGAGAAAGCAGACGAAGCAGTACGAATTTCCCTTTCAGAAACAGCCACAACACCACTTCTTTCAGATCGGTTCTTCGTTTTCATATCAGCAGTAACCTTCTTCAGACCTTCAAGTATAAAAAAAAAAACCGGCTCCAAAGTGAAAACCCACGGAGAAAAGTGCACTTGCATTGCATTAAACGGGACCGAGAGAACTACCAGCGGTGACGGGCTTAGAACTAATTTCCTGGAACACAGCAGCCATGCCTCCCTTGGGTTGCGAAGATGAAGGCTGAGAAGCTTCGGAGCTGAAAAGTGAAGCTGCTGGTGGTGGTGGTGGGGCTGAAGGAGCACTGGGAGAAGGATGTTTTGCAGGGACGGGTTTTGCTATTTTCCCAGAGGTGCTCCACACAGGGCCCAGGGGATAGTGGGCCTTCACATAATCCCTCAAACCTGGTATATAAAGCTCTTTTATAGCTTTTGCCCACTCTACATGATTTGCATCTTTGTTCCTATACTCAACGAGGACCTAAGGTACACAATTAGAAACAAACAATAAGAAGCTTCAACACCGGAATTTTGTGAATGCACGATATATAAAACTCGTCAATATAATTTGCAAGAAAGAAAAGAAACAGAATAGGAACTGATACCTTGTTGCAGTAAAACTCGGCCATTTGCCAGCTTTCTTCCACATGCGCAATCGGCAAGCTCATTCCTGCCAAGAGATGGTAAAACAACAAATTAAAAACCCGGAAAAAGGATAAGTGGCAAGTAAATAATAATGACAATTAATAAGACATGCAATTTACCAATCTTACCACAATCTTTTCCTGTATAAGATATCCATGCTAGAGCACTTAGACTATCAACACCAGTCTTTGAGTGTTTGGAAAATTCAGACCGTTTCCCCTCAGTCAATGCTGAAGCTTTTGCAATAACCTCATTCAATGGCTTAAGGAATTCCACCATCCCCGCATTATCAGGCTTCTGTAAATTTGATTTAAGTAGACTGAGGTTTGTGATTCATAGACCCACACAAAAATAACATCTAGAACACTAGAATACTATCAATCTATATGAAAATTCGAAAATATCAAGACGACTACACGGGAAACAAATAGCATTATTATCACCTTGAACAGCTATTAAAATACCAAAACATGATTCTATCTTCGATAGTCATTGTACAAACAGATGTCAACGCCACCAATTCCAAATCATGAACCAGCATTTCTTTCCTTTGATCAGTCACGAAACTTACTAAAAGCACTCAACAGACAACAAAATTCAATACTAGGGAAAAAAAAACAATGAAAATTAATGCAAGAAGATCGGGAAAATAAGAAACGGTTAAACAAACCTGAGACTGCCGAATTTTCACGAGTAGCTCCTTCTCCACATTGAAAGCCTCCGCGATAACCTTCGACACCTCGACAACTTGTCCTCCAATCTTCTCCGCCGCGCTAACGACTCTGCTCGCGCACCGCGAAATCAGATCTTCGAATGCCAAAATCGACGGATCGTGCGAAGCGGCATCTCCACCGTCAATCGATTGTTGGAATCCGCCTGTGGGCAGCGATTCTAGCCTCGTTACAGCGGCCTCTAATCTCTTAATCAGAGCCTCCTCCATTCTTTTAGATCCGGTAGTGCGTACACTATCACGCGTTCATTGATTATTTTAATGATCTTACGAATCGTCAGTTATATTTTTATTGTTAATTTTGCCGAAAAGTGATAATGTCTGAAAAGTGGAATGTTTGAGATGCCCCCCTTCAGTCGCGTCGTTGTCTGTGTTCATCCTTGTTTCGTGCTTGCTTGCACTGCACGTGTGTAGGGATAATAATAAGGATAAATTCACTTCCAGTCCCTTTATACTTTTCTACTTACTGATCAGTCTCACTCCAAGTATTTCTTCCTGTTCAGTATCCACCTGCAAAAAAATGTGCGTTTAATACCACCAAACAGTGAAAAGACGAAAATAACATTTCTTTACAGATTCAATTATACCAATTGTTCTCATTATTAGACGAATATATTCTATTATTATACCAATTGTTCTTATTATTAAACGAATATATTCAATTATTATACCAATTGTTCTCATTATTAGACGAATATATTCAATTATTATACCAATTGTTCTTATTATTAGACGAATATATTCAATTATTATACCAATTGTTCTCATTATTAGAAGAATATATTCAGTTATTATACCAATTGTTATCAATGTAATACCAACGATAATGTAATTATAATATTCGAATTGTTTGGTATATATTCTAATTTATTGGTACAATAATAAATTTTATTAGTATAGTAAGCGGTTTTGTTGGTATAATAATCGTGTTTGTGGTATAATATGCAAAAATCACTTTCGTATCATAAAATTATAATGACATTATTCTTGGTATAACAGTAATAACATTTAGTATAATAATTAAATATATTGGTATAATAGTGATAACAGTTGATATAATATTCCTAAATTTGACTTGGTATCAAAAAAAAGGAGAGATGTTGAAATAATATATATGTATGAAACAAGATTATTTGTCTTTTTAACGCTTTTAGGGTATCAAACACACAACTTTTTACAGATGTGTACTGAACAAGAAGAAATACTTGGAGGATGACTAATTAGGAAGTTAAAAAACATAAAGGGACTGAAAGGGAATTTACCCTAATAATAATAATAATAATAATATAATAACTTCTTTAAAAAAATAGTTTGTCGTTGGAAAAGTCCATCAGGCACCAAGACATAATTCTCTTACCTATATACATACTACACACAGAGACTTATGTATTATAGCCTTTTGTAAATAGTATAAACACTCTCCTATCCTATAACCGCAGCAGATAATATGTGGGGGAAAGAAAGGACATGTAAATGCGTTTGTAAAACTATTAGACCATTTTCTTCTTTCTGCAGCATATGTATTATTACCATCATCTCTTACTCGGCCGTTCTTCGTCATCCACCGTAGCCTCGGGTTTGGCGAATCGGGTTCTGCCAATACCACTGCCACTGGGGTTCAAAGGAGCAGGAAAAGAACGTGGTTCCTGCATATATAGTGCATAAGAAAGAGAGAAAAATCACTCGAAAATGATTCCCCGTAAAAAAAATTGTTGTAATAAAAAGTTGATGATGCTCGCTCACCGAACGGTAAGGATACTCCTCGGCCTCGAGCATGTGCACGATTTGGCCCATCTTCGGGCGTTTGTTGGCGTCCAAATCTACGCATCGGAGGCAGATCAGCAGGATTCTCTTCAGGGCTCGGGGAGAGGGGGGAACGGCGACGAGCGGGTCTATTAGCTCCTCGCTGCGCCGGCTCGATACCATTGCTTTGAACCAATCAATCAAGTTCATCTGCTCATTTGACGAGGGGATCTCAACGAATCATATAGCGAAATCGCAGCTACAAGTTGCACGATACGAGGAAAAGAAAAACATGCTCGGGATTTCTTTCTATGAAAACATTTGTATGCTCCAAGTATCAATATATAGGGAAGAATATGAACCAATGATATATATACAGAGAAAGAGCTTGATACAGGTTTCTCAGCTCCCAGTATCAAGCCGAGAACCCGATTGTAAAATGACCAAAAAAAAACCCTTAAAAGTTAAGGTCATTGACTAAAAATACCGGTCAACGAGGGGATTTTTGAAAACTTTTTTTGGTCAAAGGCTATTTTGTAAAAAAAAAAAAAAAAAAAAAAAACCTTGATTTCTACCTCCCCAGGTGGTCTGGTATAGTCAACCGGGCTCCTACCGGCGACGATTTCCATAAGCAGAACTCCGAAGCTGTAAACATCGTTCGCCTCGTTGAGCATGCCGGTGCTCGCGTAATCGGGGGAGACATATCTGCAATAAAAAAGTAGAAAGAAAGCAAAGCCATTATGTGGAAAATAGATAAAAAAAAAAAATGGTCAATGTCCTTCTAAAATCCCTGCTTTAAGGAAGCCTAAACAGACAGATGCTTGAAAAAAAAAAAAAGAAGATACCCAAATGTCCCCATCACGCGCGTAGTAACGTAGCTTTTCTCGGATCCTAACACTTTGGCAAGTCCGAAATCTGACACTCTTGCATCCCATTTCCTGTCCAAAAGGATGTTGCTGGATTTTACATCGCGGTGGACAACTTTCGGTTCCAAGCCTTCGTGCAAGTATGCTAAGCTGTTACAAAATTTAAATACCCGTAATGTAAATGGAGATGAAGATTTTAGTACGACACATTATAGAGTTGCAAGCTAAATAAATGCTAGTGCCTATGAAGAATTTTTAAGATCTCACCCTCTAGCAGCACCAATGGCGATTTTCATCCTGATATCCCAAGTTAAAGGGCTAACAGGCCCCACGTCACCATGTAACCACTGCTCCAAATTGCCATTATCAATGTATTCGTAAACGAGCAACCTGAAAGAGTCGAATTCAGAGAGAGAATACACGATAATTGTTGAGGAAAATAAATTTATAGGGCATGGTAAATGATAAATACCTTCTTGGGCCATCAGCACAGTAACCGAGAAGTCCCACGAGGTTCTTGTGCCTTACTTTGCCAATGGCTTCAACTTCGACCTTAAACTCCTTCTCTGCCTGGCCCCTGTTGCCAAGAAAATACGACGTTGTATATAGATTAATAGAGTACACTATAAAACCAGAAATACATTGTTTATTGGTAATAATCTGGTGATAGCTGCTGTATCATGATTCCGTATATGACATAATGAGTAGCTATTGACTGCGGTTGTAAACATTGTCTTTCTTTCTTTAATTTTTCATGGTTAAAGCCAACCAAATCCGATAACTGCTTATGTATGCCAGTTTTTTCTTGTTGAAACTATGTTCATGCCTTATATATCATACTTACATGTAATATGAAAACATTATATAACACCGATCATGATACATTTTGGAGTCCAGGGAGGGAGTGTGTAATTTCATTCAAATAACAACCGTTCCGTGGTAAACTAGTTCAAGCAAAATAAAACTACAAATCCAGAACATTTTTTTTCTGAAACATGATTACATAAATTATACTCCATCTATGCCCGCAAGCAAACTATATAATATAACCAAGTAAAGCCAACCATTCATTATGCATAATGGAAATAAATAAGAAAAAGGTGGTTGGAGGAAGAAAGAAACAAAGATAAAGAAGATTCTTAGCGATGTAACTGCAAATGAGTAATGTTAACCAATATGAGATGAGGGATGGATCAACTTGAGCTAAATTGGTTGTAATTAAAGGTCAAAAGTGGCTCCCTGCAGATGATTGAATTGCAAAAAGAAACAATAAAGAAAACAGAGATATTCCATTTCCTTCTTTTCTTTAGTCCTTAGTCAAATGACACAGAATACTTTAAGTCCCCTACACACTCATTGCAATAAAGTTCAGATCTAAGAAGAATTGATTCCTTCCGTTACGTCAAGAAATTCATGACCAAACACAAATTTAATAAGTCCTCGCACAAAGACAAAAAAATGGATCAATATTCTAACAACAGCAACAAGAAGCAATTAAATAAGGCACAAAAACCCAACTATCAACAACACAATGACTGCACACGAGATCTAATTCACAAAATTTACCTCCAGATAAGATGCATACAAACGTTCATAATCTTTCAGACATAAATATTTCGAAACATTCTCAGAAGACTTACTTGTTGTTCAACAGATATTTCACGGCAACAACAGACCCGTCGTGCAGAACACCTCGATATACAATGCCGTAGCCTCCTTCTCCGATCACATTATCGGGCGAAAATTGATTTGTTGCAGCTTCTAGCTCCTTTATGCTGTACCACTGGCCCCAACCATAGTTCTCCAAACCCTCAGTGGTGGAAGCAGATAGTGCTGAAGAAGATTCACTCCGAGCAGTGGTAGACTCGTTGCTCGTTGAACTCCCTTTTTTACTTTCTGACTCGATCTCCACTCCATTAGAAATATCACCTGTAAATGTAAAGCAGAGCACAGTATTTATATATCACCTATTTGAAGTACATCGTTAGCATAAATCGGTTCATTGAAACCGAAAAGTGATAAGAACTTTTTTCCTAGAGAAACATTCTAGTATCATCTGTGTACAGCCATCAATGAAGCTAAGTTTCAGAAAAACTGTAAAAGAAGTT
Organism: Linderniella brevidens; assembly: GCA_004919715.1. NCBI lineage: Eukaryota > Viridiplantae > Streptophyta > Magnoliopsida > Lamiales > Linderniaceae > Linderniella > Linderniella brevidens. The sequence continues at coordinate 9,305,086 of SWDC01000149.1, read as the reverse complement.
ACACCAAACGAAGCAAAAGAAGTTACACCAAACGCAGAAGGAACTTAGTTTAACGCTAAGAAAAACAATCGATTACCGCAATGCATTTTTTCATTCTTTTCCGTCGCTGCTCTGCGTAGCTTTCCACGATCCAACTCATGAACCTCGTCGATCGCGCCGAAAACCAAAGGCAGAGTCCCCGAACCTCGTTTCACGCCAATGCGACGCCGTAGCGATTTTCTGCGAGCTCGAACAAACACGAAAATCGAGAAGAACACGGCGAATACCACCACAACCGTAAGTAGTACGACGACGTACAGCGGCTGTCCTAGAATCGGAGTCCTCGCCGCGAAAACACTCGCTCCAGAGGATGACATTAGATCGTTCCTGGAGGATTAACTAACGCAAAAAAATATCGATTATCAGAGCTACAGCATCAGATCTCTCACAGGTTTCAGGTGAGGAGCTGCGAAGTGGCTGAGCTCCAAAACCCAGCAGTGAATGAATTTTGAAGGAAGGAAGGTTGACAATAATTCTCCAGTGGAAACGTGTGACGTAATTAAATTAGGAGCCTTGTGAACCGAAATTACCAAAAGGGACCTGTGAAGAACCGTGCGTTGAGAAAAGGACACCGGAGGAATTTAAGACAAATGCGTTAGGAGCAGCGTCGGCGTCAAGCTGAGATGACATATTTGCCCTCCTGTATTGTTTTCCTTTTTCCACTCCTTTCGCTTTCAAGTTTCGGTACGTTACAAACAAACTTATGATTGCTCGTTTGATTGAATTATTATATAATTGTCTCCTTTTAATTTTATTTCTTTTGTAATTGATCGTTATTAAAAAGGAAAGGCATAGTTACACGGCCAGAAACATTTTTATTTGCAAACAATTAATATTTGTAGTCTTGGAATAACAAGTCAAACATCAAATTCCACATCGCAAGCAATGACTTGTGTTTTTAATGCACACATCTTATTCGTGACTATTCTTTTCATCTCCGCATGAAGTAAAAAAGAAGTAAATATTGAAAATGTGTATATATATATATGTAGCATTCTCCAAACATCAAGAATTCCCACAATATGCAGGTAATAGAATAGTGACAAGCCTATAATACAATGACCTGAACCGTTACATTTAAAACTTCAATTATTATTCAAACGGGTGTTTATTAAAAAGCTACTGGGCTGTTTCTGTTTGTACCTTCTCTTTTTGTTGGTGATTTCCCAATCAAACAACCATTCCTACATGGGCTGCCCTGAGCCTGTCTACCCATCTTAATAATACTAACTAAAATTATTAAATGCAAATAACTAATATTTAATCGAAACTGCATAACAATTAACAAAATAAGAATCAAATGGTTCGAGATACCATTATACCCTCGCCAGTCGCTTAAGAAAACAAAACCCTCGCCAAAAAACCCCACGAAATCAGAAGGTACAGTACAACTAGGAAATGGCTTGGCGCGGTTCGATAGCCAGATCTCTTAGCTCGGCCGCTAGGGTTTCAACCTCACGCTCGACGCAGCCTATCTCCGGCGCCGGAGGCCTCCGTCCTCCTCGCGCCACCACCCGACGCCTCTCATTCTCCAATCACAGGTTCGATGTCTCTCGACTCTCGACGGAAGTGTCGTCCGTAGTCATCTCTCATGGATAGATTCGATTAATGTTACGGAAACCTTGGAGCAGTTTTTCTTAGCAAACGTAATCAATGTGGTTACATTAAACAGAAACATTTTTTGCTTTGGAAACATATTCGCTTGATGAAATTGAAGAAAATTATGCGGATTGTTTTAATGGCACAATTCAGGTCATTGGGGCAACTTGCATCTGTTCAGTCACTATTGCCGCTGCATAGCATTGCGGCCATGTCATCACTGACATCTCACCTGGCGAATAATTTGCGCGCCTGCTGCGAGCTGTCACATGGTACCCGTACTTGTCAAGATCGCTAGTATTTTCCTCGTGAGTGTGCGTGTTATTTGTGGTTCTGATTGTTCATTCTCGTTGTAAAATATGCAATTGAGAGAAGTTAATGTTTTTATCTTTGAAAGAGAAAAACATTTCCCTGAGTGTGCGTGTTATTTGTGGTTCTGATTGTTCATTCTCGTTGTTAAATATGCAATTGAGAGAAGTTAATGTTTTTTTTTTGAGTCTGTCATACATGAACCTGTACTAGTGTGGTTGAAGAGGTTGGCGTGGTTGCAATTTATTGCACTGATCCCCGGGGTTTTCATGAACACCGGACCAAAGCTCCATGGGTTACCCAAAAATGTTAATGTTATGTGTGAGTCTTTGTACATGTGGTTCTCTCTCAAGGATTTGGCTAATTGGGGTGGCATGCATTTACTAGAAGGATAAAAGAAAAATGGTGCCTTTGCAAAATCTTTGTTCATATTTGTTGTGAGCGTATTGGGTTGGTTAAAAATTGGATATGTCCGTTCATATCATACTATTTATCACTCCATTGCTCCTCTAGCAACTGACTGAGCATGTCTTGGTTATCAATCTTTTCTTGGAAACCCTGCAATTTTATTCACATGCTTCGAGTAATTGCAAGTCTTCGTTTTTTTTCCTCTGTGGCAGGTACTTGAACATACTGTACTGTGGATCCGTACTTCAAGTTGGAGTTGTATCTTGCAGGGAAGTCTCCTACTGAGGAAAGCAGAAAGGAGATCAATAAAATTATAGTGTGAGACAATCTTTTTACTAGCATCTTAATCCATTAGGACTACATCGATACTGATTTGAATGCTCGTTTTCTGTCATTTACTATGTTGTCATTCGTAATTGCTTTCACATGTTCATGTGTGCGAATTGTGTATACTTCCAGCGTTAGACAAGGAAATGAATTTGACCATAAGGAAAAGCAAAGAGACAGCCAAGCATCATATTAGGAGGAGATGGTCCTCCCTCTGAGATGCTATATTGTCGTATAGGACATCAATCTTTATAACACAGAGATCCTTAGGATGTGGTATAAGTACAGCCAATAGAAACAAGCCGTAGAGAACATTTGATTTGAAAAAAATCCTCATTCCATATAATCTAGATCGAAAGGCAAAAAGCTAACACATCCGTGTGGTGCTGCTCTTATATGCTCATAAAATATCCCATAGTTTCAACCAAGTGGGAGATAGATAGATTCTCATGGTTCAATAATCAACCTGTAAGAAACTAATCCGAAGGGACCAGATGGGTCTTTTGGGTTATATTGAGAAGAAACATCTTTGTCAAAGCACAAAGGTATTATGGTAGGAAGTAATAAAGAAGACCCCAGCAGAGATACTCTTGTTGCAAGAAAATCCACATCAATGAATCGATTAAGATACCCACAAATAATATATATAAATTTTTTCGCTTTTACTACCTTTTAGCACCATTATTGCTAGGTATCCAAACCCCACACATCTTTTGCAAGAGAGACTTTCCACGTATCAAAATAGCAAAAACTAATCACAAAGACCGATGTAAACAGTGCACCTAACTGGTCTTTAATATCACTATTATTACACGTCAAAGCTTGTTATGTATTACCCTCTGGTAGGTCTATTGGCGCCCCTTCACTTGTGGGATCCACCGTCCTACTTTTAAACCTTTTTTTTTCATTTAATTAGGAGTATCCCAATCAATCAGCTATATCTTTGAGCAGCACATTTAGGAGATAACTAATACTCAAGATCACGTGAAGATAACATATTATTCGCCCAAAAGCTATAGTCAAAGGTTTGCGGTGGATTCAAACCCGAGAAATTGAATTTGAAGAGTCTCGAGGCTTAACTACTAGGTCATGCCTTTGAGTACCTCCAATTTTAAAACTAGAACATTACTAGGGTAATATTCATACAACATCACTCTCCACACTTACTAAGTTTTTGAGTCGAATGTAAAGTTACTACTCTCCACACTTAGACTAAATTTTTAAGTCGAATCTGAACCTTACTAACGACTATGAGATGACATCATCTTTCAGTCGGACTATTTTCATGATCTATGTCTATCGTGTCCTAAGTTCACGCAGATTACGATAAGTCAAAGAGTAAAACTAGATTGGACCTTTGACGTCCCTCGATAGATATGAAGAGATCGACCAATTAACATATTACAAAGCTGCAATATATATATATATATATATATATATATATATATATATATAAGAAACATTGATAGATACACTCTTCCAACAATACGAGGCAGATGGCAGGCAATGGAAACAGAGCACGAAGCTCTTTGATCTGCTGCTAGCAAATGGGAATCCCACTGCGTTGCTAGATAATACCTACCTTTTTAACTAATATAATGAACACTATCACAAATAAAAAAAAGTTGACAATGACTACCCACAGATGATAAGGTTGAAAAGATTCCAAGTGGGAATCTAAAAGCTTGATTGAGGAAGACACTAAAAACATGACGCAAGGAGTCGTCCCCATGCGAGAGGGAACCAAGCATCACTCTGTGGGGACATCAAACGACTTACAATATAATAAACAAACGACGCCTTCCATCAACTTACTCAGCAGAGTAATAAGCCACATTTTGTCGGCCTCAACTCATAGCAATCATTATTCATTAAATCCTTAAGGCGAAAAGAACACAAGCAACCAGCAACCCAAGAATCGACGACAAGAGAAAACACTCAAACAGAGATGCAAAGCGAAAGCAGCAGTGACAAAGGAAGATTACCCGAAAATCCACCAGCAGGGGTGTGGCTGAATCTGAGCCTTGGAGGCAACGGATCCCAAGCAATCAAGGAAACCGAGGTGCTCACGAGGCCCGCTGCAACGAAGGTCTTCTCGTGCAACTTCTGCATGAGGAAATTCTACAGCTCACAGGCTCTCGGAGGTCACCAAAATGCACACAAAAGAGAACGAGGAGCAGCAAGAAATTACCAGCCACAGAAAGTGATGACTGTGTTGGCCCCACCGATGCACACCACCATGTACAGGTCACTCGGGGTTCAAGCCCATTCGCTCGTGCACAAGCCACCGGGCAGAGACGGGAACGGCTCCACTGGAAGATCTCATGAGGCCAATTCAAGACTTGGAACGGAAGAATCCATGTGGCCACCGCAGAAGCTGCAATCACCGGTGACAAATACGCTAGACTTGAACCTGAAGCTGTAGGTAGTTTATTCATACCTCCGCTCATCGGAGGGGAACGGACTTTATCGTTATGTAACTCTCGTACGTGCATGAAAATTGTGAATCAGCAATGAACTCAGTTTTCAGATAATATAACAAGTTGTATAAAATGTACTTGTACATCACAGATGTTTTTCCATTATTCATTCAGTATAAAAATGATCGAAGGTATCTCAACTTCAACAAAAACTATCGTGTTTTGGGCACGAATTTCTGTAAGAACTCTTCAAGTACAACAACCAACATGATATGTGTTTTGGGATCTCTTGGCAAAGGACACAGACGAATTATATGGAGCACTTATATAAAAGTTTCAGCGACGTGGAGCCTCAAAAAATGTAGAAGGAATTTCTGACGGTGGATCCAATGATGCAACAGATAAGAACTGTTTCAAGAACACGGGCTTTCATCAGTATTGGGGGAAAGAAGTTTTAATGTTTTGCACGTGAAAGGGAAAATTATTGATACCTCGTGTTTCATATATTTTTGTGTAACTGCTTTGGCAGATTTCTCTGGTCTGAGTAGGAGATGGTGGAGTCTGAGGACGCAATCCTTCAGTTCATGAGGTTTATAACCTGTATGGCGTTGTAGTGCAAGGCTCTGCAATAGGTGAAGACCAGTTTTTTATCAGCAGTCACTAATAATATCAGAACACACGAGTTCATAATATAAGTTTACAGAGTGAATTTTGAACAATTTGTCAACAAAAGTTTTAAGAAAATGATGTGTTTACCCATGGATGAACTTTTGGCTTGATAATCAATCTTGATAGAAAGATAACTGAAGCAGCAACAAGCGAAGGAAGGTAGCTGACAAAAGTGTAGTCCAATAAGCTCATCTCACCAAGGAAAGAACATAAACTATCAAATTTGGCACCAGAGAACTGCAAAAAAAAAAAAAAAAGATGGTAAGCCCTTCAAAAGAAACATGATCACAACGACACATTTGTAGTAATGATGTAAGGGATTTGGAATGTTCTGCATACCGCACGCTTTTCTTGAGCCGACTTGGTAAAAATTCTGCATAATAAAACAAAAATCATACGTTACATCGTCATAAATCAGATTTAGCAATAACAACATGAATTATGTCTCCAAAGCAGTAAAAGAAGGGGAACAAGAATCGCTAACTACATAGTATCCAACCTGAGGAAGCTTTTAGCCGTTGGAATGCCCGTGTCAGACTCCAAAAGCTTGAGAACCTCTTTTTCCACGCGCAAAACCTGCAAAATCATTCGTTAATCGTAAAACATCCATAACATTATGTGCTTATATACAAAAATAAATGCAAGACCGAATCAAATCAAACCAACCTCTTCTGTAGTGCCCGAGTTGTCTGTCAGGTAAACAAAGTCTTCAGCACGGGGTGGAGCAATGTCTTCATTTTTTCTGCATTTCACTAAATGGATAAGAACTGATACAAGGAGGAATTGATACAATTACACAAAGATATTGCGATACTTACGATGCAACAAGCATGCAAGAGATACCAAGAAGCTGAAGCTTTTTCCTGGTAACATTGTGCACAGAGAGGTATCTATCTATGTAGTTCACAGTGAGATACAATGTTTCAGAAGAGAGTTCGCGCTCTTCTGTAACCTCCAACAACCAGTCAATGAGGATCTCTCGCATTATGGGCAGCACGTCTTTCTGAATCACCTCCATGTAATTAGGTAATGGCCTTATTTTCACATCCACCTAATATCACAAATCACAAACTCGCAAGAAATCACAGGATTATGTTAAGATCAGGAATATTTTATTAATTCATGAAGCAACAATGATCGGAGCAGAGAAGGATGTATATATTTTCAATTATACCAAACAGAAACAATAATTGAATGTACACAGCAGCACGAAAAGGTTTGGTGGAGCCACGTGGCATGTCATGGCCGGCGCAATATTATCGAAGTCCGCAGAATATTTTAGAATTAGAAATAAATATACATGAGCAACATATCAAAAGAAACAAAACAGAACAATAAATAAAAGGAAATGTACCTCCAAAGAACGCAGATGCTGGCAAAACAAAGACGCGCCTCCCGATTTTCGGAGTCCATCGCCTCCCGGAGAGACCATCGCCACCCGATCTACCGACTGCTTCTCTGTTTTAGGTTCCATCTGCTTCCTTTTCCGCGTTCTGCCTACTCCGGCAGATTCATTCCCGTTCAGCGATAGCTTGCTGAGGTCCGCGAGCAGTGCTTGCTTCTTAACCGCCGGATTCTCGTCGGCCGATTCACTTGGCCGTTTCCGACGAGCATTTGTATCCTTGCTGCCTACACTGCTTTGCTCGGCAGCCATTCAGCGCCTAGGGTTAGGGTGCTGCGGATGGGAAATAACTCAGTTCCCGTAGGAACAAAGCGGTGGTGAGATTTATAACTTTGCCGGAAAAAATTGAGCGAGACCTGTTTTTTTATCTTTGACATCTGCGTTGATTTTATGTTGAATTTGTTTGATTTGACAAAGGGAGGGAATGTGAATGGGTGTGTAGTATGCGGCCTTTTCACAAATTTCGAAAAGCCAAAAGATACTTATTTTTACCGCCTTTTGTTTGGGCAGGGCCGAGCAAGGGCCATATTTATTTTACCATGTGCGGCGTAAAGTTTGGGGCGACTTTCGACTAATTTTACATTAATCTTTTAATTAAATTAAATAGTATATGCGTGTTTTTTTGAAAAACTAGACTTGCAATTTCAAAAGTAAACCACTTCCTCAGAAAAAAAAAAACGCAAAAAAGAAAAAAAAACCATACGCACTGTTTGAATGACTGCTATTTAATAAAGAAAAGCTGTTAAATTGATAAATCAGTATATGATGATATGTAATGGAAGCGGTTTTCCAAAATCTTTGGGCATCCCAAATATTTGTCACGGGTAATTTATAATGATCCACTTGCATGAAGCTTAGGCAAATTATAGATAATTTGTCACGGTTTTAATGATACGCTTCGAGGGATGTAGTGTTTGCCTAAGCTTCATTTTCTACCTTACAACAAGGGGAAAAAAACTTTCATCCCTCGAAGCGAAGCTCAAATCAAACAAGTAGAAAAACACCACTTCGCACCAAGCATAACAACAGATAATTCATCATTTCACGGGATTTTTCAATTTTTGGTCCCCAATGTTTGGCCTGTGGGCGTTTTTGGTTCCTCATTTTTCTGAGTTATAGTTTCAATCCCCAATGTTGTCGATTTTTAGCGTTCTTGATCCCTCAATTAACTTAATTGGGCCGGGCCAAGTCGATTTTTGAGGGCCAAAGAAAGGAAAACCTGACCCGGTCCGTAAATTCGGGCTGGCCCGACCCGTATTTCCGTCCAACTTAACGGTTAAGTTAACTGAGGGATAAAAAACGCTCAAAATCGACAACATTGGGGACTGAAATTGAACTCGGAAAAAAATGAGACCAAAAACGTCCACATGCCAAACATTGGGGACCAAAAATGTAAATATCCCTCATTTCGCAGACAAATATAACTATAAACTGTCAATATAGGCCAAGTACAGTATGGTGTAAATGCAAATTAATACAAACAAAGTGTTAGTTCACAACAAGTAGCAGCTCTAATCAACAGTACACAACAACATTAGGAATTTCGTTTCTTTCATTAATCTCTCCTCACGGAAACTCAACTGAACTCAAATATGGAAAGTTCGATATCACGAGGCAAAGCCCCCGCTAATCTTCCACATAAAAGGAAATTTGATAATAATAATTAAAAAAAAAAGAGTTATAAACTCACCCACTGCATCTTTCTACTTATGCGTTACCTTTCTGGATTTCTGAGGTGAAACCGAGTCCAACGTTTCACGCTCTGAATTTTGGCCGGGAATGTTATTGTTTGTACCGACAACAGTAGGCTGAGGTTTGCGTGACTCCTTAGTTTCATCTGGCATTTTTCCCTTGTGTCGAAAGTACCATCTTGCATTTCCGAACCATTTACAAACCTGAGAAGAAAACATTTTTCCTCAGGTGAAAGAATTTATTTCATTGCGAAAATAAATTATCCCGAGCCTATTGAGAGTAGAAATCTAACATCAGGTGAAAGTGTATCTTTAACAACCTGTTGAGCTGTTATTCCTAATTCTATTGCCAGATTGTCCCTCACGGATTTTTCGGGGTTTTGATTTTCCCTGAAGGCTTCACATAGTCGCTGCACCAACATAGATAGCCATTATATTGTGAAATGGATCATAAAATATATTCATCTTTGATTAAAATCTCAAACTTGCTAAATTGAGCACTCATTGAACAATAAATACCTTCTTGGCTGCTTCTCCAATCCATTTCATCGATCCTTTAGAACTTGTACTAGCAGAATCAACATTGCACTTCTTGTTTTTCTTCATGTTTTCACCTTCGGAGTCTACATTACTCGTTGGAGTTTTGCACGTTGTATCATTTTTTTCCTGCTTCATCCGCCTCTTCTTTCGAGGAGTGCCATCTTCAAAATCCTCATCACTTGAATCAGAAGACTGGTTCCCAAATGTTTCCTTGAGACAAAAACGAGTGAGAACAACCATAAAAGGCAGAATTCATAAATCTACATCACAATGTATGAAGTTTCAATATTTTATTAATGCACAGATAACTTAGAAACGCAGACCTTTTTAAGAAATTAATCCATGCGACAACCTAAAGAATATGGCTACGGGAATTAAGACTATTTTCATATGTAAATGTATATAAATGTGATAAAATTAACATACTATCATGAGTCATGACTAGCTCAACTAAGAAGAATTCTATATGAGACAGCGGACCAATACTATCAAAGGTAATAGCACTAACAAGTGCACAAGAGCTCAAGGTTCCCCTGGAACAAATGCGACAAAAAAAAAACCACTCACATCGTTTAATTTCTTGTAGTCCAACCGTTCAACATGCCTTTTAGCATTCACTGGCTCCCCACTGGTCCCCACAAGGTACGAAAGTTCTTTTTGTAGCAATGTACGGTTCACTTTGCCCGATTCACAGCCTCTCAGGGACTGATCCTGTGGCGAATGTGAGACGCCACCTGTAGCTTCTCTGTCCATAGCTGCATCATCAAGCAAGGCACCGAGGTCCTCTGAGTCCGAGGTAAAATCAGAACCCGAACTATCTGCCTTACTCTGCACATCAGCATCTGGTTCTGAGGGATCAAAATCATCATCTTCTGAATCATCAGAAGGCAGCATTAGATTATTTTCGTCATTTGTGGGAGGAGCTAAGTCATTCAATGCAGAGACGTAGCCAGAAGAATCATCAGAAGAATTAGATGAATCTTCTTCTTGTTCCACCTCCTCCATGTTTGGATTTTCAGGGTTGAAGTCTTCATCCTCAGAATCATCGGACGAGGATCCCAATCCATCGCTGGGGTTATTTCCCGTGGCAGCCTCAGGAAAGATTTTCTGTGATGGAACAAAATAAAAAGCTCCATCAGAGACAAATAATAGTCAATTTCGCATCGAGGTTCGTTAGCCTCATAAATGGGTATAACGCTACGTTAATAAACCAGGAATAAACGAGGGAATTCTCCTATGTCCTTGCAATTTTAATGCAGCGAAAATTGTATTACGTGTTAACTGATTAATCTATTAATAACATGTTGACAAGAGCTTAAATGTATACACATCTATGTAAGCATAGTTACACCTCCCAACTGTCAAGATAGGACAGTTTTGCTCCCTGGAAATCCCTGAGTATATCAATGCAGTCAGCTTTGCAATCACATCCAGGACAAAGCCAATCATTATCACCCTGGGGAACTGCATGCACCGTTACAAAAGTTGAACACACTAGATAGTTTAACTATCTAGAGCTAATTAAATAACAAAAACAATTATGAGGGGTGTAATTTACTGTCGTCTTTTAATAAAGGTGGTTCTAAGCAATACTGGTGAAATCCACGTTCACATTGTCCGTCACAAAGGATGATGTCATTGTCAAGTGTCACATCCTTGGAGCCACATTTTGCGCAAAAAATCTGCAACGAACAAGATTAAGATCGCTGAAAATTCTTCTAAACACAGATCGTGCGGTCTAAAGTATAAAAAGAATTAGGTCAGAAATTAGGAGACATTGTCGACGAAATATGTTTCCGAAGGGCAACAGAAAAGAATTCAACTACTTCAGAGACCAAGTAACTCATCTGTCAAGCGTCATCAGTAACTTAAAGCTACAAAACTGCTCAACTATATTAATATGCACCTGACTTATAACAGTACAACTCAAAAAATAGATGTGCCACATTAGGATTTTGCGTGCATGAGATGCGTCTCAAATATTAGAGCATGCTCCCAATGCAAAAAGTAAGTTAACAAAACTTGTCTAATCAACATTGAGTGACATGAAAATTCAATGTATTTTGGTGCATTAAGAAAGAAAATAGAAAAAAGATGCATTTCCTAAATTATGCAAGACATGCAAAAAAGGTAACAAGTAAAAACATATTGGTGAGAAAACAGGAGCATACATCTTCACTGTCAATCTCTCCTTTAGCATCAAACAGAGATTCTGGAATCTTCCCAAAAGACAGTGATTTATCCAGTTCTTGAAATAACGCTCTTATTTTCAACTTGTAACGTAAGATATGCGATCGTGCGAGCTGCAGCTCCTTCTCTGGCTTTAGTTTTTCTAAGCTGCAAAAATGTGTAGGAATTAGCTGCTGACAAAATATATTCCGAGTATTACTTTCATTTAATATGTGTAGCATTAGTGCTTCTATTCCAAGCAACAATATACACTAAATTCAAAAAGAAAACTATGCCCTTTAATCTTTTATCCTATACGATCTCAGATATTGAGCCCCCCCATACAGCTCCACGACCCGCTTAATGATTTAATTACATATGAAACTTCATGATGAAATAAAAGCATGATTTCAAAAGAAATGGGAAGGAAAAGGTTTCAAGAAACAATAAAATCATGACCTACATACAGATTTTGAATAGGGCACTGACCTTTGACCCTTCCAACCCTCAGCGGTATATGCATCAATCAAATTCTGCTCGTACTTTATCCGGTTCAATAGATATCTAAGACGTGGTCTTGTCCGCGAGAACTCATGAGATGCAGCGTTCTTCCTACTCTTTTTATTCTTTCTGCTCCTCTTCTTTTCAACTATCACACTGCCTTCTTTCACAGTCCCACTGGGTTCAGGATCCTTGGGTTTCTCTTGTGATTTTGAGCGCAAAGACCATGAACTACTCACTTGACATTTAGGTTTAACTCCTCTCTTTCTTGGTAATGTAGAAGTAGGAGAACTTCCATCCATGTGACTCGGTTCTACATCTTCATTAAGTTGTGTATTGTTGCCAAGTACCTCATTTCGGCCCACTCGGTCCATTGTCAACCTCTCAGAATCCACTTCATGGTCATCTGTAGCTAAATGTTCGTAATTAAACTGATTTCGATCAGTATTTTCAGGAAGTTTCGAATCTGTGTTATCCATTTATCCCACTTGCGAACCTTCGTCCCTTAATTAACCATGCAAAACGCAGTACTCAAGCGAGTTCACCACCTCCGAATCAATTTCATAAATAAACCAGCCAACAATAAACACATTCAAACACCTGCCAACCCAGCTAAATTATCAGTTGTAACATAGCCCCCTCAATTGCATCTCAAGTAGGAAAAGAATAACAACAACATAAAAAATAAAAATGAAAATAGTATGACAAGCTTTATCAATGCAACTTTTCAAATCTCAAGGTTCCAAAGATCCAGAACCACGGAGGAGGTACTGAAGAAAACAACAGCACACACGCACCTATTAGCAACGGAAATCCTAAAACATTCCACGAAAACAATACCGCAACACGTAAAGCACACAAGACCTCACGAACTAACTATTTCGCAAAACTGAAACCTTCAAATACAAACAAAGTGGACGAAGCAAGCAAACAATCAGCAAACTAACAAAATATAAGCGAACGGCCCAAACAGTTTTCTCACCCTAAAATTCGTGCCGCCGCTTACACTGGTGCTGAACCGCCTCTCCGAATTGATTTCTATATCAACTTTTCTGAACCAGCAGCTGCATCACGAGCTGTTCCCCTCGCTCGCAACACGATTGCACAAAATCAGCGAATCATTTCTAGATTGAGCTTGTTAGTACGGAACGGATTGTATCGAAATTATTGGGCCTCAATTTCAATTGGGATCTTTTAATAGACAATCCACTCGTTTCTGGGCTTTTCACTCTCGATATCACAATACATATCTTATTCACTAATGGCCCATTTATTTAATTTGGGTTTTGCTCCTATTTATTCAGAAAGGTATGAGTATGACCGACAAAGTTAATATTTGTGTTTTATCTGAATTAAATATTAAATATTTTGGTTAGTGTGGGTATATTCTGTTCGCAATGCTCGTGGGAGTGTCGGAAAAGACAGCTCAATCAATTCTTATTAAAATAAAAGAAAAATGGTTGCTTCAACGACAAGTAGTACTAAAAAGCTGGGAAAAGAAAGATCGCACAGTTAAACTAATTACAATTATTAAAATATTAAGTCCCAAGGTACAAGAAAGAAGGCATTATAATACAACCAAGATGGATATAATATTTGGCGAGAGAGCGTGTAACCAAATCTTTGTCCCTGTTATACAATAGAGATATTAAGCATAGAAGAGCATGTCTCTTTCTTTTTGCTGTCGGGATTTTTTCAATATACCTACTTACGAATATAATATATCATGACATTAAATTCTTTAACGCGTTGTCTCGAATACCAATTGAAACTTCATATTTTGAAATTGAAATAGGAAAATTGGAGATCCATGAATTTAATTTGGTTAATTTGCTTTGCAATTAAAGAATCTGATTAGTAATTAAAGGGCAGTACAAATTGTACAATAGTAAGATATAATGTATCAAAATGCAAATAACACAAAACCCCTCATTCTTCTGTATTTACATCTTCGACCCCTCGGCTGGAGCGTGTACTTCACTTCCCCACCATCTTCTACTCTCTCTCTCTCTCTCTCCGCAACCTTTTCTACCTACACTCGAATCTTTTCTTCACTCCTCACTCCCTACAACACTCGCTGCACTCATTTTTCTACAACGGAAAATCACGAAGGGCGAATTGCAGCAGCAGCAGCAGAATCAGCGCCATTTTGTTTCGCGTGATTTCATCTCTTTATTTTCTTTTCTGGTAATTTCTCTATCTACAGCAAGCCTTTACCTAACCACATAAGCACGATGGAGAAGAAACAAGGCTTCTTCTCAGCTCTGAAGAGTGAGGTGGTTCGCGGCCTCTCGCCTTCGCGCTCCCGCTCACGCGCCACGAGTCCAGCTCGTTCCGCTTCGCCGATGTCGCGTTTCCTCCGCCGGAGGAGATCCGCAGCCGAAACATTTGCTTGCGACGACTCCTTCGTTCCGAGATCCGGCAGCTTGAGAACCGTCGTCGAGGGACCCGACCCGGAAGGCGAGGAATCTTCATCGGGAGGGTCGAAATGGGTCGGGGCGGGTCTGGGAAGCTGGGTGAGAAGTCAATTTTCCCGGAGCCCTTCCGTGGCCGCCGCCGATGGCGGCGGTGCTAATAAAACGAGGTCCGACCTGCGGCTGCTGCTTGGAGTCATGGGTGCTCCGCTGGCGCCGGTGCACGTTAGCGTCGACGAGCCTCTGCCGCATCTCAGCGTGAAGGACACGCCTATCGTACGCCTCCCTCTTTTGTTCTTCTATTATGCTTTCATCTCTCAGCTTAGAAGAATCCTCGCTAATAAACTCCAAAACGCCATTAATGAGTAAAAAATAATATATTATGAAGGGCTTTTCACTTTCTCCTCTGCATTTGTATAAACTGAGTAAATACTAATGTCTTCCATGGAAGAAATAGCCAACAAATGACATATTTTTTGCAGGAAACATCATCAGCACAATACATACTGCAGCAGTTCATGTCCGCCTCCGGAGGCTTAAATCTCCAAAACTCCATCAAGAACTCCTACGCGATGGGAAAACTTCGAATGGTGGCCTCCGATTTCGAAACAGCCACTAAACTCGTCAAGAACAGGAACGCTTCGGAGCCCGGAGGATTCGTGCTCTGGCAGATGAATCCCAACATGTGGTACATCGAGCTCGCAGTCGGAGGAAGCAAAGTCCACGCGGGATGCAACGGAGAGCTCGTATGGAGGCACACGCCCTGGCTCGGGTCCCACACCGCCAAGGGCCCCGTTCGCCCTCTGCGTCGCGCCCTTCAGGTTGTTTAAAGAGTTGCACAAGTCCTTTGTTGAGGATGCGAAAATATATATATCTGGCTGATGAAAGTGAAAACCCCCCACCCTTCAGTTGGCTGTAAGACTTACTGTTGAATGACCACTTCACCTAAAAGCTTAAGCTTAGAGGGAGTATCGTTTTTCAATTTTATATATTATATTTCCAACGCGTTCATTCATGTTTAGGCTGATTTCTTTATTATCTAGCCTTACACGTGTAATTTCTTAAATGGGTGGTCGTGAGGATTCATGCCCATTACCTCTTTGGTCCCTGAGCTCTGATACCATGTTGAATGACCGCTTCACCTAATAGCTTAAGCTTAGAGGGATATCATTTTTAAATTTTTATATTATATTTCCAACGCGTTCATTCATGTTTAGGCTGATTTCTTTATTATCTAGCCTTAGACGTGTAATTTTCTTAAATGGGTAGTCGTGAGGATTCATACCCAGTAAATCTTTGATCCCTGAACTCTGATACCGTGTCGAATGACCATTTCACCTAAAAGCTGAAGCTTAAAAGTAGTGTCATTTTTTTTATTTTATATTATATTTCCAACGCTTATGATCAATCTAAAACCCCACAATATATGTTGGCTTACTAGTTAATCACCCCAATTTAAACGATTTTTGAGTCCTCACTCAATCTAAAGCCACAATTTTGATGCTTAATTTTCACTAATCATAGCGCGATCTCTCGCAGGGGCTCGATCCAAGAACCACAGCCATTATGTTCGCGGATGCAATCTGCGTTGGGGAGAAGGACATAAACGGAGAAGGCTGCTTCGTCCTGAAGCTCGTGGCCGACCCGAAAACGCTCAAGTCGAGGAGCGAGGGACCCGCGGAGATCATAAGGCACGTGTTGTTCGGTTACTTCAGCCAGAAAACGGGCCTCTTGAGTCCACATCATAGGAGGCACGTGTTGTTCGGTTACTTCAGCCAGAAAACGGGCCTCTTGGTCCACATCGAGGATTCGCACCTGACCCGGATCCAATCCAACGGTGGAGATTCCTTCTACTGGGAGACCACCATGAGCTCGTTCCTGGACGACTACAGGCCCGTCGAGGGAGTCATGGTGGCTCACTCAGGTCGAACCGCCGTGACCCTCTTCAGGTTCGGTGAGGTGGCCATGAGCCACACCAAGACTCGTATGGAGGAAGCTTGGACCATCGAGGAGGTTGCCTTTAACGTCCCGGGCCTGTCCGTGGATTGCTTCATTCCCCCCTCCGATTTGAGATCGGTTCTCATCAGCGAGGTTCCTAATAACGAGGAGAGGGGTAAATCGGTAATTTCGCACGCGGGGCATCGCGGTAAAGTTGCTGCTTTGGAGCGGGCGTAGGATCGAATCCGTCCGTCCGTTTTGTTAGGGGTAGCTGCTATGATTTCTAACAAGTGATGAACACTAGAGGTAACTCATAGAGTGCTGGTTTTTCTTACAAGATTTGTCTTAAAATTATGTTAGTTTGCTTCGGATTTACTAAACTAGTAATGTTTTAGTGTTAAGTGTGATTATTAACAGGTTCATGTCGAACCTTAGCATGTGAGAAGATTCACAAATCCAACTAAGGAGTTGGTTTAGAGTGAAGTGGAGGGTTTTAAGTTTTTTTTTTTTCTTATTACCTTCTTCATGTGATGTGATGTAATGTTTAGTGTAATGATACTTTTCTTGTGTGTGATGTTGGATCTTGGATTAATTAATATATCTTATTTCCAGCCTCATTTGTGAAAGGGAATCACTGCTTAACTGTTTCTCTCGCTCATTACAATTTCATATAAAAATGACACCTACTATTATTGTTTAATTAATATGATTGCCTCTCCTAAAGGTTAAAGTTTCCAATTTAAGAGGGCAGGAGAGAGACTCTGAGATTGTAATAATTGATAATGTGACCACATGATTCTTCCGTCAATAAATATGAGAAAGCAATGCTCCAACGCCCCTTTCGAATGATTGGTTTTTTTCCCTTTTCGTGTTTCTCTTCTTCCTGTCGGAGTTATTTATTGGTATTGTTCACCATATAAACTGGCGAAAATGAAATAGAAAATATAGGGATAATACAGACAAAAAAAAGAGACAATATGGGTTCAGAAACTAATGGGCCTAGAGAAGACTAAACAACATGAAATGGGCTATTTCAAAATGAAAAAGGGCCACCCATATACTGTAAATCTAAATCTAGAATGCTGTTGAACAATGATTCATCGTTTTTTTTTTTCAAATGAAAATTTCATTACTAGATTGAATTTCAAGGGCTAAAGGGTCCAAATAAAAGGCCCTTATATCCCTCACAAAGATAACTAATTTACGGAGGCGAAAGAGTCCAAAAAAAATCATTCGACAACATTCGATCATTCAGAGTGAAGACACTCTCGTGAGAGAGACGAACAACCCTGAATCTAAAAGCAAAAACAAAGCCAAAAAAGCCCAAAACTTCCCAACAAACAACCCAAATTCATCGATAATCGTATAATGCCAATCCATATGTAAAAATGCAATCCAAATATTGGTACAAGTGCGAGGAAACTTAATAGATTGCTGCTTGTAAAAAATACTTACAAAGCTTAGTCGCCTTATGTGTCATTCCTAGATATACTATAATTATATTATCTTTGCAAAATTAAACTACCAAGAAAGAAATACTGCCGCAAATTTTTTCCTTCCGTAAAATTGTGGCCGCATCGGTAAGCACAGCCCCCTCCACGGTCGTCAATGGCGGAGAAATTAGCGCTACCTCTTCTCCTCCCAAACCCACCACCGCCCCCTTCAAAACCCTTCTTCCAACACCCTATCCACCCGAGCCCGAACCCGACCCACTTAGCCCCACTCCTCCCCCACCTCACCGCACCCTCCGATTCCACGCACTATCCCCGCACACGACGTCGTATAGGAAGACACAAGGACCCCAACAAGGGCCGCCCGTGGACCAACCACACCCGCCTCTCCCCCAAGGCTCCGTCGCTCTCCAAACCCTACTGAGCCCCGAATTCGTCGACTCCGGCGACGAATTAGACACCTCGTTAAATTACCTTCTGGAAGCGCCTAAAGAGACGGCTTACGACGACGTTTTGGGCGCGATTAAGGCCCTCGGGCACTACAAAAAGATCGAATTGGCGCTGAGGGTCTTCGATTGGGCGAGGACACGTGGCGGGCGTGAATTGATCAACGGGTCCCTTGTGGCCGTGGTGATCTCTCTGCTGGGCAAAGCGGGTCGGGTCTCTGAAGCAGCTACCTTGTTCCGCGGGCTGTGTAATGACGGATTCGGTATGGATGTTTATGCTTACACTTCCTTAATCAGCGTTTGTGCAACCAGTGGGAGGTATAGAGAGGCAGCGATGGTGTTTGAGAAGATGGAAGAAGAGGGCTGTAATCCTACACTAATCACGTACAACGTTGTCCTAAACGTTTACGGTAAGATGGGGATGCCATGGAATAAAATCGTGGAGGTCTTCAATGGGATGAAGGGCAAGGGAGTTTTTCCCGATGTTTACACGTACAACACTGCAATCAGCTGCTGTAAGAGGGGTTCTCTTCACGAGGAAGCTAAGGAGATATTCGAGGAGATGAAAATGGCGGGTTTTTCCCCCGATAAGGTGACCTACAACGCATTGCTCGATGTTTACGGGAAATCAAGGAGGCCCAAGGAGGCGATGGAGGTCTTGAAAGAGATGGAGGCTAACGGGTTTTCTCCAAGCATCGTTACGTATAATTCGTTAATATCCGCTTACGCTAGGGACGGGTTTCTACAGGAGGCAATGGAGCTGAAGACACAGATGCTCGAAAACGGGATCAAACCCGATGTAATAACGTACACCACTCTCTTGTCCGGTTTCGAAAAAGCTGGAAAAGACGAGCCCGCAATGAGAATATTCGAAGAAATGAAGGACTCGGGCTGCAACCCCAACATATGCACGTTCAACGCTCTGATCAAAATGTACGGAAACCGTGGGAAATTCACTGAAATGATGAAAATCTTCGAAGACATGAAGGTTTTCGAGTGCAAAGCTGATGTTGTCACGTGGAACACTTTGCTTGCGGTTTTCGGGCAAAACGGGATGGACACGGAGGTCTCCGGTGTCTTCAAGGAGATGAAGAGATCGGGTTTCGTGGCTGAGAGGGATACCTTCAACACCCTCATAAGTGCTTACAGTAGATGTGGATGTTTTCAGCAAGCAATGTCTGTTTATAAACGCATGTTAGAATCCGGTGTTTCCCCCGATCTTTCGACTTACAACGCGGTGTTGGCTGCTTTAGCAAGGGGAGGGCTTTGGGAGCAATCGGAGAAAATTCTTACGGAGATGAAAATGAGACAATGCAGGCCCAACGAGCTCACTTATTGCTCCATGCTCCACGCGTATGCAAGGGGGAAAAATCTCGAGAAGATTCGTGCCCTCGCAGAGGATATATATTCGGGAAAAATCGAACCCCATAACGTTCTGTTGAAAACCCTCGTTCTTGTTTTCAGCAAGAGCGATCTAATCAAGGAAACAGAGGAGGCTTTCTTGAAACTGAAGAGCAGAGGGTTTTCTCCCGATATTACAACCTTAAACGCGATGGTCTCCATATACGGGAGGAGACAGATGATACACAAAGCAAACGAGATCCTTATTTTCATGAACGAGAGCGGGTTCACACCGAGCCTCACCACGTACAACGCGTTGATGTACATGTACAGCAGATCCGGGAATTTCGAGAGGGCTGAGGAGATTCTGAAGGATCTCTTGTCTAAAGGTATAAAACCCGATGTCATTTCTTACAACACTGTGATTTACGGTTACTGCAGAAATAACCGAATGAAGGATGCTTCGAGGGTTTTTCTTGAAATGAATAATTCTGGGATTTCTCCCGATGTTATAACGTACAATACGTTCGTTTCGAGCTATGCCTCTAACGGGATGTTTGTGGAGGCGATCGATGTGGTGAAGTATATGATTAGAAACGGTTGTAGACCGAATGAGAGTACTTATAACTCTATTGTGGATTGGTATTGTAAGCTCAATAGGGTTGATGAGGCAGTGATGTTTATCGGAAATCTGAGGAAGATGAATCCCAATGTTTCCAAGGACGAAGAATCAAGGTTGTCCGAAAGGTTAAAGTTGCTGTGAAGGTTGGAGAGCAAAGAACAGGCTTTTCTTTTCTTGTATAGATAATTATGTAGACGATTAGTTAAACTTGGGATTTTGATATGTAATGATATAATTTAATGGCCGGTGTTGATTATATACTAATGAGAAATGGACATGAGAATACATTTTCATGAAGCACACAGAGGTGATTACAGGCAATGTTTCTCTTCCAAATGAAGACATATATTACACAGAACCACTAGAAAACATAAATCCTACGAAACCCTAAATTCGAAATATCAAGAATCGTTTCTATAAATCTCCACGGGCGTTCGAAACCCGTCTGATTAGGTCATTCCTCCATAGCATTACGACGAATCTCCTCTAATTTTACGGGCCAATCGACCCCGAGAACAGAAGGGTTCAACTCCACCGCAATGCAAAAATCCCTCGCATTTGCTGTAGACATCATATGATGATTATTTGGCTGTCTCGTATTATTATTACAACGATCTGTAGACCTCGATGATCCCGCGATACTTATACAGGGCTTCACTAACCTCTTGAGATATGCATCCAAAGCTTTGTTTAACAGCTCGCCACAGTCCACTGAGATCCCTAATCCTTCGGATTCCAACTTTTGCTTCAAACGGTTCGTTAAAGAAACCGTATCAGGCAACTCCCGGTTACTTTGACAAGTCTCTGAAGCATCTTTATAAGAAAGATTGTACTTATGGGACTTGTAAGAAACACCAATAGGAGGGTTAATGTGATTCCATCTCTGAAAATTATTGCTCCCATGAAGCTGTTCAACTTCTTCTCCATCATCACGTAAAGGCTTACTACACAGCGAATGCAGCTCCGAAGCATGAGTTTGTTCTTGCAATCTTGTGGGAGTTTCTTCGCATGTAAGACTCGGGCTCTTGCCCAGAGGACCGAGCGGGCTCGGGCGGTCCTGAAACTTCCTGTCTTTATTAGAAGGAGACCTGCACTTGCGTGGAGATTGAGGAAACGAATCTCCGTAGAGAGACTGAAGGCAGCTTCTTTGGTAACCGCTCCCGAATTTGCTGCTAGGTCCTTCGACTCTCTGGGATTTCTGCGGAGGGGCTTTGACTTCACAAGAATTTTGGATTATACCACGGATGAGTTTATTGTGGAGTGGGATGTTTTCTCTTCCTACGATTTGCTTGCAGCTCTTGTCGAATTCGACTTTGCTGAGCTTGAGATTTAGGAATCTTTTCAGCTGGTTGAAGTAATTATCTGCTCTTTCGCGGCCTATTCTTCGGTAGATGAGATCTTTCAGCTCCGATGTATTTACACGGGAATAATTGTGGCTACCCATAATCTTCCTTTATTCTTCTCTAAGAAATGTCACAGAGGATCATGCCTTAAATTACACTGCAGTACTCAATTGCTAGCTAGCACTCTCAAAACTGCTCCGCTGCATTGAATGATTGATGAGCTCATGATAATCAGGCCATTCCCTATCAGGCAAAAATTGAATTCTTCAGGAAGAAAAGTTGGAATCTTTGATGTCAACAGGACGAAGAACCAAAACCCTTGATTCACGTATTGCAACAATTCAGCAAGCAAAAGCTATTCAAAAACAGTAAATTACGAACAAAACCAATCAGACATATTTCGCAAATCAAACCCCGAACTTTAAACTACCGTCGCGAAATCAACGATCAGGAATCACAATCCTTTTTTTTTTCCGGTAAGAAACGAGGAACCCAAAAATACAATCAGACAAAACCTAAATTAAGGATGCAGAAGAAGGAAATTGACCTTCGTCTGCTCGAAGAGAAGGTGACGAGCTCGGGAAATTAGCTGTTCTCTATATCTTTTTTCTCCTCATTCATGGGTCCTCAATTCGATCGAGGGCCTGTTCCGCTTTTGCTGACTTCAATCATGTGTTTTGTTAATATCCGAAATTAGGGTACAAAGCAGATCCAAACACGGATACGCTTATGCAAGCATCAAGTCTTCGAGGCTGGAGAGAAATTTGACTCGATTAATAGGAATATTTAAGGCCGTGTTTGGCTGTGTAAATGTGTATGCTATTCTTGCGCGATTACCGTTTTATGGGCTTTCACTCAAATATCAATCAAAAATAAAATATTTGATGGGCTTTATGAGAATGGGTAGCTTAAGCCCATTAGTAGTTATTTTGGGCCATACCAGCCCATGGGTATCGGTTTCGGATTTTGGGGTAAAAAACGGCGCGATCGAATTTGGCTGGGTATCGGGTTATTCGGTTACCGAATTTAATAAGCCCGATCGAAGAGTTTGCCCTAACCGATCGATCGAGCCCTTCGGTTCGACCCGCTAACACTAAGGTTGTGTTTGGTTTAAGAAAATTAGTGTGTAAAAGAAAATTTGAGAGAAAATTATTTTCATAAGTTTTTCTTTCGTTTTCCTCACCATTTTGTGAAGAAATTAGTTTTCCTTAATTTTAAGTGTAAACTTAAGCTAGATTTTCTTTTCTTTCCTTTTCCTTATTTATTTCTTCAATCAAACCAAAATAAAAGCTAGTTTTTCTTTTTCATTTCATTTTCATTTCCCTACTAATAATTTCCACAAACCAAACACACCCTAAACCTCAAAAATAGGTCTACAAGATTTTTGAAGGCTTGATTTTCCACACTTTGATATTCAGGTACGGGAAATTATAGGGAAAATGTATTTTTTTTTTTTGGGGTCCTAAGTCTAATTGATTTAGTTGCATGCATGATGGTATGTTTTTGTAGCTCGTTGCTAATCTAACCAAATATATATTTTGTTTGATTATTTTGGTTCTTTTTTTTGTCCTTATGTTTCTCTCTTGTTAAAGATTTCATCCATGTTCGTTTGTGTTAAGAGGGTGTGTTAAGAGGGTTTGTTGGGCTATTTAGCTCTGATGTTTGTTGATGAAACCAAATATATATGATGAAAAATGTGATGGTGCTCATCTTATGTAAGCACTTTATTTTGTGGCTGTGATTGGTTATAGATGAAGAGGTGCACGATATAATAAGGTGCTGTAACGATATAATTATGAAATTTATGGATGATGTGCACGAAACACTTATCTTTTGTGTGAAGGAGTTGATGAATCTTCCCGCATCGTTTGCCATTCTCTTTTAATCAAGCATGCAAAAGCTTCTGTATAATATATAGTTGAATTTTAATTTAAATTTTTTGCTTAGTAGTAACATGACATTATGTAATATTAAAACTAGTATATATTGGGTGGGACCCATTCTTTCATGGCTGCTAATTTGAGAAGTAGCTCGAATATGAACACGTTCATCATCCTTTGAGGCGAAGATTTCCTTTTTTTATTTATAGCTAATTGGTAACAGAAAAAAACTATAAGATTTTATAATTAATTCTAAGTGGGTGTCTGTCATTAGTCATTTACATTTACGATCCCCCATTCATAACAAATGCAATATTTAATGGCCAGTAGCGAGATATCAACATACAAACAACGTTCACATGCTTGGCTTGTCAATGATTAGGTAAAGTCCACATTGTTATATTATATTAATGAAAATGATTAAAAAGTTCATATTGCAGCTAACAAGTTCTCAACGTTGACTACAAAATAGGGACAGTGGACAACTGGATTTGAACAAACCCGGATCAATAATCATTTTCTAATATTCAATTATATTATACCCCCACTAGATTCTTCTTCATTTAATTTGTAACGTAATTTCATATTATATGGAAATTAGCAACCATTACTTGTATTATTATTATTTTTTCTTTTCTTTTGCACAGGATAAACTGAACTCGGAGTATGATTACAGCTAGGTCATGACATCCAAAGCCAACCCTTAGTGCTGCATGAAATAAAATAATTGCATGCTCATTATTATCATCATTATTTTTCTATCATTATTAAAAGCATATACTTGCTCTCTCGTGTCAATATATACACGCATCACCACACAAGTCTAAAATCATAGACCATAAAGTTTTCTATATAGTCCAAAAAGTGATCACTGCTAAGCTTACAAAAGCAAGCAAAATGCGCTCACTCAAGACCACACCTTACCCATACTATTCTCCTCCGCCGCCTCCGCCGTGCACCCCACCTCCTTCTCCACCACCTCCTCCGCCTCCGTGCACCCCTCCTCCGCCGCCCACCACCCCTCAGACACCCGCTTACCCTCCCAAATCCCCACCGACGGGCCCACAACCACCGTCATCACCACCAAAATCGCCTCCATCTGGCCCTCA
Organism: Linderniella brevidens; assembly: GCA_004919715.1. Lineage (NCBI taxonomy): Eukaryota > Viridiplantae > Streptophyta > Magnoliopsida > Lamiales > Linderniaceae > Linderniella > Linderniella brevidens. The sequence goes on along the minus strand of SWDC01000149.1, from coordinate 9,280,468 downwards.
GACACCTTCACACCCACCAAAAACACCACCCACGGGCCCACAAACACCGTCGTCACCACCAAAATCTCCGCCAGGTGGCGGCCCCCAAACACCTGCATACCCACCAAAAACCCCACCCACGGGCCCGCAAACACCCTCATCCCCACCAAAATCGCCGCCAGGTGGCGGCCCCCAGACACCTTCATACCCACCCAAAACCCCACCTACGACGGGCCCACAAACACCCACATCGCCACCAAAATCACCGCCGGGGGCCCCACAGACACCCTGTATCCACCTGGATATCCATATACGCCACCGACCCCAACTGGCCCACTAACCCCACTGGGTCCTCCGTCTAATTCCATCGTCCCACCTCCACCTGGCGGCGGCGGCGGAGGAAATCACAACACCACGTACATTGCCGTCTTTGTTCCGCTGGCGGGAGTCGCGTTTCTTGCATTTCTTGCACTTGGTTTGTTTTGCCTGGCCAAGAAGAAGAAGAAGCCCGTTATGGTGCCAGCTGCAGCAGCAGCTGAGCCGTGCGAGCCACCGGAGGAGGGCGGAGAAAGTGGTGGTGCCGCAGCCGCTGTGGGTGGTCATGGGTATGGTGGCGGCGGCGGAGGTGGGGAGATCAGTGAAGCAGGGTTGCACGGTGGCTCGGATCTCATGGTTATCGTTAATTACATGGTCGTCGTGGTGTGGTCATGGGTATGGTGGCGGCGGCGGAGGTGGGGAGATCAGTGAAGCAGGGTTGCACGGTGGCTCGGGATCTCATGGTTATCGTTAATTACATGGTCGTCGACCATAATTGTTTTTCTTAAATTAAATAATTACAGTGTCGTGAGTTGTATAGCAGTTTGATGCTTATACGTTCAAGAATTGTGTGAATGTGTGTCGTTTCGTTTTACAATATATTTCCATTTTTATTTTCTTAAAATAATTACGAAGTGTCAGATGTTTGAATTTGGTTATTATCTATGAATATTTATTTTCAAATTCCATTATTTATGTAAATATATAATGAATAGTCAACTGTGAGATCCGCAAGATTAAACTTCCACTAATACTTACTAGTGCATTGAATCTTAAATTATTTTCCTGTTAGATAAATATACATAATTTATTTCGCGTCATGTAAATTTCCTTACAGTTATGCGACATGCATACGTGTATATTAATTTTTATAGCAACCGGATCTGTCATGGCGTGTATGTTTTCACCAACCACGTAATTAAATAGCGTAACAAAAACATGTACAAGTAAGCCATGATATGATGGGCTGAGACGATTTTAATAAATCGTTAATATGATTATTCTATTACAATCTAATCAATGATTTAATAATTCGTAACTAATCTCTTGTCCTGACATGTAAATAGACAGTTGAAGAAATTGGGCCTCCGCTGCCAAACGATCAGCCCATTACGGCCCGCTCGAATACTCTCTTTTGTCCATAAAAGCCCACTAAGAATTTGCTCAAGATTTGTCCAAATAACGACTTCTAAATAATCGTTGACCGTTAATTAATTATTTAATTTAATCCCCGCATGTTAAGGAAGTAAATCAGACGAAGCAAAATATTAAAGCATCGTTGAGTGTCTTACCTCGCAAAACACTATTTGTACGTGGGAATGACAGATAGTATACATCACACAGAGACAACGTAATGAATATACGTGTTAATGCATGAATTAAGGAATAGAATATATTCATTTAATTTTTTATTTAAGAAACAATTGAACAGGCTTGAAGACCGCGTGAAGGAAAATTTCCTCTTACGATATATAAAGTGGTGGATTAGTGACCAAGAAAACATGTGATGACACGTCAGTGTAATAATAATCTTCATGGAGAATTACCGATATATTCATCCAATAAAGAATGAATTAAAGAATTCCGTATAAATCCAATACACCAATATTAACCCAATAAATTAAACAAATAAGTAAAAATAAAAAATAAAATCAAGCTCTTTAGTACCTAATAAACCCTAATTTATGATTTTTCCCTAAATCTTTTCAAGCCGTTAAAAGCGGCAAAGCACTCTGCACTTCCTCGTCACAGTGAGCCTCCGGACAGGGCACGTTCAAGTCGAAGTTCCTCAAACCTCCGCCGGACGGCGCCGCAACGCTGGAAGATCCGACTCCACCGGAGGCGGTGGTCGTCGTGGTGGAGCGGCTCGGATCGTAGTGCCTACGCATGTGGCCTCCCAAGGCCTGTCCAGTGGGGAACACCTTCTCGCAAACCGAGCACTTGTGAGTCTTGCCGCGCGGGTTCAGGGCCGAAACGTTCTTCGACGGGGAGGAGGAATCTCCTCCATCGCCGGACGACGGCGGCGGCTTCGAGCGGTGGCTGGCCTTGTGTCCGCCGAGAGCCTGGTATGAATGGAAAGACTTCTCACACACGTTACACTTGTATGACGAGTTGGAATCTGCGGCTGGTGAAGTTTTTGGCCTTTCTTGGAGTCGGCTACGGCGGCGGAAGGCGGAGGCGAGGCTGATCTGCCGCCACCGCGAGCAAGCATAACGAGACACGCGGCGAGGTAGTCGTCTTCTTCCGATTTAGCATCGCCGGCGGCGGAAATCGTACTAGCGTTAACAGGGCTCATCGTCCTCATCCGTTTGGAGCGTTTGGATTTCTTCCACGTGTTTACGCCGCCGCGCTCCACCTCGTCGAAGCGGCGACGGTGGGGCAGAGTCGGTTGAGAATTCAAAGCCTCGAGAGCCATAGCACTGAAACCAAAGAATGAAAGAGGAAGAGTATCGAGGAGTTTTCCGGTTGGGAGAAGTAAAAAGTGAGGGAATAATGAGTTTATGGTCGATATATATATATATATATAGTATGACGTGTTGTGTGTGTGTGTGTGTGTTTAGGAGGTTAGAAGTTGCGTGACGATTGGCGGTGGCTTTGTATAGGATTAAAGAGAAATACGTGGGATTGTGTTATGTTAATTAAATAATTAGCCGTGTTTTGTTTTATTCCTTCATTTTTATTTATCCAGCAAATAATATTTGTTTTTCTTTTTAATAAATGAAAGATGATGGATAGCTACGACGAGACTAGTGGAGTGTTGCGTAGTGTTTAATGAGTATGGCCGACTTTACAAAATTAACCTTTCTCTGCTCTATTTTAACGACCTGTTCCTAGTCAAGACAAATATACGAATATCTGTATGTATTTTTTAACACGGCACTGTGTGAATACATGGTAGAAAATACATGGAAAGTCACTAAATGTATATTTAATTACGGCAAATTGTGATAATTTGGATGCTTTAATGTTATCAGATCTGCAATTATAGCAAATATTCTTCAATAAAATACGAGATATTATATTCAGATTTTTTTTTGCTTAAAGTTAAAACTCTTCAAACTTATTCAAACGTACAAGAGGATCACAAATTGATTTTCTAGTTTGATCGAAATCTAGAACCATGTTTTCCTCGACGGAATGCGATTTTCATCGAATGTACATTTTAAAAATTAAAAATAGTTTCAGCCCACGTGAAAATTCAACCGATTATTCTTTATTATTTAATACAATTGAATTAAAAAAATATACTTTCATAGAAATTTCAAGGTTTTACTCACATTTCTTGCGAGTTACTACCAACCCTCTCTCTCTCTCTCTTTTTATTTATGATTTTCTGTTTTCCTAATACTTATCGCAATGACTGCGTACGGTTCTTGTAGATTCATTTCACCACGTGAATTGAAGAATTACACTTCTTCTATTGTTTTCAATGTTTTATAATTTCCTTTTTGGTAGGCTAACTAAAAAGCCACCTAAACTTTCCAGAAATTATAAACTTCTCGGTTTCGACACGTGTCTATAGTTTGGTGCTTAGCATTCTATCAACCTTTTTGAAATTACCTAACTACCACTAAAAATATCCGGCAGATTAGTCCGAAACAGACCGCTTTTAGTACAACCTTTATTTAAATCGCAAAGGGTAATTTCGTAACTTCCTAGCCACTGAACTCCTTGCCCAAACTAATTAAGAGTGAAGCTACGAGTACCGTGGGGAAGTGGTGACTTGTGGCTGTGGTACACGCCACGCACACTCCATATCTTGCCACGTGGACATCGCCAAGTTAGACTCTAACACAGACGCGTGGCTGATGGAAACGAGTTCGGCAACTTCCCATTTATGTACGGGACAAGTAAAACAAAACGGGCAACTTAGAAGAGATCATTATTATTCTGTTTGTGTTTGTAAGAAAAGACTTGCGAGGCTTTGCTTAAACCTAAATTAATATACAATTAGTCTCGTGCTACATAGTTGCAGCCCACTAGAAGAAAAATCAATAATTGAGAGAAGATGTATCTCACTAACTAAATATGTAGGTATAAATTAAATAATTGAGAGAATATGTATCTCACTAACTAAATAGTAAGAAATCAAAATTTATGGCATAGCTTATCTGTCTAAAGTGGCTTGTAATGAAGTATGATATGGATGACAATGATGAGTGGTCCAATTATAAAACAGATTGGGATTATGTAGTGTGTATGAGCAGTAGTAGTGAGCTGTCCAAATCTTTTCTAAGGCACGTAATGCCGACCACAACTTCCTCGACACGTAATTATCATCTGGTTTCGGGGGGAATTAATACGCAATTAGGCACATAAAAGAGACAATTGTTCAATTTTGGTAGAGATCTCACACACGATAGAACATGATAAATTGATCGTTGATTATTTAATAATTTTTTTAAAAATAACATATTTAGTTCGATTTTAGTGATAAGATACTAATTAATAAATTGCTAAATTGTAAGATAATATATATTTTATAGTTTATATGGACATGTATAAAATAAAAATTAATAGTTTGCGATGATTTCTTGAAATGGTTCTAACTATTTTTCTTTTTGTTGCAATAAATTTCACATTAAATATTGTTTCTAATTTTTCTTATTAGTTTTTTTTTTTTTGTAAAACTTCAATAGAAATTACTCAACAAGAAGTTATGTGCTCATGAACATTTGGGACATTAAAAGTTATTTTAAATCGAACTCTTCATTTGATTTAAATACCTAGATTTGCAAATTATAAATTCAAATATAGATTATTAATTATTAATTTGTACATTTCAGTACAACTTCGTGGAATGCTTGTGGAATTGGGCCTTATATGGGCCAACTAAGATATGTTTGGACTTTGGGCCTAAGGAGACCAATTTATTTCCATTGAGCCTGCTTGACAAAATTTAAGGCCCAGGTGTTATCCCTTGCGTCCACGGGCCAACAGGCTCGGCTCCTCTTCATCTGATTCACAAGCAACGTACGTAGAACATGAAGAAACAAATAAATTCCTCGATCGATTGGATGTCAGGAAAATCTGATCGACTTGTATCCTTCACCTCAAATAATTAATGTAAAATCCCCGGAAAATGAGGTTTCATAATCGCTCCTTTCTACAAACCTCGATCTCGATTTGAGATCTCAGTCAATGCGATGGTGGTCTGTAAATGCCGCAAAGTAAGTGTTAGAATCACAGATTTTTAAGTTTTGGAACGAAATTGAATCAGTTTTCATGCATTTAGTAGATCGTTGTGGCAGCTCTTTAGCTCATGGATATATTAATTTGGTTATCTTTATATGCCGGGTTCAGTTTTGCCTTTGTTGTTGATTTGTCCTTTGGAAAATTCTGGTGATTTCGATTGGTTATCTGATACTCGAACATGAATCGAGAATGGAAATTTTCACGGATCCTTTTTTTTTTAATTCGGATGATAGGCGACCAAGTTGTACTGTTTCGTCCACAAAGTGCCTGTTTGCGGGGAATGTATATGCTTCGCTGATCATAAAACCTGTGTGGTATGGATTTGATCTTTTTTCGTTTTTTCCGCTGAAGAGATGTTGTGATTTGCCTGCAAATTTTTGTGCGAAAAACGATGTTGTTTTTTTCAACTCAGGTTCGTACATATTCAGAGTGGGTAATTGATGGAGAATATGAATCTCCTCCAAAATGCTGCCATTGTCAAGCCGTCCTTGAAGAAGGAACGGATCTTCAAACTACTAGGCTCGGTTGTTTGCGTACGTGAACTGATTACACTCATATTCGGTTATCATTTTTGTTTTACCTCAGAGTAACTTCATGCTTGGAGTCCATATATTACTTTTGGTTGTAAT